>OY755245.1:69464876-70664876 GCA_963576725.1 Azorinus chamasolen
TTGGATCTTGATGACACATTGAGTTACTCATCTGGATCCAAGCTGGTTGCAAAAGCTAATTAGGACACGCTTAGTAGGAAAATAAATTACAGTAGAAACCCTCTAATGAATGAACATGGGTGTCTTTATAAGCAGGTGGTTGCTTAATGCAGGACAAAAGTAATGCAGACATCTCCTCTAGGAGCTTTCAGCATTACTTTTGCCCTGCATTAAGCTACCACCTGCATCTAGCACCCAGAATTATAGCCTACCTATTTTAGGTGGACGCATTGGTGGGAGTTTACTGTATCCTTAATGGTGACAAGCACGATTTGAATGGCGTTCGCTAATAGCTTGAATTCAAATAGGACACCGTTTAACCCTTTCCTTCATATAAACGCATTTTCACGCATCTGCAAACAAGATAGACCCAGATCTGACTGCCCCTATAGGAACCGTCTGATCAGAGCCTGCTATGTTTGCTAATCGAATTTAATAGATCTATTTCTTTAGTTTCCAAAATGGCTACAATGTTCCAAATCCAATATTCATCCAATTTCATTTGAACTATTTTGTCCATGAATATTCAGTAGGTATTGAAAATTGAACTAAATATGGAATAGGTCAAAGGTTAACATGGCATCTCGTCTAGAATCCAAGTTGTTTGACACCCGGTCAATAGCTTATTTTAACCCTTCTCTTGCTAATTTTAAAAACACATTTCTCCTTCTTTACCCATGCCCTGTTGTATAATTACATATATCTTCACTGTGTACATAGAGAATAATAGGTTAGTGCCGTAGATGGGACGCCTTTATCCGACGAGGGGAGAAAACGTTGAGGCGAGGCTTGCATGTGTTCTCACAATTATGCATGTAGCATCAAACCTGTGTGGAACCATATGTTCACAATTACGATCGTGAAAAAAATGTTCACACTTATATTATGCATGTAGAATCAAAACTGTGTGAAACTATATGTTCACAATTATGATCGTCAAACATATGTTCACAAGCATGTATAGCTAGTTTTAGAAAATGCTTTGAAAACGGTAAGTTCATTGGTAAACTTGCAATTGTATTTACAGTTGTTGTCGTATAGTCTGGATCTCATTTTATTTAGGATGTTAGTGAATATATACCCTTGATTAATGTCCCTTAACTCTTTACAAGATAGAGACGCATTGTGATGCATTTTTCAAACAGAATAAACCCAGATCTCGGTCTGCTACAATTGCTTTTCGAACTCGGTTCTTCGAAATTGTACTAATAAAGAATTGATGCCTTTTGGGCAGGTGTCTGCTTAATGCAGGGCCAACGTCATACAGAAAGCTCCTATAGGTATAGGAGCTTTCTGCCTGACTTTCACCCTGCATTAAGCTGCCACATGTCATAAAGACCGACAATTATACTCACTGAAGTGTTTGAATAATCGAGCTTTAACTGTATATAGATCTGCTTTTACATCGGTCATAGTATGAAATGCCCTTGTTCATAGAACCTTATAAAATACCAGTTGCAGTAAAACTCCTCTACAGCGACTACTTGACCCTTTACTCCATAAATACGCCTTTCTACGCATGTGTAAACAGTGTAAACCCAGATCACGCATCACGGAAAGTTCTACGGAATACAAGCCATACTCTAACAATTGTCTTAACTCTTTCGCTGCCAAATATTTCCGCAAAGTGTGTCGTCGTGTAAAAAATTATTTAGTTTAATGTTCTCTCTTTCTCTCTTTTCTTTTACAACATTCACACGGTATCAAACAGTTTAGAAGTTCACTCTATCACCCAACATGTTTGTGGTGGGACTTAGTTAACATTGTCGTACTGACCATCGTGGTTCTTCAAAAACCATAGCCAACAGGGGCTTGATAATTTCCTTGCATGACTATTATGAACATTTCCAAACTCTTCTCTGACTTCTCTGACCCCATCAGCTTGATTCAGTAAACGTGCCCAGCAATGTTCCTTAGGTGACCTTCACCAGAAATACAAATGAGGCTTAATTTCTGTGCATGGCTATAGTGTATAATTCTGTTTGAATATGAACATTTGTCAGTTTTTGTATATACATAATAGAAAACAGGACCTTTGTCTCAGTCGATCGATACAGGGCCATTATAGCCTTCTTCTATTGTATTGATCTTGAACTATGCCCTCTATGCGCTTGTTATTTTATTACCTGACCCCGAGATTATAAAACTTTTTGCTTTGCTTCAAACTGATATCATTCTAAAGTATCTCATTGGTCAGATTCTGAGCTTGCTCAGATACTTGAGTATGAAATATTTTGTGTTGGGCGATGAACCAGTAGGTTTGGAAGGTACCATCTCAGGGGAACAGTTCTCATGAATATGTTTGACAAGATGTACATCCATGAAATTAGAACATGGATTATAACATAACATCAATGGTTGCTTTTTGTATCTTATCACGTCTTTTATATATTATACTTGAAGTCACATTTCAAGACAAACTATTTATGAAAGGTAAAGCTACAGATTTCTATTTACAGCATTTGGTATCACATTTAAACCCAAAACCAAGTTATTGGACAATGAATATCGTAAATATTCATATTTCCATGAGAACCTGTGTACTTGCAAGGTCTGATTTGGTCAGACCGTTACTACTGGATTAATCGCGTATTCCCAACGGTTTTACAGTATACAAACAAGAAGTCGATGTGGTCAGTAAGGTGAGATATTCGTTAGCTTTTGGCGCACACTTCTTGTTATCTATCTTAATATTGAAATGTTTTATTGTCATCTTGAAAAGACCATTTTCTTCATAAACTTGAAGCGTTAAACATGGTTAGTTGAAGTGTGTGTCTATTAATGACGGACGATAGCTTGTTTGGCAGCCATTCTTAAAATGTGTATTTTTGTGTCTAACATGTCCGTTCAAGATCAGTACATACAAATTGCTTCCTATCTGAGACAAATATGAGGGCATGGGGTTGAGTTGTTATATTCCGATCTTGTGGCTGAACTATCGTAGTGTCAAACAATATTTATAAGAGATATGTTACTGAAGAATATTGATGTTATCTGAAATATCTCCTCTTGCAATTTCAATTGCTTTAAACTATTCATATATTGCTTCCCAGGCAACAAAGTACAGTAAAACCTCTCTATAACGACCACTAAATTGTATTAATTAGTTGGTATTTTTTTGCAGGTGGTTGCTTAAAGCAATGTGAAGGTAAAACAGAACGCTCCTATAGGACCGTTCTGTTTTACTTTTTACCTTGTTTTAAGCATCCACCTGCCCTTAACACAAACTAGTTGATGTAATTTAGTGGTCATTATAGAGAGGTTTTACTGTACTGTTGTATTATATTCTAGACAATGGGTAACTAACATACCATACTTATTCTTTATTCATCTGCTAATCCCGGGGAGTTGGAGTGTAGAAAGCTTTTGTCTTGAAATCCCTGTCCCGGAGCTTAGTTTTCTGATGCACCTATTCTTCTTTAACATTTGAGCTTCAATTTGAATATTTATACGCTGTTCGGTTTCTTTAAGCAGTAAGTCGTTATTTAACAAACTCGTGCTGCTTTTACAAACTTATACAGTAAAATCCCTCTAAAGCGGACGTTCAGTTCAGTATAAATATCGGCCTTTGTGACAGGTGGCAGTTTCATGCAGGGTTAAAGTTATGAAAAAAAGCTCCTCTTGGAGCTTTCTACATCACTTGCATCCATCATTCAGCAGCCACCTGCCTAAAAGTATCGACGTTCTTCCTTACACGAATTCCGGTTTAGAGAGGTTCTACTATATATATATTTTTGAAGAAGAAATGTCTTACTTTAATTAGGGTTTACCTAGATATGAACCTATAACCTTTATTCACGCAATGCACTGGGCTACTATGGTATTATTGATAGTTTATAGCGTGTGTAGTATAATTATGCTGCTAAGCACTTAGCGAATTCATTTCAAGTCAATGGAAATTCCCGATTTCTTCGACGACGAAAGTTGGTGGGACGTGATGTGTGCCGCGTCTAACCTTACCGACAATAGTTTGATATAATTGTTTTTAACCTATCATGCGCTGCCATGGTTTTAAACGAGAAATGTTATGCTTTATCATTTGGAGACACATTTCGTAAGGCTTTATATGTTAAGCTGCTGAAGTGTGTTTTTGTTTAAAAAGTATTTTTAAATGTACTTCAAGTCGACAAAACCTCTACTATGGATAAATTGATTTTAAAACGTCTTTCAACCCGTTATGGTTATAATGATAATAATGATAAATCATTTATTTAATGAGGGAACACATTTGGTAATAACCAATCTTATCTTCCATGAGGCCCTCAAAACAATGTCCGTGAAGTTGGATACTTATTCCTAGTACCCAGTTCGACATTCAAGGGATTGGGAATGTTAAATAGCAAATAAGTAGCTAACTCCACATCCAGTTACTGATTCAATTCTCAAAACATATTTACAATGAATCACGCCACAAGACATTACAACCGGACCACACCCAGATCAGCTGCTGCATTGAGTATACAGCAGCTAAACAGAGTGTGTCCCGTTTATGATTAAGGTAAACAAAGCAGTCATACACATTGATGAATTGCAAACAGTGTAGATTCCGATCAAAAGCGGTAACAATGTGAAATTCGGCGACACGTGATAGAATGTGCAAAGCAATGCGAATCACTTAAACGAAATGGCAATAATATGTAATTTACAAATAAGTACGCATTGAAAACAGCCGTTTGTTATTGTTCTCCGCCACGAAGGATCACACATACGGCTTAGCGGCATGGGGCTTTTTAGGCTATCGTGTTTTTCCCATTTCCTTCGTATGAACGCTTTTTCACGCATTTACAAATAAATAGACCTAGATCAGACGGAGTCATCTGATCAGAATGTTCTCTGTTTGCTAATGGAATTTGAAAGATGAGTTCTTTCCTACAATTTTCCACTTTCCATGTTTCGTAATAACTATATCGTCCATGGATATTCAGTAGGTATTGCAATTTGGAATACACATAGAACAGGGAAAATGTTAATCGTTAAAATGAAAGTATTTCCTTGTTTCAAACAAAATCATAAGCTACAGTCTACGATGGCACCTTTTCAATGAATAAAGAAAGGGAAGGTGTTTTATTTTAATTGACACACGAGTTCCTTCTTGAACACAGGAGACCGCATTTTTTCAATTTTGATTGTATTATTGGAGAATGTGCTGATTATTTTTATTCTCTATATCGGGATGTAACTTTCATCAGCAATTCATGCAACTATTAAAACCATGGAGAAGCATTTTGACGGCGTTGCACACAAACTTGGCCCAGATCAGACATCATCGGTAGAAGCCGTCTTATCAGAGTCTATCCTAGTTGCGTATGGAACTACATGTATATATACATATTTCATTTAACAGTTCATACCACGGTCAAAATATCTAGTGTTTATGTATATGTACCATTACTAACCTTCAGCTGAAAATATTTATGTTGTAATCATTTTTTTATGATTTCTTACATGAATTTTCATTTGGTAAACGGTTAAAATGTTTAGCTTTGTAAATGAACCTGATCAAACAAAAGCCAGTATGAAGTTAGTGCCTACTGATATTACTTTTGTTTGGTGTGCACATATACATGTATATATTAATTACCCCATTTGCCTGCTTAAGCGCTACTTGACTCACATTTATAAACAGTTTGGATCCATATGAGACGCCGAGTAACTCGGCGTAACTCGGCGTCTCATCAGGATCCAAGCTGTTTGACATTCTGTTAGTAGTTTCTCAAAAGCTTGAACGAATCAGAAATATGTGAAAACTAACAGATCGGACTTTCAGCAAACATCATTTTCTTTGCAGGATACGGGTTAATATGTTTGTGGTTCAGGGAATACCTGACCACTGCGTTAGTGAACCGATTCTTTTCTCCAGGTTTAGGCCATTGACGATTCACCGAGGAGACCCATGCTCGGCTTATAACTATGCTTTGTTGCGACCAAACATCGTTAGATATCTTAAGTATGGTCGTAGTGAATATATCAGGGATTATATAATAAGATAGCGTGTTAAATATCTTTATAGTGGTCGTAGTGTATAAGAGCGTTAGATATCTGTACACTGGTCGTAGTGTATCTGCCAACGATTACATAAGTTAGCGTGTTAGATATCTTTAGAGTGGTCGTAATTTATAAGCGTGTTAGATATCTGTACAGTGATCGTAGTGAGATATCACGCAGTAAAAAGGGACCCGATGGCATAATGTCAGACTAAATAATCTTCGATTGAATATTTTGTTAATTTTTAAATCATAGAAACCTACCCAGCGGTGAACAGATATCGAAGCTGTAATGAGAAATCATGCTAATTGCCACTTGACTTGCAGGCTCCAGGAAAGATGACCTCGCCTGACTGGGAAAGATGACCAAGCTGTTTGACACACTGTCAGTAGAAAAAAGCTCGGAAGAAAATTGAAATAGCAAAAGATCGATATTTTATCATTTACAGTAAAAACTCTTTATAACGAACTATGTATGTCTGTGTAGGCACGTGACTACTTAACCGTTTCCCTCATGTAAACGTATTTCCACGCATTTGCAAACAGAGAAGACCCAGATCAGACGGCTAGGAGCCGTCTGATCAGGGTCTGCTCTGTTGGCTATTCTTGCACAAAACGTGCTGTTGTAGTCCCGCTAGACCATGTATTAACAAGGCGATTCTCGTGCTCACGCGCTGTTGTTGACCGGTTTTAATTATACATATTCGGGGCCTAAGGTAAACAATGGACGCGAATGCTACATCGTTTTGGCCTACGCTAGGTGAACGCCGGGGTGTGAGTATTTCCAGGAGTACCGACAATGAACTGTTTTTAGTGATAGACATATTGAATGAAATTCCGTGTAAACGGTATTTGATACAATCATGAATTGACGTCGAAAAGAAAACAGTGGCCCGGAAACAGCATACATCGACGAAGTGTCAAAGAAGTGTATAGTTTTGCTGCCGTTGTTTTGCTTGTATTTTGAAGAATTGAATTGATGCAGGAGAGCAGAAATTTGGTTTTATGCAAGAATAGCGTTAATACACGTTTGTTTTCGGGCAATAACATCTGCAGTGTCCCTCGGGAATGTTGTTGGCCCGAGCCCGAAGGGCGAGGGCTAACAACAGTCCCTCGGGACACTGCAGATGTTATTGCCCGAAAAAACGTGTATTAACCCTCTATTGGAATTTGATAGATCTGTTACGTTACTTTCTAAAATGGCTACAATGTTCCACCTTCCATATTTCATTATCACTAATCTGTATTGAAATTTGGACTAAATGTAGAACAGGGAAAACGTTATAGATGTATTATGCGCATGTTTTCGTATTAATCAATCAACACCAGAAGCTGTTCAGGTACATGTATACATACAATGAAAATAATGCTTACATCCCATTTTCCGACAGGATATACATGTATTTTTTCAGCTAAAGCATACTGCTAAATTGTTTAAAAAGAGCCTTCTTTTTAGAAACGGGATTTTGTACGGAAATCAGCGGATATCTTCGGCCAAGTTCTGAATGACTCCGATTCTATTTCGGGACAACACTTTGAATAATTATTATGTTGTTACCACATGTACAATGGCTGACACTGGTCGTTGGTCTACATAATATATTTTATTCAAGAAAATAAGGCAATATGCCCATTTTACCACATATAAATTACATGTACATGCAAATAAGCTAAAAATACCGTTTAATGGTGTCAATCAAATATAACGGTCAAAGGGAGCTAACTCAGGTACAGGTATATCGAATGATTATTTCCGGTATGTAAAAAATTGAATATTTCGACAGATTCCGGCCAATGGCGAAGGATGTTCCGTTGGTTTCCGTAGCAATCCATTTTTCTAGTTTTTTCGACACAAACAACCATTTACTGACCGTGCTGTTTAGCGTTAAATAAATGTTAAGGTACATAGATTCCAATTCTAAAGTCAATTCAAAACGCAAAACTTGGCGGAAATTTGTGCAGCATACATCTTTAAAGGAGCTTTTTGCATTACTTGTACCCTGCATTAAGCTGCCACCTGTGTTTGAGAGCGATAATGGTATGTGCTTGAGTGTTCTTAGTATCGAGTTTTTACTGTACATGACAGAGTCTTCCAAGTCTCTGCAAAACGTAGAAGACCCCGAACAGGTTCTGCCCTGCTCACATATGGCATAATATAGATCTGATAGCACATTTTCTATTAGTCAAAACATCACACGTTCATATAACATTATAAACAATAATCTTGTTACTATTCATGGTGGTATCTTGAACCGTATATGTGACGGATCGAATATGAAGCACGTGTGTGATATATTCGACCGTAAAAATCACACTTGTCAAATGTGTCATATTCGTCTGCCCAGAATGCAAGTAAAACATAAACGTATATGTCACATACGTTGTGATATAAAACCATTACCATCATTCCCAATCACCAAAATTATCATCACCATCATCCTCATAATCATCTTTGTCATCATCATTATTATCATTCACCATCAGCAACATCATTCACCATCATCATTACCATCACCATCACCATCATCGCCAACAACAATATCATTGTCACATTCAACTCATCACCATTTTATGTAGCGTTCTTGTTGTTTCTGAACAGCTGAAAGTGACTTTCAGATCATGTGGAAAGGGATATCTAATTCAGAGAACAAACGAAAGTTTCATAACTGTAATAAACAAGAATCTGATACAGCTCTGAACAGTAATTTAAACGAATTAAACGGCATTGTCATACATGTAATTTCTATATAATAACGATGTCATACATGTAATTATTTTAAGCATATTTGTACAGTTTCATGTGACTACATTTATTTGCCATTTTAATATCACTGCCGCAAATATGTAATGTCGATAACATATCAGTTAAGGACACTCGTATGTAAATAAACAGGAAACTGATATAACTCTCAAACGTGATTTCAAAAAAATTAAACGACATTGGCATACATGTTATTTCAATATAATAGCGTTGTCATATTTTGGACAGTTTCATTTGACTGCATTTCATTTGCCATTTTGATATCACTGCCGCGAATACGTACATGTACATGTAGTGTTGATAACGCTGTTTCTACTTGCCTTCATAAGCAGAAAACGAACACTGACAGGATTTCGATTATTCAGTTGAATATTTGGTTTTATATAGATCTTTCGCCTATAAATACCCACTAACCGAAATCATTCTCTGAAGGTTTCTCCGACCTTGGCAATTACAATTACTGCATAATTGGGTTTGGTGGTGGTGGTGGTGGTGATGATGATGGTGGTGGTGGTGGTGATGGTGATAATGGTGATAACGATTATGATGATGATGAGCCAAAACACTTTGTGGCATAAATAATATTTCAATATAATGGAATTGTTTAAAACAAATACGTGCTTTTTTTTCAAAGCATAGCATTTAACAAATGTGATGGATTCGTTCGTTTTTTTGCGTCCACTTTGTGGGTGTAATATATTCGTTTTAGTGTGCATACAAAATCTTAAGCCACACGAATATATCACATTTTATGTACCATATTCGTTTGATGCGCTAGTCATTTTCGACCGAATATATCACACGTGTGATATATTCGGTCGAATTTTTCACTCGTGTTACATATTCGATCCGTGACATATACGGTTCAACAGTGGTATTATTCCTTACATGAATATAGGTACATTGTTAACCATTTCCTTCATATAAACGTGTTTTCACACATTTGCAAACAGAGTAAACCCAGATCAGACGTCTGCTCTGTTTGCTAATAGAATTTGAAAGACATGTCTCTTTACTTTCTAAAATGGCTACAATGTTCCACCTTCCATATTTCATTATAACTATTTTTTCTATTAATATTCAGTAGGTATTGAAATTTGGAATAAACATAGACCAGGGAAAGGGTTAAGCAACATCGTTTTCAGTCGGATAATACATGTAGCTGAATATTGATGGCAACTTTTCGGGGGAAAGCAGCTGTGCTTTCACTGAGAAAGTAGTCCCACCCAACTCTGCATTGAATTTAAATGACCTGCATTGTCTTTTATTTCTAGATATACGCTGTGATTGTTAAACGGTCTATATCCTGGTAAGAACTGAGACATTGAGTGTCTCACCTGGATCCAAACTGTTTGCAGGGATCGTCAAAGATTCGCCTATTGTGAGCTAAAGGTTAATGTGTCACATGAGAAATCGCAGAGACTGTAAAGATGCACTTTCGTTACCTTTACTTGTAAATCAGGTGATCGCTGATATTTCCAGCTTGAATGGTTCATCATTGTTTAACGAAGAGGTCCATCCAGTACGGCAGGCTACATGTATACTTTGTGAGCAGATTGTGAATAGCAACCAGTGCAGATAAAGATCAGATGGTTCATCTATGAGCCCCCTGATCTGAGTTCATACTATATGCAAATGCCAGTAAACTTATCTCCAGCATTCAATGGATAATTATCGAACCATTTCCGTTGTTATAGTGTGATCTGCATAAACAAAAAGGAATTTGTACCGCATTAACTCTTTGTATGCTGAATAATCAAAGCGGAATAGAGTAGAACCTGTCTTAAACGGACATTCATCTATTGAACTTAAGAGTCTTAAATCGCAGATGGTTGCTTAACCCTTCGCTTGCTATTCACGTCAATATACCTACCTGTAAATAGTGAAGACCCAGATGAGACAGCTCCTGCAGGAGCTGTCTCATCCGGGTCTGCACTATTTACAAGTTGATTGTGCAACCAGTGCACTCCACAGCAGTGATTGCACAGCGAGATACTTGTACACAGTGAAGATATGTGTAATTATACAACAGGGCATGGGTAAAGAAGGAGAAATGTATTTTAAAATTCAGCAAGAGAATGGTTAATGCAGGGCACGAGTAATACAGAAAGCTCCTATAGGACCTGCATTAAGCTACAACCTGCCTTACATACCCATTATTAGACCTCTTTGTATGACCGCTTACGACAGGTTCTTCTTGTTGGCATTACTCTTTAACGATGTTACTGGAGGATGCTAAAAATGAAAAGTGTAAATCCTGATCCTAGAACTCTGTAAACTTGGTTTTCACTATCTGCAAATTCCAGTATTCTAGCTTTTTGACATTCAAATGGCTAAATTATATCAACCTTTTCTCGCTATTCGTGACATCACTCGCATTTTCAAACAGCTTGGATCTAGACGAGACACCGATTAACTCGGCGATTAAGCAGGATCCGATCTGTTTAGCCATTGATCAACCCACAGTTTCCCAAATGCCTAATCGATTCGGAAATCGTCAATATTGAATAAGATCAACATATATATACGCCGACAATATATTTCTACATCTGGGCCAGGGCTATGAATTTGTGTTTTAATTTTGGAAGCAGGTTTTGCAGCTACGTATTAAAGGCAATGTATCTTCATGCTTTGCTCTACTTTTATATTTACCGGTAAGAGAGTTTGTGAAAGTTCGTTGTGACTCTATTTACACGCAGACCTATTAAAAGAAGTCATTTTGTTGGATTTGTACCCTTTCCCTGTTTAATATTCATGAAAAAATACTATTAATATTAATGAGTCTAGCTATCTTAAAGCATTATTAACAAAGGGATATTTGACTGAGGCAGAGAGTATAGAATAATGTCTATATAATTCCATAAAAAAACAGCAGACCCTGATCAGGCGGCTCCTACATGAGCCCTCTGATCTGGGTGTATTATCTTTGCAAATGCGTGAAAATGCGTTTATATGAAGGAAAGGGTTAACTTCGGTTAATCAAGTAAGTAGCTCAATAATGGATAAGAATAAAACAGTTTTCTGCATATTATCACAGAATTTACTTTAATCAATATTAATCAAAATAAGGTTTTCTCGCAATATTGAATTGGACCAGTCTACTTAGGTATTCCATTTATGTGTATCAAATGCCGATTTATATTTCAAATTGCGGAATATGTGCGTACTAGCATTCTCCTAGACGAGCCATCCGATCCGGGTCTGCACTGTAGGTCGCGTCAAGTCGTAATAGGATTAAATTCTTGGCGTCTGAACAGGTTTGAATGCGTGTTAATACCATTAACCTATTCCCTCATATTGACGATTTTTGACGACTCTGTAAAGTCACTTTGTGAAACCGTTGTGGTAAAAAGAGCATTTGCTCCTATAAGAGCATTTGCTCCTATAGGAGCAAATGCTCTATTTATCACAATGGTTTCAAACTACAAAATGCTATTTTTTTCCTTTTCTCTAGTTAATACTCCTTTTGGTAGATTTATTCAAAGAGGTTGTATTTAAAAATAGCCTATGAGGTAATGGGTTAACACGAAGTAAGACGTGTCACTTTTACATAGGACTAGTGAGTCCGTGTTAAATGTATGTGTATATGTCTATCATTTAGACTTGCTACAATGAAATATGAACAAGGGCCATTTTTATCGCACAAGAAACAGCTTCTGTAGAACCAGATCTGTATTATTTTTAAACCATCAGAGTAGACCCTTATCAGATGGTTCCTAAGTCTAATCCTGGTCTGTTATTTGTGCAAAGGTGTTAAATAGAGAATAATAGGTTAGTGCCGTAGATGGGACGCCTTTATCCGACGAGGGGAGAAAACGTTGAGGCGAGGCATGCCGAGCCTCAACTGTTTTCTCTCCGAGTCGGATAAAGGCATCCCATCTACGGCACTAACCTATTATTCGATTTATCCAGTCAATTTAGTTAAATATCTTTTTTCATAGACTCATAACACTCTTGAAATAATTTACATTGAAAATGCAGTTTTTCGATCAACGGATCCCTCCCTTTTCATTTCCAAGAGGAAAATAGTTTCGATACTTGCATTACTAGAAGGGAAAACGTGGTTGAATTTGAAAAATAAGATGATTTGAATCGAGGGTCGATAAGTTAGTTCAAACAGACATGATTGTAATCTCTGGTCAAATTCAAGTTACGTAGTCTCGGTTTCTATTTTTTAGATAGACTTAACGTCAATCATAAATCGACGGAACGGAACAGGCTATATTTAGGTCTATGACTATCACCGCCCCTGTAAGAGTTTATCAATCAAATTATCATGAGAGTGAAAAGAAAACATTTACTATTTATCTGTCAATCTTTGCTTCCAGGCTTGATTTTTTATCAAAAACGCGTTTTGCCAGCGGTGGATTAAATTAATAAAACTGATAAATCAACGTTATTTTGTATGTTGGCTCAGTGGCGTAATCGGTAAGGGCGACATCTATAGAGTGATTAGAATTGGTTTTTGTAGGATCAGGCGCGAGTTCGAATCCAGCTATAGCCAATTATTTTTATTTTTTCTCATTTGAATAATTCTTTTTGTGAATTTTCTGTTTGATCTATTTTGTCATTCAACATGATTATTATGCAAATTTACAGAAAATTAAAATAGTTCCATGGTTATAGAATCATTACGCCTATCTACTAACCTAATAAACCTTCAACTACCGGAAGTTACCTAATAAACCTAAGTTTATTTGCACCCCCATTATTATGTCACTAGAGAAGCCTGTTGACTGGATAAAAAATGCGTTTCTTTCATGTTAAGTGTCAGACAAAACTAAAAAAAAAAAGTTGGATTTTGCTTATATTCTTTTTTTAATATCTTAACCATTTACTCCATAAATACGCCTTTCTACGCCTTACAAACAGAGACGACCCAGATCAGGGTTTGCTCTGTTTGCCTATGATATGGTATAGATATCATTCTACAGTTTCTGCCAGTGTCGAACATTCCTGTGTCTATGTGATATTATAACAATGAATTAATTTAATATTAATGGTGTAATTATTTCATACATGTACATGAATATTCATGGAGTAAAGAGTTAAAGAATAACGCGAGATCTGTAAGAGCAGATGAGTTTGTATGTCAACTGAAAGTAAGACAGGACCAAACTCCGAAAGGAGCTTTCGGCATGAATTTCACTATGCATTTTTAGGTTCATTTCTGAATCCGGAAATACGTTCCTTGCTGAGTACAGTAAAACCCCTCTAAACCGGACGTAAAATTTAGTTTAAATATTGGTGTTGGAGACAGGTGGCAGCTTAATGCAGAGTGAAAGACATTCAGAAAGTTCCTCTAGGAGCTTTCTGAATGACTTTCACCCTGCATTAAGCAGCCACCTGCTTAAAAAGTATCTAAATTCTTCTCTACTAGAATTCCGGTTTAGAGAGGTTTTACTGTATTCGTAAAAGACGGTGTCATTTGAAATGGATTTACTCTGTTTGCATATACGTCGAAATGAGTTACTTGACATTTCATCAGGATCTAAAGTGTTTGAAAAAAGGTTCGTCTGTTGCATGGTAAAGATTAATTTGTAACATGGGAAATCTCTGAGAATTAATATTGTTTCATCCTTATTGTGTTTGTTAATCGGAGAGAGAGATACAACTTTGAGCTCATTATTCCTTACCTTATACATGTTCTAATTTAGGGATATATGTTTTTGTCCCAATTTTGAGTTTACATTTACAGAAATAGAAGTAACAGCATGCCCATGTTAACTATACAGTAAAACCCTCAAAGCCGGACGTTCATATTAGTGTCAGCACTGGTCTTTATGACAGCTTAATACAAGTAATACAAGGTGAAGGTCATACAGAAAGATCCCAAAGAAGGCGGTTCAGAAGTCTGCTCAAGGATTTCTGGAAAGGGTCCATGGTCGTCGAGAGGGGCATGTAAAATGATATACACATGCAAGTATAGTGAGTGCATACAGACCGACGAATGATGGTACGGAAAAACTAATTGATCGTGTAACAATTCCCCCCGTGCAATACCTGTGTACAGTAGTACTCCACTAGAGCGGCCTATAAAAAGATGTCTTTTTATGACAGTTGGTAGTTTAATCCATTCCCTGCCAGATGTTGTCGTCGGCAACATTTGTCGCCTGCTACACTTTTCATTTATAGTTATGGAGAGATATCTATAGAGAGACAGCTATAGAGAGATAGTTATAGAGAGATAGCTATAGAGAGACAGCTATAGGGAGATAGTTATAGAGAGACAGCTATAGAGAGATATTTATAGAGAGATAGCTATATAGAGATAGCTATAGACAGATAATTATAGAGAGATAGCCATAGAGGGATAGTTATAGAGAGACAGTTATAGAGATATAGTTATAGAGAGATAGCTATAGAGAGATTGTTATGGAGAGATAGTTATGGAGATATAGCTATAGAGAGACAGCTACAGAGAGATAGTTATAGAGAGATAGCTATAGAGATATAGTTATAGAGAGAGACAGTTATAGAGATATAGTTATAGAGAGATAGCTATAGAGAGATTGTTATAGAGAGGTAGCTATAGAGAGATAGTTATAGAGAGATAGCTATAGAGAGATAGTTATAGAGAGATAGCCATAGAGAGATAGTTATAGAGAGATAGCTATAGAAAGATAGTTATAGAGTGATATCTATAGATAAATAGTTATAGAAAGAGAGCTATAGAGAGCTAGCTACAGAGAGCTAGCTATAGAGAGATAGCTATAGAGAGATAGCTATAGAGAGATAGCTATAGAGAGATAGCTATAGAGAGATAGCTATAGAGAGATAGCTATAGAGAGATAGTTATAGACGGGTGGCTACAGACAGGTCGCTATAGAGTGTTGGATATAGAGAAGTCACTATAGAGATACCACTATAGAGAGGTCGCTAGAGAGAGGTCGATCTGTAAAGAGTACGCTATACAGATTTCGGTATAAACATGTCGTCAAAGAGAGAGAGAGAGAGAGAGAGAGAGAGAGAGAGAGAGAGAGATGTTGTTATAGAGATGTCGTTATAAAGAGTTCGTTATGCAGAGGTTGCTATAGAGAGGTCGATATAGAGATGTTGCTATAGAAAGATCAGGTCGACATGGAGAGATAGCTATAAGAAAGTCGTTGTAAATAGGTTATAAAAGAGAGATATATAGAGAGAGCTAGCTATAGAAAGGTCGTTATAGAGAGGTTATTACATTGATATCACTGTAGAGTGGTCGCTATATAGAGATATATCTATAGAGAGATAGCTGTAGAGAGATAGCTGTAGAGCGATAGCTGTAGAGATATAGTTATAGAGAGATAGCTATAGAAAGGTCGTACTAGAGTGGTTATTACATTGATATCACTGTAGAGTGGTCGCTATATAGAGATATATCTATAGAGAGATAGCTGTAGAGAGATAGCTGTAGAGAAATAGCTGTAGAGAGATAGCTTTAGAGATATAGTTATAGAGAGATAGCTATAGAAAGGTCGTTATAGAGAGGTTATTACATTGATATCACTGTACAGTGGTCACTATAGAGAGATAGCTATAGAGAGATATCTGTAGAGAGATAGCTGTAGAGAAATAGCTGTAGAGAGATAGCTGTAGAGAAATAGGTGTAGAGAGATAGCTGTAGAGAGATAGCTGTTGAGATATATTTATAGAGAGATAGCTATAGAAAGGTCGTTATAGAGAGGTTATTACATTGATATCACTGTAGAGTGGTCGCTATAGAGAGATATCTATAGAGAGATAGCTGTAGAGAGATAGCTGTAGAGATATAGTTATAGAGAGAGAGCTATAGAAAGGTCGTTATAGAGAGGTTATTACATTGATATCACTGTACAGTGGTCGCTATATAGAGATAGCTATAGAGAGATAGCTGTAGAGAGATAGCTGTAGAGAAATATCTGTAGAGATAGAGTTATAGAGAGATAGTTATAGAAAGGTCGTTATAGAGAGATTATTATTTTAATACCACTGTAGAATGGTCGCATAAGAGAGATATCTCTAGAGAGATAGCTGTAGAGAGATAGCTATAGAATTTTCGTTATGGAGTGCTCGCTATAGAGAGATAGTTGTAGAGAGATAGCTATAGAATTTTCGTTATGGAGTGCTCGCTATAGAGAGATAGTTGTAGAGAGATAGCTATAGAAATTTCGTTATGGAGTGCTCGCTATAGAGAGATAGTTGTAGAGAGATAGCTATAGAATTTTCGACATAGAGTGCTCGCTATAGGGAAGTCGCTAGAGAGAGGTTGTTATAGAGCGGTCGCTACGCTCGTATATAGGGAGTTCGTTATACAGATGACGCTATAGAGAGATTTCTATAGAAAAGTCGCTATAGAGAGATAGCTACAGAGAGGTCGCTATGGAAAGATAGCCATAAAAAGGTTCGACTATATATCGCGCCTGTCTTTCGATAACTGGATGAGACATATACGACACATGCATGCATAAGAGACATGAGCTTCGCCCTAAAATTGCAACATGTGAAATGCCACATACATTTATCACACTGTGTGAATATTGCGTATAGCTGTAGGCAACATTTATGAAATACAGTAAAACTTCGATTATCCGAACACTAAAATACGTATTATTATCGATCTTTAAGACAGGTGGCAGCTTAATGCATGGTGAACGTCATGCAGAAAGCTCTTCTAGGAGCTTTCTGCATGACATTCACCATGCATTAAGCAGCCACCTGCCTAAAAGGGTCTAAATTCTTCTATACTGAATATTCGGATAATCGAGGTTTAACTGTATCAACATTGCTTACATCTGTGCGTAACAATGAAATATGAATATTGCGTACATCTGTATATAACATTCATGAAATGTGAATCTTTCGTCAGGTTGGACATTGCATCTTCACCAGGCGCGGATTTTTTAGTAATATTTTAGATCTATATACAGTGAAATCTCTCTATAACGACCACTAGATTGTGTTAATTAGTTGGAATTTAGAGCAGGTGGCTGCTTAAAGCAAGGTGAAAGTAAAACAGAACACTCCCATACAGCCTTTTCAGGAAGATATATTTCTACATGTACGTCGATGCAATGGTCGAACTTCCACTTGCGATAAAACTTGTCGTACGAAGTCAACCTAACGCATGTTAAAATGTGTGATAGATTTGTCTATGCATGTGGCTTGTATTGAGAGTTTTGAAATAGTTGTGATTTACGACGGAATTTTGACCCGAATGACTAAATAGAATATGCTAAACAAACATTTGTCTGATGACGTCGGTTCCCTTTCATGGAAACCATTATTAAAGCGATATAACGAATCAAAGTTCTGTCATACAATATGGTCAATATGTTAACATGTAGGTGCTTAATATACATGTATACTTGTTCATGTATATAGTTTGTGCAAAAGTATTATTTTTATCGGTGAGTTCAGCTGCCGTTTGTATTGAAGCAGACCATTCAGTGCCATGAAAACGGGTCAGTGATATCATTCGCAAACAGTTTGAAACCAGATGAGACGTCGACTCACTCGGCATCTCATCAGTAGCCAATCCGGTCGACACTCCGTTAATTGATTTATAAAGAAACTGAGCAAGCACTCACTCTAGAACTTAAAGCAGACGCAAGTGTGTCCAACAGAGAGCAATACTGGCATTGAAAGGTTTAATGTTATACATTTATTATATACAGTAAAACCTCTCTATAACGGCCACTAAATTACAGTAAACCCTCTCTATAACGGCCACTAAATTACATCAAATATTTTGTGTTAAAGGCATGTGGTTGCTTAAAGCAAGGTGGATGTAAAACAGAACGCTCCTATAGGAGCGTTCTGTTTTACTTTCGCCTTGCTTTAAGCAGCCTCCTGCCCTAGATACATGTACTTACTAATTAACATAATTTAGTGGCCTTTTTAGAGCTAGGTTTTACTGTATATTGAATGAAACATGTTTTATAGAATGCATTTGTCTTTATGAACGAAACTAAACGCTCTCCATTTTTATAACATGTTTTAGAACTTTTCTAATGCCATAGTGGAGTTTCTTTATAAAGTTTGAACTGATTGGAAGAAAGTATAGAATGCAAAAAATTGAAGATTTTACCGCAAGAGATGTTTTTCATGAACGAAAACGTTACGCAGCTTGCTGACTTAAATAGTTGCGTGACTTGTATTACACAACCCCAATACTTAGACATAACCAGTACAATGGAAATCCAAGAATCGTACTTAGGTTTTATTTTACAAGTGTTGTTTCCCTAAACCACAAATGACACAATACTAGAACTTATGATGTTTAGTTTTTATGTTAGCGCAACTGTATTCGTATGTATTGAAAACTAAATTTAACCGTTTAACCCATTCCCTCAAAGACTATTTTTAGATACAACTTCTTTGAATAAATCTACCGAAAAGGAGCATTAACTAGAGAAAAGGATTTTTTTAGAATTTTGTAGCTTGAAACCATTGTGATAAATACAGCATTTGCTCTTATAGGAACAAATGCTCTATTTATCGCAATGGTTTCGCAAAGTGACTTTTACAGAGTCGTCAAAAGTCGTCAATATGAGGGAATGGGTTACATATTTCTCCTTAACAATGTTATTCTGTAACTCGTTACTTTATGAATACGCCCGTACGCATGTAGGGAACAATGACACCATCAACATTTATTCGCTTCATTTCTTTAAGTGCATATGCACTTAGGACGTTTTTGTATTGGTATAAATTTTAGAGTCATGTCTATAATAGTTACATAAGTAAACACAGCAGACTCTAATCAGGATCAGAACAGGATTCAAACTGTTTGAAATCGAGTTTTATTTTTGTAAAGAAGTAAAGGAACACACTATATTGACACCTGGAGCGTGTTTAACCTTTACAGCGCGGGACACTGGTCACTAATGTCCTTTGCAAACAGTGAAGACCAAGGTGAGAGGGCTCCCATAGGAGATAAGGGTCTGGACTGTTTGTCATGTTACACGTTTCTTTAGAAAAATCCCTAAATATCCACCATAAGCTTGACTTGTTTGAATTTTGGAATAGTCCATTTGAAACTTCAGAGTTGTAATGGTTAAGGTAATATCAACATCACACTGAAGGTACTAAACTCTTTACCTGGTATGCATTTTAACGCATTTGTAAGCAGTGTAGATCCAGATCAGGGTATGCTCAGTTTGCTTATGAAATAATTTAATTCCGGGTCTACAGTTTCTGCTGTGGTACAAAATAACTCTCTTATTCTTGTTGATATTATACAAATGTAGCTAAATGGTATTCATACATTACCTCTTAGATTATTGAAACCCTTTCATTCATATTAACGCCTTTTTGCGCATTTACAAACAGAGTAGACCTAGACCAGACGTCATTCTGGTCTACACCGTTTTATTATGAGTAACTTTTTTCCCGTACTGATTAACCCTTTCCTCCATGAATATTCATGTAAGGAATAATGATGTCATGAATATTAATTAGATTAATTTGTTATAATAGTGCATGGACACAGGAATTTTAGGCCATGGCAGAAAATGTGGAATCATATTTATATTATAACATAAGCAAAGAGAGCAGACCCTGATCAGACGGCTCCAATAGGAGCCGACTGATCTGGGTCTACTATGGGTCTACTCTATTCTACCACACACATGTTTGTATTGTTAAACCGCAGTTTTCAAAGATTCTGTGGCATTGACCAATCAGAGTTGGTTATTCACTTTTCCTTTTTCGTGAAGACTGGATTATTGCCGCCAAAATGTAACAGCGGTTTAAATCGGTTAGACTGCCAATGACAAGTCTTCATGAAATAGACTGGCTCCGCTTGGTGGATGGATGGATGGATGGATGGATCGGAGGATGGATGGATGGATAGATAGATAGATAGATGGATAGATAGATAGTTAGATAGATAGATAGATATATAGATAGATAGATAGATAGATAGATAGATAGATAGATAGATAGATAGATAGATAGATAGATAGATAGATAGATAGATAGATAGATAGATAGATAGATAGATAGATAGATAGATAGATAGATAGATAGATAGATAGATAGATAGATAGATAGATAGATAGATAGATAGATATATAGATACTATTAGATAGATAGATAGATAGATAGATGATAGATAGATAGATAGATAGATAGATAGATAGATAGATAGATAGATAGATAGATAGATAGATAGATAGATAGATAGATAGATAGATAGATAGATAGATAGATAGATAGATAGATAGATAGATAGATAGATAGATAGATAGATAGATAGATAGATAGATAGATAGATAGATAGATAGATAGATAGATAGATAGATAGATAGATAGATAGATAGATAGATAGATAGATAGATAGATAGATAGATAGATAGATAGATAGATAGATAGATAGATAGATAGATAGATAGATAGATAGATAGATAGATAGATAGATAGATAGATAGATAGATAGATAGATAGATAGATAGATAGATAGATAGATAGATAGATAGATAGATAGATAGATAGATAGATAGATAGATAGATAGATAGATAGATAGATAGATAGATAGATAGATAGATAGATAGATAGATGATAGATAGATAGATAGATAGATAGATAGATAGATAGATAGATAGATAGATAGATAGATAGATAGATAGATAGATAGATAGATAGATAGATAGATAGATAGATAGATAGATAGATAGATAGATAGATAGATAGATAGATAGATAGATAGATAGATAGATAGATAGATAGATAGATAGATAGATAGATAGATAGATAGATAGATAGATAGATAGATAGATAGATAGATAGATAGATAGATAGATAGATAGATAGATAGATAGATAGATAGATAGATAGATAGATAGATAGATAGATAGATAGATAGATAGATAGATAGATAGATAGATAGATAGATAGATAGATAGATAGATAGATAGATAGATAGATGATAGATAGATAGATAGATAGATAGATAGATAGATAGATAGATAGATAGATAGATAGATAGATAGATAGATAGATAGATAGATAGATAGATAGATAGATAGATAGATAGATAGATAGATAGATAGATAGATAGATAGATGTCGCATCTGTGTTTACCCATGCAAACAGTTTGTACCCAGATGAGATGTCGAGTAATTCGGCGTCTCATCGACATCCAAACTGCTTGTTACTGTGGTAATTTGTATAGAAAGGGGGATAAATGAAAAGTATAGCAGATGACGCATTTGGCAGACGACAATATTTGGCAGCGAAAAAGCTTTTTTTAAACAAAAGCAAAATAATCGAAGTCTTTCCGTTTATTCTGTTAACCTGTTAATCCAATCTTTCCAATAGGGACCGTATGATCAGGATCTGCTCTGTTTGCTAATTGAGTTTGATAGAAATGTTTCTTTATTTTCTAAAGTGGCTAAAATGTTCCACCTTATTATTACTATTTTGTCCATGAATATTCAGTGCGTATTGAATTTTGTAAAAAACATAGAACAGGGAAAGGGTTCACATTGTCCATGCTGAATTTTAAAACTGGCCATTCCAAAAATTAACAAGGGCGAGCTTACTGTGAATATTCAGGGTATTGTTCTGGAAAGGTTTAACGTGCAGTCGATACTAAGAAGGCTCTCTCGAATCGGGATATGCAGTAGAATCCCTCTAATGCGACCACTTAATGAAACGACATGGATGTCTTTATAAGCAGGTGGTTGCTTAATGCAGGGCAAAAGTAATGCAGAAAGCTCCTCTAGGAGCTTTCTGCATTACTATTGTGCTGCATTAAGTTACCACATGCATCTAGCACTCATAATTATACCTCTTTTAGGTGGTCGCATTAGCGGGGTTTTACTGTATCGTTTTTGCAAAGGACACTAGCGACCAGTGTTCCGTACTGAAAGGGTTGAAATAATGTATAATAATAATAATAATGTACCCATAGTAATTGTGTTTCAAAAGGAATATTATAACTGAATTTCTGTGGACTGGGTATTTATTTCAGAAATCTCAAACACTAATAAAAACACTAATTAAACGGTCAAATATTTACCTCATGAAATTTCATATAAGAAATTACATCATACACATTAAGGCGGTGTTGTTTTTAACCCTTCGCTTGCTATTCACGTCAATATACCTACCTGTAAATAGTGAAGACCCAGATGAGACAGCTCCTGCAGGAGCTGTCTCACCAGGGTCTGCACTATTTACAAGTTGATTGTGCAACCAGTGCACTCCACAGCAGTGATTGCACAGCGAAATACGTGTACACAGTGAAGATATATGTAATTATACAAAAGGGCATGGGAAAAGAAGGAGAAATGTATTTTAAAATTCAGCAAGAGAAGGGATAAGAATAGCATATGGGCATGGGACGTTTTGGCCATGGCAGAAACTGTAAACTCAAATTTATATTCCTTCAGTAGCAAACAGAGCAGACAACTATTCCTATAGGAACTGTCTGATCTGGGTCTACTTTGTTTGCTTAGGCGTATGAAAGCGTATCTGTCAGATAAGGGGTTACACAAATCATGTCATACAATAATTCATACATTTTTACCCTATCTCTGTTCTATGTTTATTCCCAATTTCAGCACTTACTGAATATTAATGGACAAAATAATTATTAAAAAAATATGGAACGTGGAACATTGTAGCCATTTTGGAAAGTAAAGAAACATATCTTTCTTTCAAATTCCAATAGCAAACAGAATATACCCTGATCAGACGACTTCTATAGGAGCCGTTTTATCTGGGTCTACTCGGTTTGCAAATGCATAAAACACGTTTATATGACGAAAAGGGCTAATATCTGAAAATAGTTGTCTTATAAGCACGACGTTCACCTATCTAAACTGTTTAATGTCGTTTTATTTATTACTTGGTAAATCATTTGAAACTAATGTCCCCATTATTTCCAAACAGTAAAATGACTCTAGTGTTGCTGAACAATTAATTGGTGTTTTTCACTTGTTGCAATTGGCAGATTATAGAAAAACGTGTGCTATAAAAAATTGTAATTTTATGTTCTGTTTATTTGGACCATTATCGTGCTAAAATATGTCTGCCAAAACTCTGATCTGTTGCATGTTTTTACTTACTTCAAACTAGTACAAGTGTTAGAGAAACGGTTAACCGACTGTCAAACAACTTGGATCTTGATAAATCGATCGATGTCTCATCTGGATCCAAACTGTTTGCAAATGCGAGTCAGCTCGCGCTTAAAATGATACCGGATAACCATTCCCCCGCAATCAGTGACATGACACGCATTTGCAAACAGCTTAGACTCATCCAGATGAGACACCGAGTAACTTGACACCTCGTTAACCCATTCCCTCATATTGACGACTTTTGGCGACTCTGTATAAGTCACTATGTGAAACCATTGTGATAAATAGAGCATTTGCTCCTATAGGAGCAAATGCTCTATTTATCACTATGGTTTAAAACTACAAAATTCTAATATTTTTCTTTTCTCTAGTTAATGCTCTTTTTCTCCTGAATTGCAGACTTGGTTTTAGTGAGTGTGTTCATCGGCAGTTATTAAAATTGAATCACTACTCATGCCCCTAACACCGGCTGAAGTGGTGTTCAATTTTCATAACTACTTACTTCGAAACTAAATCAGATCATTCAAATTCCACTAGCAAACAGAGCAGACCCTGACCTGGATCTACTCTGTTTGCAAATGCATGAAACACATTTATATGCATTGCTTTCATGCTGCATTAATTATTTTTCAGCCTGAAAAGATCTAAAATCTCCTTCGGTCGGTTTAGGGGTGTTTTATTGTATCGTGTTAACTCTTTCGCTACCAACGTTTGTCGTCTGCTGCATTTTATTTTTATTTTGTTTTATTTTTTGTCTAAAAACAGTCAAGGTAACAATTAGTTCGGATCCTAATCACTCGGCGTCTCATTAGGATCCTACATGTTTGCACAAGCAATCACAGATGCGACATTGGCAGCGAAACAGTGAAATGGTTGAAACTAATATATGACCTACATTTACAGTCAACGGAATTCTGAAACAAGACTGTCCGTTTCAAAAGTGCTTTGAATGGTATTGGAAATACTAACTAAATGCATTAAAATCCATGAAACCTGAGTTTTAATAAAAACAGACTTTAGGTATTAGTAGGCAGGTTGCAGCTTCATGCAGTGTTAAAGCCATGCAACAAGCTCCTTTTGGAGTTTGTCAACCTTCTTTAACCCATTACCTCATAGACTATTTTTAGATCCAACCTCTTTGAATAAATCTACCGAAAAGGAGCATTTACTAGAGAAAAGTAAAATGTAAAAATTGTGTAGAATTGAAACCAATGTGAGAAATAGAGCACTTGCTCCTACAGAAGCAAATGCTCTATTTATCACAATGGTTTCAAGAAGTGACTATTACAGAGGCGTAGAAAGACGTATTTATGGAGGAAAGGGTTAAGTTGCCACATTAGCCTACATGTCATAAAGATCGACATTGATGCTAACGTGAGCGTCCGGTTTAGAGTGGTGTATTGTGTTTGACTTAGAATTAAAAATTGTTATGATATCCTTGGACGATACATGTATTACGTACATTAACCCTTTCGCTGCCAATGCCGGATCTGTGATTACCTATGCAAACAGTTTGGATCCATATGAGACGACGAGTAATTCGGCGTCTCATCAGGATCCAAACTGTTTGTTACTGTAACTATGTTTTTGAAACAAAAATGAAGAAAATCAAATGAATGAAACTTTGTAGCAGACGACAAAGTTAGCAGACGACAAGGTTTGGCAGCGAAAGGGTTAATGGCAAGCACTTCGACGATCTACACTCAGGAACACCAATAGAACTCATGAAGTATAAAATTGCACGAAGTGCCCATTTTATAATCATTTAGTGTTTTGTGTACGAATATAAAATAGGATACGCTTAAAGAAATCATTCCACGGAAACGACTCGAATATTTTGATAAAATGCAATGCAAGTAATTTAAAAGTTCGTCAAAAACGTTGGTGGGTTTTATTTTTTGGGTTTCGATGCGTACAGTTAGTGGTAATCCGTCGATAGAAAGTGTATTCTTTGAATATATCCAATAATAATTGAAAAATACTGTTTCATACCATTTCATGAAGATTTCCTTATACGAACTATATAGCAACATGTATTTGTGAGTCAACCGATATCGGGTTATACATGTACCTCTACTCGTAAAAAGAGCACACGTGGAATGTACCTGTAAACCACGCGAATTGTGAAAGAGATATCTCTATTATAGGAGAAATAGTGCTTGGGTCGATTTGAGACCCCGACTTAGCAAGGCGTTAAAACTGCATCCAAACTGTTTGAACAATTCGCATTCCTGTAATAGTAGAGATTTGAACCTTTTACGGCTGAAAGCAATCGGTTTTGCATTTGCAAACGTTAGAGACCCAGACCAGGGGCTCCAAGAGGTACTGTTTGTCATTCAAAATCCTCTCGCAAACCAAGCAGTTCATACTGAATGTTCTCTATAATTAAACTTTGATGGGACATTTCATTTTGAATATTCAGCTTTTAAAAAATTTGGGGAGAATCAAAATAAACAAACTATTAAACAATCTTATTATATCCAATAAATGCCGTATTCTCCGATTTAATAGCAATATTGCGGTAACAGCAAAGACATACTGTTTAAAAATAGAACAAAAGTTCCTCCCATAAACAAATTGGTATATTCGATTTTTAACAGAATTATAAAACAATTTCGATTGATTTTTAAAAACATTCAATAATGATTAATAATGTCGGGCTAGGCTGGCAGTACGGACAGGGCAGACAGGGTAGTTGGACAGGACGGGCAAGTCAGGCAGGGTTGACATACTGGGCCAGACGGACAGGGGAGATAGGACGGGCGTGGCGGAATGAGCGGTCAGGCTGGTGTGGATGATAGGGTGGGCAGGGCAGATCTGGACAGGGTGGGTAATTATTCCGAATATGCTTTACCCTTACCTTGCTGTAAAAATAATATCTGATCAAAAGAGTGTACAGATTCTCAGACAAACTGCTTCCCAATGAGACGCCGAGATACTCAACGTCTCATCCGGATCCATGATGTTTGCAAATGTGAATTGTGTTGTTTTGAGCGGGATAATGGTTAAAGTTATTTTATGTCATGACACAAACTACCTCTTGACTACGACCTTATTTCATTTTATATGAACTTCGTGACATTTTATTATTGATAAATTACCTGTAGTTGTTCTCAGTAGAATATTTAATTCTTTTTAATAAAAGAACAGAAGTGACTTTTACGGTAAAATAAATTACATCCTCATAGAAAATGTCACGTAGATGCCAACAGTGCTGTGAATGACCCACCTTATTATCAATAATTTGGCATAAATTATCTTAGAATGTCAATCCATTCCAAAAACTCGATTAATTCGCCGTCTCATATAAGACTGATATTTGAAACAGTCTGGATAAAGATGAGAAGCCGAGTAACTCGGCGTCTTAGACTGATATTTGAAACAGTTTTGATCCAGATGAGACGCCGAGTGACCCGGAGTCTTATATTAGACTGATATAAGCAAACGATTTGGATCCAGATGGATCAATATTTGCAAACAGCTTGGATCCAGATGACACACTGAGTAACTCGACGTCTCATTACGATCCAAACTGTTTGAAACAAGATCCCTCCTTTGTCAAAAGCTTAACTGAATCGGATTGAATTGCAAACAGTTTTGATCTAGATTAGACGCCGAGTAACTTCGTGCCTCACCAGGATCCAAACTGTCTGTTACTATTTTATGAAACAAACATAAAGAAAATTGCAAAACTGAAAATTGTAGTAGACGAAAAAGTTTGCTGACGACAAAATTGGCAGCGCTGGAGTCAAGATAAATTGCAATAGATCATAGATGAGAAAACATTGTTCATGGTATGGGAAGTACAAATCTAGGTAAACACTTCTATGTCTCGTTATAGTATGAAAAGGTTTCTCTAGAATATATCTCGAGGGCTTGGTGCAAAACTATTCTAACTCCTTCACAAAGTGAAGGAGTTAGAATAGTTTTGCACCAAGCCCTCGATCTGTCGACACTCATATGTCTCGTTAAGGTTTCTCTGACACATATATCTCAACACTCTTATGACTAGTTATGGTATGGAAAGGTTTCTCCAGCACATATAGGTCAGCTCGTATGTGTGTGTATTGTTAGCATTTATTCCGCTGTTAAAAAGTGATATTTGCTCAAATTTGGATCTGGAGTAATTTTGACTTTTTTTATATTCGATCAAGATTTCGAGCAACTACCGGTATTTACCGAGTGTCGAACAGTTTGAATCCCGAAGAGAGCCGAGTTCCTCGGCTTCTCGTTTGGATTCAAACAGTTTGCAAATGTGAGACAGGTCCTTGATAGCGAGATAACAGTGAACCCCTATTCTGGTGCATATTCGAGTAAGAACTTATGACACCATGAATACTGTATGATGTTTATAAAGGCATATGAACACATGCTGTGTTTGCAAACAGGGCAGGCTACGAGGCTACGAGGATACGGTCCCTAGTGAAGTCATCTGATCTAGTTCTACTATGTTAGCAATATAGTTAACCCTTTCTCTCATATAAACGTGTTTTCACGGAATTGCAAACAGGGTAGACCCAGATCAGACGGCTCTTATAGGAGCCGTCAGATCAAGGTCTGCTCTGTTTGCTAATGGAATTTGATAGACTTGTTTCTTTATTTTTTTAAATGGCTATATTGTTCCACCTTCAATATTTCATTATAACTATTTTGTCCAGGAATATTCGGTAGGTATTCCAATTTGGTCTGAATGTAGAATAGGGAAATGGTTAAAGGGCTTCTCTATCTGGTGAATGGTTAAGTGACAAAACTAGCAGCTAACATGTAAACACTTAACCCATTTTTTCATATTGACGCTATATGACGGCTCTGTAAAAGTTGCTTTTAGAAACCATTGTGATAGATACAGCATTTGCTCCATAGAAGCAAATGCTCTATTTATCACAATGGTTTAAAAACTACACAATTCTAACATTTTCCTTGTTGCTAGTAAATGCTCTTTTTCGGTAGATTTGTTCAAAGAGAGCGAGTCCAAAAAAAATTAATAGCCTATGAGGGAATGAGTTACATGTAAGCGCAGATCTAACGAAATAGTCTAAATAGTTTGGACCATATGATACTCCACGTAATTCACCATCTAATCCGAAGAGTTTGACTCTCTAGGCTAGTGTGATGTGAAAGGAAACTAAAGCTATATCTTTCTCATATGGAAGGAGAAGGGTGCTTATGCACGTTGTTTGTTTCTTACACAAGTTCAAACATATATGTAACACCTACAGAGACTACCTATGAGCAAACAGAGCAGACATGGATTAGGCGGATCATGTAGGAGCTACAGGACACCTTCACAAAGATGACACATACAATAAATGAATTATTTAAAAATAAGCAAAATGAATTATATTAAAATAGGGTTACCAAGTCGCGCTAAGAGATGTGGTACATGTACATTTGTACATGCATGTGTGTAAGTGTTCGCCTGGGTGTACGTGCGTGCATGTGCATACGTGTGTGTGTGCATGTGCGTGTAAGTAGATGTATGCGTATTCACGAGCATGTGCATGTATATTTTGACTACTTAAATATGTCGCCTACTTAAATATGTCGCGTGAACGGATCGAACCCGCTACCTCAAAATCCAGAAACCGACGCTCTACATTGTATAAACTGAGCCAAACGGACTGGTCTGCGTGACACTTTGTTAACCATGTAAACTGAGACCAGCCGACACTTCTATAATGTTGCTTCTGATCCGAATCTATTCTATCCTAACGCACCCCCCCCCAAAAAAAAAACAAAAAAAAACCCCCCACAAACTTTACTCCATAAATATTCAAGTAAGAAATAACGACATCATGAATATTAATTACATTAATAGTTATACATGTACATTTATAATAACATATGGACATGGGAGCTTTTTACCATGACAGATGCTGTTTAATCATTTATATATATCATATCACAAAGAAACAGAGCAGACACTGATCAGACAGATTCTACATGCGCTGTCTGATCTGGGTCTACTCTGTTTGCAAATGCGTAGAAACTGTAGCGTCATATCTATATTATAATGTTTATCATAAGCAAACAGAGCAGACCCTGATCAGACGGTTCATATAGGCTCCGTCTGATCTGGATCTACTCTGTTTGCTAAGGCGTAGAAAGGCGTATTTTTGGAACAAATAGTTAAAAGCTGGTATGGATAGGAAGTGAGTAAAAATGCAAAACTTTATAATTTAAGTAGACATAATTTCTTTACGGCAGAATAAGGGTTGAATATTGTTATACTTAAATTGAATTTACTCGCTTTTTAAACGCTTTTTAATCTTTGCTATAACGCAATCTAAACGAAATTCAAACATAAAACTTCAGAATATTATACCTTATTTAAGCGACTGTATTTCTTAATGACTAAAGTTTGGGGCAATTAAAAAGCATTAAAGACTAGAAATTCGTAAACATGGTGATAATTTGAATTTATGTTATGCAAATATATTTCTTATATACAAATATAACTATGCAATATATTCGTTTTGTTTTATTAGCAACATATAACTTCACTACTTCAGCAGCTGACTTTCCTTCAGCTTCTTCTCTAACACGTACATGTAAGTAGCGTATCAAACAGTGTACGCCGCGTTATTCGGTGTTTTATCTGGGTCCAAATTGTCTACAGTGTACACCTCGTTACTCAGTGTCTCAGCTGGGCCAGAGCTGTCTGCAGTGTGCAACGCGTTACTTGGTGTTTCATCTGGGCCCGAGCTGTCTACAGGTGGTGTACACTGCGTTACTCAGTGTCTCAGCTGGGTCCAAACTGTCTACAGAGTACGCCGCGTTACTCGGTGTCTCATCTGGTCCAAACTGTCTACATGTGGTGTACACCGCGTTACTCAGTGTCTCAACTGGGTCCAAAATGTCTACATGTGGTGTACACTGCGTTACTCAGTGTCTCAACTGGGTCCAAACTGTCTACAGTGTACACCGGGTTATTCGGTGTCTTATCTGGGTCCAAACTGTCTACAGTGTACGCCGGGTTATTCGGTGTCTTATCTGGGTCCAAACTGTCTACAGTGTACACCGCGTTACTTGGTGTCTCATCTGGGTCCAGACTGTCTACAGTGTACATCGCTTTACTAGGTGTCTCATCTGGGTACTAACTGTCTACAGTGTACACCGCGTTACTTGGTGTCTCATCTGGGTCCAGACTGTCTACAGTGTACGCCGAGTTACTCAGTGTCTCGGCTAGGCCTAAACTGTCTACAGTGTATACCGCGTTACTCGGTGTCTTATCTGGGTACAAACTGTCTACAGTGTACATCGCGTTACTAGGTGTCTCATCTGGGTACAAACTGTCTACAGTGTACACAGCGTTACTAGATGTCTCATCTGGGTACTAACTGTCTACAGTGTACACCGCGTTACTAGGTGTCTCATCTGGGTACTAACTGTCTACAGTGTACGCCACGTTATTCAGTGTCTCATCTGGGTCCAGACTGTCTACAGTGTACACCGCGTTACTTGGGGTCCCATCTGGGTACAGACTGTCTACAGTGTACACCGCGTTACTTGGTGTCCCATCTGGGTCCAGACTGTCTACAGTGTACGCCGAGTTACTCAGTGTCTCAGCTGGGTCCAAACTGTCTATACAGTGTACACCGGGTTATTCGGTGTCTTATCTGGGTACAAACTGTCCACAGTGTACGCCGCGTTACTCAGGTATCATCTTAGCACAAACTGTCTTCAAATGAAATAACAGATTTTCCCTATTGCAGAAAACCCTGTGAGTATGTGAATTAGGGGATAAAAGACTTAAACAATATCTAAGACGTAACGACTAATTTGGGTCTTTATTCAGTAATACCTTCTTTCTTATAAACGCATTTACACGCCTTTGCAAACAGAGTAGAACCAGATCAGACGGCTCCCATTGGAGCCGTCTGATCAGGGTCTGCTCTGTTTGCTAGTGAAGTTTTATGTATCTGTTTCTTTAGCTACAACGTTCCACTCAACATATTTCATTATAACTATGTTGTGCATGGTTATTCAGTAGGTATTGAAACTTGCAGCAAGCCTTGGGAGTATCTGCATTAGGTGGTAAAGGGCTATACAATATCTGAGACGTATCGACTGATCTGGGTAATTGCATGTATTGTGTGCGGGGGATACGTGCGTGCGTGCGTATGTATGTGTGTATGATTCACAGTGTTCTTCGACACTGGTGTATGTCAGTAACTCTACCTACTCGTATGCCGTGCAACATGCGGTGCACAGTCGAAGTGAGAGTAGCTCACCGGAGAATAACATTTTAATGTAGTCAATAGTTTGAAAATTAGGTCCAAAACTATACATTTATTTCTTTTTGCCACCGATCAAAACCATTACCTCTTTACGGGGTTAATATTATGTATTGTGTCCTATTGTTCACATTAATAATTGAAAAGTGTCAAACTCGGCGCCCCATCAAGACACAAGCCGTTAGACACTTAGTGAACAGTGGATCTACAGCTTCAACGAACCGGAAGTACGTGTTACAATATTTATATGATAGAGCTGTACACTGGTCGCCAATGCCACTGTTTGGATCTTTTGAAATAAGGAGATGAAGGGTGGAATTACAGTAAAACGCTTCTAAACCGGAGTTAGTATCAATGCAAATCTTTAACCCTTCGCTTGCTATTCACGTCAATATACCTACCTGTAAATAGTGAAGACCCAGATGAGACAGCTCCTGCAGGAGCTGTCTCATCAGGGTCTGCACTATTTATAAATTGATTGTGCAACCAGTGCACTCCACAGCAGTGATTGCACAGCGAAATACGTGTACACAGTGAAGATATATGTAATTATACAACAGGGCATGGGTAAAGAAGGAGAAATGTGTTTTAAAATTCAGCAAGCGAAGGGTTAAGACATGTGACTGCTTAATAATTTACTTATTACACAATTTACCTACATCTAGCTCCGAGTTCATCCAAAAATGCCTTACCTACATATAACTCCGACTCGTCCAAACTTCTGAGAAACTATTGACCAAGAGCTAAACTGTCTGGTCCTGGTGACACGCCGAAATTACTCCACGTCTGATCTGGATCCAAACTGTTTGTTAGTGAAATCGGGGTTAGAATGATAAGGAATAACTTCTACGTCGTAATTTAACTTTCTACATTATTTATTACAATTGATAATGCACATTATCATTTTAAAAGAAACATGTGCAATCTATCTTATGTCAAGAACAAAATGTTAGATTTCTGTAAATAATAAACAAAAATCAAAACAAACACTTTATGGCTGTAATGTTTTATTTTCAAGGCCATCTAAATGTTTCTATTTGTCAAAACCATGTGTTGTATGTCAACATCAGAATTGTTTTCATATTTAGCTGTTCTTTATTCAAACACATACGATAACTAATATCCAAATTTACCCACATGAAGCTACATGTAACTCTCTGCACGATATAGCAGCGACTTTGTGATTACATATGCAAACACTAACTATGCATTAATTTAAACATTTTTAAGAATAACTCCTTTATTTCTCAACCAAACTCTATACTGTGACCACTCTTTAGAATCGTCTCTTCGAGACGATTCTAACGAGTGGTCACAAAATAGGGTTTGGTTGAGAAATGACGCTTTTAGTATTTTGGTAAGCACGTACACTTATCTGTACCTCTGCACTATGGCTCCAGATAAGACGCCGGGTAATTCAGCATCTCGTCAGGCAGGATCCAAATTATTTGACACACCGACTATAATGTTTGAAGAGAATGCAAAAAACTTAACTGTTAATACTTTCCCTGTGGCATATTCCTGTGAGAAATAATGACTTCACGAATATTTATTAGCTGAAGTTTTATAATGTAAATTTCAAGATTTGTGTTTTGCTTTGATAAAAACTGTAGAATGCGATCTATATCATGTCCAAAGCAACCCGAGCAGACCCTGATCTGGGTCTACCCTGTTTTCAAATGAGCTAACATGCGTTTATATGAAAGAAAAGGCTAATACTTTTTTCTTATTAACGAAAACAACAACACATTTTAATAACTAGCCAATATACAGTTAAATGTATAGTACATGTATTAGCAATCTTTTACCCTTACAACACTGCGTTTTTAAATGGACTATTACAAAATCCAAACAGGTTTAGCTGATGGTGAATATTTAGGGGATAACCGTTGCGTATTTGAAGATTTGCAGCAGTATATCGGTGGTTTATATGTCGCAAATTTAGTTTTACATACGACGCGTTAGCGGAGCATGTACAACGATTATTTGATAATATAAACCACCGATATACTGTTGCAAATCTTCAAATACGCAACGGTTATCCCTATTCTAATGAAACCATAGATCCAGATGGTAAAAAGTAAACAATACTTTAAGTCCTTTGATATTTTCTCTCTGTCGTCATAACATGACGTCATGAAACACCGCATATCTCCGCATTACGCATATAGAAAATAGTTTTCCCGGAACCTAGCAATTGTGCTTATATTTAATGTATACCAAGAACTGGTGTTTTCACTTGATACTTTGATTTTCACAAATGAAAACCGTTAAGTCATGGTCCTTTGAATTTCTGACGGTAGGTCCCTTTCAAAATTACCAAAGATGAATCAAATTTGACCTCGACATTGCTCGAAATTCCACAATAATTGTGCACATAGACAACGGAATTATTTATTTTTGAATTGTTTGCAATGTGGAACTGGTTGCATATTCAAGATACTTTGGCTGATTGGTGTATTTGATGAGAATGATGATAGGCCAAGTGGACGTGCAAATGGAAATTATCAGGAGCGACAATCTACAGGTATGTTTGGAATTTGCAAAGAGCCCTCGAGTGGTCTAGAGTGAGTGGGGCGAATTCTCATTATGGGACTGTCCTTGAAGAATTGAAGAATACTGCCACTTCTGATTGTCGGACGAGTCGGCATTATAGCTTTGGACACTGGCTTCATTCTGATGAGCGGGCTTTTTCATTATTTCCCTGGTTTTGACACCAGCATAGGCCAACAGCTAGTGCATGATTGCGGTCTCTCGGACATGTAGTGCTTTGTGTTTTAAAACTTTTGACGAAACAAGCCTCAGCAGAAATTGTTTTCATAATTTCGTTCAGCACACGCTCACCAACAGACCTGGGTGTGTATATGATTCTTCATAATCGACTGAACGTTTGGGTTACTGAATGAAATGAACAGGTGCAGTTTTATCAGGTATGTTTTCAAAGATTTACGGGACATGTTTCCTGCATGACTCATAAATTGTACTTTTGTCAAAGATCTTAGGTGATCTATACATATACCACGACGAGCGAAATTCAAGGTTATGTCAAACCACTTTTCTTTGGAAAGATTTGTGATTTATGGCAGGGAGGAAATCTGAGTTTTTTAGTGTTTTCAGATCATTGTCTGTGATCGGTTGATAATGTTTAAATGTTGTCAGGTCCTTCTTAAATAGTTTCAGCATGGATATAAATCTCACAGCTACATGGTTATATACCTTAAATCTTATATTTACAGGGTACAGGTACATACACCTCAAAACAGAATAGAGGTAGAGAAACGTTTGTTCAAGGACAGTGAATTAGATCAACATGTGAAATAAATGGACTCAGGATCAACTTGTGGGACTTTGCGATAGATATTTGAGTAGAATCGCCAGACTCACATTGACTACAACCATAAAGTGTGTTGAAAAAAACAAGCAAATTGAAAACATTTGACATTTCATTCAGCCAGTGTCTTCGTTTATTCAGACCCACTCATTCAATTTTACTATGAATGCGCGTATGAATATTTCGTAGTAAATTTTCTAGTTATTCGGTTTCCGACAGTATATTCATTTTTCCGACAGTATATCGGTGGTTTATATGCTTCAAATTTTGTCACGTGGACCAATCAGAATGCGTGTTACAAAAATGTTGCATTAACTAGAATTAAGGATTTTTCTGCAGAAAAGTGTAGCATGACAAACAGTGCAGACCCTGATGACAGGGTTCCTTCTAGGAGCCCTCTCACCTGGATCTACACCGTTTGCAAAGGATATTATAGTTACTCGTTTCCCGCACAGAAAGGGTTAAAACATTATTATGATAAGTGCCTGTTCAAGATAAACAACGATCTAGATACATAAGCTGGTGCAAGTTGTCTTCTGCACTTTATGCTATGTTTCAATATACATTTAACCTGCTCATTGCCACATAACTGGCAATTTCAAACAACGTTGATCCAGATTAGACCCATCTCGTCAATTTCAAAAATTTAATACTCTTTCACCTGTCTTTGCAAAGCCAGACATAATCGAAACATTGCATAGACCAGAGTCTGAGTAGGCATACATGTATATTAACAAAGTTACAGAGTCTGAGTAGACATATATTAACAAAGTTACAGAGTCTGAGTAGGCATATATATACAAAGTTACAGAATCTGAGTAGGCATATATTAACAAAGTTACAGAGTCTGAGTAGGCATATATTAACAATGTTACAGAGTCTGAGTAGACATATATTAACAAAGTTACAGAGTCTGAGTAGGCATATATTAACAAAGTTACAGAGTCTGAGTAGGCATATATTAACAAAGTTACAGAGTCTGAGTAGGCATTCATGTATATTAACAAAGTTACAGAGTCTGAGTAGGCATATATTAACAAAGTTACAGAGTCTGAGTAGGCATATATTGACAAAGTTACAGAATCTGAGTAGGCGTATATTAACAAAGTTACAGAGTCTGAGTAGGCATATATTAACAAAGTTACAGAGTCTGAGTAGGCATATATTAACAAAGTTACAGAGTCTGAGTAGGCATATATTAACAAAGTTACAGAATCTGAGTAGGCATATATTAACAAAGTTACAGAGTCTGAGTAGGCATATATTAACAAAGTTACAGAGTCTGAGTAGGCATATATTAACAAAGTTACGGGGATCAGAGTCTGAGAAAGCATATACAATTGAACTTTGATATCTCGAACTTCAAGAGACCATACAAATTTATTCGAGATAACAGGTTCGAGTTAATCGATTTATGATATGACCAATATATCAAATTCACAGTTTAATACAGGTCTAAAGTAATGCTGAAAGCTCATTTATGAACTTTCAGCATTACTTTCGACCTGAATTAAGCTGTCACATGTGTTTCTAGATATGATAATGTGTAGTGATATATTTTAGAACAATTCTGTATTGTAAATTTTGGAAGGGCCGAACATCTAGTTCAAGTTATCCCGAAGTTCGAGTTATTCGAGATATCGACGTGAAACTATATTTACAACTTATCAAGAGGTAATCCTTTACTCCATATATATTTATGCAAGATATAATGACACCATGAATATTTATAAGATTATTCTTATAATAGCACATGGAAACACAAAAGAAATGCAGAAACTATAATCATATCTACAGTAAAACCTCTCTTAACCGGACGATAAATTTAATATAAATATCGGTATTGGGGACAGGTGACAGCTTAATGCAGGGTGGTAGTCATGCAGAAAGCTCCTAGAGGAGCTTTCTGTATGACTTTCACCCTGCATTAAGCAGTCACCTGCCTAAAATATCTAAATTCTTCTCTACTAGAATTCCGGTTAATACAGATTTTACTGTATATTATTTCTTTCAGGAAACATAATAGTCCTAATCAGACGGCGCCAACACGAGCTGTCTGATCTGGGTCTACTATGTATACAAATGGGATACAGAGGCGTATTTATATTGAAAGGGATTAACCCTTCGCTTGCTGAATTTTAAAATACATTTCTCCTCCTTTACCCATGCCCTGTTTGTATAATTACATAATTATATCTTCACTGTGTACAAGTATTTCGCTTTGCAATGACTGCTACGGAGTGCACTAGTTGCACAATCAATTTGTAAATAGTGCAGACCCTGATGAGACAGCTTCTGCAGGACCTGTCTCATCTGGGTCTTCACTATTTACAGGAAGGTATATTGACGTGAATAGCAAGCGAATGGTTAAAATGCCTATAAAATACTACAATATCGGGTTATCCATGATACTTGCTTCAGACTGATTAAATTTATGACATGTTTTAGACATTTTATTATTTAAGAAACACTGGAAAAATATGAAAACGTTTGTAAACACAACGAAAAACATGCATTCAATACTTACACATGTAGTATAATAGTATAATAGTTGTAAAGTAATGCCTCGCTACAACGAGCATTCTAAGTAAATGTAATGATGGTCCTTGAATGGTCGATGCTAGTTTTTCGACCCCTTTGAATGCAGCTGCACTGGAATTTACAAAACTGTGTAGACCCAGATCAGAGGACTCTTAGAGAAGTCATCTAATCTTTCATATTAACGCATTTTCACCGCATTTGCAAACAAGGTAGACAAAGATCAGACGGCTCCTGTTTGCTCATGGAGTTTGATTAATTTGTTTCTTTAGTTTCTAAAATGGCTACAACGTTCCACCTAACATACAGTAGAACCCCGCTAATGCGACCACTTAATGGATTAACATGGGTGTCTTTTTAAGCAGGTGGTAGCTTAATGCAGGGCAAAAGTAAAGCAGAAAGCTCCTCTAGGAGCTTTCTGCATTACTTTTGTCCTGCATTAAGCTACCACCTGCATCTAGCACCCAGAATTATACCTCTTTTAGGTGGTCGCATTAGCGGGGTTTTACTGTATTTCATTATAACTAGTTTGTCCATAAAATTCAATGTTCTGTAGGTTTTGTTTGTTTGTGTTGATTAACGTCCGTTTCTGCTCACTATGTGCTAATTGGACGCCCCAGAGAGATGGGAGAGGATACAGAGAAGCCCGGGCGCGATGATCTACTCTTAGTATCGACTGAGGTTCTCTGGTTCTTTTAGATGCCCAGTGTAAACACTGATACATCGGACCTCGGTTTATAGTCTCGTCCGAAGGACTGAGCTTTTTTGTAATAAACAGGAAAAGGGTTAATTGGTGATACACTATGATAAAGCTGTTGTACGTGTACGCATGTTTCTTCCTGTGTGTTTTAGATGTAGTCTAACGATACACGAATTTATCATCATTAATTACAGAAGAGGATGCAGTCCTTTGGACATTAATCGAGATGGGAGTTTCTTAACGCTTTCAATATTTTTTTACCAAGTTTTGCTGACCTTTACAAACAGGTTGAATCACTTTGTGACGTCGAGTTACTCGGCATCACATGAGAGAGCAAAGTGGCTTATACTTTGGAAGTTGGAAACGGAAATTCAAGAGACAAATATAGCTAATGGCAGGTTTTGCAGAATAAAGTTACTTAAAGGCAGACGTCAGCGATTTTTGGTTTGCAAAATTTCTGAATAAATTAGATTCGCGCAACACATAAGCATGGTTAAACATTACTACTACCGCAAGAAATTTTGTATGCACATTAATGTTTCATATCAATACTTGACTCATTATTTTTGGTTCGGTCCTAATTTAATATTTCCCGTCTTTAAATAGTTGACTGATACAAAATTCAAAGCGTTAACCCTGTCCTTCATATAAACGCGTGTTCACACAATAATAAAAAAAATAATAGACAAAGGAGTCGTCTGATCAGGGTCTGCTCTGTTTGCTAATGGAATTTGATAGATGTTTTTCTATACCATCTACGAGTATAATGGCTACAATCTTCCACCTCCCAAATATCATTCTACAGTGCCCCCTCTCTACAACGACACCCTTTGGGATACGAAGATTGCGTGTGTTGTTCAGAGGGAGTTGTTATAGGGAGGGAAAATCAAACATAACTAGCTTGTTTGCAGATCCACAGATAAGGTGTATTTCGAGAACTAAAACCGTTATGCCTCGATCCAACCCTATGTTATGACCACTCTTTAGAATCGTCACAAAGTGACGATTCTAAAGAGTGGTCACAACTTAGGGTTTGATGGAGGCATAAAGAAAATACGACGGAAACAGGTTGTTTCTGGAGCCTTGTTGTTTCGGAAACATGCGTTGTTGTAAGGAGGAAATCGTTATTGAGAGGGTCGTTGTAGGGAGGCAGCACTGTACATGTAAATATTTTGTCCATGAATATTCAGTAGGTATTGAAATTCTGAATAAACGGAGCAGGGGAAGGATTAATTGGCTGATATGTACATTGTATAGTATCACAAAACCTTTGTAGACTATTGTGAAGAAATACATTTCATTATCAAGTTTAAATTGGTAATACATGTACCAGTTGTGGGAATCGGACCCAAAACGTTTACTCGATCATCGGCACATGTTCGAAATCGATTAAAAATCACGATTAAATTCTAATATAGTGGGGTTTATTGTCATTAAGGTCAATCAGCATATATACACACACTTGAAAATCACCATTCATAAAATATCACAGTAATACAGAATTATAAATACGACTAAGAATTTAAGAGTAGCTTTAAGCTTTAAGCTATATTTCTACTGATGGCTAGCTTAAGCATGCATACCTTTAACACATTAACATTGTGCATGTGCTAAGTAATAAATGCTTATGGCCTATGGATAATCCATTAAGCAAAAAGCTTATTTCCAATGGGGTCCATTTGTTAAAGGTTAGTAAAATTTATAAACTTGAAATAATGTAGCAAGATTTTGGTTAAGAACGGGATTTTTAAAAGTATGCATTTTAAATTCAACACAGCTCAGGTTTAAGCCATATGTATCACAGTTAAATATATTATCACACATAATTATCACAGACATATATATCTAAACATCACAGACCAAAGTCACATTATTCTCAATCATGCTATGTGTCCAACTATCTTAACGCCAACATCGCTTAGCCCTTTATTCTCTGAATATTCATATAAGAAATGATTTCATCTTGAATATAAAAGGATCAATTTTCAAATGGCACAGTCAACACCTGAGATTTTAGCCGAAGTAGAATAACTACCGAATCAGATCTATTTCGTTCAACAAGCAAACACAACAGACCCTGATGAGTTGGTTCCTTTAGGAGCGGTGTAATCTGGGTCTACTCTGTTTGCCAAGGCGTAAAACCGCGCATACAATGGTCAAAGGCGAATAAAAGCCATTTCTCAAATAGTTTGGGTCTTGATTAGATGTTGCATACTGCAGTGTCTGACTGTTTGACACACAGAATATATAGTCCTCGTAATAGTACCTTAACCTCAATAATTGCATTCTGTGCCAACATCACTTTGCCCCTTACACCATGAGTATTCAGGTAAATAATGATAACATTGACATCATGAATATAAATAATATCATGAATATAAACAAGATCAATTTTAAACTAATGCGCCATTAACACATGAAATTATAGGCAAAGTAGTAATTACAGACATAATCACATATTTCTTATTCCAAAAGCAAACAGAGCAGACTTTGATTGGATGGTTCCTATTGGGGCGGTCTGAATTTGGGTCTACTGTGTTTGCACAGGGGTAGAAAGGCGTTTATGGTGGAAGGGGTTAAAAGTGATTAAAGGCAATGTTATTGCAATCAATGATATAAAACATACATTAACATAATTAACTAGACATGGTCTTGCCAAGTAATTGAATCTCTAGGTTGTTAACCTTATATAAATCTAATGACTTTATTCTGCATGACTTGTAACTTGTGTTTAAGACCTTTGTTTAGACCCTCATACCAAGATGAGCAGGAGTAGTCAAAATGACATTGTATAAGTGCAGAGCATAACAGTTTTCTAGTGTGAAAATCAAAGCACTTTCTCTGTCTATACAAAAAAATAAGCTTCCCATTAACCTTAGATATTATATTCTGTATTATGGAATCCCCAGAAATGTGTTAATCAATCAACAATCCTAAGTATTTAACTAGAGTAGAAGTGCTAATACTATTATCGTTACAGATTACGGGTAATATGGTACAATTATTTATTTTGCGTTTGAGCCCAAATAAAATGTATTTAGTTTTACCCAGGTGTAAGGACAGCTTATTGGCTACTAGTCATTCAGAACAATTTTCCAGTACATGTCCAAGTTTTGTTGAAATCTGCTCAGGGTCTTTATGACTAAATAAAATTGTGCTGTCATCAGCATATAAAAGAAGCTTACATTCTGGGTCTATGCTAGTCACCATGTCATTAACATAGCAGAGAAAAGGGAGAGGCCCCAGAATACTACCCTGGGGAACACCGCAACTTATGAGGTTGGGGTTCGATTTAATTTTGCCCATGCTAACTATTTGACTCCTGTCTGATAAGTATTATCTGAACCAAGGGATTGATTTGATGTCCATAAGCTGAAGTTTACCCCATAAGATGTCATGGTTAACAGTGTCAAAAGCCTTTTGGAGATCTAGCATGATCATCCCTGTATACATGCCTTTTGAAGTAGACACGTTAATGGTGTATAAAAGATGAATTAAACAAACTGCCAGTGGAGTGGGATTTCCTAAAGCCAGACTGAAGCTCATATATGAGGTTATTTTCTGTTAAAACTGCCCTCTCTAAGATTTTAGAAACTATGCTCAAATACTAACTGGTGTATAGTTACCTACTTCCAACGTGCTATTTTTCTTATGCAGTGGTTTACGATTAAGAAGTATTGGTCATATGATGTGGAATACAAGAAACTACTGATGAACCATTACAACATTAATAGCAAACATAGACGTTTGATGGTGTAAACCTACTGCATTAATGCATATGCATGATACTATATTAATATTATCTAGTGATGTGCCGATTAATTGGTTTCGCCGTGATGATCGACGAAGGACAGGTCATCGTCGACTATTTATGCGTATATATTTGTTAAGGTTAAAACCGAATATGGGTTGTAGGTTTGCAATAAGTGTATATCCAGACCAGTCTCTTTGTCTAAAACATGGCATTTGATAAGGATAAACTTTGTTTGGTCTCTTATGGATGCATGAATAGTCGACGATGGCATGTCCTTCGTCGATCATCACGTCGGGACTAATTAATCGGCACATCACTAGGTAATACTGATTATAATATCATGCATAGGCATTAATGCAGTAGGTTTGCATCATCAAACGTCTAAGTTTACTATTAAACCATTTCCTCCATAATTCCGCCTTTCTACGCCTCTGTAATAATCACTTCATGAAATGCTCTTTTTATCATGCTCTACTTATCACAATGGTTTCAAGCTTCAAAATTCTAAAATTGTACTTTTCTCTAGTAAATGTTCCTTTTGGGTAGATTCATTCAAGGAGGTTGTGTCTAAAATAGCCTTTGGAGGAAAGGGTTAATGTTGAAATGGTTTATCAGTAGTTTCTTGTATTTCACATCATATGACCAATACTTCTAAATCGTGAATGGCAATGGTATAATATTGAACGTTAACCCTTTCCTCCATGAATAGTCATGTAAGAAATGATGACACCGGGGATATCAATTAGATTAATGTTTAGAGTGGCATATTAACCACATGGAACGTTTGGTTTTGCCCAAGTAGAAACTATAGAATCAGATATATATTATTCCATAAGCAAGCACAGCAGACCCTGATCAGACGGCTTCTATACTATGTTTGCATATGCGTAGAAAGGCGTATTTATAGAGTAAAGAGTTACAACGTTACCTGATTGATACACGCTTTAACGCCTACTGAGTTTGTAGAATAATATAGATCTGATTATACAGTTTCCCCCGGGCCCAAACCCACATAGTTCATAACGGAATTATGACAAGTCTGCTAGTATTTATTCATTATATTCATATAATGGTTAAACAGCCAGTCAAGTACAGTACTGGACTGCAGACTCTTCAAAAAATCAAAAAGCTACAGCAATAGCTCTATTAGTATGCAACACGTCATTGGTTACTTCCCTTAGTTCGGTGTAACACGTCATTGGTTATTTCCCTTAGTTCGGTACACACAAGTAAATATTCATGTGAGGTATAATTACATAATTTAAATCGAACATTTAAATCGAACTAAATATAAATTACCTGAATTTCTATCTACAATGGCATATTAATCAAATACATTCTTCTTCTTTTTCTCCTTCTTCTCTTCTTCATCATTATCATTATTATCATCATCTTCTTCTTCTTCTTCTTCTTCTTCTTCATCATCATCATTATATTCTTCTTCGTCGTCGTCTTCTTTTTCTTCTTCATCATCACCATTATCGTCTTCTTCTTCGTTTTCTTCTTAAATTATTATTATGAAAGAAATTTGAAAGCAAATGACCAAGCTGGGTCATCAAACACCTATTGCAGTACACATTCTGTTTTACCTGTTCACCAATTTATCTCTTGATAATTTAGGGAACTTTTACTATACACGGGATATTTTATGATCGATACAAAATAACGAATTTTTCAGAAAAAAGAATCTTTGTTCATCGAATTGAGTATTTTTGCTCCTCCATCTTGATATAGTTATTGATAATTCATAGCATTACAAATACATAAAACTTCCAAATAAAATATCACATTGCTTTCTTATACATGTACATGTCTTTTTAAGTGTTTTGTCATACCCCATGTAAGATGCCTGAGATGCAATAAAGGTTTGTTCTGTTCAGTTTTGTTCTTCTGGTCCTGACAGCTGTCCGATCTGGATCTTCTTTGTTTGCTACTATGTGAAACGGTGGACTTATTACGTGAAGAGTTAATAGTGTTATACCGGGGTTTAATTTCAAAACCAATTCTAGTGGCTCACATGATGTATGGATTGCAGTTAGGCCCATTAAAAACCGGACGTCATATTTAATATACATCTCAGTATTGGACAGGTGGCAGCTAAATGCAGGGTAAACGTAATACAGAAAGCTCCTTTTAGGAGCATTCTGCATGCCTTTCGACCGGCATTAAGCAGCCACCTTTCTAAAAGTATTCAAATTCTTCTCTCCTAGAAATCCCGTTTAGAGGGATTTTACTGTATATATCAGTTGAAGTAGTCAGAATTATTAAAATTCACACAGTTGTGTCTGTTTTGCTATTTTACTTACACATGTAATAGTATAATTTCCTAAAATTCAAAATTTCTGCTTAGCTTGTTTACAAATTGTTCCCAGCACATTTAAATGTACATAACTTCGCAATATTTGCAGAATTATTATGCATGCAATGTTTCGTATTAAAGCGTTATAATTGTGTTTCTTATTGAAGCGATTTAATTGAACCGCCTAATCCAATTGACTTTAAAATTGCGAATTCGGCAAAACTCCAATAATACAATCGAGTACTTGAAAAACACTCTAAATCAGTAAACACAGTCTAAGCACACCACAGCAAAGAAGTATCATTCTTTGTCTTAAAGGCATATGTTATCCTAAACAGAGCGAAAGATGTGCAGAAAGCTCATGTACATTCGCCTTGTATTAAGCAACCATTTGCTTTTAACCCTTTTCTTCATATAAACCATATTAACGCATTTGCAAACAGAGTAGGCATGATTTTTTGACAAGATATACATCTGATTCTACTGTCTTTGTCAGAGCAAAACCCAATACCTTAAAAAAGTTCAACCAATAAATAGTCATGACATCATATTTCTTTTATGAATATTGAACAGGGGAAGGTTTAAAGATAGATGTACCGCCTAAGAGGGTTTTAACTGTCTTGCAGCTTTAAAATTTGTAAAGTTTGGTTGTTTCTATACATGTACACACTATACAGAACAATAGACACATGTGTGTACTCAAATACTAAAATTGCCATTTCTCCACCAATCCCTATGATGTGACCAACATAGGGTTTGGTCCAATGACAAAATAGTTATAATGAAATATGGAGGGAGGAACATCTTAGCTATTTTAGAACGTAAAGAAACATATATTTCAAATTCATTTCCCAAACAGAGCAGACCCTGATCAGACGAATTCTGTAGGAGCGGCCTGATCTGGGTCTTCTCTGTTTGCAAAAACGTTTATATTCATAAAGGAAATGGTTAAATACAATGATACTGATTTGAACGTTCAGTTTAAATGTATCATACTGTATATAAATGGAAAAGTAGTAAAGTCAAGCAGGCAAAGCCACATACAAGACGCAACCACCACCAAAACACCGATAGACAGCATGACACACATACACACAACCACACACCCAAACGCACACTCACACACGAAATGAACACAGAAAACACCAAAAGACACACAAGAATCAGAGAAACAAAACGCATACCTGTTGCTTATTTCAGAAGTTAGTTGATCGTCTTTTGTCATAACTTTGAATGTCCTTGCATAACATTTCTTATATAAAATAAATATGAACGGCAAAGTTTTGTATTAGAATCAAGAAAAGATCCTTCATTCGCAGTTATTCACTTACAAAGACGTTTCAAAGCATGTTTCAACTTACGTCTTTCAACTTGACAGTCAAAATGTCTTATCAGTACCTGAAACATCACATGCGAACTATGTTTTCTGGGTTTCCGAATGTTCACAATTTTATTAAAGCATTTTCCTCATTCTGCAATCCTTTTAAAATTCCCCATGTATCTCTTACTCAAAATTGCTAAATAATATTGCTCTCTGTTCCATCTTCTTAACCTTGCTTAAACATGTTTTCGCAGCCATTTTATGTTTGTGTAAAACCTCGTTTGTTATATGTTAAATGAAAATGAAACAGAGACAGGGTTAATACATTTAACTGGTGCTTTCGTCTATGTATCACAAAAACAAAACGGTTAAGATAGTGTAGTGTTTTCAGTTCTTTACCTGTCGAAAATAGCTAAAATTTACCCCTCGTCAGTTTTCAGGGGACATAATTGTTAACGGCATAATAAAAAGTTAGTCACGAACTTCGCTTATCTTGTTTGCGTTTAGTGGCGAGTCTACGATTACATTTTTACATTATTCTAGTAGTTTGTGTCCAAATTAGACGCCGAGTAACTCGTCATCTCATCAGGATCCAAACTATTTGTTTCCTTGAACACGGTAAATTCTGGGGATTTTAAAAGAAATGTGAAAGTCTTAGCAGAGAATAGATTTTGCAGACGACAATGTGTAACAGTGAAAAGTGTAAAGACACGAAATTTAACCTTTTCAGTGCCAGCATTATCGTCTGCTGGGCACATTTGTGTCTGTTTCAAGTTTGACAGTGACGCGGTGTGTTGTCAGGATGCAATCTGGTTGACACGGAAACTATTGTTTTGTAAAGAAATTGAAGAACACCCCCCCCCCCACACACACACACACACACACACATTTTGAAACCTAAAGCAAACGATAATTTAAATTAGTTTTGCGCCAAAAGGATTCAAAACACGCGTTGCACTTTAAACTGATAATGACGACATTGACGTGGCTGGCAAGGTGTTATATCTTCATTTGAAAGTACATCCGTTATGTCATCCAAATTTGGAAACACAGACGTACATGGGAATGTCACCGAGTTTGATAGACCATTGATAAAAACGTAAACAAGGACTAACCCTTTGAATACAGGCCATCCATGCACTTTCATTTGCATACAGTGTAGACCCAGATCAGAGGGCTCCTAGAGGAGCGTCTGATGATCAAGGTCTGTACTGTTTGTAACTCCTAGCAAGGTTATGCCTTTCATATTGAGTGGCTCTATAGTTAAAATCTGACTGTGAGTAAGTATTTCACTCTGAAACGGTTAATGTAGGACTATGTATTTATATCAATGTCCCACAAAGCAGATGATCATAGACAAAATGACAACCGTCACAATGCGACGCTTCTCTCTAGCTTTGGCATTACTTTTGCTGAATTTAGTTTTTGTAACTTCTGGGATTAAGCCAAACAAAAAGACAAAGGACAAACGATTTGTCACAGAGCCGGAGATCGATATCGAAGCAGAATTATTAGCTCTTAAAGCTGAATTTCAAGCATTCAAAAATGCAACAAGAGATAGGTACTACAATAATAACTAATTGTTAATATTCTCAGTGCCACTGTGATGTCTATCTTAACGTACTCCTGTTCGTTTAAAAACTATACGTATAGTATCAAACAGATTTGATTCTGATGGACAGGTTTGAGGAATTGTTGACAGAATTTCCTTCAGAAATAAAAAATACATAACATAATTTAACGATTATTGAATTATTGATTAAAATTATACGAACATAACAGAATATACACAGCATTGCTGTGTTTATCAGCACAGTATTATTCACACACTCATGCATGGATATTAATATGCATATCAATTGCAGTAAAATGGATCTACAGTAAAACCTGTCTGAAGCGGTCATCAAAAAGGGGTCTAATTGTGGATCTGTAAGACAGGTGGTAGTTTAATGCAGGTCAACAGTAGTGCAGAAAGCTCCTATTTGAGCTTCCTGCATTACGTTTGCCTTGCATAAAGCAGCAATCTGCTTTTTAAGACTCATGGGTTAAATAAAAACAATTACCACGTAGGACAGGTTCCGCTATACAATAATTACAATGAATAAGCCCCACTGACTCAGAAGGCGGTTAAAATGTGTTCAAATAGCATTAATTCCTCTGTAGGTACCGGCTCAACGTTCACTCGATGGGGCAAGAACGACATTCCGAGTATAACGGACTTTTATACAGAGGTAAGTAGCCCTAATCATTCTCGAAAAAGTGTATAAATTAAAAATAAATTCCGATTATTTCAGTTCATTGAGAAACTATTGCCCAAGTATCAAATAGCTTGAAAATAATGAGATGCCGATTTCTCTGCATGCCTCATACAGATCAAGGATGTTTGCAAATGCTAGCCAAAACGTGTCAAGAGTTTGTAATACCAGCCCCATGAACTTTAACCGACACTATCAGATACTTATAGTCATGACACATCTAGGTGAAGCTCTGATCGAGCTGAAAAACCTCTGATCTGTTACAGCTTTTGTTTACATCCAATTCCTTCAAGTTGTTACGAAACTATTGATCGATTGTCAAACAGCTTTAACCCTTTCACCGCAAAAGTCGCATACATGCACCACGACAAATAGTGCAGTCCCAGATCAGACGCCGTCTTTTCAAGGCAGCGTCTTATCAGGGACTTCATTATTTGTCTCAATCTCTATTTCTATATATGTGCTTTATTCCTTTGAAATTTGCATTTATTTATCCCCGTTCCTTATTTTACTGAATGATTTAACAAACTTGGATTGCAGACGACAATTAGAAATTAAGCGCCGAAAGGGTTAATCCTGATACAACGCCGAGTTTCTCGGCGTTTCATCTGAGCCTAATAAGGATTAATAGTCTCAACCTGCTAATTCTGTTGAATAGGCTTTGGCATTGGCATAGATATGTACTGGATTTATCAGTTGAAATGCATCGATACAGTAAACCTTATAATACTTAGGATTGTTTTGCATTTGTTTCGGTCTGTAGCCTTTGGAATACGGGAAACTAGTGAACCATCATTTGCAAACAATGTAGACGCAGATTACATGGCTCCTATAGAGGATAGCTGGTAGAGTCTACTCTGTTTGTCATTTAAAATCATTTTGCAAAGTGTATCCTTTAATGTTGAACGGAAACTGCCGTTAAACAATGGGTTATTCATTTTTTAATATTCAACATTCAAAGAATTAACCCGCTTGTGCCAAGTATCCCTTTAAAGGGACATGGGGCAAACATTGTAGTCTAAGATCAGAGGGTTCCTTCCCTAAGGAGTCAGGGACTGCACATAACCTAATTATTTTGTTTGTGTGCCCTCTCAACATGAAAACTGATGGGTTTCAATATAAGATCTGGGCAGGTTTTCGTTCGATAATATGGGAAATAAATAGGACCCCGTTGGAAATAAGTTGAAAAACTTTACGGGTTATCCTGTGTATGTATAACATATCTTTTTTTATATAAATAACAAGAAGTCGATAACTGTTATGTCAAATTGTATGACTGTAATTGTATTGATGACATATATATATATACACAAATAAATCTATCTAAATCTATCTATCTATCTATGGTTTAAAGAGTTTCTACTATGCTTGCATTACTTGTTTGGACAAATCAAAAGGTCGGCCATCGGCTTCTTTATTGACAAATCATTCAAAGGTAGGGGTGTATAATTATGTATACAATGTCTATCAAGATGCCGCCAGGTAAAGCAGTTTGAACCCTGATGAGCTGCCGAGTTACATCTACCCGAATGTACCCGAGCTATCACGACACAGAATGATCCGAACCGTTTGCAATGTTTTGTCACCACTTCGCCTGTAACATTCCTTATCTTATCAGTGTGATATAACCTCTATAATGTGACCACTGACAAGAGATACGCGTATCTATAGGTACTAACCATTAACTTGTTCAATATTCATGCGAAATATAATTAAATCAGAGTTACATACATGTATAAAGGTGCGTGCCAAAAATACTGAAAATGTGATTTCTCATCAAAACCCCAAAATGTGACCATTCTTTAGAATCGTCTCGAATAAATCCAACGATGTAAAAGAGTGGTTACAGTATAGGGTTTGGTGGAAAAATAAATTCGCTATTCGTGAATTTTTTTAAAGTTACGCATCTTATCTCGACCCCTGATGAAATAATGAATATTTTTGAGTTGATTATTATAATGGCAGGTATGCAAATGACGTTGTATTGGCAGACACTATAGAGCCATCTTTATTATAATTACTAAACAGATCCTGATCTCACGGTTGCTACACATACCATCTGATCTGGAGCTACTCTGTTTGCAAAGTCGTGCAAGATCGTTTGTATAAGGGAGGGAGTTAAAGCCTGGTGGTAGATGAATCCTTTACCTCATGAATATTCATGTGGACATAATGAATGTATGAATATTAAACAGCTGAAAATTGTAATGACAAAATGAAGAATGGAATTCTTTACAATGGCAGAAGCTGTACAATTATATCTACAGCTGAATTTCGATAACTCCAACTTCAAGGGACCATACAATCAGTTCGAGATAACAGAAGTTCGAGTCACCCGATTTCTAATCTGAACAACTTCTCAAGACCACAGCTTAATACAGGTCCTGTAGGAGCTTTCAGTTTTACTTTAGACCTGTATTAAGCTGTCACATGTGTTTCTAGATAGCTATTGAAGCAATTCTGTATTATAAGTTTTGGAAGGACTGTAATTTTGTTAGAGTTATCCCTAAGTTCGAGTTATCCTAGTTCGAGATATCGAGGTTCAACTGTATATTATTTCATAGGCAAACAGAAGTGACCCTGATCAAACGACTCCTACACCATGTGGCACCGGTCTATTCTATATACAAAGACATGAAATGGCATTTCTGTCAAGTAACGGGTTAATGCAGGTTGAAAGTTACGCAGAAAGCTCCACTAGGAGCAACCGCCTTCTTTTGAAGAATGCATATTAATTGACTTATTACAATAAGGTTACATGGCCGGTAAGAAATATGACGATCCCGGAAGTTCCAGTAGCACCCTGTGTCTCCCAACCGACCCAACATGGGCCAAAAACACCAATATCAGCGAAGACGTGAGGACATTCATATATGGCACAGAACTTGATGTCTGGACAAGTAGTCATATATTTGACCAGAACGTCTTCAATGAGGATATGCCTTGTGTCGTCTGTAGAAGTCCCTATCCAACCACCATTATGATCCCAGCTCGAACAAACTGCTACCCGGGATGGACCATGCAGTATAATGGCTACCTTGTTTCCAACAAGCATGGCGCTGGAAGAGGTAGCTATGAATCGATTTGCATCGATATGAAACCAGAGTTCGTACCCCACAGTCAAGCTGACAACAATGAGCACGTGGTGTACCTTGTGGAGGCGAAATGTGGGTCTCTTCCCTGTCCACCCTACGCTGACGGCCGTGAACTGGCATGTACGGTGTGCTCAAAGTAAATTGATTTTCATTGTAGTAAACCTACCATATTTCAAATAAATTTAGCACGACGAAATAATGTCCTAGATTCTCCTTTCCCCAAAATTATTTAGCAAATATATATTTAATGTAAGAATTAACAGAATTTTACAAACATTTATATAACTATCCGGTATCGTATCGCAAATATGTTTTATAAAACCTCTGCTTTTCAAGCATCTGATTGGTCAGAGGTCCCACCCAGTGTCTGACAAATGAGGTGCTTGACAATAGACTCGGACCCATTTAGAATGTTTTACAACCTTTCATTCTTGGCATGGAAGCTATTTTCTCGTCAATGATCTGACTAGTTCCACTTATTCCACAGTATCCTATATCCTATTCCACAGTATCCTATATGCGTCCTCATATCAGGGTCTACACTATTCGCTATACCAATTAATATCCAAGGTTTTTTTTCATCAGCATACATAAATGTCGCTTAAACACTTCTCATTTATATGGATGGGTTAACATGTTAGTTTACTTTATACAATTTTGAGAGTTCAATGGTTAGTTCGGGAAATGATACAAGCGGGTATTTTATATTGATTAGTTTCAAGCAAAACTCTTCATTATGGGCAATGTAGTCGAATGTGTCTGGTGTTCCCCTAATGGTTTCTCTACAGTAGCCCTGACTTTGAAACAGTCATCGAGTACATTTGTTACTGGTTTAAAAGTTTCATCTTTTGGTTCGTTGAAGACAGCTGCTAGGAATATTAGGTAGTTCCAGTTCGTGCGTTTAACGATTTCATTTTTCTATTTATCACATAATCTACTATGCGGGAGTGCCATAACAGAGTGCCTATTTCGCAGAATTGCACTAGTGCATTTGTTATGCAAATTAGCAAGTTAGCCAATCGTAGCGCTCATTTAAAAAGCGTTAGCCAATTATAGCACTCCATGCGCTTCGTCCGTTCGCTGTTTGTAAAACTATGGCTGCGTGTAAACCATACCATAACAATACATTTAAACCATAACATATCAAATAAAATGGTATAATCCTACCGAAAATCCCGTCTAAAACGACCACAATAATAAGATCTAATTCTAGATCTTAAAGGCTGGTGGTAAAGACACATGCAAAGAGGCCAGCGTAATTGCCAACTGTAAAAGGATTGACAGTCAAACATGCAGTATGTTGTAGTACTGTAGGATCATATCCCTTTTTAATGAATTATTTGATGAACAAAGTAAGAAAATGGGTATGTCCAATAATTTTACGAAGTTTGTAAATCACATCACCATAAAATTCAGAATGTGAAATACCGTGTCGCAGAAGCGCCTTGAGATTACATTGGTACTTGCCAATAAGTGAGGGATTTCGATAATAACATTTAGAGAAAGTCTTTCTTAGTTTATGGCATCTATATCCTTGCTTAAGCAGCTTTTCAGTTAAAATGAGATTTCGACTGTTAAAATACTGATTTAAAGATATTAAAAGAATATGAGATGTAACAGGTTTAACTCTCGTACGACACTGTTCAGATTTTTCAGTGTTTAGAATTTAGATTAAGATATTGGTGACACATTGATATACATTGTTTTATTTATCAGTCGTATGTGCACTGTACAGACCCTTACTAAATGTCGTCGCTATACCATACAAACAAATATAGGACATACTACTAAATGGAGCTAGAACAGTGATATGCATCTAATTAAAATGCTAAGTTATACATGTATGTATTTATTCTGTTTCTTTTACTATTTTTCACATCTAATAAGCGTGTTCGGATGGATTAGTTGTAATTAAACCTTTGTCGTTCCGGCAATGGTGGAATTTCCCGATTTTTAGCTCGTCAGTTTCGTGTTTTCAGTAAAATCATAATAAAGTATGGGGCATTTCTTTTTTTGCTCAGTATATATCAAACATATAATATACATGTATAAAAAGGGCGTTTCTATTTTTGTTGAGTATACATACATATATATATATATATATATATTAATGTCTCACAAAGCAGACGATCATATGCAAAATGACAACCGTCACAAGACGATGCTTCTCTCGGGCATTATTTTTGCTGCATTAGTTTTGGCAATTTCTAAGAGTGAGACAAACAAAAGGACGAAGGACAACCGATTTGTCAAAGAGCCGGGTGTCGATATCGAGGCAGAATTATTAGCACTTATATCTAAATTTCAATCATTCAAGAATGCAGCAAGAGGTAAGTACAGAGACAATACTTTTTCTTCAACCCTTTCACCCCCGCAGTCGCATAAATGCACCACGACAAATAGTGCAGTCCCAGATCAGACGCCGCCTTTTCAAGGCGGCGTCTGATCAGGGACTACACTATTTGTCTCAATCTCTATTTCTATATATGTGATTTATTCCTTTGAAATTTGCATTTTATTTATCTCAGTTCCTTATCTTACTGAATGATTTAACAAACTTGGATTGCAGAAGACAATTAGAAATTTGGCGCCGAAAGGGTTAATATTCCCAGTATCACCGTCCGCACGCTGTGTTGTCTATCTTAACGTACATACAATCTGTTTGTTTCAAAAATATATTTTATAGTATCAAACGAATATGATCCTGATGGACACGTCTGAGTAACCACTCCTATAGAAGCCGTGTTATCTGGGTCAACTCTGTTTGCAAAAATGTGAAGAAAACGCGTTTATGTGAAGGAATTGGTTAAAGATAGCGACAGAGTACAATCTGATCATTCAGTATGTTGAACGAATCATATCATTTAATATAGTAACTCTTTCACTGTCAATGGCGATTCTATGGTTACATTTGCAAACAGTTTGGATCCAGATGAGAAATGCAGACTGCTAATTACTGTTGTTGTTATTCGTTTAAACAAAATAAAAAAAAACACATAGCAAACACTTGAAGCAGATGAAAGTAGACGACTAATTGTTTCGGACGATGAAAAGTTGCAACGAAACTGGTAAAATTGCGCCCAGAGGTGCGCCTGTGCACATGCACATGTATACGCACGTGCGTACACGAGACTGAACAAGTTAAACCTTTTGAAACTTGTTGAAACGGTATTAAAATTTGATGCCTCACTAGAGTAAGTTGAAATTTATATTGAAATTCTCACACAACTGTTCAAATTTTAAAATTTCATGATTTTCAGAATATTTGAAATTTAGATACATAATATATATGGCATGGTGGTCGTTCAAGTTACTCTACAACTCGTACAGTAGAATGCCCTTTTACCCTTTAATAATAATCGCATCATTGATTATACTCGTAGTTGTCTACCGTTTTGGTTAATTTTGAAATTAGCTCTGTCCCCGTTGGTCATGTTTTTTTCATTGAATCACAATGGTTGAACAACTGAAGTAAAAGGTGACCCAAGCAACATTCCTGAATATTTATATTGAAATTCGCCCCAAGTAGTTTCACAGAAGAATGTTTTTAAATATTAACTAAAGAGTAGTAAAGATAAGTAGTCCTGTTCCTGGCAACCAAGTGTTAAATCGTATCAAAATGGTTTGAAAAATTTAAGTAGAGAGTCACCTATAATCATTTCTACATAATCATATTCAAATCTGCCCAGTGATTTCAGAGGAGGTTTTGAAATTTTCTCTATAGCCATATTGGGAAAATTAGATCCGCTACCCGATGAACATGCATTTCAGGTAATCAAACTGATTTGTTTTCCTCGGCTAAAGAGTCATTCCCGCAAAATTATATTGATATCTTCCCAGTGGTTTCAATGGGGAAGATTTCTGAAATTTCCACTATACCCATTAAAATGAAAATTAGACCCGCCCTGGCGGCCATGACTTTACGGAACATTTGTGGGAGAGCTTCACCTATGGATCATTTCTGCAAAAGTGTATAGCGAAAACGAAATAGGTCAAGTGGTTTCACGTAAATAAGACTTTCTTTTAAAAGTTTCACTATTGCTATTGAAGGAAAGATATCCCGACCCCTGTCGGCCATGCTTTTCAACAAATCAGAATGGTTTGAGCAATATTGGTAGAGGGTAACCTAGATATCATTTTTGCCAAACTATTTTGAAATCGGCCAAGCGAAAAGTTGTTCGTATGGTTGCTATGGCGAAATGAGTTCTGTGCGGATTTTAATTTCGGTAAACTATGATCACAATCATCTATTCTCGACCAGCAGGTGCAAAACTAAAAATCGAAAGTGTCAATAAAGCTTTTATTTATGGAAATAATAAAACTTTGACCTATTATCAATGTCAGGAAACTATGTATTCCATTAAGAAAAAGATTTTTACATCAAGCCACTAGCCGAAAAGTTGTCACTTTTGCATCCTAAAGTACAACAAAACCAAGAAATGTCCGTTACTTCTAACACACTGCTTTCAAAAATAGGTTTTGAAACATTTTGACTTGTTCAGCAGTTAGAAGGTTGTCATTTTCTAGCGAAAGAACTCTTGAAATGTTTATTTGCATAATATTATCTTTTATATATGAGTGTTATCGATGACAAAACCCCTGTCAGATTCGGGCCTTAAATGTATTGGTTTTATTTTAAAACTGAAAAAGTTTAGCATTCAGTCTTAACATAAAGTGTATTTCATATGAAGGTTATATATGCCTTACCCAACGCCTATTAGGACTATATGCAGTACTAAAGCAAGTTTGTGAAATATTTTAGTTCATGCTGCTGCTTCAGAGAAATCACTTGAAAGTATATAACAATTGGTTAAAAGTAACGAACATGTCTCAGTATTTAACAACACACGCCATTTAGTGGAAAAGATGCAACATCAATCCTAATAAGTCAATTTAGGTTACGTTTGTGAACAAAACATAATTATTTGCCTGCAGAGTATCCAAACTCTCTTACTTCCCACACGTTTTCCTATTTTGAAGCAACAGTGCCTAATTATTATGTGTAATAGTCAACTGTCAATAAGACTTACAGCCAGTGTGAGAGATAGAAAGATTAACAGTCAGAAAACGTGCGTAACAAGAAAACTAAACCAAAATACTTTTACGGATTATCTACTCGAAACTATCTGTAAGAGTCAACTGTAATTGTGTACATGAAATATCCGTCACCAGTTATCATACAGAAGCTAAATGTAGCGTGTTCACAGCGAGCACATGTGTATTTGGTATTTTGTGTGCCTACATGAAAAGGTTACTTGTATACATCTTTTTAATCACTTACATCTTCAATATCATTTTTGACATTATCTTGCGGCTAACAACGACATAAATGTAACGAACATTTCAATACAACATCTACTCCATACTTTCATTAGTAAATATGCACTAATTTGTATCATGTGGCAAGTGTATCAATGTAAAAAGTCACCCGTACTTTATTCTCGGGGTCATCAATTTCACTGCTTATAATCTTGAAAATTTAGTCATGATCAAGTCGGTGCTAGGGGCGTGCGCAATGCTGCACTATTAATTACTGCTCATGAACAGACTCAATAAAACCAAGTTTGCAATTTTCTCGTTTTGTATTGCTGTTTTTGCTTTCGAATGAACTCATCATATCAGAGTTTATCTACTTCACAACAACAGATGTTAAGTGCTTCTATGGCGTCCGTAAAAAGTCGCCCCGTTCTTTATTCTCAGTATTGTTATATATTCTGGACCTTCGGGATCATCAAGTTCAGTGCTTTTAGTTTTGACAAGTGCATACTGCTTAAGCCGGCCTTAGGGGACGTGAGCAGTGTGGCACTATTAACTACTGTTCATGAATAAACTCAGTAAAACCGAGTCTGCAATTTTCCCGTTTTGCATTGCTGGTTTTGCTTTCGAAGGACCTTATCAGAATTCATTTACTATACAACAGTAGGTGTTAATTGCTTGTGTGGCGGCCGTAAAATTGTAGCCCCGTACTTCATTCTCAGTGTTGTTATATATTCTGGTCCTTCGGGATCATCAACTTTCGTGCTTTCAATTTTGAAAATTAAATACAGCTTAAGCCGGTGCTAGGGGGCTTGAGCAGTGTTGCACTATTAAATACTGTTCATGAACAGACTCAGTAAAGCCGAATGTGCAATTTGCTCTTTTTGCATTGCTGGTTTTGCTTACGAAGGATCTCGTCTTATCATAGTTTACTTGTAGGATTGAAAGATAGTTAGATTACAGAAAAGTAACGAAAGTATAAGTACAGTCTTCCAATATTTCACTCAAAAACGATGTAATTACATGTATCTTTTTGTTTCAATCCACTTTTAAGCAAAAACTATTTCAACTATTCCAAACTCATAAATATAATTTACAAAATTTAATAAGTTCTAGCATTTGCTAGTTTCTGCTTTAATTTGTATTTATTTGTAAAGAAATATCTTGTTGACATGTTCGTAACTTTTCTGTGAAATGTTCTTTACTAAGTTTGTAAGGAAAGATTAGACGTCGAAGCGAGACAATACCTTATGCATATATGCTAAAATTGTCGGGGGAGAACGTTCCTACATAAACAGATGGACCGGTAAAGAGTCTACTGAAAAATCACGTAATAACTTTTATCAAATGGATGGAATAAGTATTGTCTTCACATTTCTAACTCATGACCAATGCAACTAGAACTACGCTAAAGGCGATGAATACCCCACTAGCACATTTGACACAGAGATGGGGTTCTAGAAATAAATAACTACAATATCTGCTACAGTTTAGAAAAATACTCCGGAAAACCTACAATTTCCTAAAATTTCTAAGTCAAAATGCTGTAATTTCGTTAACAATCAATGTAGTGTAACAAAATTCACACTTGATATGTAACTCAATATTTTAATGTTACATACCCAATATCAAATCAAAATCTGCAAGGGTTTAGAAAAAACTCCGGAAAACCTGAATTTCCGGGGAAAAGTTAAGTACAATCACTGTATTTCCGTGAAAAATCAATAAAGCGTAACTAAATTCAAACTTGATCTGTAACTCATTATAATAAAGCCACATACTAAATATCACTTCAATATCTGTAACGGTTTAGAACGGTTTAACTCATACCAAGTAAAATCACTGTATTTCTGTAAAAAATCGATGAAGCGTACCGAAATTCAGACTGGGTCTGTAACTCATTATAATAAAGCCACATACTAAATATCACTTCAATATTTGTAACGGTTTAGAACAAAAACTCCGAAAAACCTGAATTTCCGGAAAATTTCTAAGTAAAATCACTATTTCCGTGAAAAATCAATGAAGAAAATCGAAATTCAAACTTGATCTGTAACTCATTATAATAAAGCCACATATCACATATCACTTCAATATATGTAACGGTTTAGAAAAAAATACCTCTGGAAAAACTGAATTTCCGGAAAATTTATAAGTAAAATCACTGTATTTCCGTGAAAAATCAATGACGCGTAACGAAATTCAAGAACTCAAATTGAATAAAGCTAACCCGTCCGACATTTATGCAGCGTTTCTTGACCTAGACCTTAAAATTAATAATGGAATGATTTCTTCTAAAATATATGACAAAAGAGATGATTTTGATTTTAATATTGTAAATTTTCCTCATCTTGACGGGGATGTTCCCCGTGCTCCATCTTACGGGGTTTATATATCTCAACTTATTCGTTTTGCTAGAGCTTGTTCATCTATTGACGATTTTAACAGTCGAAATCTCATTTTAACTGAAAAACTGCTTAAACAAGGATATAGATACCATAAACTAAGAAAAACTTTCTCTAAATTTTACTATCGAAATCTCTCGCTTATTGGCAAGTACAAATGTAATCTCAAGGTACTTTTGCGACACGGTATCTCACATCCTGAATTTTATGGTGATGTGATTTACAAACTTCGTAAAATTATTGGACATACCCATTTTCTCACTTTGTTCATCAAATATATAAAACAATTCATTAAAAAGGGATATGATCCTGTGTTACTACAACATACTGCATGTTTGGTTGTGAACCCTTTTACAGTTGGCAATCACGCTGGCCTCTTTGCATGTACGCCGACAAGAAAGGTTTAGTACTCTATGAAGGCGACCTCTTAAATCCAGAAATGGAAGGAGAACGTCGGATATCTGTACTATTTCATTTTTGTCGTACCCTTTATTACTTTTCTACAGTTACTCTGTTTGCAGCTCAATCATTGAGTACACTAGCGATAGGTGGATACAGTATGTTCAATTAAATGTTTTCTTTGTTATACATGCACTTTACCACTGTATTTGCTGTCGCGGTTGTTGTAGATTAGTCGGAGAGGGGATACGTTTATTTACACTGTTTGTCTTTTAGGATGGGGATGGAATAAGGGTGAGGTTGGGCGCCCATAAACCGGTTTAAACCCCCCGGTGACTTTTGTCACTGACCGTTCCAAGGCGGTACTTCCATCTTCGTCCTATTGTATGTTTGTTTTGTCTTTGTGCGTCTCTTGTTGTTTTTTCTACCTATGTACATTTGCTGTTTCCTTGTGTTGCTGTTCGGGCGAGTGTTTGTTCTGTATGTGGCGTTTCCTGCATGACTCATTTTTGTACTTGATCTATAACTCATTATAATAAAGCCACATACCACATATCACTTCAATATCTGTAAAGGTTTAGAAAAAAACTCCGGAAAAACCTGAATTTCCGAAAAAATTCTAAGTAAAAACACTGTATTTCCGTGAAAAATCAATGAAGCGTAACGAAATTCAAACTTGGTCTGTAACTCATTATAATAAAGCCACATACCAAATATCACTTCAATATCTGTAATGGTTTAGAAAAAACTCTGGAAAACCTGAATTTCCGGAAAATTTCTAAGTAAAATCACTTATTTCCGTGACAAAACCAATGAAGCGTAATGAAATTCCAACATGTTTTGTAACTCATTTAATAAAGCCACATACCAAATATCACTTCAATATCTGTAACGGTTTAGAAAAAAACTCTGGAAAACCTGAATTTCCGGAAAATTTCTAAGTAAAATCACTTATTTCCGTGACAAAACCAATGAAGCGTAATGAAATTCCAACATGTTTTGTAACTTATTATAATAAAGCCACATACCAAATATCACTTCAATATCTGTAACGGTTTAGAAAAAACTCCGGAAAACCTAAATTTCCGGAAAAAATCTAAGTAAAATCACTGTATTTCCGTGAATAATCAATGACGCGTAACGAAATTCCAACTTGATCTGTAACTCATTTAATAAAGCCACATACCACAAATCACTTCAATATCTGTATAGTTTAGAAAACTGAAAAATAACAAAGGGCAATAACTCCAAAATACTGAAGACAGATTTACAAACCTTATGCACTGCACTTGCGGTCAATGTGATCTATCTATATATGAAGTTTGAAGTCAATAGTTTTTATAACTTGGAAGTTATAATGTGGCAAAGCCGGACGAACGGACGAACGTTTTCACGGATTGAGTGTTATTTGACTATTCTTTTGTTAAAAATAGTCACATAAAATGGAAATTTAGTCACATAAAAGAAAAAGACAAAAGAGATTCCGTTTTCAGTGTCACTTAACCATTAATTCGTGTGAGAGGACGGACGGACAGACAACCGGACGGACATGGTGACGCCAGTATACCCCCCCCCCCCCAAAAAAAAAGAAAACTTCGTTTGTGAGGGTATACTTAACTTTATGTTTTAATCCATGTTTAACCAAGGGCTTTTCAGTCCATTCAAAACACATAAGATATATTAAGAAAGTTTGCAAATTACAAACGTTGTTTAGTTGCTGCTTTAATTTGCATTATGTTCTAACGACAACTGGAACAAAATTGGTGACATGTTCGTTACCTTTGCGTAACGAACATGTCAATACAGAACTTGCATTTTACTTGTATAAAAACGCACGCGTTTCTGCTGGACGTTTCAGGGGTGTAAAACCGATACATCCTTAATACATATCTCACATCAAATGCTCTTGGACAGTATTGTGTAAAAGCACACAAGTAATGAAAACAAACATACTCTCGTAGAGGCGAAAATCGAGCTTTAGATTTTAGACAAACGACCTGCCGGCCAATTTTCTTCGTATTAAAGACGATGTAATTATATAACAGATAAATAGCATCACTTTAAAAGAACAAATTTTCCTTTAATCAAGTACAGATGTATCAGCAACAGTTTCGTATCGAACATTTCAGTAACGAACATGTCATAACAACGACTTTAACGACAATTTATAAGATTCGCCACGACAAAGATGTAAATATTGGGATATAATGCAATTGTAGGGACTGACCAAAGAATCTGTCAGTTAATACAACATATTATTTTAATGATTTGTAAAACAAAGAAGAGTAACGAACATGTCAGTTTGATATAGAGATTACTACCCAGAGTTTATTATGCTAATTTTGATAAAACGTTTTCAATCAATACAAGGGAAGCACGTCATTTGTGCTTAACATGATGTTTCGACTGATCAAATATAAGGAAAATAATACGTTTTGAAACTGGATTATAATTCTACAGTAAACTTATAATGACGTAACGAACATGTCTCCGATTTCGGCGACAGCAAATTATCAACCTTCGATCTCACAGTGTGATTGGTACAATAAATAAGCTAATTTATTGGACATACCTACACTATCAATAGAAAGTAATGATACCTCTATGATACCTCTATCTGATCATATAATTTTGATTGTACACGTTTTAGACTCTAATAAAACAACTTAGATGCACACATTTAACCTTGTGAATAGCGTCTGGTAATGTCCAAATATGCCGGCGACTATATATGCACCTATTTATTGAGAATAGGTGAATATACCTATGTGATTTACAAAAGGTGTAAAGCATATTGTGGACGACAGGCGACGCATTACGACATACATATCAAAACTACAATTAAATAGGTACATAATGAACATTTAGTGCTCCGTGTAGCTAAGATATTGAAAGACTATGATATGCAACAGGTTTAACTCTCGTACGACACTGTTCAGTGTGCTTAAGCCGGTGCTAGGGGGCGTGAGCAGTGTTGCACTTTCAATTACTGCTCATGAACAGACTCAATAAAACCGAGTCTGCAATTTTCTCTTTTTGTGTTGCAATTTTTGCTTTCGGGGATCACCACCCTTCAGAATTTTTAAGTGTTTGGAATTTAGATTAAGACCAACGACTAAAGATTAGAATGAAATATGTATGGTAAAGCCAAGAAATATAATCATACCAATACTGGTGACACATTGATATACATTGTTTTATTTATCAGTCGTATGTGCACTGTACAGACCCTTACTAAAAGTCGTCGCTATACCATACAAACCAATATAGGACATACTACTTACTGGAGCTAGAACAGAGATATGTATCTAATTAAAATGCTAATTTATACATGTATGTATTTATTCTGTACTATTTTCACATCTAATAAGCGTGTTCCGTTGGTTTAATTGTAATTAAACCTTTGTCGTTCCGGCGATAGTGGAGTTCTCAGATATTTATCTATATACGAGTATAAAGGGATGGAGGATGAAACCCATATATTTAAATGTTAAATTTTGAATGGAACGGAAATGACACCAGGGTGTACCTTTGTTTACCTTCAGAACAACTCCTTCTGTGAGAGTTCTAGCGGGAGGGTGTATTTCTTTCCGCTATATGTAGCGGGCGTGTCCACCTTCTACATGTATTTAAAATGTGCTGATTTTAATGTATACTATATATATATACGCCTACTTGAACAAAGTTTACTATTAAGTAGTCCTATGTTTCCCTCCATGTTTTATTACCTCAGTTTTCTTCTGTTACTAACAAAACTTAAATGAACAGGGCAACACGTTACCGTCACACAGGGTCTGCCCAAGATCATCCGCGGCAAGGATACCAAGTGTGACGACTGCTAGAGTTGATCGTCACGTTATGTTGACACATTTACGTCAACGTCGGTTGCCAGCTACCGTAACAGTCATGCGTTCTGGTATCTCGGAACAGACAATTCGCAATCGGCTGCGTAGCAATGCTCTGCCTATTAGAGCACGGCGGCCCTATACTGGACAAGTAATGATCAGGCGTATTCGCGCAGCTAGATGTTTGTGGGCTCGATGTAATCTAAACTGGAGGAGGGCATATTGGAAACGTTATCTGTTAACAGACGAATCGCGTTTCAATCGGATCCATGCTGGTGGAAGGGTTCGTGTGTATATCCGCAAAACTGAAATATTTGCTCATTGTTGTGTAGTAGAGAATTTGAGGTTTGACGGAGGTGGTGTTATGGTTTGGGTTGGGATCATGGGAAATCAATAAACATACCTCGTTATTATACAGGGAAATATCAATGCCCAGTGTTATGTTGTTTGTATGCTTACTACACATGCATTACCACCTATGCGTCAACATGGTCCAGGCATAACGTTGCAGCACGACAATACTCGACCCCACGTAGTCAGGCATACCACTGGGTATTTGACACAAAATATTGTAAACGCCCTCCTATGGCCTGCGGTTTCATCTGATCTCAATACAATTGAACATATCTGAGATGAGCTAGATCGTAGAGCGCGAGCAAACCACCAACTAGACAATACTCAAGATCTGACTCTAGCTTTATAACAATAATGGAAGGATTTGCCGGATGCATTATGTTTACGCCTTAGAATCATCGCATGCATCCGTGCAAATTAATGGTGGTCACACTCGTTACTAACCAATAATTTGACTGCTTAGATATTGAATAACAAACAGCCATTTCGGTTTTGAGATTTTTAGTTATTAGTTTCAATGTTACAGCATACCTGTCAATGATAGACAGGTGAAAATATCTTGTTTCAATTCCAAAATTTGATAATTGATAAAATCATTACTAAAACATGTTCGTGTTTTTCTTTCAAATCATGATAAAGCATGGGGACATTTCTTTTTTTGCTCAGTATATATCAACCATATAATATCCATGTACAAAATGATGTACTCTTTAAAAATGAGGGACGTTTCTATTTTATTTGAGTTTTCATACATAATATATATCAATGTCTCACAACGCAGACGATCATATGCAAAATGACAACCGTCACAATACGACGCTCCTCTCTAGCTTTGACATTATTTTTGCTGCATTCAGTTTTGTCAACTTCTGAGAGTGAGACAAACAAAAGGACGAAATACAACCGATTTGCCAATGAGCAGGGTGTCGATATCGAGGCAGAATTATTAGCACATACACATACATTTCAATCATTCAAGAATGCAGCAAGAGGTAAGTACAGCGATAATAAATATTCTTTGATATTCTTGGTGTCACCGTCCGCACACTGTGTTGTCTTTTTTAACGTACATACACTCTGTTTGTTTCAAAAATATATTTTATAGTATAAAACGAATTTGATCCTAATGGACACATCTAAGTAAACACTCCCATAGGAGCCGTCTGATCTGGGTCTACTCTGTTTGCAAAAATGTGAAGAAAACGCGTTTAAATACTGATATCGGTTAAAGATAGCGACGGAGTTATAAGTACAATCTGATCCTTCAGTTTGGTGAACGATTCATATCATTTAATGCAGTAACTCTTTAACTGCCAATGGCGATTATATGGTTACGTTTGCACACAGTTTGGATCCAGATGAGAAGACGAGAAACAGGGCGTCTCATCAAAATGCAGACTGATTATTACTGTCGTTATTTCTTTTAACAAAATGAAAAATACATAGCAAACACTTGAAGCAGACGACTGATGTTTTCAGACAATGAAACATTGCAACGAAACTGGTAAAATTGCGCCCAGAGGCGTGCCTGTGCATATGCACATACGCAAGTGCGTACACGAGACTGAACAAGTTAAAACTTTAAAACTTGTTGATACGGTATTAAAACTTGATGCCTCACTAGAGTAAGTTGAAATTTATATTGAAATTATCACACAACTGTTTAAATTGTAGGAATTTCACGATTTTCAGAATAATTTGAAATTTAGATACAGAATATATATGACATGGTGGTCGTTCAAGTTACTCTACACTGCCCTTTTACCCTTTAATAATAATCCCACCATTGCTTATACTCGTAGTTGTCTACCGCTTTTTTTTATTTGAAAATTAGCCTTGGCACTGTTGGTCATAGTTTTTCAATGAATCACAATGAATCACAATGGTTGAACAACTGAAGTAGAAAGTGACCTAAGCAGCATTCCTGAATATTTATATTGAATGGAAAAGTAGTAAAGTCAAGCAGGCAAAGCCAAATACAAGACGCAACCACCACCAAAACACCGATAGACAGCATGACCCACATACACACACACACCACATCCAAACGCACACTCACACACGAGCTGAACACAGAAAACAACACCAAAAGACACACAAGAACCAGCCAACAATACACACATGAACAAAATCACAAGCACAAAGACGCAAGGCAAATAAAAGGAAGGGTGGCAAAGAGAGTACCGCCTTGGCACGGTCAGTAGCAAAAACACCACTGGGGGTTTAAACCGGTTTACGGACGTCCTAACCTCACATTTCTCTCAAAGTCACCCTAGCTTTACAGATAGTGTAAATAAAGGTATCCCCGCTGGACTTACCCACAACATAGACGACGGTGAACACAGGACAACGTGTAAAACATAACATAATAAATGTGACAATCCGTCAAATATTTGAAATTTGCTCCCAGAAGTTTCACATGAGAAGGTTTTAAATATTAACTATAGAGTAGTAAAGACAAGTAGCCCTGTCCATGGCAACCAAGTGTTTAAACGTATCAAAATGGTTTGAAATATTTTGGTAAAGAGTCACTTATGATCAATCTACAAAATCATATTCACATCTGCCCAGTGGTTTCAGAGGAGAAGGTTTTAACTTTTTCGTTATAGCAATATTGGGAAAATTAGCTCCGCTCTCGGTGGCCATGCATTTCAGGTAATCAAAGTACAAGAATGAGACATGCAGGAAACACCACATACAGAACAAACAGCCGCCTGAACAGCAACACAAGGAAACAGCAAATGTTCATAACTATAAAAACATCAAGAGACGCACAACGACAAAACAAACATACAATAGGGGGAAGATGGAAGTACTGCCTTAGAACGGTCAGCGACAAAAGTCACTGGGGGCGAGGGGATTAAACCGGTTTTTTTGGGCGCCCAACCTCACACTTATTCCATCCCCACTCTAAAAGACAAACAGTGTAAATAAACGTATCCCGTCTCTGACTAATCTACAACAACCGCGATTGCAAATACAGTGGTAAAGTGCATGTATAACGAAAACATTTAAGTGAACAAACTCTATCCACCTATCGCTAGTTTATTCAATGATTGAGCTGCAAACAGAGTAACTGTAAAACAGTAATGTAAAAGAGTGCATTTCTCGAGTAAACATTTGGTAGACTCTGAACGGAAGTTATATTAACTTCCGGGAGTGATATCCCTTTTGTTTACTTGTATTCGTTTTTCAACGGTAAGTCAATCACTTGATTATTTTTATATTTATCGTGTTTTACACATCAATTCATTGAAATTTTAGTGTTCCTTGTATTTTTCCGCCAATTCATGTCATCTAGTAACAGTAGTTTTACAGTCCGTGTTTTCATTCTATTAGCCGCGCCTGCCAGCTACGGTAACAGCCACGCGCTCTGGTATCTCGGGACAGACAATTTGCAATCGGCTGCGTAGCAATGCTCTGCCTATTAGAACACGGCGGCCCTATAGTGGATAAGTCATGACCAGGCGTCATCGCGCAGCTAGATGTTTGTGGGCTCGACGTCATCTAAACTGGTAGAGGGAGATTGGAAACGTATTCTGTTAACAGACGAATCGCGTTTCAATCTGAGCCATGCTGGTGGAAGGGTTCGTGTGTATATACGGACAAAATGAAATATTTGCTGATTGTTGTGTAGTTGAGAAGTTAAGATTTGACGGAGGTAGTGTTATGGTTTGGGTTGGGATCATGGGAAATCAATAAACATACCTCGTTGTTATACAGGGAAATACCAATGCCCAGTGTTATGTTGTTTGTATGCTTACTATACATGCATTACCATTTATGCGTCAACATGGTCCAGGCATAACGTTGCAGCACGACAATACTCGACCCCACGTAGTCAGCTATACCACTGGGTATTTGACAAAAATAATGTAAACGCCCTCCTATGGCCTGCGGTTTCATCTGATCCCAACCCAATTGAACATATCTGGGATGAGCTAGGTCAAAGAGCGCGAGCAAACTACCAAATAGACAATAGTCAAGATCTGACTCGAGCTTTACAACAAGAATGGACGGATTTTCCGGATGCATTATGTTTACGCCTTAGAATCATCGTATGCATCCGTGCAAATTAATGGTGGTCACACTCGTTACTAACCAGTAATTTGACTGCTTATATATTGAATAACAAACAGCCATTTCAGGTTTGAGATTTTTAGCTATTACCTTATTAGTTTCAATGTTACAGCATACCTGTCAATGATAGACATGTGCAAATATCTTTTTTCAATTCCAAAAATATATAGTTTGATAATTGATAAAATCATTACTAAAACACTTTCTCGTTTTTCTTTAAAATCATGATAAAGCATTGGGACATTTCTATTTTTGCTGAGTATATGTCAACCATATAATATCCATGTATAAAAAGATGTACTCTTTAAAAATGAGGACCGTTTGTATTTTTGTTGAGTATACATGTATATTGACTCACATACATATATATCAATGTCTCACAACGCAGACGATCATATGCAAAATGACAACCGTCACAATACGACGCTCCTCTCTAGCTTGGGCATTATTTTCGCTGCATTTAGTTTTAGCAATTTCTGAGAGTGAGACAAACAAAAGGACGAAAGACAAACGATCTGTCACAGAGCCGGATGTCGATATCGAGGCAGAATTATTAGCACTTAAAGCTGAATTTCAAGCATTCAAGAATGCAACAAAAGGTAAGTACAACGATAATAACTATTCTTTAATATTCTCAGTGCCACCATTCACACTCTGTGTTGTCAGTCTTAACGTATATACAATCGGTTTGTTTAAAACTATATTTTATAGTATTAAACGAGTTTGATCCTGATTGACACGTCAGAGTAAGTATTGACCGAATTTCCTTGAGAAATACAATTTTACAGTTTTGACGATTGTTGCATGTGCGCCGACAAGAAATGTTTAGTACTCTATGAATGCTACCTCTTAAATCCAGAAACAGAAGGAGAACGTCGGATATCTGTACTATATTGTTTCTGTCGTTTCCTTTATTACTTTTCTACAGTTACTCTGTTTGCAGCTCAATCATTGAGTACACTACCGATAGGTGGATACAGTTTGTTCACTTAAATGTTTTCGTTATACGTTCATTTTACCACTGTATTTGCCGTCGTGGTTGTTGTAGATTAGTCGGAGAGGGGATACGTTTATTTACACGGTTTGTCTTTTAGGGTGGGGATGGGATAAGTGTGAGGTTATGCGCCAAAACCCGGTTAAACACCCCAGTGACTTTTGTCACTGACCGATCCAAGGCGGTACTTCCATCTTTCCCCTATTGTATGTTTGTTTTGTCTTTGTGTGTCTCTTGGTGTTTTTATAGTTAGGTACGTTTCCTTGTGTTGTTGTTCGGGCGGTTGTTTGTTCTGTTTTGGTGGTCCCTGCATGACTCATTTTTGTACTTTTAGTACTTAAAAATATATATGAAAAGAACATAACATACACAGCATTGGTGTGTTCATCAGCATATCATTATTCACAATGCATGTAATTACTAATGCATGTATAATATGCCAGTCTAATATCAATAACATTAAAATGGATCTATAGTAAACCCTGTCTTAAGCGGCCATCAAACACAGGTCGTATTATAGATATGTAAGGCAGTTGGTTGCTTAATGCCGGTCACAAGTAATACAGGAAGCTCCTATAGGGGCTTCCTATAGGGGCTTCCTGCATTACTTTTGCCATATATTAAGCAACCGCCTTTTGTAAGACTCATGAGTTAAATCAATGAATGACAGCTTAGGACAGGTTCCGCTATGCAATAATTACAATGACTAAGCCCCATTGACCCAGTAAACGGTCCAAACGTGTTACAAAAGCATTCATTCCTCTGTAGGTACCGGCTCAACATTCACTCGCTGGGGCAAGAACGACTGTCCGAGTATTGCGGACTTTTTATACAGAGGTAAGTAAAAACTGTATCAGCTCCTATCATTCTGAAAAAAGAATTGTAAAATTAAATAACTACATTTTACTAAAATCCGCTGTTTCAGTCCGTTGAGAAACTAATGACCGAGTACCAAATTTAACTTGAATACTGATGAGATGCCGAATTATTCGTTGTCTCATGCGGACCAAGAATGTTTGCAAATGCTTTCCAAGATGCGCTTTGTGTGCGAAGTGTTTGTTAATACATTTCCCCCTGAACTTTCAACCGAAACTATCAGATACTTAAAGTAGTGACACATCTAGGTGAAACTCTTATCGAGCTGACAAACCTCTGATTATACAGACTGCATGTTTGGTTATCGACCCTTTTACAGTCGGTAGCTACGCTTCCCTCTTTGCTTGCGCGATGACAGGCCGAGGGTAGTACTCTATGATGGTATACTCTTAAACTTGGATACAGGAGGAGCTTACCAGACTCATGTATTATTTTTTCCCTGTCGTGCCCTTAACGGCTTACTTGCAGGTGCTCTGACTTCAGCAAAGTCATTGAGTACATATTTGACGGATTGTCACAGTTATTATGCTATGTTTTACATGTTGTCCTGTGTTCACCGTCGTCTATGTTGTGGGTAAGTCCAGCGGGGATAACTTTATTTACAATTTTTGTAAAGCTAGGGTGACATTGAGAGAAGTGTGAGGTTAGGACGTCCGTAAACCGGTTTAAACCCCAGTGGTGTTTTTGCTGCTGACCGTGCCAAGGTGGTACTCTCTTTGTCACCCTTCCTTTTGTTTGCCTTGCGTCTTTGTGCTTGTGGTTTGTTCATGTGTGGAACGTTTGTCCCTGGTTCTTGTGTGTCTTTTGGTGTTTTCTGTGTTCATTTCGTGTGTGTGTGTGTGTGTGCGTTTGGGTGTGTGGTTGTGTGTGTGTGTGTGTGTGTGTCATGCTGTCTATCGGTGTTTTGGTGGTGGTTGCGTCTTGCATGTGGCTTTGCCTGCTTGACTTTACTACTTTTCCATTGTTCTATACTCGTGGAAGAAATAATGAACTCAGAGCTACATATAAAGGTGCATACACAAACACTAAAATAATCAAAATCGTCTCCACCAAACCCTATACTATGACCACTCTTTATAATTGTCTCGAAGTGACCCAACGACTCTAAAGAGTGGGTACAGGATAGGGTTTGGTGAAGAAATAAATTAGCTATTCTTGAAAAATGTTTAAAGTTACACATCTCATCTGGACCTCTGATGATATCGTGAATATATTTAGCTGATTTTATAATGGCAAATATGCACAGGACTTTGTATTGGCAGAAACAAACTGTAGAGTTAGATTTAGTATAATTACTGAACAGATCCTGATCAGACGGTTGTTACATAAACCATATGATCTGGGGCTACTCTGTTTGCAAGATCATCTGTATAAGGGAAGGAGTTAAAGCCTATAGGTAGCTGTATCCTTTACCTGATGAATATTTACGTGGAAAATAATTAGTGGATAAATATACATGTATATCCATGTTATTTCATAGGCAAACAGAACTGACACTGATCAAACGACTCCTATATTAGTCGTGCGGTACGGGTCTATTCTATATACATGAAATGGGTAAATGGAGGACCAATATTATACAGAAAGTTACACTAGGAGCAACCGCATTATTTTAAAGAATAAACATTAAGTTCATAAATTTATGATAATAAAGATTATAATATAAAATTATGAATTGTTTGTTACTCTGCTGTGGTAATAAGTAAACATGGTCATAGACATTCTCTAACGGACATATTTTGAACTAAACAGTGTTTATAGTGATATTTCTGTAATACTTATAATTTAAGACAATACCTGCGATAGTTATTTATATAATGATACCGTGACTCTCTGTGTTTTGCCACTTGAATCAATGACCACAATGGAAATAAGAAAAATAGTTGCCTTTTTGTGTTATCCTTGATTTCTAGTGCGCATTACATGGCTTTTATATGATGTCTTAATTATTGTTTACCATGTTATGTACACTTTTTACCGAAAAAATCTATCTATCTCTCTAAATCTAGTGACTGTATTAAAATATTTTTTTAGGTTACATAGCCGGTAAGAAATGGGACGATCCCGGAAGTTCCAGTAACACACTGTGTCTCCCAACCGACCCAACATGGGCAAAATACACCAATATCAGCGAAGACGTGAGGACATTCATATATGGCACATCACTTGATGCCTGGCCAAGTAGCCATACATTTGACCAGAACGTATTCCATAAAGATATGCCTTGCGTCGTCTGTAGAAGCCCCTATCCAACAACCATTATGATCCCAGCTCGAACAAACTGCTACCCGGGATGGACCATGCAGTATAATGGCTACCTTGTGTCCAACAAGCATGGCGCTGGAAGAGGTAGCTATGACTCGATTTGTATCGATATGAAACCAGAGTTCTTACCCCACAGTCAAGCTGACAACAATGAGCACGTGGTGTACCTTGTGAAGGCGAAGTGTGGATCTCTTCCATGTCCACCCTACGCTGACGGCCGTGAACTGGCATGTACAGTGTGCTCAAAGTAAATTCATTTTCCTTGTAGCAAACCCTACCTCATTTCAAATAAAGTCAGCACAGCGAAATAATGTCATTGATTCTGCTTTCCCCAAATTTATTTAGCAAGTATATGGTAAATATAAGAACAGAATTTCAATCATAAATCTTTATATAGTATCCGATATCGTATCGCAAATACGTTTTATAAAACCTCTGATTTTCAAGCATCTGATTGGGCAGAGGCCTCGTCCATTATATGACAAATCAGGTGCTTGACAATAGGCTCTGACTCATTCGGAATGTTTTATAACCTTTCATTCTTGGCATGGAAGTATTTTCTCGTCACTGATCTGACTAGTATGCGTCTTATATGCGTCCTCAGATCTGGACTACACTATTTGCTATACTAATTAATATCTAAGGTTTTCATCAGCATATATAAATATAGCTTAAACCCCTCTCATTTATATGGATGGGTTAGAAATGTTAGTATGGAAGAGTTCACTGTATATAATTTCTGAAGTCAATGGTTAATTAGTGAAATGATACTAGAGGGTATTTTATATTGATTGACATTTTCACTCTTTTGCAAACAGAGTAGGCCCAGGTCAGATGGTTTCTGTTTGCTTATGAAAGTCTACAGATCTAATCCTATAATTTGTGGCTAAGTCATCAGTTTCTCTTTTAATGTTTTACCATATACAAAAAAGTAACTATTTATTCATGACGTGATCAATTCATGCAAAAATCTTTATTATGGGTAATGTTGTCGAATGTGTCTGTTGTTCCCCTAATGGTTTCTCTACAGTCGCCCTGAGTTCGAAACAGTCATCGAGTACATTTGTGACTGGCTTCAAAGTGTCACCTTTTGGTTCGTTGACGACATATGCTTGGAATATTAGGTAGTTTTAGGAGCTTTCTGCGTGTCTTTCAACCATCATTAAGCAGCCATCTGCCTAAAAGTATTCAAATTATTCTCTCCTATAATTCCGGTTTAGAGGGATATTACAGTATATACCAGATGAAGTAGTCATGATTATTCAAAATCACACATTTGTGTCTAGTTTGCTATTTTACTTATAATAGTAGAATTTCCTAAAATTCAAAGTTTCTGCTTAGTTTGTTCGCAAATTGTTCCCAGCGCATTTAAATGCACATATCTTCGCAATAATTTCATAATTAGGCTATTATGCGTGCAATGTTTCTTATTAATGCGTTATAATTGTGTTTCTTATTAACCGTTAGCCTGCTGGGCTAATTAATTTTACACAAGTTTTCACCTACTACATTTTCAAAATTCAGCTATAATTCATTTGTCTACCAAAATGCAATCATGGTGTCAAACAGTTCGGGTCCTGATGAGACGCCGAGTTTCTCGGCGTCTCATCTGGATCCAAAATGTTTGCATAGGTATTCACGCATCCGCCTATAACAGGCTAAAGGTTAAAGTGATTTAATGAAGCCGCATACTCCAATTGACATTAAAATTGCGAATTCGGCAAAACTCAAATAATACAATCGAGTATTTGAAAAACACTCTAAATCAGTAAACCCAATCTAAACACACCACAGCAAAGAAGTATCATTCTTTGTCTTAAAGGCATATGTTATCCTAAACAGAGCGAAAGTTGTGTAGAAAGCTCATGTACAGTCGCCTTGTATGAAACAACCATTTGCTGTTAACCCTTTTCTTCATATAAACCATTTTAAAGCATTTGCAGTCAGAGTAGGCATGATTTTTCGACAAGATATACATCTGATTCTACTGTTTTTGTCAGAGCAAAACCCAATACCTTAAAAAAGTTCAACCAATAAATAGTCATGACATCATATTTCTTTTATGAATATTGAACAGGGGAAGGTTTAAAGATAGATGTACCGCCTAAGAGGGGTTTAACTGTCTTGCAGCTTTGTAATATGTAAAGTTTGGTTGTTTCTATACATGTACACACTATACAGAACAACAGACACATGTGTGTACTCAAATACTAAAATCGCCATTTCTCCACCGATCCCTATGCTGTGACCAACATAGCGTTTGGTCCAATGACAAAATAGTTATAATGAAATATGGAGGGAGGAACATCTTAGCTATTTTAGAACGTAAAGAAACATATATTTCAAATTCATTTCCCAAACAGAGCAGACCCTGATCAGACGAATCCTGTAGGAGCGGCCTGAGCTGGGTCTTCTCTGTTTGCAAAAACGTTTATATTCATAAAGGAAATGGTTAAATACAATGATACTGATTTGAACGTTCAGTTTAAATGTATCATACTGTATATAAATGGAAAAGTAGTAAAGTCAAGCAGGCAAAGCCACATACAAGACGCAACCACCACCAAAACACCGATAGACAGCATGACACACATACACACACAACGGCACACCCAAACGCACACACACACACACACGAGATGAACACAGAAAACACCAAAAGACACACAAGAACCAGAGACAAACGTTCCACACATGAACAAAATCACAAGCACAAAGACGCAAGGCAAACAAAAGGAAGGGTGACAAACAGAGTACCGCCTTGGCACGGTCAGTAGCAAAAACACCACTGGGGGTTTAAACCGGTTTACGGACGTCCTAACCTCACACTTCTCTCAAAGTCACCCTAGCTTTACAAATAGTGTAAATAAAGGTATCCCCGCTGGACTTACCCACAACATAGACGACGATGAACACAGGACAACATGTAAATCTCTTTCTAAAATTTCTGCCAAGCATCCCCATGATAGTGTGCCATAATAAAATGGCATTATTGATATTCATAAAGTAATTATTTTATACATGAATATTCATGAGGTAAAGGCGTAACCCTTTCCATCATATAAACACCTTTTAACGCATTTGCAAACGAGTAGACCCAGACCAGACGGTTTCAATAGGAACCGTCCAACAAGGGTCTGCTTTGTTTGCTCATGGTATAATATAGATATGAGTCTGCAGTTTCTGCCTGAGCCAAAATGACATGTGTTCATATGCCATTATAAAATTAATAATATTAATACTCACAGTGTCATTGGCTGCGGCTTTCGCCGCAGCCACTCTTTGATAGAAATTCAAAACGACCATGATTTACTGCGAGACTAGTTTTTAGATTTACACTCCAGAACAATACAGCTATAATATTTTTCACTGTGCTCACTTATCATCACTAATGTCCAATTACTCTTTAAAGTTTGATGTGCTGTTAACATTTATGCAAGTCATTTGCAGGCCATTTGCTGTCCAGCATAATGTACTCCAAATACCTTCTGCACTCTGAGCAATTGATATCTGCAAATACTGTCGTCTGCTGCAAATGATTTTTCTTCCATATATTTTTAAAACCAAATGTCAGAGTGAAAAACAGTTTAGACCCTGATGAGGTGCCAAGTTATTCGGCTTCACAGCTGGATCCAAACTGTTTGCAAAGTGTATCTACAAATGTTAAAAACCAAAGCAATAGCAGCTGAAAGAAAACTCATACCTGTTGCTTATTTCAGAAGTTAGTTGATCGTCTTTTGTCATAACCTTGAATGTCCTTGCATAACATTTCTTATAAAAAAAATACATATGAACGGAAAAGTTTTGTATCAGAATCAAGAAAAGATCCTTCATTCGCAGTTATTCACTTTCAAAGACGTTTCAAAGCATGTTTCAACTTACGTCTTTCAACTTGACAGTCAAAATGTCTTATCAGTACCTGAAACATCACATGAGAACTATGTTTTCTTGGTTTCCAAATGTTCACAATTTCATTAAAGCATTTTCCTCATTCTGCAATCCTTTTAAAATTCCCCATGTATCTCTTACTCAAAATGGCTAACTAATATTGCTCTCTGTTTCATCTTCTTAACCTTGCTTAAACATGTTTTTCGCAGCCATTTTATGTTTGCGTAAAACCTCGCTTGTTATATCTTAAATGAAAATGAAACAGAGACAGGGTTAAAAATCTAACTGGTGCTTTCGTCTATGTATCACAAAAACAACCCTGTTAAGATAGTGTTTAGTGTTTTCAGTTCTTTACCTGTCGAAAATAGCTAAAATTTACCCCTCGTCAGTTTTCAGGGGACATAATTGTTTACGGCATAATACAAGTTAGTCGTTAGTCACGAACTTCGCTTATCTCGTTTGCGTCTAGTGGCGAGTCTATGATTACATTTTTACATTATTCAAGTAGTTTGTGTCCAGATTAGACGCCGAGTAACTCGGCATCTCATCAGGATCCAAACCATTTGTTTCCTTGAACACGGTAAATTCTGGGGATTTTAAAGAAATGTGAAAATCTTAGCAGATAATAGATTTTGCAGACGACAATGTGTAACAGTGAAAAGTTTAAAGACACGACATCTAACCTTTTCAGTGCCAGCATTATCGTCTGCTGGGCACATTTGTGTCTGTTTCAAGTTTGACAGTAACTCGGTGTGTTGTCAGGATGTAATCTGGTTGACACGGAAACTATTGTTTTGTAAAGAAACTGAAGACCCCCCCACACACACACACACACAAACACACTTTGAAACCTAAGGCAAACGATAATTTAAATTCATTTTGCGTCAAAAGGATTCAAAACACGCGTTGCACTTTAAACTGATAATGACGACATTGACGTGGCTGGCAAGGTGTTATATCTTCATTTGAAAGTACATCCGTCATCCAAATTTGGAAACACAGACGTACATGGGAATGTCACCGAGTTTGATAGACCATTGATAAAAACGTAAACAAAGACTAACCCTTTGAATACGGGCTACCCATGCACTTTCATTTTCAAACAGTGTAGACCCAGATCAGAGGGTTCCTAGAGGAGCGTCTGCTGATCAAGGTCAGTACTGTTTGTAACTCCTAGCAAGATTATGCCTTTCATATTGAGTGGCTCTATAGTTAAAATCTGACAGTGAGTAAGTATTTCATTCTGAAACGGTTAATGTAGGACTATGTATTTATATCAATGTCCCACAATGCAGATGATCATAGAATAAATGACAACCGTCACAATGCGACGCTTCTCTCTAGCTTTGGCATTACTTTTGCTGAATTTAGTTTTTGTAACTTCTGGGATTAAGCCAAACAAAAAGACAAAGGACAAACGATTTGTCACAGAGCCGGAGATCGATATCGAAGCAGAATTATTAGCTCTTAAAGCTGAATTTCAAGCATTCAAGAATGCAACAAGAGGTAGGTACTACAATAATAACTATTTGTTAATATTCTCAGTGCCACCTCTGCTGTGATGTCTATCTTAACGTACACCTGTTCGTTTAAAAAATATACGTATAGTATTAAACAGATTTGATCCTCATGGACACGTTTGAGGAATAGTTGACAGAATTTCCTTCAGAAATAAAAAAAATAATAATTTAACGATTATTGAATTAGTGATTAGAAATTATACGAACAGAACATACACAGTATTGCTGTGTTCATCAGTACGGTATTATTCACACGCTCATGCATGGATATTAATATGCAAGTCTTATATCAATTGCAGTAAAATGGAACTACAGTAAAACCTGTCTTAAGCGGTCACCAAAAAGGGGTCTAATTGTGGATCTGTAAGACAGGTGGTAGTTTAATGCAGGTCAACAGTAGTGCAGAAAGCTCCTATTTGAGCTTCCTGCATTACGTTTGCCTTGCATAAAGCAGCAATCTGCTTTTTAAGACTCATGGGTTAAATAAAAACAATTACCACGTAGGACAGGTTCCGCTATACAATAATTACAATGAATAAGCCCCACTGACTCAGAAGGCGGTTAAAATGTGTTCAAATAGCATTAATTCCTCTGTAGGTACCGGCTCAACGTTCACTCGCTGGGGCAAGAACGACTGTCCGAGTATAACGGACTTTTTATACAGAGGTAAGTAGCCCTAATTTTTCTCGAAAAAGTGTAAAATTAAAAATAAATTCCGATTATTTCAGTTCATTGAGAAACTATTGACCGAGTATCAAATAGCTTGAATATTAATGAGATGCCGATTTCTCTGCGTGCCTCATATAGATCAAGGATGTTTGCAAATGCTAGCCAAAACGTGTCAAGAGTTTGTAATACCAGCCTCATGAACTTTAACCGACACTATCAGATACTTATAGTCATGACACATCTGGGTGAAGCTCTGATTGAGCTGAAAAACCTCTGATCTGTTACAGCTTTTGTTTACATCCAATTCCTTCAAGTTGTTACGAAACTATTGATCGATTGTCAAACAGCTTTAACCCTTTCACCGCCAAAGTCGTATACATGCATCACGACAAATAGTGCAGTCCCAGATCAGACGCCGCCTTTTCAAGGCGGCGTCTTATCAGGAACTTCATTATTTGTCTCAATCTCTATTTCTATATATGTGCTTTATTCCTTTTAAATTTGCATTTATTTATCCCCGTTCCTTATTTTACTGAATGATTTAACAAACTTGGATTGCAGACGACAATTAGAAATGTGGCGCCGAAAGGGTTAATCCTGATACAACGCCGAGTTTCTCGGCGTTTCATCTGAGCCTAATAAGGATTAATAGTCTCAATTTGCTAATTCTGTTGAATAGGCTTTTGCATTGGCATAGATATGTACTGAATTTATCAGTTGAAATGCATTGATATAGTAAACCTTATAATACTTAGGATCGTTTTGCATTTGTTTCCGTCTGTAACCTTTGGAATACGGGAAACTAGTGAACCATCATTTGCAAACAATGTAGACGCAGATTACATGGCTCTTATAGAGGATAGCTGGTAGAGTCTACACTGTTTGTCATTTAAAATCATTTTGCAAAGTGTATCCTTTAATGTTGAACGGACACTGCCGTTAAACAATGGATTATTCATTTTTTAATATTCAACATTCAAAGAATTAACCCGCTTGTGCCAAGTGTCCCTTTAAAGGGACATGGGGCAAACATTGTAGTCTAAGATCAGAGGGTTCCTTCCTTCAGGAGCCAGGGACTGCACATAACCTAATTATTCTGTGTGTGTGCCCTCTCAACATGAAAACTGATGGGTTTCAAAATAAGATCTGGGCAGGTTTTCGTTAGATAATATGGGAAATAAATGGTTTAAAGAGTTTCTACTATGCTTGCATTACTTGTTTGGACAAATCAAAAGGTCGGCCATCGGTTTCTTTATTGACAAATCATTCAAAGGTAGGGGTGTACAATTATGTATACAATGTCTATCAAAATGCCGCCAGGTAAAGCAGTTTGAACCCTGAAGAGCTGCCGAGTTACATGTACCTGAATGTACCCGACGCCATCAGCAGAGCTACAGATGAAGGTGCCTACCCAAATACTAAAATACATGTAGTAATTTCTCCTCCAAATCCTATACCGTGATCACTCTTTAGAATCGTCTCGAAAAGACCATTCTAAAGAGGGGTCACAATAGAGGGTTTGGTTGAGAAATAATGGAGCTATACTTGAAAATGTTTAGTTTTACGCATCCTATCTGGATCTCTGTCACAGAATGATCCGAACCGTTTGCAATGTAATGTCACCACTTCGCCTGTAACATGTTAAAGGTTTACACATTTACACCTCTTATCGGTGTGATATAACCTCTATAATGTGACCACTGACAAGAGATACGCGTATCTATAGGTACTAACCATTAACTTGTTCAATATTCATGCGAAATATAATTAAATCAGAGCTACATATAAAGGTGCCTGCCAAAATACTAAACTTGTCATTTTCCCCTCAAACCCTATCATGTTTTTGTTCGAGTTATCCCGAAGATCGAGTTATCCGAGTTCGAGATATTGAAGTTCAACTGTACATTATTTCATAGGCAAACAGAAGTGACCCTGGTCAAACGACTCCTACACGAGTCATGTGGCACGGGTCTATTCTATATACAAAGGCATGGAATTGCAGTTCTGTCAGGTAAAAAGGGTTATTGCAGGACGAACGTTACACAGAAAGCTCCACTAGGAGCAACCGTCATCTTTTAACCCTTAGCCTGCTATGGGCGGATGAGTGAATACTTATGCAAACAGTTTGGATCCAGATGAGAGTAGCTCGGTGTCTCATCTGGATTCAAACTGTTTTACGCCCTTATAGTATTTTGATAGACTAACTGATTACAGCTAGCATTTTGAAAATGCAGTGGGTGAAAAATTCTGTAAAACCATTTTGCTCAGCAGGTTAAAGGTTAAGGAATAAACATTAATTGACTGTATTCAAATTAGGTTACATGGCCGGTAAGAAATGGGACGATCCCGGAAGTTCCAGTAACACACTGTGTCTCCCAACCGACCCAACATGGGCCAAATATACCAGTATCAGCGAAGACATGAGGACAGTCATATATGGCACAGAGCTTGATGCCTGGACAAGTAGCCATATATTTGACCAGAACGTCTTCAATGAGGATATGCCTTGCGTCGTCTGTAGAAGTCCCTATCCAACCACCATTATGATCCCAGCTCGAACAAACTGCTACCCGGGATGGACCATGCAGTATAATGGCTACCTTGTGTCCAACAAGCATGGCGCTGGAAGGGGTAGCTATGAATCGATTTGCATCGATATGAAACCAGAGTTCTTACCCCACAGTCAAGCTGACAACAATGAGCACGTGTTGTATCTTGTGGAGGCGAAGTGTGGGTCTCTTCCATGTCCACCCTACGCTGACGGCCGTGAACTGGCATGTACGGTGTGCTCAAAGTAAATTAGTTTTCCTTGTAGCAAACCTACCATATTTCAAATAAATTTAGCACATCGAAATAATGTCCTAGATTCTCTTTTTCCCAAAATTATCTTCCAAATATATATTTAATATAAGAATTTACGGAATTGTATAAACCTTGATATAACTATCCGATATCGTATCGCAAATATGTTTATAAAACCTCTGGTTTTCAAGCATTGATTGGTCAGATGAACCACCAAGTATCTGACAAATGAGGTGCTTAGCAGTAGACTCGGACTCTTTTCGAATGTTTAAAAACCTTTCATTCTTGGCATGGAAGCTATTTTCTCGTCAATTATCTGACTAGTTCCGCTTATTTACACATCCTGTATGCGTCATCAGAACAGGATCTACACTATTTGCTATACCAATTAATATCTAAGGTTTTCATCAGCATATATAATTTTGGCTTAAACCCTTCTAATTTATATGGACGGGTTAACATGTAAGTATAGAAGAGTTTACTTTATACACTTTTGGAGGTAAATGGTTAATTAGGGAAAATATACAAGCGGGTATTTTATATTGATTAACTCTTCGCTTGCTGGATTTTAAAATACATTTCTCCTTCTTTACCCATGCCCTGTTATATAATTACATATATCTTCACTGTGTACAAGTATTTCGCTGTGCAATCATTGCTGTGGAGTGCACTGGTTGCACAATCAACTTTTAAATAGTCTCATCTGGGTCTTCACTATTAACAGGTATATTGACGTGAATAGCATGCGAAGGGTTAATTTAAAAAAAAATCTTCATTATGGGCAATGTTGTCGAATGTATCTGGTGTACCCCTAATGGTTTCTCTACAGTAGCCCTGACTTTGGAACAGACATCGATTACATTTGTGACTGGTTTCAAAGTTACATCTTTTGGTTCGTTGAAGTTCGATGAAGACCTATGCTGGGAATATTAGGTAGTTCAAATTCGTGTGTTTCTATATATGGTTCTGCTTTACGTGCGTAAGTGCTGCTGTGGTAGCTGTTACTTTTGTGTTGAGCGATGGGATATGTGTACATGTATGTATCTGGTATATGCATATTATATATGTGTATGGTATATGTGTATGAGCGCTCTTCATTTGATGTGAATCGGCGCTGGTAGTATTCTTTAATGTTCAACATCCATCGGTGCTACATGCCCTTGCCATTGCCACTGTGCCCTGAACTCCAAACTATCCTATCTAGTGTTGCGTTTCCCTAGACCTTGACCAACGAATATTTCTTTTCAATAAGGTTTTTTTGACGGTATGTGTTATCATACTCTTGCGGAAGTTTTGACGTCATGATGTGAAACAGGCAAGGGTCAGTTCTATGAAAGTCATGTGTATATGTGTGAGCGCGTATTTCCAAATGTCCTGCCTGACTTCTATTCTATTTTTAACAGTTGAAAATAATATCTATGTTTCTAAAAAGATTCATTTTTATGGCAAAAGGGACGCTAAAATATTGAATAGAAACTGTTTTTTTGAAGATATACCATAACCATTGCAAAAGTAGTTTGAAACCGTATTCGTCTATTTTTTAGAACAACTTATATTTGTGAGTCAAATGTAACGGTTTGCATTGTCACTCGTATTTGATTTTGATGTTACGTCATCGATACTTTACATTATACTTTTGTATTTAGTGATTATTTGTAAGAGTCTTTCGGCTATGTGAGAAACTGCTGGAAAAAATGTATGTAACTCAATAGGCACACAGAGCAGAACCTTGTCAGATAACACTTACTGGTACCGTCTGATATGTATCTAGCGTGCTTGCAAAGGCGTCAAAATGCGTCTCTTTTCAATTACATGTAAACCATACCAGATCAATTACATGTAAAACCATACCATATGAAATACATGTAAACCGTACCAAACAAAATACATGTAAACCACACCATGATATCTAATTCTGGATCTTAAATGCTGGTGGTAGTTTAATGTATGGCGAAAGTGAAGCAGAACTCTTCTACAGGTGCTTTCTGTATATGTTTCGTCCCGCATTACACAACGAATTGGTGTTAAAGACTCACATGCCACTTAATAGGATTAGGGGGTACGGTATATTTAAAGCCGTGTATAGACAAATGAAAGTGTGTTCTTTGATAGTAAGTACGATACGGAAGAATGTAACTATTTCACTGTCGATCAGGAATACCAACGCTTTTGATCCAGACGAGGTTCCAAGAAACTCAGCATCCAATCTGCATCCATATTGTTTGATGCTATGATCTGAAAAAGGGAAGGGAAGGAGAAACTGAACCAGGCGACAGCTTTTTAAGACCATGTTTGAAAGCGCAAACGTTGACATTTATTTCCTTTTGCATTCAGAATTAACCTCAGTAAAACGTACGTTGATATGTTTGTTCAATATCCTATCCTTTTTGTCAGATATATGTTTCAGCGGAACCCTTATGTCAGAACGCACTGTAACTGTGATACTTTTTGTAAACACACATATAACCAGATGTGTTCCCACGGAAAGGAAGATACAATGAAATTAATGCATTTTTATATGGTTTCGTTTTCATTCTTTAACCATTTCCATCATACCAACGCATTTTCACGGAGTTGCAAACAGAGTAGAAACAGGTCAGACGGCTCCTCTAAGACGGCTCGTAGAATAGCCTTTTGTTCAGGGTCTGCTCTGTATGCTGATGGAAATTGATAGACCTGCTTATTTAGTTTCGTAAATGGATACTCTCCTCCACCTTCCATATTTCATTTTAACTCTTTTGTCCAAGAATAGGCAGTAAATATTGGAAACTGGAAAAAATACAGAACAGGGAAAGGCGTCATTCTTATCCCGCTGCCTGTAATTACGCCGTTACTCGCATTGACAAACAACTTTGATCCAGATCAGACGCAGGTCAGAGTAAATCAACGTATCACAGGGACTTAATCTGTTTGATTCTTGTTCAATAGGTGTCTCAAAAATTGAACTAGAGCCAACCTTTAGCAAACTTAATTTTCTACAGCGGGGTGAAGGTTAATGACATGGATACATTTTATAAAAAAAATGTTCATTCGTGAATATCAAGTATCCCTGATTGTGTACAGGTCACTGGGTGCAGAAAGTTACCCTTTAATCAATAGGGACACCTGTTAACGTCTGGGCAAATAAAGTATATCCACGGACAGATATGTCATGTAGGTTTAGTCTGGGCAAATAAAGTAGATCCACGGTCAGATAGGTCATGTAGGTTCTGTCTGACCAGGCTCTGCTCTGTTTCTTATGAAATGATTATCTGATTCTAAAGTTTCTTTCATTAACTGGAACTAATGTGATCATACGGTAAAATACTCAGCTAATTAAGATTCATAGTGTCACTATGTCTTACATGAATATTCATGGACTAAGTGCCATATTAAGCAGTTGATTGCTAGTTCAGAATAATACACAGAAATATGACTGTCGACTTAATCTGTAGCTTGGTAATTGGTAACATGAGAAAAGGGGGGGGACATTTGCAAATTAATGTATAGTTGAACCTGTCTTAAGCGGCCATTCATTTATTGAACATAGAGGTTTTGAAAAGCAGTCGGTTGCTTGATGCATAGCATAAGTAATTATTTCTGTATTACGTTTGACCTGCATTAGTAAGTATATCTGTATCATCATTCTTGTTTACGCTTATATATAAATACCAATACCATATTTTGTTTAACCCTATACCTGGTGCATATTACCTATGGTAACACAGAAATCTCCAGTTGGAGCTGTATTACTTTCACTCTGCATTAAGCTACCGCCTGTCTTAAAGACTTAGATTTAGATACACTTTAATGGTCGATTAAGACTTGTTCTGCTATATATAAAGACTATTTACCTCACACGATTGTGAAATTAAAATGTTTGCGTTGCACTGAATCGAACCTAAAGTGAACAATATTATTTTAGCAGCATTTTCATGTATGTCATCAAAGTTACACAAACCAGTTAATTCCGTCAACAATTATTGATGATCTTCTTAAGGCATGGCAAGTAAAGATGTAACGACCGCATAATACAATTATATTTTGTCTTTATATACATGTATATTACGACACCTAATAATCTTGGTTATGTCGACAAATTGTTAAGCAGGGAATTACACTATTGATGTGTATACCCTTGCCGTAAGCCACACATTACTTAAAAATAATCGGTCCTGATCTAAAATACTGAACTGAGTGTGATTTATTCCTACATAGAAGCGCTTTTCAGAATGTGTACAGGAACAGTTAGTTGAACAGTCAAGGGTACCAATTTATAATTAATTCGGCCGGAACGCGGTAACTACATGTATACACATTTCTGATGATGAGGCTTCTCGTAAAGTTTCAATGAAATCATCTCAGTAGTTGCTGTAGAATAGTGTAGGCATGATAGACCTACAGAAATGGCTCTTGTTGAATATCCAACCTGAATGATATAAACACAGCCTTCTAGAAGGATACAAGCTTTAATAAAGCTGCATTAAAATGTTGCCAGAAGTTGCCAGAAGTGACTTCGTATGTTGTGGTATAATAAAAGCTAGCAATTTAGAGTGAATGAAGTTTAATCCATGTATGCGCCATCATTCAGAAACAAACAGTGTATGGTTCAATCTGGTTTATCTATTCTGAGACTATTTCTTCATTTTCAAAGTGCATCACCAAGATTGTCAGTCAACACTTCCTTATCTATGAACATTTCACCGCTATGTTGGGTTGTATAAGGCTTTATAAAGGTGGCAGAGTGGACATTAATTTTGTAAGAACTGATGACCCAACCCCACTTCCCGGGTATTATGGAATTAAACTATGTTTAAACTATTTGCTGCAGTTTACAATAGCATAGTATGATACTCAGTTAATAAATAGTCGAATCTGAGGTAGTCAAAATTGAAAACATAAAACTGTGATCATACATTAGAACCCCTCCAAACAGGACGCTACACTTAGTATAAATATCAGTCTTGGATACAGGTGGAGACAGGTGACAACTTAATGCAGGTTGAATGTCATGCAAAAAGCTCCTAGAGGAGCTTTCTGCATGACGTTCAGCCTGCATTAAGCAGCCACATTCCTAAAAGTATCTAAATTCGTCTCTACTAGAAGTCTGGTTTACAGGGGGTTTACTGTACATTATTTATAATAGGAATAAAGCTTCAATTACACGAGAGAGTAAATATAGTATGTATAGTCTTTGTCTACAAATATTGTAGTATTCTCCAATTCCAAAAGTATATTCTTCTTAAATGTCGTTTAAAAAGGTTACGTGGGGCTTTATCTGGATCCAAGCTGTCCACAAAGGTTATCACAAAGAAACACAAATCACGAAATGGAAATAGTTACATATAAGTCAAATTATTCATTTAGCAAAACATCTTTAATTCCGCGTTTTTTATTTTAATTCCGCATTTTGGGTTTTGTATTACCAAAAGATATAACAGTCAATTATCAATATAATAAAACAATATATTTCGTAGACATCTTTATAACTTAGGATGTAATATGTATTTCAGGTTTTGCAATAATGTGTGCGACAAGCAGATTTGCGAGAAGTTAGGGAAAGTATTGATGTTATAGAAATCAGAAATACGACTACAACAGGTCGTTTAGAAATAATCTTAGTTTTATTTCACAAACGCATTTTCAGACTCAAAAGTTTAGGAACATTCTTATAACTGTTTGGTAGGTGTCCGGCGTTTACAAGAACAGCAGAGGTTGAGAACCAAGCAAGCGTATTGGAGAATACAGGTATGTCTGAGTCTTAAGCACGAGTCCTTGCAACTTTATTATAAAACATTTTGCTTGAGTCTGAGGTCATTCTCAAGCATCTGAGCAAGCTCGAAATCTGACCAATCAGATGCTTGAGAATGCTTGAGAATTATTTCACACTCAAACAAAACGGTTTATTACCTCGGATCCAGGCTATAGTATTGCCGAGTATTACTGTGATATTTGGCTGGTAACGGAGCGAATGCGAGTGACGGGAAAACATTTATGAGTACGGTATTGGTGTAGAGACAGTGGGAAAAGAGCTTGACTACGATGTGAAAGATGACAACTTGATTCAGTAATACTTGCTCTACAATATACACTTACCCTGCAGGAGCTGTCTCACCAGGGTCTGCACTATTTACAAGTTGATTGTGCAACCAGTGCACTCCACAGCAGTGATTGCACAGCGTAATACGTGTACACAGTGAAGATATATGTAATAATCAACAGGGCATGGGTAAAGTAGGAGAAATGTATTTTAAAAATCAGCAAGAGAAAGGTTAAAATTTTGATCTGGTGTCATACTGACTACTCACGATTGCCATAGTTTGATCAGGGTCGGCAAAATTTGCTTATGAAATTTCAAAGATATGACCCTACAACTTTTGCCTAAGCCAACGAAACCATTCGAAACTTTTAAATTCTAGACATTAATTTAATGAATATTCATGAAGTGATCAATTCATGCGTAAATGTTAATGAGTTAATCGTAAATACTCATAATTACTGTATAAAGTATCCAATCTATTTGAAATATGCTCACATACTGACCCAGATAACTATGCTCACATACTGACCCAGATAAATATGCTCACATACTGACCCAGATAACTATGCTCACATACTGACCCAGATAAATATGCTCACATACTGACCACGATAACTATGCTCACATACTGACCACGATAACTATGCTCACATACTGACCCAGATAAATATGCTCACATACTGACCCAGATAAATATGCTCACATACTGACCCAGATAACTATGCTCACATACTGACCCAGATAACTATGCTCACATACTGACCCAGATAACTATGCTCACATACTGACCCAGATAAATATGCTCACATACTGACCCAGATAACTATGCTCACATACTGACCCAGATAACTATGCTCACATACTGACCCATATAAATATGCTCACATACTGACCCAGATACGCTTTTCTGACTAGGTCCCATTTTCCTTTTTCTACTACTTCTTTTACTTAGATAAAAACGTCATGTTTTATGTATATTAATTTAACCCCTTCAGTGCCATAAAAACGGGCCTGTGATATCATATACAAACAGTATGGATCCAGATGAGACGGCGATTAAGTTGGCGTCTCATCAGGATCTGAACTGTTAGGCACTCTGTTTATCGTTTTAGAAAGAAATTTCATAAGCAAGCTGTACGGTCGCGAATGTTTAGACTTTTCCAAGATGGCGGACGAACAGGAGGCTGAAAGGTAAGCATCACATTTTTACACATTTTAAACAATGTAGATTTTTCTTTCCGTCTTTTAGTTGGTGTCATAACACAGAATTATAACGCCCGTCAACAGCGGTTTACCTCCTAATGATTCATGTCTGTGTGTAAGGCTCAAAATCTTCCGTAAACAATTCAGAAACCGAAAATCAGAAATTGAATCGAGAAGGAGGTCATATTTTGCCTCATTGTAAGCTTACCAACAACGCTAAGCCTTTTCTAACACTGTGGGTATATGCATTTGAGTCCGATATTAACGTTGAGTTAATTAGTTTGAAGCACAAATCTACATTTGTCTTTTTGAGAGGGTTGAAAAAAATGTCGAGTGTACGGTTTAGCCCGTAGTGGTAAAAGTGCACTGTACGGTTTAGACCCGATCTATTTTGTACGGTTTAGACACGATTTTCTTACAAAAACTGTACGATTTAGACACATACAAATACTAACGTTTGAATATGCGTCGTAGGTCTAGATAGTGTAATCCCAACTAATTAGTGTAGATATTCCTTCACACAATGCCTATTTGCGATTTTGACAGTATATTACAAACAATTAGGATCGAGAACAGAAGCATAGCATATAATCTGGATCTATACTGGTTAACATTTGAAGACAATGTTATATACTTAAAAAGTTTTGAAGTGAATTGATTTTTAAGTTTAACTGATTGGGTATTTGGGTAAAAGTGTTTTACCCGTTTCAGTCCTAATGCAAATACAGGGCGTCTTCGGACAGATATTCCCTTGAAACAGTCTACGTATATTTCGTGATACCTATTTTAGAATACGATAATACTATATTTGATAACTGTAATGCCAGAGAATCTAACAGTTTTGAAAGAAAATCAATATGAAGCTACCCGTATAGTAACTGGGACAACTAAATTGGTTTCTGTTGGTAAATTATTGCATGAAGTTGGATGGAAACGCCTTGAAACCAGACGTAAAACACAGACTTATTCTCTTTTATAAAATGGTGTTTCATTTAACTCCAAAATATCTCACAGAACTGGTACCTGAAGTGGCTGGAAGTGTTTCTCGATGCAATTTAAGATTAAGAAACGCTGGTGATATTCGACCTCTGGCCTGTCGCACAACCCATTATAGCAACTCTTTCCTCCCTGCAACAATACAGGAATGGAACAACCTCCCCGAAAATGAAAAACAATCTTCTACTCTAAACGCATTCAAAACGTCTCTGAATATCAATCTGCTAACTGTTCCCAAACATTTTATTACGGTGTCAGAAAACAGCAGCTTCTGCACAAGAGGCTTCGTACAAACTGCAGTTCCTTGAATCATGACCTATTCTCAAAGAACATATCTGACACTGCCTTGTGTACATGTGGCCTCGTTGAGAACGCATCGCACTTCTTCTTAAGCTGTTGCAAATATACCAACGATGGAAACCAACGAAGGAAAACAACTTTTTGATGATGTTGCCAGATTCACTACTCCGCCCCTGTCTGTGTTTCTGTTTGGTGATTCTCTTTTAAATTATAATACAAACATCATTATAGACGAAGCTGTACATCGGTTTATCCAAACCTCAAAACGATTCTAATAAACTCGGTAACGCTCACCTTCTTTCGAATGTGCTTGTACTGCTCAGAATCCTAGACCCCTCTACATATGTGTGTCAACCTTCGTTTCCTTTTTTTGTTTCTTTTATTTATTTTGTTTTCTTTTATTCTGAAGTATCTTTCTCAAAACGTTTTTGTATAAACTGATATATTCTGCTTAATTAATTGAATTAGTTTTTCAGTACAATTAATATAGTACAATAACGGGCAGTCATTTCTGCATAAAGCGAGTGCAGTTGTTACGGTGATGGGGGAGAAACACAATAAGCAGTCTTGTTTTCGTTTCCATCCTTTTCTTTTCCTTTGTGTTATCATTACAATATTCATGCAAATATTTAAAAATGAAATACGTTTAAACCAATTATATACTGTGCTTCTGATCTCGATCCTAATTGTTTGTGATATGCTGTCATAATCGCAAACATGCATTGCATGAAGGAAGATCCATTATAAATAGTTGGGATTATACTATCTAGACCTACGGCGCAGATTCAAATGGTAGCATTTGTTTTGTGTCTAAACCGTACAGTTTTTCGAAAGAAAATCGTGGCTAAACCGTACAAAAAACATCGGGTCTAAATCGTACAGTGCACTTTTACCTCTAATGGCTAAACCGTACACTCGACATTATTTTCAAACGTCTCCAAAAGACAAAATGTAGATCTGTGCCACAAACTAGGTAACTCAACATTAATATCGGGCTCAGATGCATATATCCACAGTGTTATAAAATGTAAGTTTACAATGAGGCAAAATATGACCTCCTTCTCGATTCGATTTCTGACTTTCAGTTTATGCAAAGTTTACGGAAGATTTTGAGCCTTACACACAAACATGAACCATAAGGGGGCACGCCGCTGTTGACGGGCGTTATAATTCTGTGTGATGGCACCAATTAAATGACTGAAAGAAAAATCTACATAGTTTAAACAGTGTAAAAATGTGATGCTTACCTTTCAGCCTCCGTTTTGTCCGCCATCTTGGAAAAGTCTAAACATTTGCGGCCGTACAGCTTGCACCACAGTGAGCATTCAGAGGGATAATTTTCAGGCAGTCCTCGATCAAACTTAAAGTTACATAAATGATTTGACCCAATAAACCCATTCCCTCATAAGCTATTTTTAGATCCAACCTCTTTGAATAAATCTACCGAAAAGGAGCATTAATTAGAGAAAAGGAAAATTTTAGAATTTTGTAGTTTGAAACCATTGTGATAAATAGAGCATTTGCTCCTATAGGAGCAAATGCTCTATTTATCACAATGGTTTCACAAAGTGACTTTTACAGAGTCGTCAAAAGTCGTCAATATGAGGGAATGGGTTAAATTCAATATCTCGAACTCCAAGGGACTATACAAAATAGTTCGAGTTATCGGATTTCTAATCTGGACAATTCTCTAGTTGACAGCTTAATGGAGGTGTAAAGTAATGCTGAAAGATCCTATAAGAACATCCAGCATTACTTAACACCTACATTAAGCTTTCACATGTGTTTCTATATATCCTTGGTAATACATTATAGCGCAATTCTGTATGAAGGACCGAACTTTTTAGTTCGAGTTATCCCGAAGTTCGAGTTATCCCTGTTCGAGATATCGATGTTTAACTGTAGTTTTATAATTTAGGAATCTCTGAGAAGCAGTATTGTTGTCAGAAATACGAATGACGCGATAAACGGTGCATGTTGTGAGACTAAGCAGTGGTCAGTGATACTGTTGCCAGGCAAAACGTATATCCTTTTGTCAACTAACGGCTGTCGTCTGCAAGGCTTTTCGTCCGCCATTATGTTCCTTGCTCATATTTCATTCATATCTATAAAACTTGTTTGCATATATAATTGTCTTCTGAGTGTGAAACAACTTTTATCTTGGGGTATACCGGCGTCTGATCCAGATCTAAGCTGTTTGCATAGGTTACTGCTAGTACTTGATTTTACGTTACATACATGTGTTTTACGTTATATGCGTGTGTTAACGTTGCATGCGCATGTTTATATTAAATGCGCGTGTCAACGTTACATGCGTGTGCTTACGTCACATATGCGTGCTTACGTTACAAGCGTGTGTTTACATTAAATGCGAAGTAGCGAGGTTTGAGTATCCGAATTAGCGAGGTTTTGAGTGTCCGAGTAAGCGAGGTTTGAGTGTCCGATGTAGCGAGGTTTGAGTGTCCGAAGTAGCGAGGTTTCGCGTGACCGAGTAAGTGAGGTTAGAGTGTCCGAAGTAACGATGTTTTGAGTGTCCTAATTATTGAGCTTTGAGTGTCCGAAATAACGAGGGTTTGAGTGTCCGAAGTAGCGAGGTTTGAGTGTTCGAAGTAGCGATGTTTGAGTCTCCAAAGTAGCGACGTTTGAATGTCCGAAGTAGTGAGGTTTGAGTGTCCGAAGTAGTGAGGTTTGAGTGTCCGAAGTAGTGAGTTTTGAGTTTTCGGATTAGTGAGATCTCAGTGTACATGTACATGTGTAGCAATCATTGGTTGCTATGTCTGTATCGTGGATAAAGAAACCGGTGTCTTGAGCACATGTGGTTGTTTAACCCTTTAGTCAATGAATCCAGCGTGCTCATACAAGAAGTAAGGACATTATTAGTTATACAGTTCTTTCCCAGGGTACATGACGATTTATTCCCGGCTGAGGAAAATCATGTTGCCCGAGCCGTTAGGCGAGGGTTACATGATTTTACCAGCCGGGAATAAATCGTCATGTACCCTGGGAAAGAACTGTATAACGAATTTATTATACTGCAAAGTTTTACGGTTCGGATAATTTATATAAATCCATTTTGGCATGTTGAATCACTGAACACGCTAATTCCCCTAAAAGCGCCCCAATACATTAATTTTACCCGAAGGTATCCGAAGTGGTTTGTATTGTATTTCATCGGCGTTCGTGTTAGTATTGATGGCTGGACCATATAATAAATCCTCTTAAAACTGTTTAATTGGTCATTTCAAACAATGATGTTTTATAATTCATTTCTGCATTTTTTTCTTTATGTATCAATAGTTGTTCTATTATGAAATTTGCTATTGTTTAGCCGAGTCGAGAAGTCGGTCTTTTGGTTTCTGACCATAATATGTGGGGCCTGCCATGGGGAATTTCTATGTACCCTGTCAGCTCACAGGGTACATGGACTCATGTACACGGCTAGTTAACCAATCAGAATTGAGGATTTTACTTTGCAGTATAATAACATCTATACTACTAAAAGAACGAGCTCGATTTTGTCGGATTTGCCGTAAATACGACACAACGTACATATTGGGTAATGTTATGTGCGGGTAGCTTACACATTGAAGTGGTGTTATTTGACATCGAAATAGCATTAATATCAGCAGTTTGGATACAGAGAAATGCCCCTACCTACAGAAATAGTAAATCTAAAAATAGACGGGAAAAGACCTTCCAAGGTGAGTGACGATTGGTGAATATTCCGATACGGACACAAACATTTTATGTTTTGTTTGTTTGTTTTGTTTCTCTTTTAGTAATTGTTGACAAAACACTAGACGGTTTGTGACTGTTTATACAGATAGACCAACTTATTTTGGAACAACACATGACCTACTCTAATGTAAACAAAACGAAGCGAGCCGCCAATTTTCCAACAAAGTTGATGCAATGAATATGTACCTGTGCTTGCATGTGGCGGGTCTTGAGTTCGATTCTTACCAGTGACCATTTTCTTTTATTAAAATACTGTTCGTACAAAACAACAATAAATATTAATAATAACATATAATAAATAATAATAAAATATATTTGCATTAGTATAGAATTGAAAACTAAATGATTAAACATATGATTATAAATAGCAAATCAGTTTTTGATTAAAAAAGGAAACTGTGCATAGCTTGGGATTCAAACCCACGACCTCCTGGCCATACATATCCATTACACCAAAGCCCAGTTCTTAATATGTGGCGACTTACTAAATTATGTTGCCTTGCCCAGTATTTGTGTGCTGTTATGTAAACAACAACAAAAACAAGTCTCAATAATAACAAGTCTCAATAATAAAGTAATAAAGTAATCTACGTGCTCACAGTTTCCCTCCTTTCGGGTCGAGCTTACTTTCGTTTAGACCCATGCACGTGGAGAGCGAACGCTTACGGAGCAGCTGGCTGCCTGCGCAGAAAGGCTAATAAACAATAACGTAGGTAATATATACAATGCAATAAAGGTTGCTTTTTCAACAGCTATCGGCGATTACAAAAGAGTAGGAAACGAATAGCAAAACAGCTGATGCGTCCTCGGCCAAATCGCCCTAAGGCCTAAATACGTGTTCAGTTCCCACAAAATGGCATTGGACCATTTATTTGCATACCCCATATGCATATGTTACCGTAATTGTTTCTTTTCTTTTTTTAATGCAATCGATTTTATTGTTTTCCTTACAAACGTGATCTAACGAGAATGACAGAAGTTGCTGAAGCGCCCCTCGGCCAAATCACCCCTAGCACCTAACAGGTCATAATGTTGTCTCTGTTTTCACAGACAGTGAGACTGATTCTGGCACAGTACCATTTTTGAACATGTTAACAAAACTGCTTCATTTAGATGGAGTGTACCCTTTAGACAAACTTCGACGTATTTGCATATTATATGCTTTACAGAGTCACTGATAAAAGTGCATGGCTGTCTAATACTATTTAAAGCATTTATTATAATCTCGAAATTGGTGATTAGAAGCTTTTTGTTGAAACAAGATTGTTACTAGCCTACAACATTGCATTTAAATTCATTCATTTTCACAATATCATAATATCAATTACATTTATAAGGAACTACATTAGCTGACGTTCCCCGTGCTGCTGTAACCAAAACCAGAAAGGATATTTCGTGGAATGAAATAAACATCTTACTATCTTTACAGTTATTCCCAGCTGCTCCAGATTTTAAATGAATCTTTTTTAGTTATTGATTACAATCATTTATTTCATCACAAGCCAAACACATCGGATTTAGTTGTTACTCTTTGCCAAGTAGTATTTTAAGAAATCATAACAGCCAAATTAATTAACCGTTGCTTAAATGGCACTCAAATTAGTGCTTTTAATATTTTTGTTGTAAACATTTATTTAGTTTTACATGGCGTCAGTCGTAATTCAGTTTACTTACCAGCCGGCTGGAAGACATCCTTACTTGACAGATCAGACTAAGACCTGTATCAAACCCAGTGCTATGAGAAGCAAAGTAATTGTCATTTAGGGACTGCAACTACTTGACCACTGAGACCCTTTTGATTTGAATGTTTTATTTGTGTCATGTACAATATATTTAAATTCAAATACATCTGGGTATAAGCAGCCACTGGGCGGGGCTTTTTCTGTGCTATTAAAACATTATTTACTATGGTGTAAAGAAGTCTATGAGATAAAATGTTACCCTTATATAACCTATGCTTTTCCGATATTTTGTCCTGTAAACGAAAACAAAATCAACATAAAACTTAAGGTCGCACTATAATTAATAACGATATTGGAAAAGCATTGTAGTGATTGTACCTTGCAATATACCAGAATGTACCAAACAGTCTTTTCTAGTACATATTAATTCAATGAACTTTTTTATAATGGCATTAGGAAAAAAATAGTTTTTATCGTAACAGAAACTGAATCAGATCAATAAGATATCAAATGTAAACAGAGCAGACCCTGAGTAGACGGCCGTCTGATCTGGATCTACTCCGTTTGCAAATTTGTAAAAATGCGTTTCTACGGAGTAAATAGTTAATGCAGAACGAAGTAATGCAGAAATCTCCTTTTTCGTACTACATTAAGCTACTATCTAAATTCAAGCACCAGAATAACCCTCTTTTAGATTGCCCTGTAGCGAGATTTTACTGTAAATAAGTTGAGAGTTAAAATATTATTTGGCACCATAGTCAAATAAATGTGTCAAGTTTTAAGGTAGTTGAAACGTTTTAATTACCTGAGAGAACAATATTATATCTTTATGGTGTTTGACATTTTCTCAAATCCTGTCGAAGTTTGATAAAGATATTTGGAAATGGAAGCTGGTAAATATAAATCGAATAATAATGTACACAATTGTTTATTCTGCCCCTTTTCAGCAAAAGACGTAACAGTCAATTAGCAACACGTTAAAACAGTGTTTGTTCAAAAACGTATGTATGCAATGTAATCAGGGTCCATGCTTATAAAGCTTTTTAGTTGAGTCTGAGTTCGTTCTCAAGCTTTTGATTGGTCAGATTTGAGTTCTCAAGCTTTTGATTGGAAGGCTCAAATCTGTCCAATCAAAAACTTGAGAAAGAACTCAGACTCAACTATAAGTTTTATAAGCATGGACCCTGATTTCAGTTTTGCAAGATGTTACTTGCAGATACAGACGACATTTTGATGGTATAATCTTAAATCAGAAATGGGATGCATTTAACAATATTCTTTAGTCTAAAGCAGGAAAACAAGTTACGTTCTGTCAAATGCTGCAGCGAGACATTGTGCGAGTGAGTGACCAAGCAAGCAAGTGAGTAGGTGAGCGAGTAGGTGATTTTGTATTTCGGAGGTCGTGTCGCACTGACGACAATGAAAAGAAGGATTACTGAAGGATGGTGTATGTTAGGTCTATGCGCTGCCATTACATTTACGATAATATCAAACAAATCTGATTTAAAATAAAACTTAAACAATATAACATGACTCGAGATTTATAGTGTCTGACCTGGACCCATACTATTAGACATGGCTACTCGGCGAAACATTTCACATATTAGATGACCTGTGGCTAAGCTAAATGTGGCCGAATGGTTTGAGGTCAGATCAGTAACCAAACGTTCTTGTTCCTGCTCAGGACAAAGACTACCTAATCATTGAACTAACCCTTGTATTCGTTATACTCACATGCTACTGCATTTAACCACGTATAAATGATATCTGAATGCGTGTTGTTATCCGCTGATTCATGTTGCTGTACATGGTTTATCTGTCAGTATTCGCCTTGTATATATTTTATATTCTCATCTCCCATGGGGAGCAAATAAGATTTACCTGCTTGCTTATCTGCCTATGTGTCTACCTTTCTGCATGTCTATCCATCTGTTTTTCCGTCTGTCTGTATGATTGTCTGTCTGCCTGTCTTTCTGTCTGTCTGTCTGTCTGTATGTCAGTCCGTTCGTCCGTCTGTCCGCCGGTTCGCCCGCCCGAGATCCCACCCGAGATATAATAATAATGATAATAACAATAATAATAATAATAATAATAATGATAATAAAAGAAGGCATCCTTTAATACTCGGCAGATTAAGTAGATATACCTGACTTGAAATGCTCAGAAGGTCGATATGAGACCTGTTTGTAGGTTCTGTATCGTCACTGTATGAGATGTTTGTAAGGTCAGTATCATCACGGTATGGTCTGTTTGGAAGGTCGGTATCATCACTGTATGGCCTGTTTATAATGTCTGTATCAGCACTGTATGGTATGTTTGTAAGGTTTATATCATCACTGTATGGCCCGTAAGGTCGGTATCATCACTGTATGGCCTGTAAGGTTGGTATCATCACTGTACGGCCTGTAAGGTCGGTATCATCACTGTATAGCCTGTAAGGTCGGTATCATCACTGTATGGCCTGTAAGGTCGGTATCATCACTGTATGGTCTGTTTGTAAGGTCGGTACCATCACTGCATTGCCTGTTAGTACGGTCATATCATCACTGCATTGCCTGTTAGTACGGTCATATCATCACTGTATAGCCTGTTAGTAAGGTCGGTATCAGGACTGTGTGGACTGTTTATACAGAAGTATCATCATTGCTTGGCATGTTTGTATGGTCGGTATCAGCACTGTATGGCTTGTAAGGTTAGTATCAGCACTTAATTACCTGTTTGTCAAGTTGGTATCATTACTATATGACCTGTTTGTAAAGTCGGTATCATATATATATGACCAGTTAGTAAGGTCGGTATTATCTCTGTATGACAGGTTAGTAAAGTCGGTATCATACCTGTATGGCATGGTTGTAAGATCGGTATCATCGCTGTATGACCTGTTTGTAAGGTCGTTATCATCGCTGTATGACCTGTTTGTAAGGGCGTTATCATCGCTGTATGCCCTGTTAGTAAGGTCTGTATCTACACTGTAGGGCTTGTTTGCAACTTCGTAATCCTCATTGAATGACAGGTTTGTAACGTCGATGCCATCACTGTCTGACCTGTTTGTAAGTTCGGTATTATCATTGTATGACCTCTTTGTAAAGTCGGTATCATTTCGGTATGATCTGTTTGTGAGGAGGTCGGTAACGTCGTATATGCCTGTTTGTAAGGTCAATGTTATCACCGTATGACTTGCTTGTACGGTCTGTATCATCACTGTATGGCATGATTGTAAGGTCAGTATCAGCACTGTATGAATAGAATGTAAAATCGGCATCAGCACTGTATGATTATGTTTGTAAGGTCGCTATCATCATTATACATGTATGACTTATTTTGTAAGGTCGATATCAACACTGTATGATCGATGTCATCACTGTGTAGCCTGTTTCTTAGGTCGGTGTCACCACTGTATGGCTTGTTTGTTAGGCCGGCATCTTCACTGTATGACATGTTTGTTAGGTCGGTCATATTTGTTAGGTCGGTGTCATCGCTGTATGGACTTTTTGTTAGGTTGGTGTCATCACTGTATGTGTCCTGTTTGTTAGGTCGGTACCAGCACTGTATGGACTATTTGTAAGGTCGGTTCCAGCACTGTCTGGGCTCTTTGTAAATTCGGTGTTTTCACTGTATGACCTCTTTGTTAGCTCTGTGTCATCTCTGTATGACCTCTTTGTTAGCTCTGTGTGCCATTTTTGTATCGCAGTGACGTTAACTCTTTTGGTACCAACTTTGTTATTGTCGTTTACACACAACTTTGTTGAAACATTTCGGTAGAATGAAGACTTTAGATAAACAATTACAGTTTTAAAATGAATTAACCACAGACAAGGAACCCGTGACGAGACAAACAGTGAATTCCTTGATAAATCTTATTGATCTTCGACTACAATATATGTCGTGATGCGTTTTAAAACCATTGGAATGCGATCTAAACTGGTCGCAATGGGGATCGACAGTGAACTACATAATATGCCTTATAAGTATTTTGTTCAATAACATGTCTTATAAGTATTTTGTTCAATACAAAACTATGTTTATGCTTAAATCCTATCTGGTGGTTTTTGTTTATCTCTGCTCTTTGTAGATACAGTAAAACTCTTTTAAACCGGAACTCTAGTGGAGAAGAATGTATATAATTTTAGGAAGGTGGCTGTTTAATACAGAGTAAAAATCAGACAGAAAGCTTCTAGAAAGCATTAGGCTGCTCCCTGTCTCCAGCACCGATACAATTGTGCTAACTTTTACGCCCGGTTTAGAAGGATTTTACTGTATTCAGTAAATTCTGAAAGGGGGTGAAGTCATGTTTGTATATCGCTGATCGCTTAAAGCTATTATTGTTCGACTAACTGTTTTCGTTGGTAGAACAATTCCTTCTGTAGCATTTGCCTTTTCTTACCATTTTCTTTATAAAGATGCCTATTGACGCATTTGCAAACAAGGTTGAACCAGATCAGACATGAGCTCTCATATCAGGGTTGTTTGCTCATGGAATAATATCAACCCGATACTACATTTTCTGGCATGACGACATATTCCTTTGTAAATATGTCATTTATCCGTTATTCCATAGTTACGCCCGTTAACGGTTTTGCAAACAGAGTATACGCAGATCAGAAGGCTTCTGTAGGAGCATTCTGATCATGGTCTGCTCGATTTGCCAATGACATGATACAGATGTAGTTCTACAGTGGGTGAAGTCGACAAAACCATCTTGTGTTTATATGTCATTATAAAAGTTCAGCAAATTAATATGCACGACTTCTTTATTATTAAAATGAATATTCATATACATGCATGTGCTAATTAACTTTTAGCCTGCTATGGGCGGATGAGTGAATACCTATGCAAACAGTTTGGATCAAGATGAGACGCCGAGTAAATCGGCGTCTCATCAAGATCCAAACTGTTTGACACCCTGATTGCATGTTGGTAGACAAACTGATTATAGCTTGAAATATGAAAATGTAGTAGTTGAAAACTTCTGTAAAAATAATTTGCTCAGCAGACTAAAGTTTAATAAAGTAACTCAGAATTTACTCTTCTTATTCACGAGCTTCGAACGTTAGCCCTACCCTGCTATCCTCATTTTGATCCCATTGGAAACTAAATGGATCTAGGGGAAACACCGAGAAAATTGCGTTACATCAGAATCCACTCTAATTAACACATTGCCAATAATTTCGCATAACCATCTACTTCAGCAAATTTCCACCATATCCTGATTTTAGTAGATATTTTTTATTTATAAGTATAAGAGCTAAAACATTTGCAAATTTCTAAGCCATTTATCCAGGAAAATACACAAATTTTCATGTTTTACTTGTGATTTAATTCGAACAATTATATTAAAGTTATGTTTTTACTTTTCATTTAATGCTAACTATATTTTCTGGAAAGCCTTTGGGTGATATTTTTTATTTTGCTTAAATTGCTTCACTTAACACTTCGCTTGCTAATCACGTCAATATACCTACCTGTAAATAGTGAAGACCCAGATGAGACAGCTCCTGCAGGAGCTGTCTCATCAGGGTCTGCACTATTTACAAGTTGAGTGTGCAACCAGTGCACCCCACGGCAGTGATACAGCGAAATACTTGTACACAGTGTCGATATATGTAATTATACAACAGGACATGGGTAAAGAAGGAGAAATGTATTTTAAATTTCAGCAAGCGTTCACTTAATCCATCTGTTCCTTAATCCATTCCTTCATACTGGCGACATTTGAGGCCTCCTTAGAAGCATTTTTTACTCTTATGGGGGCATATTCTCCATTTATCACAGCGGTCTAAAAACTACAAAATTCTATACGTTTGCTTTTCTCTAGTATGGGTTCAGTTTGGGAAGAATGGTTCAAAGAGGTTTGGTCTAAAAATAACTTATGAAACCATGGGTAAATGATGTCTGCTACAGCTCCTGTATGCTGTAGTTTCACTTATTACTGATTCGTTATTAAACTCATTCCGTACAAAACAATTTTAACCCAACCTCTTTGAATAAATCAACCGAAAAGGAGTATTTACTAGAGAAAAGACAACTTTAGAATGTTGTTTAAACCATTTTAATAGATAGAGCATTTGCTCATAGAAGGTATATCGTAAGAAACCCTATGCTTTTAGCCGATGTATTCGTATTTATTCGGGTGGCTTTTGAGGTACGTACAGTAACTGTTATAAATAAGCCGATGGTATGTTGTTGTACAATAAACGATATAAGTATCGGTCAAAGCGGGTTATTTTGTATCAGGACGCAAGGGAAAAGGGGAGGGGGGCATTTTTGATATAGCTTCAAATTGAGAGTCTTCCTAAAAACATTGAACACAATGTTTTAATATTTTATTGAAATGTGCCTTTAATGGAGAGACTTGACATTAAACAACAATGTTGACCTTGATCATTAATCCCCTGGTGTATAATCTATCATTTAATACATATAGGTGTGGTGGTGTTATTAACCCTTTCCTCCATAAATACGCATTTCTACGCCTCTGTAAAAAGCGCCTGTTGAAACCATTGTGATAAATAGAGCATTTGCTCATGTAGGAACAAATGCTCTACTTATCACAATCGTTTCATAAGTACAAAATTCTAAAAGTTTCCTTTTCTCTTGTTAATGCTCCTTCGGTAGATTTATTCAAAGAGGTTGGATCTTAAAATAGCCTATGGGGTGATGGGTTAAAGTCCATTGAAAACAATTACCTTTCATTGAGAATATGGTTGATGATTTACATTGATATGATACGGAATGGGAACACCGGCATAATTTGTCACAATTCGGTACATGTATCCGAAAAATACCGCCTGTAACATCTGTTGTCTGTTGTAGTTTTCGTTATTAAATGTTTTTTTCTTTAACTCTATACTCAATAAATATTCATGCAAGAAATGGTGACATTATGAACATTTATTAGGTTAATTTTTATGATGATAATATTTTGGCCATGGCAAAAACAATAGAAGCAAACAGAGCAGACACTGATCAGACGGCTTCAATAGGAACCGTCTGATATGGGTCTACTCTGTTTGCAATGGCTTATAAATATGTATTTAATGAATAAATGGTTACAACACATGAAACATGGCAGACAAATAGTTTGGATCCTGATGAGACGTCGAGTTACTCGGGATCTACTCTGGATCCAAACTGTTTGCAACGGAGAAATAATAATCGCCATTCATTGGTGGCCATTGGCAGCCATTGGAAGCACTGATATTCGTTGCCTGACATGCATTTGCAAACAGCTTGGACCCAGATGAGACACCGAGTTATTCGGCGTATCATGGGGATCCAAGCGGTTTCACACTCGGTCAACAGTGTTAGGAGCTTGATGGAACCGGAAGTGCGCACTCTGTCAACAGTGTTAGGAGCTTGGTGGAACCGGAAGTGCGCACTCGGTCAACAGTGTTAGAAGCTGATGGAACCGGAAGTGCGCACTCGGTCAACAGTGTTAGGAGCTTGATGGTACCGGAAGTGCGCACCCGGTCAACAGTGTTAGGAGCTTGATGGAACCGGAAGTGCACACTCGGTCAACAGTGTTAGGAGCTTGATGGAACCGGAAGTGCACACTCGGTCAACAGTGTCAGGATCTTGGTGGAACCGGAAGTGCACACTCGGTCAACAGTGAGGAGCTTGGTGGAACCGGAATAATTCAAAATTGAACCTAAATTAAATTTGAGCAAAGATTTTAATGCTGTCATTCTTATTACACATACAAACCGTAAGCTCGTGTTTTACAAATATTCGCTATGCAATAAAAGGAAATAAATGTATTCACATTGACAAGTTTGACATTGACATTCACATTTGCAGGTGGCGGTGGTCTAGTGGTTACGCGCTTGACTATCAGTCCGGAGATCCGGGGTTCATATCCCGGTCCAACACGGAAATTTCAGAGACAATTTTCCATGTCTCCCACCCGCACATCCTCTCCACCCAGGGGTTAAAATGGGTACCTGTGAGGGTCACTCGCCGGTACTGCGGCTGCATGATTGCGCCATATGTTAGCAGTGCTCAATATTGTAGGCCAATGACTCAATGACCAGGGGAGTAAATGTACAGTCAGCTGAACGGTCATTCGGACTGAAAGTAGACTGTAACTAGGTACTTTACTTTTTATATGGATAACTATCCCCTCCTTACAACAACGCATGTCACTGTTTCCGGAACAACAAGGCTCCAGAAACAACTTATTTCCATCGTATTTTCTTTATGCCTCCATCAAACCCTATGTTGTAACCACTCTTTAGAATCGTCACAAAGTGGCGATTCTAAAGAGTGGTCACAACATAGGGTTTGATAGAGGCATAACGGTTTTATTTCTCGAAATACACCTTATCTGGGGATCTGCAAACAAGCTAATTATGTTTGATTTTCCCTCCTTATAACAACTCCCTCTGAACAACACATATAATCTTCGTATCCCATAGGGTGTCGTTGAAGAGAAGGAGCACTGTAAAACTGTAACTAAAATCTGAAGCGCGTAACTGATAGAAATACACGAAGGTCTAATTTCTTTATGACCGACTGTGTTAGCTAAATGATTTCTAAAATAATGTTATAAGAAACCTAATACGACCACTTAATGAATAAATATGAGTGTCTTTATAAACAGCTTAATACGTGTGTCGTGCATTAAGCTACAACCTGCATCTAGCACCCAGGATTATACCTCCTTTAGGTGGTCGCATTAGCGGGGTTTTACTGTATAGCTAACACTACGAAAGACGGAACGACCCGGTTGAACATTTCCCAACTACTATAGGCACCACCTACTCGGTTTGGAATTATTTAAATAGTCGTTTATATAACGGAAAGGGCTAAATCGCAGAATAGTTTAGGTTGAAAGATATCACGAAATGATCTCGTTTTAACGTATCAACGTATTGACTCTTTACCTGTTCAGTATTCATTGAATTGATAATGACATCATTAATATTGATTATATTACCATTTTACATAAATACTTGAATGCTCTGATATTGAAGAAAATATTTCAAAAAAGGAATTAATATAATACATATATACTTGAATTGCTCTGATCTAATATTTCGACCACTAAGATTATCATGTCAAAATACACGTCACATTTTTGTTACATGCATTCAGTTGTTATTCAAAATGCCATGACGTCATCAAATGACGTCATCACTGACATTTTAAATAACAACCCAATGTCACCATGACGCTGGTTCAACGTTATTATCTTTGATTTTATGACTGAATGCATGTAACAAAAATGTGACGTGTATTTTGACATGATAATCTTTGAAAAAGGCCTTTAGTGGTCGAAATATTAGATCAGAGCAATTCAAGTATTTATGTATTATATTAATTCCCTTTTTGGAATATTTTCTTCATTGTGTTATCTTTTTATACAATGGCATATGAACACATGGCATTTTTTAGAAACTGTAGAATCCTATCTATATTGTACCATAAGCAAACAGGCGAGCCTCTGGTCAGAAGGCTCCTATAGGAGCCACGTGATCTAGGTCTGTTCTGTTTGGACAGACCTATAAAGGCGTTTACAAATGTATCTGAAGGAGAGGGTGTATATCGAATTTAAACATAACTGTTATAAGCCGGTTCCTCTGTAATGCTCGAGCGTACTCAAGCCAAAGGTATTCGTTGTCATGGTTCCTTGACCCTCATTACTCGATAAACATTCATGTGAGAAGTACTAACATCATGGATACTATCACATTCCCTCCTACTGTCGCATTTTGTTGCCTCTGTAAAATACTTTTTGAAACCATTGTGATAAATAGAGCATTTGTTCCATAAGAGCAAATTCTCTATTTTTCACAACGGTTTCAAAGCTACACAATTCTAAAATTCTGTTTTTCTATAGTTAATGTTCCTTTTCGGTGTATTTGTTCAAAGAGGTTAGGTCTAAAATAGTCTGTATCAGAGAATGGGTTAATTGTATTATTTTTATAATGCACATGAACACAGAGATTTTGAGCCATCAAAGAAACTGCAGAATCAGATCTATATTATAGGCGTATTTATGGGATATAGGTTTAACTCATTCTCTCCTAGGCTATTTTTAGACCCAACCTATTTGAATATATCTACCGAAATGGAGCATTAACTAGAGGAAAGTAAAACAATAGAATTTTGTAGTTTGAAACAATTGTGATAAATAGAGCATTTGCTCCTATTGGAGCAAATGCTCTATTTATCATAATGGTTTCATAAAGTGACTTTTATAGATGCGCACAAATGAGTCACTAGGGGATAACGTGTTTTAAAAGCCTTCCCATGCTGAAAAAATGATGTCAGTTTTATCTCTGATTTGATGAACGTTTCACTAATTTCTAATTCGAGAAAAAAAATAAGAAACGATTGACCGAGTGCTAAATAGATATTCGACATCTCTGGGTACAAGCTGTTTGCGAATTAAAATCATGACTGAGATTTACATAAGAATAAATACCAATACAATTAAGTAATAAACTCGTTAATACGAATACTCAGATAAGTATCTTTATCGCCGTTTAACCCTTCTCTTGCTGATTTTTAAAATACATTTCTCCTTCTTTACCTATGCCCTGTTGTATAATTACATATATCTTCACTGTGTACATGTATTTCGCTGTGAAATCACTGCTGTGGAGTGCACTGGTTGCACAATCAACTTGTAAATAGTGCAGACCCTGATGAGACAGCTCCTGCAGAAGCTGTCTCATCTGGGTCTTCACTATTTACAGGTAGGTATATTGACGTGAATAGCAAGCGAAGGGTTAAGACATGCGGTAGCCTAATGCAGGGGGAAAGTCTTACAGAAAGCTCCATCTGCATTTAGCAGTCACCTTACTAAATGTTTTTGTTTATCATCGCTAAAAGTTCGTATTAGCAAGGTGTTAAAGGGGATGTCCCTACATTTGACGCGTTTCATAAACACTCATTTGTTTATATACTGAAAAGTAGTATATCGCAAAAAGCCCCATCCAATTACCGTTTATAATGACAAAACATCCATGTGTTTGATATCGCCGATCCCGGTTTTACTCCCCGATGTTTCAGTTTTATTCGGGTTGGGTTTTAGTTTCGTAACTGTTCGCCCTATTCGCGATTCTCCGACCACTTCCGAGAAAGCTATTACGTAAACAATGGAGGGATCGGGTGATCATCGGCAAAACGCGGAAGAATTTAACGGAAAAGGTCGATAATATTGTGCTGTAGAACAAAAATTATCAGTATTGATGAAATCGGTTTATTTGTATCACAGGGGCATTTTTCGATATAAGTTCAAATTGGGAACCTTCATAATAATGATAGAGCATAACACATACCAAGTTTTATGATATTATTGAAATTATGCGATCATTGTAGGGACCTCCTCTTTAATATTCAAATGAAACGAGAGACACGGTCATTTTTAAACCTGTATAACTTTATTACTATCAAAATAACATCTATGTCATGAGGAATTATCGAATCCGTTACAGTAGAAAAATATAATTAATTTCCATGTCCATGTTTGAATATAAACTGTTTTAAAACATTGTACGCACTGTTCATTTTATCAGGTTCAGTTTTAATTGAGTAAATAGAAATGTTCCAAAAATATATATTCCGCCATGGTGCTGGTGTTTATATTCCACGATGGTGCTGACGTTAACTGGTGCTGTGCGGGACACGAGTCACTAATGTCCTTTGCAAACAGTGTAGACCCAGATGAGAGGGCTCCTGGAGGAGCCCTCTCATCAGGGTATGTCCTGTTTGTTATGTTACACTTTTCTTTTAATAAATCCTACATATTCACCATAAGCTTGACCTCTGTGAATTTTGAAATAGTCCATTTTAAAACTGAGCGTTGTAAGAGTTAAATCCTTTGAACGCTGAATATTTCAAATGGAATGACCCATCATTAACTCCAGAGTCTATGCACCATGTATAAATATGATAGAAGAGTTTGTATGACAAATGAAGCACACCCTGGTCAGAGGGCTCCTCTATGAACCCCCGGGTCTGGGTCTACACTGTTTACAAATTCAAGTATACTCGTTCCCCGCATCCAAACTGGTAAAAGGTCTTACTAGAAACAATCATGTCCAATATATCTGAAAATAAAGGAGATATATAAGAAAGAAATAATTGAGCACTTTTTAAATACATATATTGCCTTTATATTTAAATAAAGAAATATATAGAAATTGAATTGCCTTCTATTTATAGAACATATAAGCTGGCTCGTCTACCTCATATTTCAAACAGAATATTAACCCTTCGCTTGCTATCCACGTCAATATACCTACCTGTAAATAGTGAAGACCCAGATGAGACAGCTCCTGCAGGAGCTGTCTCATCAGGGTATGCACTATTTACAAATTGATTGTGCAACCAGTGCACTCCACGGCATAGATTCCACAGCGAAATACGTGTACACGGTGAAGATATATGTAATTATACAACAGGGCATGGGTAAAGAAGGAGAAATGTATTTTAAAATTCAGCAAGCGAAGGGTTAAGTTATTCAGCCTTTACTTCATAAATCCGCATTTCTACGCCTTTGCAAATAGAGTAGATCCAGATCAGACGTCCCTATAGGAGCCGTCTGATTAGGATGTGTTCTGTTTGCTTATGATATAGACTTATTGTAGATATTCTTTTATAGTTTCTGCCATGGCAAAACCTTCCTGTGTTCATGTGCTAACATAAGAGTTAATCTAATAAATATTCATAATGTCACTATTTCTTACATGAATATGCATGGTGTAAGTTAACGTTGGATTCTTGTTGTATCGAAATAAATGTTTGTAAAATCGTTATCTGGGTCTACTCTGTTTGCAAAGGCAAAGGAAAGTGTATATATGGAGTAAAGGGTAAATGCAGGACGGAAGTTATGTAGAAATCTAACATAGGAGATTCCTGCTTTACTCTTCTCCTGCACTAAGCAACCAGCTGCTGTTACAGATCACCATGTTACTTCATTAAGTTATGGCTATAGAGAGACCTCACTGTATACATACAGTAAAACCCCTCTATACCGGACGTTGAATTTGGTATAAATATCGGTCTTAGAGACAGGTGGTAGCTTCATGCAGGGTGAAAGTCATGCAGAAAGCTCCTCTAGGAGCTTTCTGCATGACTTTCAGCCTGCATGAAGCAGCCACCTGCCTAAAAGTATCTAAATTCTTTTCTACTAGAATTCCGGTTTAGAGGGGTTTTACTGTAAATTAATATTGTACAAGGTTAGCTTGTTCTAACATTTTTTGAAAGAGTACAGATGATACATTAAAATTTGGTATAGGTGTGCTTGATCATTGTATTAAATGAGCGTTTGTCTTGAGTTCGTTTAAATTAACATACTTTCTAAATATTGGATTAAAAACAAACTTTCAGAATGACATATACATATTTTAACAATACACACGTATTGTAATAGCTAAGTACAAAATGTATTTCTTATCTAAATTATCTACATCCAGATATTCTGACACAGTGCAGAGAGATCAATGACTAAAGCAGATGAAACCCATTATTAGATTCCCTAACTTTTAAAGAAAACTCAAGGGAAATAAATAAATATTAACCTTCATTACTCCCATTTTGATATAATTTTTTACACTGTTTCAAATGTAATGTTTGCGTATTACCTCATGGATAAAGTCCTTGAAATAAGTCTGAATAATCAGATGTTTCCGTCGCTATCTTTTCCGCCTCTTTGCATTTCCGCAACCGTGCTAATTCTCCCTGTTAACAAGATATGGATATTATATGAAAAAGTAAAGTTTTGATAGCTCGGGGTTTTAGTATGAAGAATGGAGAAACGTTTAGACAGGTGACACTTTAATGCGGGGTGAACGTCATGCAGAAAGCTCATAAGGGATTTTTTTTTCTGCATGCCATTCACCCAGCATTAAGCAATAACCTTCCTTAAATGGAAATTTCTGGAAGCTTTCTGCATTTATCCCAATCTGCATTAAAAAGCAGCTGCTATATGTTACAGTAAACACTCACTTAAAGTTCCTAATTAACAAGATGTTCCTGTATTTGCATCACATTTATCAAACGAAATAGTTGAATATAATTACCTCTCCTACATCTATAATATAATACTTCATCAACATCCACAATATAATTACTTTAATCTGCATCTATATCTATAATATAATTACTGCATCTACATCTGTATCTACAATATAATTACTTCAATCCACATCTCTATCTACAATATAATTACTTCAATCCACATATACAGCTATTATATCATTACTTCAACCACATCTGTATCTATAATATAATTACTTCATCTACATCTGTATCTATAATATAATTACTTCATCTACATCTGTATCTATAATATAATTACTTCATCTACATCTGCATTTATAACAAGATTACTTCATCTACATCTGTATCTACAATATGGTTAATTCATCTACATCTAAAGGAATTAAAAATATTAATCTTTCATCACATGATTTCTGTACTGAAGTTGTACTTTGTATCGATATCGAGAATAATGAATATTCGAAGTGGAATGTCCAATCCATTTACATGACATATAGAATCTCTTCGGAATAAAAGACTTAACAATTGGATGACAAACAGTGCAAGTCATGGTCAAGGGGGTCCTATAAGAGCCCTCTGATCTGGGTCTGTACTGTTTGTCATTCTGTTGCAAAGTATACCCTTTCATACCGAATGGACTATATCATTAAACATTGATGGACCATTCCACTTAGAGCAGAGTATATATCATATTTTTAAAAGCTAACAGATGAGATCCCTAAGCTCTCTGGTCTAGGTCTACTGTGTTTGCAAATGCGTGATAAAGCAAATATGAGAGAGTATTATTAACTAGTGAAATTGCACCATAATAAAACAGTAAAATAGGATCTATATAAATGCTACTCCTATTAAGCCATCTGATATGGGTCTACTATGTTTTCAAAGGGGTGTTAAATGTGTATCTATGAAGTAAATATATAACACTTATTTATAGTGACCACCAAGAGATCTACTCCCAGATGTGAAATTCGGCTCCCATTGGATTTTTTCACATTACTTTCATTCTTCATTACATGTAACCCATCTGTATAAAGTGCCCCTTAAAAGAACATAGGCAAAGAGTGCAGACCCAGATCATCTGAGAGCTCCTGAAGATGTCCTCTGACCAGGGCCGGCACTGTTTGCTGAACCCATCGATGCAGATGGTAATTTCTCGCTTCTCAGTCGTGCTAGATAAGCTGAGTTACTAAAAATAGCCGTACTAGAAATCCTCATCTGGAACACCCCGTGACTAGTGTATTCATACGCGCGATTGGGTAAAATCAGTACAAGGGAAGGACTTCTTACAGAATTATACCAACATTTCTATAGGCAACAACCTTATGAATTGAAATTAATATAAGTAATTAGCACGAATATGAAATTCTATTTATCATATAAACACTTTAAAATCCTATTTAATTAACCGAAGACGTTGTTTTGTAGTCACTCAGTCATTTATATTTACGCCAAAACGTAACGTTTGTGGTTGTCATAACAAATGACGTCATTAGAGGGTTAATACACGTTTTTTCGGGCAATAACATCTGCAGTGTCCCTCGGGAATGTTGTTCGGGCGAGGGCAACAACATTCCCGAGGGACACTGCAGATGTTATTGCCCGAAAACAAACGTGTATTAACGCTATTCTTGCATAAAACCAATTTTCTGCTCTCCTGCATCAATTTAATTCCTCAAAATACAAGCAAAACAACGGCAGCAAAACTATACACTTCTTTGACACTTCGTCGATTTATGCTGTTTCCGGACCACTGTTTTCTTTTCGACGTCAATTCATGATTGTATCAAATACCGTTTACACGGAATTTCATTCAACATGTCTATCACTAAAACAGTTCATTGTCTGTGCTCCTGGAAATACTCACACCCCGGCGTTCACCTACAGTAGTACAACGATCAGATGGCGTTGTTTACAAAACAGTGTGTATGTAAACACAGAAAATTAACGATAAGTATAACTGTGGCATGTATATTAGGATAGGAAGAAGTGGTGGAGCCACACAAGTCAACTGCCTGGATTAACCTATACAACATGTCGCAGTTTAATTTATCGTTAATTTTCTGTGTTTACAGACGTACTGTTTTGTAAACAACGCCATCTGATCGTTGTACTACTGTAGCTGAGGCCAAAACGCTGTAGCATTCGCGTCCATTGTTTACCTTAGGCCCGTAATAGGTATAATTAAAACCGGTCAACAACAGCGCGTGAGCACGAGAATCGCCTTGTTAATACATGGTCTAACAGGACTACAACAGCACGTTTTATGCAAGAATTTGATGTCACGCCTAAAGTTATGCTGTGGTCTGTTGCTATTAGATATGGAAGTCGTATTACGCAATGTAAAGTAGTACTTCACAAAATTCGTTAAATTTCTTGGTTTTAGGGCGTATTTCAGCGAGAAAAATAATCAAGCATGGTATTTGTTAAAGCCGGGGGGTTCTATACCCTCGGTTGGTCTGTTCCTATCGGAAACTCGCTAAAGCTCGTTTCCGACTGGAACAGACCAACCTCGGGTATAGAAACCCCCGTCTTTAACAAAACCCATGCTTGATTCTATTAGACTTATACCAGTAAACATGGTGTATGATGTGCCGCCTCTACGTGTATAAATGGATGGGTTCCAAAATAAAGTCTGGATGGGTTTCTTTAAATGATATGGGAATACATGGATTAAGCAGACACCTACCTATAACCCTTCCCTTCATATAGGCACTGTATCACGCCTTTGTAAACACAGTTGATCCAGATCAGAAGGCTCCTGTAGGAGCCGTCTGATCAGGATCTGTTCTGTTTGCTTATCACATGATAAATATCTGATACACAGTTTTTGGCAAAGCAAACTATTTCCATGAACGCTGAACAGGGAATGAGTTAACACTTACGGTGCGGGACACGAGTCCCTGTCCTTTGCAAACAACGTAGACCCAGATGAGAGGGCTCGTAAAGGAGCCCTCTCATCAGGGTCTGCATTGTTCGTCATGTTACAGATTTTTTAGACAAATCCCTGATTATTCACCGTAAACTTGACCTGTTTGAATTTTGGAATAGTCCATTGGAAAAGACAGCGTTGTAAGGGTTAGAGAAACAACCGTGCATTCATTTGATGGTCGCTTTAAAAAGAGTATATTGCAATGCACGAAGTACACAAACCTGAATTAATTTGAAGATATAATGCTGTAGTATTTTATCCGGCAAACATTTATCAGACACTGCGGAAGCAGAGTCGGCGATTTTGTCATAGCTTCTTTTGCCATTGCCTGCCCCACCCCACCCGTACGTGTTGGTAAACTGTGCTGTGGTAATGTCGAGTAGTAGAAGAGCGGTTACCATGACTACGAGCGTAGAAACTCTGAGCGTAGAGAAGGAGCACCTGAAAATAGAAATGAGGTGTTCATAAGTGATGTTGTTGGGATTTTGTTTATATATCTCCGCCAAACTCTCTCGGTGAGACCATTCTAGTCAGTACAAAAATGTTATAGCATGACGGAAAAATAAGAGAGGTAAGTATGTATATTGTCTCCATCCCTGGGGTCATGTAAGGTACCTTGACTACAACGCTAGGGTCATGTAACGAATCTTGTCCACAACCCTGGGTCATGTGAAGTACATGTATCTTGTTCACAAACCTGGGTCATGTAAGGTATCTTGTCCATAACCCTGGGTCATGTAAGGTATCTTGGCTATAACCCTGGGCCATGTAAGGTATTTTGTCCACAACCCTGGGTCATGAAAGTATCGTGTCCACAACCCTGGGTCATGGAATGTATCGTGTCCACAATCCTGGGTCATGGAATGTATCTTGTCTACAACCCTGGGTCATGGAATGTATCTTGTCCACAACCCTGGGTCATGGAATGTATCTTGTCTACAACCCTGGGTCATGGAATGTATCTTGTCCACAACCCTGGGTCATGGAATGTATCTTGTCTACAACCCTGGGTCATGGAATGTATCTTGTCTACAACCCTGGGTCATGGAATGTATCTTGTCTACAACCAGGGTGTAATGTAAGGTAACGGAATAACTCTTTCAGTGACAGCATTGTTGCCTGCTTTATATATATTCATCTGCCTCAAGTCTCATCTGGATCCAAACTGGATCCAAACTGCAAATATCACCGACCTGTTTTAATGGCAGTAAATGTGTTAACCCTTCGCTTGCTATTCACGTCAATATACCTACCTGTAAATAGTGAAGACCCAGATGAGACAGCTCCTGCAGGAGCTGTCTCATCAGGGTCTGCACTATTTACAAGTTGATTGTGCAACCAGTGCAATCCACAGCAGTGATTGCACAGCGAAATACGTGTACACAGTGAGGAATATATGTAATTATACAACAGCACATGGGTAAAGAATGAGAATTGTATTTTAAAATTCAGCAAGAGAAGGGTTAAGGTTAGGATAGGCCTATGTGGCCGAGTGGTTATGGTCTTCAACTGACAATCGCTTAGCCCCTCACCGCTGTGGTTTGCATCCCGGTCTGGGCATTTGGATTTTTCGTGTGAGGAAGCCTTCCAGCTGGCTAGTAGTATGTCGGCGGTTCTACCTGGAGATTCTTCTGTGCACGAAACAACTCAATTTGTTCCGTGCACAGAAGAACCTCTGGGGCCTTTCTCCACCTGGAATTAACTGGACGTCCTTTAGGAGCTTTCAGCAATATTTTCGACCTGGATTGAAATGTCACATGTGTTTCTATAATTGCATAGTGATACATATCAGAACAATTTTGCATTGTAAAGTATGTAAACGTTTACTTCGAGTTATCCGTTTTCGAGATATCGAAATTCAGTTGTACATGTATCACATACAAACCCGCCACAAATTGTAGATTGAAAATTCGTTTTTCATCATGTTTTATGCTGCGAAAGCAGCCCAAACTTATACGGCTTTGAATTTTGACCATGCGTTTCTGCGGTCCTGTGTTTCTATAAAAGCCAATCTTTTTAACAAATATGGTTTACTGTGAGACAAGTTTTTATTTATATGTATTCATTTATTTTATTTATTTTCATTCATATATTTTTCTCAGCATATTTTTGTCGGGGTTATTTCTTTATTTTCTGCCGTGATCCAGTTTCAGTGAAAATGCTAGTGAATTAGGTAAAATTGATTAAAATCACACTCCTAATCTTAGCTGTCAGCGTGGTCTAAGGGTTATAACGATGGACTAGGAAACGTGAGGTCGTGGTTTCGATCCCGGGTGGAAGCTGAATTATTTTTTTTTTCTCTCATATTTTCTTAGCACCCTTAGTATACGTGCTTTTGGTTTAAAACCATTATAAGTGAAAAAGTTAATGGGCATTGAGTCGACCTATTGGAATAATTTCATGTAGACTGTAAGTATGGGAGTTTGTATGCCTTGTGAACATCACTTAATGTGATAATGGTTTCTACGTCAGTGTGTTTCAGCAAATGAATAGCATTGATCTGTGACGTAATGTGTATTATTGGTGTCAAACACTGGTATTATGCACCATGGCTCATTAAAACATTCCCCCCGTTTTTGCTACATGTATTAATTAATACATAACAGTCATGTTTTCCCAATGTATCTGTTAATTAAAAGTACTAAACAATATTGCTCCCTCTTTTCTTCTATCCTGCTTAAATACATGTTACGCAGCCATTTTACGCTTGTGTAAAACCTTGCTTGTTGATATTTGATCAGTTTACACCTACAACGTTTATTGTAATAGGGTAGAAAGGTTTACTACGAAAGACGTATGTTTACAGTAGAACCTGTCTTAAGCGGTCATCAAAAAAGTGGTCTAACCATGGGTGGTCTGTAAGACAGGTGGTATCTACATGCAGGGCAAAAATATTTTTGCCCTGCAATAAGCAACCACCTTCTTTTTCAGTTTCCTGTATTAAATAAATGAATAGTGGCTTAGGACAGGTTCTACTGTATTTAGGGACTATTACGATACTTTGCATATCTTGGGCACCGGATCACTCGAGTTGTGTGTGTAAAGGCTATATCCCGCCAGACCAAAGGTCGAGTGGATTGCATGACATTTTATACTGTTTGTCGTTCTATCTATGTATTTGATTAAATGTATTTTTTCTCCTTAAACTATGTGTCCTTTATCTTTGCATTATTGAATTTGCTATAAACGTCGTTGTATGTTTAATGCAATAAAATGTAATTATGATGGTAGTGTATGAGGAGAGAGGATTATGCAATGGTGGTGATGATATCATGGTAGTGTGATGGTGGGGGGTGTTACTAAATTACATCAAGTATTTTGTGATAAAGGCAGGTGGCTGCTTAAAGCAAGGTGAAAGTAAAACAGAACGCTCCTATAGGAACGTTCTGTTTTACTTTAACCTTGCTTTAAGCAACTACCTGTCCTAAATACCAAGTAATTAACACAATTTAGTGACCGTTATAGAGAGGTTTTACTGTATTTATGACGTCATTATTTCTTATTACGTAAATATTCATGGAGTAAATGGTTAACCCTTCTCTTGCTGAATTCTAAAATACATTTCTCCTTCTTTACCCATGCCCTGTTGTATAATTACATATATCTTCACTGTGTACAAGTATTTCGCTGTGCAATCACTGCTGTTGAGTGCACTGGTTGCACAATCAACTTGTAAATAGTGCAGACCCTGATGAGACAGTTCCTGCAGGAGCTGTTTCATCTGGGTCTTCACTATTTACAGGTAGGTATATTGACGTGAACAGCAAGCGAAGGGTTAACCTAATTTCCTACTAATGACAGCGCACATAGCCTCCTGAACGTGTCAGTAAATTGTCGGGTAAATTGCTAGACAAACGTGTTCAGATTATAATGTGTCTATATTCTAGGTAATAAAAATCTAATCTTTCTGAAAATGATATTAGGGCGTTGTGAGATAATTCAGTATTTTATTCAACAAAAATAAACGTAATACAAATTTGTTCTAGACTAGGAAGGTGGTTTTGAAAGTACTTTCGGTTCAAAAAAGTATGTCGCATGTATTTTAGTATACTATTTTGCAGAATAAGAAAACATGAAAGCATGGCAAAGGTCACGGGAGAAAGATCATTTAATGATTAGGATGCTAACGTTTGCTGCTGCTATATTGAATGGATTGCACTATCCACTAAGTAAATGCATGTACATGGATGATAAATAAAATTCAAAAGAGGTTTTACTCTAAATGGCCAGGCATTGACTGTTCCATTTTCTTCAAGCAGTTTGAAATCACAGCCTCTGTAAACTCGCGTAATATATAGTTATCCAATCCATTTAATATACATTGTTAAGATACTGGACCCTGTGTAAAATATGACAGCATCGTCAGAGAAACACATTAGGAACACGTGCAAATCATCGACATTCATAATACCATTTATATTACTATTTATATTATTTAAAATACCATTAAGTAAAAATATACATAGTATACTACTGGCCGGGTCCCCTTGCTTGACCCGAATATAAATTTATGACGTTTTAGGGCCAGATTTTGTATTGTACTGTAAAACTGCTTTAACGACATAGTGCATAGACCTTATTGAATAAATAAACTTTGTACCAATAGTTTCGCTAAACAGCTTCTGCCATAACTTTACTCTTTTAATTCTATCAAACATTTTCCCTATCGAGAAATGCAACATAAAGGGTTTTCTTCTCAGAAAAATGTTTTACTTATAGGAGATGCAGAATCGATATATAAGCTACTGTTAATTTTCCTATTTGAATCCATATTTGGTGTCAATAAGGTTTTCGTGTATTTTAGCCGATTTAGTCAACATTTAGTGACACATGTACAAGCAGTTTAGATCAAAGTGTTGGCACAATTTATCATACAAAGTTATACTTCTGATTTGTTTTGGTTCCGGGGTTCCCACTTTAAATAACGGGTACAATTATGCCGTTGCCCCACATTTCGGGATAAGTACCGACATTGAAAATTGTATCATCAATTTTTAAAAAGAAAATGGAGATATGATATCGAAAGTTGATTTGAATATTTCTGCCATCAAATGGTACACCCCCCCCCCCTTTATTTTTTAATTGTTTTGTGCGAAACCCACCTTTCTTAATGCATCCTGTGTAAAATTGTGTCTAAATCAATGTCTTATATATTTTTTTGTATTAATATTTTCATTCGACTTTTGTGGTCGAGTTCCATACAATATGTAAAAATGGTTATCCATATCCTCTATAGGAATATCAGGATTGATTGTATTATTTTTGTATTGCGTTTTGACATTTTTCCAGAAGGATTTTGGATCAGATCGGGCGAGACTTGACATCCGCTCGCCTTCATCCCGTTTAATTTGTGTTTTAACTTCCTTTTAACCCATTCTCGTATAGGCTATTTCTAGATCCAAGCTCTTTGAACAAATCTACCGAAAAGGAGCATATACTACTAAAAAGGACAATTTTAGAAGTGTGTAGTGTTGAAACCATTGTGACAAATAGAGCAATTGGGAGCAAATGCTCTATTTATCACAATGGTTTCACAAAGTGGCTTTTACAGAAGCGTCAAAAGGCGTCTATATGCGGGAATGGGTTAATTTTATTATATTAACTTTTGCTTTTCAGTTAAGCTGTTTTATTTACATTATTTTTGTTACGTTAAAAAGTATTCCTACAATTGTTGTACTTTTTTCATGCGTCATTAGACAATTTATTTATTATAGGCTTTATTGGACTTGATTTTATCTCCTCCCAAATATGGCTAAGCACTTATACGAAGAACTTGTTAAAACTGTTAGCGAAGGTTCTAAACCTTTCAAGATACGGTACGTCCTTGACATGTAAGTAGACAAAATTATTTGCCGTTGAAAGTTTCAAATAATTAACCCTTTCGCTGCCAATGCCGGATCTGTGATTACCTATGCAAACAGTTTGGATCCAGATGAGACGCCGAGTAACTCGGCGTTACATCAGGATCCAAACTGTTTGTTACTGTTACTATGTTTTTGAAACAAAAATGAAGAAAATAAAAAAAAAATGAAAATTTATAGCAGACGACAAAGTTAGCAGACGACAGAGTTTGGCAGCGATAGGATTAATATATATGTTAACTATTATCCTTTTTTGCGCCTTGATTCGTATTTGCAAACAGCTGAGATCCAGATGAGACACCGAGTAACTCGGCGTCTCATCAGGGAGTAACTCGGCGTCTCATCAGGATCCAAGCTGTTTGACACTCTGTCAAAAGTTTCTCAAGTAGTTAAAAGTGCACAATATTCATATTTACATAGTCATCTCTTTCACAGCGGGTTAATGGATAGTTTAGTCATTTAACCCTTCGCTTGCTATCACGTCAATATACCTACCTGTAAATAGTGTAGACCCCGATGAGACAGCTCCTACAGGAGCTGTCTCATCAGGGTCTGCACTAATTACAAGTTGATTGTGCAACCAGTGCACTCAACAGCAATGATTGCACAGTGAAATACGTGTACACAGTGAAGATACGTGTAATTATACAACAGGGCATGGGTAAAGAAGGAGAAATGTATTTTAAAATTCAGCAAGGGTTAAAAGCGTAGAAGGGCTTCCGTAACTTAATAAGACAAACTTTGTGGCTATCGCCCACCAGAGAATTTATTATATTCAACTATTAAGCCTGCTGCTGGCGGATGAATGATTACTTATATAAACAGTTTGAATCCATATGAGAATCTTGATAGATCGGTGTCTCATCAGGATCCAAATTGTTGAATTTTCTGGCAGTGTTTCTGAACGGAAATGCAAAGTAGATAAATTCTGACAACTGTAGTCGATGACATTTTCTACCAATATAATTTTGCTTAACAGAATAGATGTTCACGGAAGTATGTTCGATGTATCGGTATCCCCCACAGTATCATACATATACATTTTAATTCTATTACTGTGGATATTAGAATTAAAGGTAATATTTCAATATATAACGGACTTTTTAACGCATCTGCAAACAGAGTAGATCCAGATCAGACGGCCCCTATAGGGTCCGTCTGATCAGGGTCTGCTCTGTTTGCTGATGTTATTTTGATAAATCTGTTTCTTTACGTTCTCTAAATAGCTACAATAGTCCACCTTCCATAATCCACGACAACTATTTTGTCCATGAATATTCAGTAGGTATTGTAATTAGGAATAAACATTGAACAGGGAAACGGTTAAAGATGCCTTTATCCACTGATATACAGTAAAACTTCGATTATCCGAACACTAAAATACGTATTATTATCAATCTTTAAGACAGGTGGCAGCTTAATGCATGGTGAAAGTCATGCAGAAAGCTCCTCTAGGAGCTTTCTGCATGACTTTCACCATTCATTAAGCAGCCACTTGCCTAAAAGGGTCTAAATTCTTCTATACCGAAAATTCGAATAATCGAGGTTTTACTATAATACTGTTTGGATCATTTCAAGATTTCACTTAACAACTTATATCGTAAAACTCAATTTTATAAATTTTGTGAATCAATTAATAACGGATTGTGTCACTCGTATTTTTTGTTCTGGCACAAAGTATTATTGCTACAACGCTAAAAATATAAAACGCATGCGAATTAATTTTGTCTAAAACATCGATCTTATTCCATTCCTCGAGTACTTGCTGGTATAATCCATTGACATTGACGAGTTTAGGAAACAGTGCATACCCTGATCAGAGGGTTCCTTCACGAGTGCTCTGATCTGGATCAACACTGTTTGTATGTCCTTTTTAAGGAACACTTGGAAGTAATGGGTAAAAAAAGTACAACATTTTATTCCATCTTTACCGACTTCTAGGATAGGCCAATTATTGTCACATTGTCTTCAACAGGAAATCTTAAAATTCTAGGCTAACATACATGTATTCTCAACTATCCTTGGCACTAATCGCTTTTGTTCAGATAAAGTGCAGAACAAAAGTCAAATCGCAAAGCCAGCTGCGGGTTGTAAATCACGACAAAGCCTTTGTTTCCGTACAATTCGAAATTAAAATGTTTCTAAGAATATACAGTAGAACTCCTCTAATGCGACCACTTGAAATATAATCATAGCTGTTTTAATAAACAGGCGGTTGCTCAATGCGGGGCGAAAGTTATGCAGAAAACTCCTATAGGAGCTTTCTGCATAACGTTCGTCCTGCATTAAGCTACCACCTGCCTATGCCACCCAGAAGTATGCCACTTTTTGGTGGTCGCATTAGAGGGGTTCTACTGTACTTTTACTTCTCTTTTCGAAATTAGTAATGTATTTACATCAGCGCCTTTAACCATAAATTTTGGTAATACAATAATATTATTATGTTGCCGTTGCTATTGCGTGATCAGCATAGCAAACAGACTGGATCCAGATCAGACGCTGGGTTAGTCGGTGTGTCATCGTAATCCAAACTGTTTTATGTTTACATGTAGTATTTATGTTTCTGGAGCAAATGTAACGAAAAAGATTCATGTAGCCGGGTACATGCACAGCATTTATTCACTATACTACATTCATACAAAAAAACAGGCGAACTCGGTTTGTTTTAACATGGATATTGCAAGAAATACTTACATTATGCATACTAATAAACTTGCTTATTCATAAAACAAAACATTTGAAACATGGCTTTTCTACATGTACCTGTAGAAAACCTGTAGAAATAGATCTATATCATGCCATCAGCAAACAGGGCAGCCCTACAGGAACTGTCTGAGCATGGCCTACTCTGTTTGCAAAGGTGTTCTTATGGTGTAAAGTATTAAATATTAACCCTTCGCTTGCTATTCGCGTCAATATACCTACCTGTAAATAGTGAAGACTCAGATGAGACAGCTCCTGCAGGAGCTGTCTCATCAGGGTCTGCACTATTTACAAGTTGATTGTGCAACCAGTGCAATCCACAGCAGTGATTGCACAGAGAAATACTACGACACAGTGAAGATATATGTAATTATAGAACAGGGCATGGATAAAGACGAGGAAATGTATTTTGAAATTCAGCAAGAGAAGGGTTAATATGTTTCCAATACATTACTTTTTATCCTTTCTCTCTATACTGGCGACCTGACTCGCATTTGCAAACAGTGGTGATCCATGTGAAACAGTAAATAACTCGGCGTCTAACCAGGATCCTAACTGATCGACACTCGGTAAATAACTCGGCGTCTCATCAGGATCCTAACTGATCGACGCTCGTTAAATGATTTCAGAATACATATGTAGCTTGATCAATTCATAAGTAGTAAGTACGGTGTCCCGATCGCGACAAATGAAATATCGCCCTTTTGACACTGTTGAAGTCCTTCTGATACATACATACATGCGGTATTAAGAAGAAATTCTTCCAGCCTTGGACTAAGAGCCAATCTAACGTGTCTCTTATGAGCAGTTACAATATTTTAGTTCCTTTTCGTTTGCTCACATTGCTGTCTGCTTTAAATGTCAGAACATTCCTTTGATTTCTGATAACATAAGTAGTGTATTAAGAATGTTTATAATTTCTATGAGACGACGAGTTCCTCGTATTGAGCTGCAATGGGCGAAACTGTTTGCAACGGTAAATTCAATTCCGCCAATTGAAGCTTGACATGTGAATCGCTTTTCGGCGACATCGGCCGTGAAACAGTTAAAACTTTACCATGTAGAACGAAACTGACCTCTACACAAACTCTGGTTGGAGTTATTTTCCGTATTTTGATGCGCTCAGGAATTTTGATTCATTATTAACATAGTCTCAAGACAGTTTGGATCCTAATGAGACGCCGAGAGATTCGATATTTTGTCGCAATCCATACTCTTTACAAATGTCAGTCAGGATGCGCTTAATATGAAATCGATTGTAATAATTCCTGCTGTTGTTGTTCTTGTATTCTTTTTATTTTTCTTCCATTTGACGAAACAATGATTCTAGGCATGATTCTACAGTTTCTACCATAACCAACAAGTATTGTATTACGACATCGCTGTAAAACACCAGCTAATTAATATGCATTTGTCATTGTAAATCACCAGCTAATTAATATGCATTTTGCCATTGTAAATCACCAGCTAATTAATATGCATTTTGCCATAGTAAATCACCAGCTAATTAATGTGCATTTTGCCATTGTAAATCACCGGCTAATTAATGTGTATGTTGCCATTGTAAATCACCAGCTAATTAATGTGCATGTTGCCATTGTAAATAAACAGATAATCGATGTGCATTTTGCCATTGTAAATCATCAGCTAATTAATATGCATTTTGTCATTGTAAATCACTAGTTAATTAATATGCATTTTTTCATTTGTTTTACATGCATATTCATCAGGTAAGTAATATGTTTAGACAACTCTTGTCTGTAGGGTTTACAGGCAATGAAGGTCGTATAAGATAGGACATCTCTCAAGCGTTTCTTCAATAAATAAACTGGATTTCCTTAAAGGAGGTGGCTGCTGAATGCATGGCGAAAGAAATGCATAGCTTTCTTACTGTATTAAACTACATACCTGCATCTACGATGGAGAATTGAACCTTGTTTTAGTGGCCAAAATAGAGAGGTTTTACTGGTCATGTATTTTTACCCTTTACTCTATGAATACGCTTTCCCGGGCCTTTGCAAACAGAGTAAACCCAGATCAGGCGGCTCCTATAGGAGCCGTCTGATCAGGGTCTGCTCTGTTTGCTATGATATAATATAGATATGAATCTACAATTTCTGCCATGGCCAAAACGTCCAGTGTCCATGTGCTGTTATAAAAATTAATTTAATTAATATTCATGATGTCATCATGTTTACATGGAGTAAAGGGTTAACAAGCTTAAGGCAAAATAAAATAAAACAATGTATTAAATATGTATGCTTAGAATACATGTACGTGAAATTCATTTCCATATTTCATTTTCAAGTTAGTCGACCAAATAGAATGTTACATTGTGAAGTAAACAGCAATGTCAATAGCAAGGCCCGGTGCATTCATAAATAGTACAAATAAATGCAGGTATTATAGGTATTTACTTGACCAGATTAAACTGAGACTCCGTGCATATTCCGTATATATTCGTAATTCTATGTATAGATTTCCGAAGATAAACAACGTTCAAACATTATTGACTACTGACAGTAAGTATGTTTGCTATTTTTTGTCACAGAGTATTACGAACAATCCCGATAAGCATGCCGAAACTCAGTCGAGTCTCAGCTCAAACTGGGAGGATAATACCTGTACATGATTCATAACAATGTGTCTTTTCGAAAGGCACTCACGTACAGGTACAGTAGTACAACGATCAGATGGCGTTGTTTACAAAACAGTACGTATGTAAACACAGAAAATTAACGATAAATTAAACTGCGACATGTTGTATAGGTTAATCCAGGTCTAACAGCATAACCACTACACCACTGCTTCCTATCCTAATATACATGCCACAGTTGTACTTATCGTTAATTTTCTGTGTTTACATACACACTGTTTTGGAAACAACGCCATCTGATCGTTGTATTGTCCTGTTTTATTAACCTGTCAAATTTAAATAATTTTACGCTTGCTGAACACGCCATATATAGCTTCGGTTGATATCGAATGTTTCCGCTAATAAAAGCTTTCCTACTTGACTAATTCGAGTACTTGTACATTTATTGTGAATCTCGTGAAACACGTTTGAAACACAGGTTTACCCAAGCTAAATATATCCTTTCAGTGACGTAGGAATATTCACATTTGACAGGTCAATAAAACAGGACAATACTACTGTAAAATTAGATCTTATGGCACACCTTTTGTTCTCAGTGTTTACAAACACTACAGGTAAATACACTGTATAATGCCCAGGTGGCCGCTATACTAGTTTGGTTCAAATCTGCTTTGCTTTTATTATTTTATATTTGGAATGGGTAGTTTTGTTTTTTCATGTTTTGATGGGCGTATACATTTTTTATTATTATTTTTCTCTAGACCACCGTTACAGGTATGTTTTGTTTACATTTTAAGTAGGTTATGTTGGTGTGCCATAAGATCTAATTTTACCTGTATATAATATCAGAAATAGTAAATAAAAATCGTATTTAGAAAATATAACGAAACTGTTGTGAACAGTTCTCTGCATAACCCTAAGTTACTGATCGAGACGATTCTAATGAGTAGTATCAACATAAGTAAGAAGGTTTGATAAATCAGTACAGATAGACCAACTTATTTTGGAACAAAACATGACCTACTCTAATGTAAACAAAATGAAGCGACTATGGCGCTTCCTAATTTTTAAAAGACTTTGCAAGCAACCAACAGCCCTTCAAAATAATTGTCTTGATGCAATGGATATGTATCTGGACTTGCATCCAGCGGGTCTCGAGTTCGATTCTGACAAGTGGCCAATATTATTTTTATTAATTAAGTGTCCATACAAAACAACAATAAATATAACATATAATAATTAATAACATAATATTAACATATAATTGAAAAATACTAAAAATTAAAAAGATGATTACAAATAGCAAATCAGTTTTTTAGAAAAAAAGGAAACTGCATAGCCTGTGATTCGAATCTAATACCCCTGTTGCAAGACCAGAATAATATCCATTAGACCAAACCCGGTATATTATATGTAGCGACTTACTACATTATGTTCTCTGGTCCTATATGTATGTGCTGTTATGTAAATAGCAAACTAACAACAAGTCTCAATATATAAAAATAGCTTGGTTTACCAGTACGCATCTAACATATAGGCGTGCGAAAACATATTTTTACTATTTATTCTTACACTGTAACGTGATAAATTACATGTGTAATAGTAAGTGACTACACTTTGTAGCAAAACTTAATTGCGGTCTTAGCTAGTATTGACTAAATGTGTAAGAGCATATATCTACAGTTGGAACAGTAAACAACAAGTGGTTTAACAGTAATTAACTACATCAGCGACCGCAAGTAATTGCCATTTAACAGTAATTAAATACATGTACATACAACAGTAAGTATCTGCGATTTTAACAGTATTTAACTACAAATGTAACAGTAAGTAAATCCAAACTTTACAGTAATTAACGCCATGTTCAACGGTTAGTAACTGCGATTTAACAGTAATTAGGTTCATACATAATTCATACATTTATTCATGTAACTGCGATTTAGCAATAAATAACTATACATGTAACTACAGTAAGTAACTATGATTCTAACAGTAATTAATTACATCTTTATGTAACAGTAAGTAAATGTGATTTTAACAGTAATGAACTACACACCTAACGGTAAGAAACTGCGATTTAACAGTAATGAACTACATTAGCAACAACAAGTTACATAATTGATGGCAGTCATGAGAGGGTCATTGTTGTAAATCATTTAGAAGTTTTCCACTGTACTCCATTGTACATTTCAACTCTTTTATCGACATGTACCACATCTGTATAGCCATAGTGTCGAGCAATTTGAATGCTGATGTCATTCCGAGTTACTCAGCATCTGCACTGGATCCAAACTGTTTGCAAAGGTGATTACCGATTCGTCCATGTACGGCTAACTAGTTAAATACATCACTTACCGAACATACAATTAATTATATAATATCCCTCTTATCTATGATACAATTTATAAAACAATATTGGTATTACCTGTTCTCTGTTCTGTGTTGGTGGGTCATGGTTGCGGATCCCTGTTCTTAGTGGTTGATGCCACAGTTTAACATCGCTTATATATCGTACGAACCCGATGCCTTCACAGGCGAATCACAGTTGAATATACAAATATCTTCCCTTCGCGTCCACATAGAAAAACAATTATATCGTTACTAGCAAATGTGGTACATTTTTCCACTGTTCACTCACGGTATCGGATAACCATATACAGCAAAACCCCTCTAAACCGAAATTCTAGTAGAACAGAATTTAGATATTTTCAGGCAGGTATCTACTTAATCCAGGGTGAAAGTCATGCAGAAAGCTCCTGGAGGAGCTTTCTGCATGACTTTCAACCTGCATTAAGCTGTCACATGTCTCAAAGACCGACATCTTTACTAAATTAAACACCCGGAATAGAGGGGTTTACTGTATCTGCTGAAACACCGATCTTGTGCGATTGTACTTGGTTCCGATTCGTTCAATCTTTAGAGAAACTATTGACAAAGTGCCAAACAGCTCGGAGTCCTGATCATACGCCGGATTATTCATCGATTGGTCTGGATCCAAACTGTTTGCAAATGGCGGTTATAAGGATGGGGTTAGTAGGATAATGTAAATGTACAGTAACACCCCTATAAAACGAACTTTTAGTAAAGAACAATTCGAGGGCTTGGTGCAAAACTATTCTAACTCCTTCACAAAGTGAGAGTTAGAATAGTTTTGCACCAAGCCCTCGAAATGGGGTTTATCTAGATAAAGTGACTGATTAATGCAGGATGAAAGTCACGCACAAATTGCATCTAGGAGCTTTCTATGTTTCTGTTAACCTGCTTTAAGCTGCCACCTGTTTTACAGACCGGTATGAAAACTTATTTCAGCTTCCGAATCAGAGGGGTTGTACAGTTCTGCAATTAGATTGTATTATATAAAAAAGACATCCTGTAAAGATAGCATATCTGTACATGTTACCGGTTGGGTTCTTTGTCCTCTCTTCTTTATTATTTGTAATATGTAATAATTTATAAATAAACATTCAGTATTTGTCAACGTTCAACAGAATAACCAAAAATAATCGGGTTCGATTCCATTTGGTATAAACACTGATATTGGCTATCCGAGAAACTCGATGAGTACAACACCAAAACAAGATCACAATTAGCAGTATGACTCAAAATAGTATTGGACATGAAAGAAGCTTAAACTGTGGACAAAGAGTTTACAAAGGGCATATTGGAAATACTCTACCTGTAATAATGTATCATTTATATTAGATACACATCATATACAGTAAAACCTCTCTAAACCGGACGTTCAGTATAGTATAAATATCGGTCTTGAAGACAGGTGGCAGCTTAATGTTCGGTGAAAGCCGTTGGATCTTTCTGCATGACGTTCATCCTGCATTAAGCAACCTCCTGCCTACAAACATCTAAATTCTTCTCTACTAGATTTCCGGTTTAGAGGCGTTACACTGTATTTATAATATAAACATCATATATTCGCCAAAAGTGCACAACCGAATGACCAAAGGTAGTCTGATTCGAATCTCCCACCTGGCCAATGCATGATGTAGATGTGGTGCGTCACAATGCGCGTGCACAAAAGGAGTATCGTACTAGTGTAAGTATGGAAGACAGTGTAGGTTAAGTCCGTAACACTGACTACATAAACTGCGTAAGCAACTGCATATATCCTACACTACTACATAATATTATATTTTAGGAGGTTCGTAAACCGGTTTTAAACTCCCAGTCACGATTTTGTCACTGACCGTTCCAAGGCGGTACTCTCTTTGTCACCCTTACCTTTGTTTGTCTTGTGTCTTTGTACTTGTGTTTTTTTTTATGTTTGGAATGTTTGTTTCTAGTACTTGTGTGTTTGTTAAGGTGTTCTGTGTTCATATCGTGTATGTGCGTGTGTTGGGTGTGTAGTTGTGTGTGTGGCATGCTATCTATCGATGTTTTGGTGGTGGTTGCGACTTGTGTGTGGCTTTGCCTGCTTGACCTTACTACTTTTTCATTTAATGTAACAAATCACTGTATACAGTCTAACCATACGACATAATAATACTTGTTGAGTCAATTTGTATAAAATGCATTTATGAACAAATATTGCTTAACATCGGCATCGCCACGCCAAATTATTTGTTCTAGGACAGTTATTTTATTGCGATATCGCGAGCACCATACGGAATTAATTTATAACACTAGGGCAACCAATACGAATACTATCGGGTAGTTACGATAGGGACGGAGCTGAAACGCTCATTTTTATGTCTAAAATGCGACAAATGTTGTGGCGGTCATTTAGCATACATATGTTAGCATTTATCAAAAATTCTAACAACAATTCGCCATACTTATTCAAACAAAAATCATCAATATCTCTGTCAATAACTTCATCAACACCACGTATAAAATCATCACAGTCACAACATCTACTATTAAACTCTCCACAGATGTAAAAAGTTCCAGAGTCTTTGAACTGGTAATGTAATGCAAGTAAAAATCATAAAAGCTATTTATATCAAACAACAGAGAGAGACCTATGATAAGAACCTATGCTAAGAAACAGTTTTTATTTAGATTAAGATTCGAGAGTGTTCTTAAAAGAAATACATGTATAGGTCTTCAATTTCAGAACGTTTACATCACTGTTTGCCAATTACTACGGTCCTTTTGCACTCTTGCCTTACAGGTCCTAGGTCAATAACAATTTATGAACAAGAAAATTATTGATTCGAAGCATCAAAGGTCGGCTATTACTGAACAGTTAATAATGATAATTGCGTATGAAGACTTCGAAATGTTATATGAACCAGATAGTTGTGTTACCTTTAGAATTATTGTCTAAGTATTGTGTCTGATAACTTCAGCTGTTGACAAGTCAATTAATAATGTGTGGATCAAATACTTACCTGACTCTGATCACTTAGATGGTTTAAAAGAATCCATGCATATGAATAATTGCTTGAGGTTTTGACGAATTTCGTTTTGATTCCACTGTAAAGGAACCTCTATAGATTTTGAATTTAATTATCAGTAAACAGCAGCAGTATGAAAATTATATTAAATAGCACTGAGAATGAATGAAATTGAAAGTGAAATTAAAGTGTCTGTTTGAATCGAGATAGTGGCTATATTATTAAAACTTTATTGATTCTCGTCATCTTTATGCGTTATTATTCAAGTCTTTATACACTTTCTGTTCATTATAACACATGTTTCGAAATGACATATCTTACACTTTTTATGAAGTAAACTGTACTCGGATTTCATGAATATTACAGTATCTCATGTTAATAAATATTTTGATTTTCCTGGAAGAGTAGAAAGGACACTAGGCGTTTAACGGAGGTCACTCCGTAAGAAAGAACTATTTTAATTTAATTTAAATTGCTATTGTAACAATGTTACTTGCAATCTATCTAAGAAACACTTCGCCCTCCTCTGTACAATTAGCAATAACAGAAACTGCTGTTGAACCGATATTATTTCATCATGTCAACGTGTTTTCACGCATTACAAATGGAGTAGACCCAGATCAGACAGCTTCTAGAGGAGCCGCACATCTGATCAAGGTCTTCTCTATTTGCTTATGAAATTATCATAGGATTGACTCTAGTTTCTACCAATACGAAAATAATCCTGTCATTATAAACAATTCAGCTAATAACTATTCATGGTGTCATTATTTCTTACGTGAATATACAACAGGGAAGGGTTGACGCAATTAACTCATAAGCACGGGTCAATCTGTATTAATCAATAAACGAGCCCCAGACGAGCACATTCAGTACTTTGATTTCTGTTCTTTTTTTTAGATTAATTTCGACCTGTCGTTGAACTAAAGACTAACGTTCCATTCAATGTGGTCATTTAAAGCAACAAGTCAATTCATCAAGGACAATGCACGAAGTTTTCTATAACAACTGACACTATTTCTTTCTGTTTCGAAATTGTAAATCAGAATATTTCTTTGTTACGGAGTGATCTCCGTGACAGGACAGGAACCCGACATTTCGGAATTAGAGTGAGATATTTTGAGCTACAGTAGAACCTGTATTAAGCGACCACTTACTGAATACATTCTGATGTCTTTTTCAGAATTTCGTTGCTTAAGGAGCTTTCTGCATAACTGTCGTACCACATTAAGCTATCATCTGACTGTAAGAACTAGAATTAAGCCTGATTTTGTTTTCGATATGGGTAGTTATATATTTTACATCGGTTAAAGTTATTAGAAAAGATAAAACGCAGGTGTTTCAATGTCAAAACATATACAGTAAAACCCTCTGAGGCATTTACCAAACGTAGTTCTATGTTTTGGTCCATATGTGCAAGTAGTAACTTGATGCAGGACTAAAATACAGAGAGCTCCTGTAGGAACGTTCTGCATTGCTTTCATCATGTATTAGGCAACCATCCGTTTTTATTTAAAGATGTGTATTTAATTCATAAAGAGGTCGTTTTGAAGAGGTTTAACTGTACTTTGACGAACACTTCATTTTTATGGTGTTTTCGCGAACATGCTAACTCAACACTCTTAGCATGATCATTTACCATCGAAATTAATATTGTAAAGGTAAGTGGAAATATAAAACAACTTATGAAATAGTATCGTGTTAATATGGGACCAATTTAACATAAGGATAATAATCCCTCTAGGTAGTTTTGTGTACGTGTGAAATAATAACACATTTGTACAATATTAATTAGAGCGAAAACTAATACTATGAGACATGTCTTGTTTCATACCTAAGCTATTTAACCCCTTCCGTGCCACAATGACGGGTTTATGATATCACATGCAAACAGTTTGGATCCAGATGAGACGCCGAGTAACCCGGCGTCTCATCAGGACCCAAACTGTTTGACACTCTATTTACTGTTTAATAAAGAAAATGGAAAAATGCACACTTACACTAAAAATAAACGAAACTATGCCCAGCAGACGACAATGCTGGCATCGAAAGGGTTAAGTTCAAATGAATAATCTTGCATAACTGCACTCATTATGAATATCATTTTCAATAAAAGACCAAAACAAAATGGAATACACCGCATACTAACCTGCATAATACCACCTACTTCAACTACAAAACATGACTGTGTAATATGGTCGTGAGTTATAGTTTGTTATATAAAACAAACAAGTAAAAAATTGCTGTAAATTTACAGCAAAGGGAAGAAGGGCTGCGCCAGAAAAAAGCTGGTCATAATCCGAGTGGAAAGAAATGTGGAGATATAACAAACTAATGTGGAATGATATAAAAGTTTTAATGTGTAATGAACAACAGAGTATGATCACCTCCCTTCAGAATTTATAATCTTCACAACAGCATGTGTTAAATGCTTGTGTGACGGCCGTAAAACGTCGCCCTGTACTTCATTCTCAGTGTTGTTATACCTTCTGATCCTTTCAGATCATGAATTTCAGTACTTCTCAATAAAACCGAGTCTGCAATTTTCTCTTTTTGTGTTGCAATTTTTGCTCTCAGGGGATCACCTCCCTTCAGAATTTGTATACAATAAAACCCCTATGTTAAGAGTACTTAAACTGTAAAATACATGATAGAAACATTGGTGGCATTATAACAAACATTGTATCGAACAAAGGAGTATATACAGTAAAACCCCTCTGTTAAAGGCTAAGTGATTGTGAGAAAGAGACGTAGCAGCTTAAAGCAAGGAGCAAGTAAAACAGAAAGCTACTGAAGGAGCTCTTCGGTTTTCTTTATGCTTGTTTTAAGCAGTTACCTTAAACATGCAATAATTAATGCAACTGAGTGGTCATAATAGAGGGTTTTAACTGTAAATTACATGATAGAAACATTGATGGCATTATAACAAATATTGTAATGAACAAAAGAGTATATACAGTAAAACCCTCTGTTAAGACCACTTAAACTGTAAATTACATGATAGAAATTTTGGTGGCATTATAACAAACATATTAAAATAGCATACATGTGGGTGAAAGTTTGCAGGCTCTAAAACATTATGAGGTAGTAAGTTGTTCAATGGGGGGAGAAGGAGTAAGAAGAGTGACAATGGCTCTAAAACGCTTACCCGAGTAGACCATGAGAAACAGTGAATCTGAGGGCATATGGAAAGATAGAAAGTGTTATTTTGAGTGGTAAAAACATATTTCTGTGATAAAATTTAAGTAGTACTAAAACCGGTATGCTTTCATCAAAGCCTATGTTGTAACCACTCAGTAGAAGCATAGTAAAGCAATTATTGTAATGAGTGGACACTACATAGGGATTGATGGAGCATTTTAAACACACGGCAGAAAAAAAATGTGTTTACACACTCTTATCTGGAGCTCTGTTGTTACCGGACAACAGTGGCAATCACTGTTGTAAAGAGGGTGCACTATAGTACAGAAAATAATAATACATGAGCAACAATATCAGTGAACGAGGAAGCACAGCAACAACTGAAATGCACACCTCTGTTAAGCATTAACCTGCTACGACTTTCTCGTCTGTTGCATTTTAAACTGTATCTGATTCCATTAAAAATTTGCTAATCTTTTACCGGCTATCTGACAAATTATTTCTGAGACAGTGTCAAGTTGTATGTGATTCAAACTATTTTCTATCCATGGTGTATGTTGGCAGGATAAGGCTCATCTGTTGCACTGTTAAATCTAATCGTCTATATAAAAAAGAAATAAGTCGTCTGCATCAATATTTTGAATCTTCTTCCTGTTGGTTTCAAAATCATATTCATCAAGTCAAACAATTTTGGATTCTGATGAGGAGCCGAGTTACTCGGCGTCTTATCTGGGACCAAACGGTGTGCATGTGTAATCAGAGATTCGCCACTGGCACTAAACCAGTTAGGAACAGTTGAGAATTTGAAAGTCAGGGTCACGCTCTTCCACTCCTATACTAATCAGAACTGTAAACAAAATGCACGAGCCCTCGTGTAACAAATAGACCTTACGTCAGCGGCGAGATAACCACGCCTACATAAATCAAGGGAAGCAACTCTTCCTATGTCCGACATTATGAGTAAAACCAATTTGACAGAGTGTCTACACACAATAATGATTTTTTTATTAGAATATATTTTGTTGATCATGTTTTAGGCCATGTATACTTTTGTCAGGTTTTTATCAAGGTATACACTGTCATGCTTTGATCAGGATCTACAGTTTGGTCACTCAGGTATTTGTCGTGCTTAGACCCCACTACCCGCCATGCATCTCCTACCCACTCTGTAACCTCACAAAAATATATTGGTCAAAATAATCTCAAACATGTCAAAATATTGTCAAAATACCATAACATATATTATCCTAACTGGAGCATTATATATTGTTTCATTGTTGGGTATTGGCTGCAGATCACGAAAGCTGTGATTCGATCAAATCTCCGAAACTTCAAAGAACTTCCGATCAGATTTATTAAAATTGTTCTAAATAGTGGCTATTTTTTAAATAATTGCTTAGATCTAAGTTATGTTAGTGTTTTTTTGTTGTTAAATCGGTCATTTGTTTATAATCAAATAGCAAAAACATATATATCACCCCAGATCTTGTTTTATTTATTGTGGAAAATTGTTGTGTCGGGCATATTAAATCGATGAAATTCGTAGTTTTCAAACAAATATTTTTTCATAGAAGACAAGCTGTAGACCATTTGACAGATAATGGATTGCGTAAGGGCACGCAGTAAATACAGATTTACTTCGTGGTAAAGGGAGACATTCATGCCATTTAGACCAGGTACAAAGTTCTATTAATCCAATTAAAAATGTGAGAAATTCCACGCTGGGTTAACACAACAAACATGGTGGTATTTTGTTTCAATAAGTGAAAGGTCGCGTGTGATGTCGCGTGATTTATTGAGCTTTAAAATATCATTGGTCAAATAATATCATTCGGATGCAAATATTTTTTTATAGAGCAAATAGAGACCTCGATCTGGAAAAAGCCTGGGAAAGCCTATCCATCATTAAGTTAGTGGCTATTTAAAGGAAATATTTACACCTTGTGGTTTTGAATGCCCAACTTCTTGTAAAATGTTTAAGGATTCTAGCTGATGAAGCAAAAATTTAACAAAACTGACCATTTTAAGTTCTGTAAAAAAAAGCAGTTGCATCAGGCACGTGAAAAAACGTTTTTATCAAGTTCAGACTGGGATATTTGTATATATTTGACACGAGCGCGTTTCCAAATGTGACATTTATTGGTTTTTAGTTTGATTTTGGTTTCGGAAAGGGATAAAACTTAATATCACCGAAAATCGTTCCTTGTAACGTGAATCAGTATTACATGTGCCGTAACAGCAACGTTTTGTTAAGAAAGCAATATATTTCTCCTCTGTGTCTGACTCTGACGGCCTGTGTCTGACATGTATAGTTTGTCGGACAAAATGGCGGACAGCAACAGGTCAGCGTGGGCTTATCAGTTATCCCTTACTGATTGGTGGATTAGCTGTCAATCAAATGTCCTGGCGTAAGGTCAAATTGACTAGTTGTCAAATTGATCATTTGCAATAAAAAGGTGCATTTCAAACGACCAGAGTCTCAAGCGAGTTGGATCCTGATGAAAATCGTCGCTAACTCACAAAGAGCTATACAAAACGAAACGTCTACCTGTTTAGCAATTATCTGGTAACATTAAGCACCCTTCTGGGGACTGTGCGCATGGTACACTTTTCAAACAGTTTGGATCCAGATGGGACGTCGAGAAACTCGGTTTCCCATCAGGATCCAAACCGCTTTGTCACAGTGACACCGTTTTTGAGAGGAAAATGGAAGACAAAATACTTTCAGAACTGAAGCAGACGGCAATATTTGCAGACGACAATTGCTCAGAGTACAGACGGTTAATTTGAATTAACAAACAAATAACAAGAAACATCGTCGAGTTTCTAAGTTCCCCGGTAGGTTAACCCATTTTTCCTGTATAATATTTACGAAATAATAACATCAATTCTATTTTATCGAATAGATTTTTAAAATAGAATATGAACACATTAAATTTTGGCCATGTCAGATATTGTAGAATAAAATTTATATTATTCCACAAGCAAACAGAGCAGACCCTGATCAGATGGCTCTTATAGGATCCGTCTGATCTAGGTCTATTCTGCTTGCAAAAGCGTGAAAAGGCGTTTCTATGAAGGAAAGAGTTAAGACGTATTTTGCATACTGATCTTACAATCCTGTGAAACCCTTAGTGTAAAGCATAGGGAGAATATATTACTATTTCGAACATCTGTGACTGGTGGCCCTTATAGGGACATACATGTAGGCAAACAGTATAGACCAATATAAGATGAATTAGGATCGCGCTCAGCATGAAAAGGGCTAATATGAATCACACATCTATGACAAGGGTGTTAGTTAACATTTTTCGTCGACAAATACCAGACTTTCTTACGACACACCTACAAGTTTCCCAAGGATTTTCCCATTTTTCTGTCGCAGATCTACCATACGTCTAGTAGTTACGAACGCTTGCAACTGTTTCCAACCAGATACTTTAGCCTACTTGCTACTAGTCTGTATATTATACTTGATCGCTTATCCCTTTACTCCATTAATATTCATGTAAGACATAATGACAGCATTCATATTGATTAGATTATTTTTTAACAGAGGTACAGGAGCTCAGGATAATCTGGCTCATGCAGAAACTGTATAATCAGACTATATTATCGTATATGTGCTTAATAAGCAAGGAGAGCAGACCCTGATCAGACCACTCCTACAGGAGCTGCATGATCTGGGTACTAAGAGTGCGTATATCTATGTGAACCTTATATAAGCCTCAAATCTAGTCTACGTGTTTTGTTGGGTTTTTTTCGCTACAAAAACACACTGCTGTTGAAACCAGTCCTGTGTTCTGTTAACAGTAATCAACTGTTCCCAAATTGTGCGATTACTGCTTTCAGTTAACAACATCCGTTACAGTTTCAAGCAACTGTTCATGAATTTTAAGTCCGAAACATTGCGACTACAGTGGTAATCGCAACATATCAGTATAAACATTTGCGAACAGTTGCATAAATTGTAACAACTACCGTTAACTGAACCCAGGGCATTTGTATGTCATATGAGACACATGCTTTTGAATTTAGTTCTAGGTATGTACTTTGTAAGGTTTATCCTGAAAATATGCAAGGGGACTGTCTCTTTTTGCGAAACCTCCAATTTAGGTGACTATTTTTTTGCCCACCACGTCGATAATTTACCGTTCTTATTTTCGCTCGGACTTTCAGGCATGTAGGCCTACCAAAGGACCGATGTCGGGTTATTATTCGAACTGTATTCATATTGATATAATGTTAACTATACAACAGAATTTGTTATAAACAGCCATTCATTTATTAAACGCGGGAGTATTAAAAAGCAGATCCCTGTATTAAGTAACCACCTGCCTTACAAACACATAATAACCATTCTCTTGCTGAATTTTAAAATACATTTCTCCTTCATTACCCATGCCCTGTTGTATAGTTACATATAGCTTCACTGTGTACAAGTATTTCGCTGTGCAATCACTGCTGTGGAGTGCACTGGTTGCACAATCAACTTGTAAATAGTGCACACCCTGATGAGACAGCTCCTGCAGGAGCTGTCTCATCTGGGTCTTCACTATTTACAGGTAGGTATATTGACGTGAACAGCAAGCAAAGGGTAAAAAAGTAATGTGTTACAATTTCCCTGGGTGCTTTGAAATAGTGATCGAGGTAATACAGATTTTGCAATCACTTTCTTTACCCGTGATAGTATGCGGCAGACTGTATAGATAGGTAGAGATAAGGGTGATGGTGGTAGGAGACGTATTGGGAATATTGCTGAAGCAAGGGGGCGATGGTAGTAGGAGGCGTATAGGGCACATTGCTGAAACGAAGCTCTTCAGTGGAAAAAGGTAAAAATCTACCATCAATGCAAGAAAATTAGTCATCGGAAAAAACAAACACAATATAGGTCTGCGCGATACGCGCAGCCCAATAAGCAATTTTATTTCCTCGAAAAGAAAAACAGGTAAAGAGAGCATGGAAACACGCAAACAGAGCATACATCTACGTATACTCTGATAGGAAGGACTAACCGTGACATGACTCGCATTTACAAACAGTATGGGTCCAGATGAGGCGCCGAGTAACGCGATAGTGTCTCAAAATCTTGTGCCATGACACATGGTCAATATCTTTTTAACCCTTTCGCTGCCAATGCCAGATATATGATTACCTATGCAAACAGTTTGGATCCAGATGAGACGCCGAGTAACTCGGCGTCTCATCAGGATCCACACTGTTTGTTACTGTTACTATGTTTTTGAAACAAAAATGAAGAAAATCAAAAGAATGCAACTTTGTAGCAGACGACAAAGTTAGCAGACGACATAGTTTGGCAGCGAAAGGGTTAAAAGCTTGATCGAATCATAAGTAGTTAAAATTAAATAGATTCAGATTTGAGCAAACGTGACATTTCCACAGCGGGGTAATGTTTCATTAACTCATTATCTCCTAGGCTATTTTTAGACCCAACCTTTTTTAATTAATCTACCGAAAAAGAATATTGACTAGAAAAAAGGAAACTTTAGAATTTTGTAGTTTGAAATAATTGTGATAAATAGAGCATTTGCCTATAGGAGCAAATGCCCTATTTATCACAATGGTTTCACAATGTGAATTTTATAGAGTCGCAAAAATGCGTCACTAGGGGGTAATGGGAAAATCTGTCATCAGATCATTCACAGTTATCCATATCAAACTGACCGTGTGGTCTTTGACCATCTTTGAATTCTGACCTCGAAATCAACATACGAAATTATCTGCACAAAGTATCGTCTGCAAAACTTTTCGTCTGGTTCGATCCTCAATGTCTCTGGAATCTATAGTGAAATGGTTTGATTTCAAACTGTTCGCAGGAGTTATCATTTATTCTTACATCCTTAGTGCGATAAACTCTTTACATGGCACATACTTGTTTTGACGCCTTTGCAAAGTAGACCCAGGGTCCATGCTTATAAAACTTTTAGTTGAGTCTGAGTTCGTTCTCAAGTTTTTGATTGATCAGATTTGAGCCAAAGGGCTCAAATCTGACCAATCAAAAGCTTGTGAATTCAAATCTGACCAATCAAAAGCTTGAGAACGAAACTGAGACTCAACTAAAAGCTTTATAAGCATGGACCCAGATCAGATTACTCCTGTAGGAGATGTCTGGTCAGGATCAGCTTTGATTCCTTCTGGAATTATAAAAATCTGATTCTACAGTTTCTACAATGGCAGGTTATTTCATACACCATAATAAAAGTTCAGCTAATAGATATTTAGTATGACGTTTGTATTGCATGATTATTCATTATGTAAATGGCAATATAGAATACTTGTACAGATAGACGAACTTATTTTGGAACAAAACATGCCCTACTCTAATGTAAACAAAACGAAGCGATTACAGTGCTTCATTATTTTTAAAAGCCTAAGCAAGCCGCATTTTTTTCAACATAGTTGTCTTGGTGCAATGGATATGTATCTGGGCTTGCATATGGCAGGTATTGAGTTCGATTCTTACCAATGACCAATATTTTTTTATCAAAATACTGTCCGTACAAAACAACAAAATATATTAATAATAACATATAATAATTGATAAAAAAATATGAACATATAATCGAAAAAGAAAAATTAAAAAGAAGATTTCAAATAGCAAATCAGTTTTTTAAAAAACAAACAGAAAACTGCATAGCTTGAGATTCGAACCCACGACCCCCTGTTTATAAGACCAGGTACATATCCATTAGACCAAAGCCCAATACATAAAATGGGGCGACTTACTAAATAATGTTGCCTGGTCTTGTACTTTTGTGCTGTTATGTAAACAACTAATTTAACAACAAGTCTCAATATAGCTTGGTTTACCTGTAGTGTTGAAATAGTAGCTTCTGTTAACACTGGTCTTTGATACCTTTGATATAATGGAAATCATGGCGTCACTATATTACTTGTACATTTGGCACCTGGTACACTAGAATTTGCCCCTAACGTCCATATCAAAAATATATTTTATGATGGAGATGGATAGAAACAGAATCAGGTGGTTACTTAATGTGGGAGGAAAGTGACGCAGAATGCACCTGGATGAGGTTTCTGTGTAACTTTCATCCTGTATTAAGCCACAATCTGTCTTAAAATTCATAATTATAGCTAATTCTAATGGACATTGTAGACTGGTTTAACAAATCACTGTATACTGGACACTGGACTCTTTGGCTACGGTGCTTTGTCGTCTGTTTCAGATTTTATTGTTATTTATTTATCTATCTTGTTTACTTTTTCTTCCAAACCATATAATACTCACATCAAACAGTTTTGCTTGATGTCAGATCTATCGAAACAGAATCGCAATTGTTATTTGCATAAATATATTCATTCTTACATGAATATTCATAGAGTGAATGCTTAAATAAAACGATACTTCAGTTACGACGAGGGGACGTCATACAAAGGTTTTCATTCATATACATGTACAACCACAGGAATGCAGACGGGGTGAACGCAAGGGATTGGTGAAGACAGGCGTGGATACAGAATGGAGACAGAGTTGATATAGAGTGGAGACATAGTATATACATTCGTGGAGACAGGGTAGAGCCAGAGCGGAGACAGGATGGAGACAAGGAATGGGTTGACACAAGCGTGGTGACAGTGCAGACAGCGTGGAGACAGTCGTGGAGAGAGGGTAAAGACAGAGTGTAGACAGGGTAAACACTCGGGGTGGGTGGAAACAGAATGGAAACAGGCTGGATACAGAGTAGGGACCTAGTGGATAAAGTCGTGGATACAGGATAGAGCCAGAACAGAGACAGGATGGAGACAAGATGGAGACAAGATGGAGACAAGGGCTGGGTTGAGACAAGCGAAAAGACATAGTGGATACAGTCGTGGAGACTGAGTAAAACCAGGGCAGAGACAACGGCTGGGTGAAGACAAACGTGGAGACAGGCGTGGAGGCATGGCTAACACCAGGAATAGGGGAAGACATGCGTGGAGACATAGTGGACTAGTGGAGACAGGGTGAAAACAGTGCATGTGCGAAGACAAGCGTGGAGACAGGTGAGAAGACGGAGTGGAGATAGAGTGGATACAGATTCGAAGCATAGTGGAGACAGGGGGAACACAGTGGATGTGCGAAGACAGGCGTGGAGACAGGTGAGAAGACGGAGTGGAGATAGAGTGGATACGGATTGGAAACATAGTGGAGACATGGTATAGATAGGGCGGAGACAGAGTGGAGACATAGTGGAAACAGGGATAGATGGAAACAGAGTGGACACAGAATTTAAACAGCGATGGATGGAGACAGAGTGTTGATAGGATGGATACAGTGTGGGGACCTAGTGTATAAAGTCGAAGAGACAGGACAGAGCCACGACGACGGTATAGACAGGGCGGAGACAGATATAGTGACCGACTGATCAGGGTCTGCTTTGTTTGTCTATAAAATAATATAGATATGATAGTAGAGTTTCTGCCATGATAGAAGTTTCCCTTGCCGGTAAACTAATTCAGGTTATTATATTCATGTTGCGAGTATTTCTTACTAAATCTACCTGGGTAAATAGTTTAGCTGCTGAGGGTATGGGTGATGTATGGAGTAAAGGGTTAAAGTCCTTCACTGCTACTGACGTTGAATTCATGTTTAGAGAGGTCTTGCTGTATAACTACTTCTTCAATAACCTTCATTCATGCATGGTTAACCTTTCCAATGCTGACTTTTCAAATGTTCAAATGGACTATTCCAAAATTCCAAAATAGATGAATCTTACTGTGAATATTCAGGGATTCTTATCATGACAAATAGGACAGGCCCTGATGAGAGGGTTACTCTAGTGGCCTCTCATATTGGTCTACACTGGTTTGCAAAGGACATCAGTGACTCTTTTCTAGCATTAAGAGTGTTAACATTGCAACACATTTATTCTTGCATAAAGCGTGCTGTTCTTGTCCCGATTACCCATGTATTGACACAACGATTCTCGTGCTCACGCGCTGTTGTTGACCCGTTTTAATCACACCTTTGCGGGCCCTAACGTCAACAGTAAACGCGAGTATTACAGCCTTTCACAGTGTCTCGTTAACAGCATAAATCGAATGAACCGTCAAAGAAATAGCGTATAGTTTTGGATGTATTTTTAACAATTAAATTATCACAGGAAAAGGTTTTATGCAAAAATAGCGAAACAGTATTTCCTGATAACTAAGTGAGCTTTACACCCATTATCTGATGAATATCTATATACAACTTTATGCGTTAGGACTATTTAATAGAACTTAATTATTATATTAACCATTTACTTCGTGAATATTAATGTAAGAAATATTAATGCCATGGATTTAAATTTATTTTATTTAGATTATTTTTATACTGGCACATGGATACAGGAAGATCTAGTTTTTGTCGTACCCTTTATTACTTTAACTCTGTTTGCAGCTCAATCATTGAGTACACTAGCGATAGGTGGATACAGTTTGTTTCGCTTAAATATGTTTTAGTTTTACACACAAGTTACCACTGTATTTGCCATTGCGGTTGTTATAGTTTAGTCGGAGAGGGGATACGTTTATTCACACTGTTTGTCTTTAAGGGTGGGGATGGAATAAGTGTGAGGTTGGGTGCCGCTAAACCGGTTTAAACCCCAAGTAACTATTGTCACTGACCGTTCCAAGGCAGTACTTCCATCTTCCCCCTATTGTTTGTTTGTCTTGTCTTTGTGCGTCTCTTTGTGTTTTGATAGTTATGTACAGTTGCTGTGTTTTCTTGTGGTGCTGTTCGGGCGGCTGTTTGGTTTGTATGTGGTGTTTCCAGCATTAGTCATATTTGTACTTTTTATATCTTTTTTATGCAATAGAATATAGTTTATTGCGTTAAACATACATATGAGCATGACATGGATTTACAGACGAGCACAAATTTAACAGTGAATGTATATAACAACAGAAAATATATTGGTTTTTAGAGTCACTGTAAGTTTGCATAGTATATGTATTTCGATAAATTTCTTATTACTATCGCAGAATTCATAGATAGTAAACTCTGATCAATTTCTGCAACGTAGGCCAGGTATAAAAATATATTAAATATTTTGATCTGAGTGTTAAAACTTTAGAACATGGCAGTAAGAAGTGACATCATCTTCAATCAATCCAGTTATGCAGTTAATGCATATTCTGTTTTCTCTAGTATCATTAATGTATATTTCCTATGGCCAAATTGTGTAATGAAGTACGAAATCGTGTCAACGCAATGCGGAATTTAGGCTATGTAATGATATCAAGATATAAGATAGTTTTCAAATTGAAATGCATGTTTAAATAAACAATATGTTTTTAATCGCATTGGGTTATTTATGGAGGAATACCAATTTTGATAAAATATGTCAAGGATTCGTTGTTTTATAATTTCGTAATTCATCACAGCATCATACTGGTTGTACCACATGTATAATAAACCACAGTCTGCTACTCTGCTAAAATACTTTGGATTTGATAAGCCCAGTTTAAATTGTTGTAATGTAATCCATTTTCTGCATCATAATGGAGCATACTACTGAAGGAATATATCTATATTACATCATAAACATCATTAATTTATTAATAAAGTTTACAAATCAGTGATTGATCACATTTAGAAATCATTTTTATCCAATATTTTATCATGACAAGTTTTCTATGAATAACAAAGGGAATTCTGCCTAGTTCACCATACATAGCATTGAGGCTGGTAGATCTTTTACACCAGGTATTTTGCGGCAAGACTTTGTGTGCACGATTTCTACATCAGGTCCTTTATGGTAACCTCATAATTCAGCCGCATAGTTCAAGGTTGGGGTAACAAGAGAATCAAACCTGTTTTTGTGAAACAGGTAAGCTCATTTGATTATAAACGATAAATAAATTATGCAGTGAGAACGAAGCATGTTGAGCTATACACTTTTGCGTGCGATTCCAATTTCCATTTTTGAATAGATACACACCAAGATATATGAAGTATTTGACACTTTCTAATCGTGAATGATATAAATAGATATCGTAGCTGGTATGCAGTCCATTTTCATAAATCATAATTTTTTGTTGACATTTATTTTAAGATTCCATGTGTTGGAATAATTCTCCATATTGTCCAGCATGCTTTGCAAAGATGCCGGGTCTTCGGCAAAAAAAACTCCATCATCAGCAAAACATAAGTACATTTGTAGATCGTCTATTTCCATTACGCCACTGATGTTGCTATTTATACTATCAATAATGTCATTTAGAAACAATAAGCAGAGTATCTACATGTATATTATATCATAAGCAAACAGAACAGATCGTGATCAGACGGCTCCTACAGGATCCATCTGAGCTGGGCCTACTATGTTTGCAGAAGCGTAGAAAGGCGAAATGATGAAGTAAAGATTTAAAATAAGATTTTATAATTGGGATTTTATTGCCATAGAAAATGATAGATCTCTAACATAAATAAAATATGACAGACATTAACTCTGCACAAGATGCATAATCTTTGCAAAGGCGTATTCATGTGGGAGTAACATTTCTCTCATAATTATAAACGCCTTTTCACAATTTTGCAAACAGAGCTGACCCACGTCAGACGGCTCGTATAGAAGCCGTCTGATTAGGATATGCTCTGTTTGCGTTTGACATGCTTAATATCTAATTCAGCAGTTTTGTAAAGACAAAAAATGCTTGAAACGTTTACATTATACAAAAATCAGTTAATAAATACTCATGATGTTATTTCTTACACACTTATTGAACAGGGAAAGGGTTAAATAAAGATATGGTAAAGCAAGGAGTTGGTAGAATTGCCGCTAAGTGATGGATGTATATATCTGTACTAATAATTTGGTTGGCGGTGGGAAACTAACGCCGTTATTTATCACCGAATACCAAAAATGAATTTACAAAGAATTGCCATAAAACATATATCACTTTCTCATTGGAGAATATGTCTTGGTTCTCTGTTAACTTACGCAACAATGTTTGCCGGGAGACCAAAAAATAAGTACAGGTAAACAAACCCCATAACTAAAACATTACCAATTGACAAGTTTCATCCCTATTTCGAAATTATTCCCGTTAGCCAATGCTTTCATATAAACGTATTTGAAAAGAGAGTAGACCCAGATCAGACGGCTCCTATCGGAGCCATCGGATAAAGGTCTGCTCTGTAAGCTAATGGAATTTGAAACACCTCTTTCTTTATTTTCAAAACAGGCTACAATGTTAAACCTTCCATATTTCATTATAGCTATTTTGTCCATATATACTCAGTAGGTATTGAAATCTGGAATAAACATAGAAGTGTTAAAGGAGTTGAACGGTATGGTAACAGGTCTGTCTCATTTACTGTTAAAGTGACTGTCATCATTTTCTGTAATCCATCTCATTCTAAACGAGATCTAGCAGGCCTGGGTCCATGCTTATAACACTTTTAGTTGAGTCTGAGAACGTTCTCAAGCATTTGATTGGTCAGATTTGAGCCTTTGGCTCAAATCTGACCAATCCAAAGCTTGAGAACTCAAATCTGACCAATCAAAAGCCTGAGAACGAAACCAAATGAGACCCCGAGGATTCAAGCTGTTCAGCACTCGGTCGCTTAGTTTCTCAAAACATTTAATACAGTATAACCTCTGTTAACCGGAATTCTAGTAGATAATAATTTAGATACTTTTAGGCAGGTGGCTGCTGAATGCAGGGTGAAAGTCATGCAAAAATCTCCTCTAGGAGCTTTCTGCATGACTTTCACCCTGCATTAAGCTGCCACCTGTCTCCAAGACCGATATTCATACTAAATTTAACTGCCGGTTAAGAGAGGTTTTACTGTATATCGACAGCTACTTCAAATTTTTAACAGATCAGAGTTTGACGTTGGTTTCTGCAAATTATAAATTACATTTGTTAACCCTTGATTTTATTTCAACGCATTTTGACGCATTGTAAACAGAGTAGACCCAGTTCAGACGGCTTCTACAGGAGCCGTCTTATCTGGGCTGCTCTGTTTGTTTATGATGTAATATAGATCTATTCCTTCAGTTATTACTTGATCCTAAATGTTATGTGTTTATATGTCGTTGTAAAAATAATCAAATTAATATTCATGTTAATATTATTTCTTACATGAATATTCAAACAGTGAAACACATATAAATGGACAATAATTAGATCTGGCACCTGGAATTTCTGTATCAAACATAAATCTAGTAGACTTGGCAGTTTATTCCTGATTTTATTTCAATTTATAATGCAATGTGGAACCATTATTTTCTTACATGTAGATCCGTGTGTGAGCAATTAAAGTTTAAGCGTAACTTTTTTATCAAGATAAGTACGACCTGCTTTCCATTTGTAAACAGCTTGAGTAGAGGTTGGATATTGACTATATCGGCTCCTCATCTGGGTCCAGGCTCTTGGCCAACGGTTTTCCATTATTTCCCTGGTTTCAACACCAGCAGAGTGATTTGTATAAACTTTTGACAAACAAGCTTCAACAGAAATGGCTGTCATCATTTCGTTAGCCACACGCCTACCATCAGGTCTGGACGTGTATAATGATTCTTCATAATTGACAGAACTTTTGGGTTGCTTGCTGAAAGAAGTTGTTCGATCCCGGATGCAGTTTCGCCTGATACTTTTGCAAAACATTTACGGAACATGTAACACCTAATATTTACATGGCGCAGGTGCCATATACAACTCAAACAGGATAGAAACGCTTGTTCATGGGCAGTGATCTAGATCTGCATATCAAATAAATGGAATCTGAATCAGTTTGTGGGACATTGCGATATACGAGGGGTGTTCCATAAATAATGTCATCTGTGCTTTATTTCGCGGAAATCGTGCAATTCATGCACAAAACCACCTCGTGTCGATTGAGTGATCACTGGCTCGTGACACAGGTAAATATCTCGTCCACACGTTCACTTGCCTCGGTACAGTGTACATCGTTTCATAGCCTATTCGTTAGACTATACACAAAATGACAGGAAAACGAGCTGAAAATGTTCTTGAAATTAGGGCCTATATAAAAGGTAGGTCATTACTCGGCATAAAGGCTGTAGATATTCACCGCGAGGTGTGTGACATTTATGGGGAGGGCCAAATGTCACACAGGACTGTTTGTAGGTGGGTAGCTAAATTTAGTGCTGGGCAGCAGCAACTGAAAGATGCTGCTCGCCCAGGTCGTCCTGCAACAACTACGACCAAAGGTAACATAGAAAAAATCCGAAATATCCTCAAAACTGATGCTCGATTCACCGTAAGACAATTGGCTCGAATGACAAACTTGTCGTTAGCAAGAGTTCATGCAATTTTGAAGAAACACCTAAAAATTAGAAAGATAAATGCAAGATGGATACCCCATTTGTTAACGGATGAGCAAAAGAAGACGCGTGTAACAATGGCAAAAAAAACTTCTCAAAATGTACCCAAAATATAGTAAAAAGGCTTTTGATAATATAGTCACTGGTGATGAGACCTGGGTGTATTATTTTGAACCAAAGCGGAAGTCTTCCAACCGAATATGGGCCACTAAAAATGCCAGACGCCCAAGTATTGCCAAACGAATACGAACGGTAAAGAAGGTTTTGTATGCTATTTTTTTTCACTAATAAGCACTGGGGGGAAACGTATCCCGGATATTGCTACTAAATGAGCTGTATTTTGACGCAACGGAGAGAACAGGAGGGCAACGAGGGTAAGTAAATGCGTATTTTCTCTTAATTAGTTCTTTTTCGGCAATTGATAGGTGGTGCTTTAGATTCACCATACTCATATTATACACCCTATATACATGATTTGGAATCAAACAATGCAAACGTTGGGGAAAATCACAAAATGAACGCCGTGCTCGCGAAAGAATGCATAACCCTCTCCCAGATTGTTTTATGTTACTGAAAGATGGAATCAAAATATAAAATTTCAGTCATATTGCTTCAAGTTTGCTTCAAGTTTGCCCAAAATATGGCCACAAACGAATAGTCGGTTAGTCACTATTAGGTGTACTGGGGATTGATAAACGGTGTACTGGGTATTGCATATTGTCTAAATTTGGTGTACTGGGGATTGTACATTACACTTTAGTTGTTTTTTTGCTTATTCACCAGCATAGTAATTTGAAAAGACCTCTGAAAAGTTTATTCAGGCAATATTCTTCTTTTTTCATCATAAAGTAGTGTTTAAAGGTCTAGTTTTGACCTGATGGGGTGTTAATTGGATTGTTTATTGTGGTTGGGTCCCAACATGCTTGATAGTTATTACATCATATTAACCCATATCCTCCAGTACTTTCGTCTGCTTTGAAATTGCCGTCTGCAAAACAATATTTAGATCTAAACACGATTTGTGCATACATCAGATGCTGTATGTTATGCTACCTCTGATCTGGATCCAAACTGTTTGCAAATAACAGTCAAGTGCCCACCAGCAGAATAAGGATAAATTGCAACTAACCCTTATCCTGCTGGTCGTGTCCTGTTATTTGCAAACAGTTTTGGATCCAAATCAGATGCTGCATAATGCCGCGTCTGATCTAGATCCAGGCTATTAGATTTGAAATACGTTTGTATCTGAGACCTTGAATTAAAATATGTACATATATTGCTGCATGATATGGGTTTAGCATCTATCAATTAGAACCCTACTGTGCTAACTGGCTTCCGGTAAAGGGGCAGTTATGAGCCCTATAATAGGTATTTAAGCGTTGTTAAAATATGCCCTATCCATCGATGTAATTTAGCAGGGATCGGATAGCCTGAAAACGTTAGTTGTAATATTCTAGCAATACATATTCTTTATTACAGTGTCATATTGCGACAGAAAATGATTTTCAAACTATTTTATATGAAAAAATGCATTAAAAATTGTTTGTTTATTTGTTTCAGATATTACGTCTCTTTAACAATTTTTCAGTCAATATCTTTCTACAGTTGCCCCTTCCATCATTCCCGAGTGTCATGCCACTCAATTACGTCTACTTCAATACTTAAACCACAGTCACATGTAAATAATTCGTGGAGGATGTCATTTTGCTACATAATTCGTCTACACAATTCCCTAAGAAAGCGGTGAGTTATTTAACATTTTGCAGAAATAGCTTACAGGATTGCCTCCTTGAATTTGTATACATATTATTTCATAATTATGATTTGAATACCGAATTATCAACGTATGAATTACATAACTTTTCGCATTGTTTAAATATTCCACATGAAAGTTCGGACTCGTAGCTTAGATTAAATTGTCCCGTAGATGAGGATGCCAATATCAAAGTATTTCTACACAACTTTTCAAACGTAAAGTAAGTTTAAATTATGCCAGTATAATACAAATCTATTTAGAAATAATAAATGGTTCAATAAAAACAAGATTGTCAATATATTAATGGCAATTTTTTCACTACTATATTTACTTTTATTTTTGTTAACTCACGAACATGTTTACTTGGTATTTCTTCTACAAAAAGAGCAAACATTCACTTCATTGCATTTATTCCTATTGCCCGATCTACATACAAATATAGTCAAGTATGTCTCCTTTCAAATAGGCATTTACAAAGCCACACATACAGTCACCAAGGTGTCCCGTAAAATATAATCTCCTTTGTCCCGTAAATTATAGTAATAGTTTTATTCACATCAACAGGTTTGAATCCCATTAAATGGCTGAATTGTTTTGTTCGTCCATCCCTACTTTCGTCTGTCTGTCAGTATGTTTGTCTATTCATATGTTGTGATAGTGTTTATCCGTCTCGAGGTGTTGTGTGACTCATTACTCAAACACTAATTGAAGCGGACTGTTGAAACGTGCATTATTTGAGCATGTGAATCTTAAGATATAGATTCAATGACAGCTGGGAGGAACATATATCTGTTTCAAATGACTCATAATGAGAATTTATTCGCACTTTGAGCTGTTTGAAAAAGATAATATAGACTCGCCAATAAAGAGGTGAACAAGTAAGTGTAGTTTTAGTTCAAATGGAAACTTCGAATTACGAGTATGTAGGAAATCGTGTTAATAGACTTATCAATGTTTTACTGTACTATAAAATATAACAATCTTAAGGCCATCAAAAGCAGATGAAATTGATTGAAAAAGAAAATGTAATGCGCAAGACAGGCGTCCTGGTACATACAGGAAAAGGGAGAAGAATGTTCACTGTCCCTGAAAAGGTTTTCAACTTCACGTCCTTTACCAATAGTCCTTATACATAATTTTTTATGATTTACGCGACAATCCAATGACACACTTTTCCCCAGCAAATGGTTGGTTCTGGGTTATGTGAACGCAAGTAGTAATCAGTTTTGTTAATTTTATTAGTAACTCTTGCAAACAGTTAACAATTGATTGTTCGACTGAATCAAACTATTTTCATTACATACATTTGTCAGCGGTCAGTGCATAGTTCAGTCAAAAGGGATGTTTTAACTCAGACAGTAAAATTACAGAGTTGAACACAACATACAGAGTTGAATTTGAAAATTTCGGTCTACTTGTATACTCCTAAATCTCGTTTTGATGAATGCTGCTGTTTATAAAGCAATGTATATCATATTATTTGTCAGTCTAATTTACAGGACAGATTCCTATAATTTACGGGACTGTGACTTTCGAAAGAGAAATTTTCTTACAAATTGTCTTAACGATTTTGTGTACTTATGTATATGAGTTTATAATAAATCGGGCACGTTTCCTGACCCTCAATTTGTTTGTTTTTTGTTTTGCACTTATTTTAACTGTGTAAAAGTTCAAATACAACATTCATGAAACTATATTTTATGAAGTTGAGTGTGGTGTTCAACTCTTAATTTTCATACTTAATATCAAAATGTTTCATCAGAAATGGATAAATGCATGCTATATAATCTCAGTTCATACACATAACCCGATTCTTTGAATTATATAACTGTCCGAGCTCCATATATAACTGTTAAAAATCAGGTTATGGGTACTGTGAACACAAGGAATAAATTTCTATAGCTTATACATTATCCACTCATTTTACATAATTAATTGTTAATTAATATTAGAACAATTTCGGAATTAGGTCAAAGATACATTAAACATTTCAATATTCACAACTTTCCAGACATACGACGTAGTTGAAATTTCACGTTTTCATTCGGTAAATTGTCCAATTTATTTGAGAATGTGTCACTAAAAACACGTATATATCGCTTCTTATATCACAGTACTATTTTGACCACCGGGCTAAAGCCGCTGTTATGTATAACAGCATTCATTAGCATTTTTGGAAAAACTGAGTGATATAGATCTAATATTTCAGAATTTTTATGCTATTAATAAAAGCCTATTACATGTATATGTTTATACAGTACTATAATATTTACATATAGGCTCGAACTTTGCTTACAGTATGTTTTGCATCTGTCAAGATCCGGTAGATCTAGATTCTAGAAGACAACAAATTAGTGATGATTAAATCATCTGGATATTTGTATATGTATGTAGGCCTATTATTATTATTTGTACAATTTGTTTATCCTGCATAGATCTACATATTTGTATGAGACTAACTAGACGATGCCGTGATCGTTATCAATGAGTTTCTTCTTTGTCACTGTAAATGGCGACAATTTAAAAAAAGGAGAGCTAACTATGCACTACTATTTCAATTTTACTGTACTCAATATGGTACTGAGCATGTTAACTAGAGCTACACATAGATCTACATGTAATGACATATCAATTAACTGAAGAGTAAACAACAGATCTATTAAGAAATGAGTAAAAAAAACTATTATGATTGATGGATGGATGAGTTGGATTTTACGGCACTGCTACATAAAAACTATTATTAACAGGTACTTATTGATAATGGCTTTTAATAAGTCAGTAATCATCGAGTATTTCAATACAGATGCATATAGATCTATCTAGAATGTGCGATTGACTAGAAACAGCATTTATCACGACAGAAATATATCTGAAATATCTAAAAACGTTCAATAAAACGGAAAAAAGAGAACAAATGAAATGCAATACCCAGTACACTATCATGCAAAACCCAGTACACTAAAATCTTTGAGCTAGCAATCCCCAGTACCCTAACAGTGACTAACCGACTATTCGTTTGTGGCCATATTTTGGGCAAACTTAAAGCAATATGACTGAAATTTTCAGTATACATAGTTGAATGATATTCAAAGCGATCGCTTAATTCAGAATTTTATATTTTGAATCCATCTTTCAGTAACATAAAAAATCTGGGAGAGGGTTATGCATTCTTTCGCGAGCACGGCGTTCATTTTGTGATTTTCCCCCATCGTGTGCATTGTTTGATTTCAAATCATGTATATAGCGTGTATAATATGAGTATTGTGAATCTAAAGCACCACCTATCAATTGCCGAAAAAGAACTAATTAAGAGAAAATACGCATTTACTTACCCTCGTTGCCATCCTGTTCTCTCCGTTGTGTCAAAATAAAGCTCATTTAGTAGCAATATCCGGGATACGTTTCCCCCCAGTGATAAGGGTCCAGCTATTCAAATCCCGGTGCCAAAAGGCAGAACGGTCACAGGCAAGTTCTATGAAAACGTTGTTCTGAGAAAATTGAAGAACTACTACAAAAGTAGCCGCCCCAAAACAGGACTTAAGTATGTCCGACTTTTGCATGATAATGCACCCGTTCACAAGGCACGTATTGTGACTGACTTTTTGGAGTCAGAGAAGGTTGCCGTCCTTCCGCACCCTCCGTATTCGCCAGAATTGCCCCCTTGTGACTATTTTCTCTTTCCAAAACTTAAATATCATTTATCTGGAAGGAGATACAATTCAAGAAATGCCCTTGGATCTGCTGTTTATCAGTGTCTGATGGTTGTCCCCTTTGAAGAGTATGAAAAATGCTTCCAAAAATGGATGTATTCTGGCTGGCGGAGAGTATTTTGAAGGGCAGAGCAAATTAAAATGAACAAAAGCACTTCCGCTATATGAGCACCGATGCAAGTGACATTATTTTTGGAACACCCCTCGTATATTTGAATAAAAACGCCAGACTCACACTGACTTCGACCATAAAGCGTGTTGAAAAAACACACAAGGAAATTGAAACATTTTTCCTGCTTGACTTTTACTTTTTCATTTGACTCTCCTTTCAACCAGGGTCTTCATTCATTCAGGTCCAATTACAATACCACACAAAATACCGCTAAAATAGGCTAGCACCCGGACAGCCGCTCCAGTGAAACGACAATGTGGAGTAGCCACGAATTTTGACAAAAACATGTAAAGAATCTATTTCGGCAAAAACATTCAAACAATTTTAAACTAGAAAGTACACAAACATAATGATCTACAAGAGAAACAAAATGACGGTCGCCTAATGCAAAATTAAGCATTGATACTAAAGATAATTGTATTGTCATTGTCAATAACAAGATAATAAAATATATTCTGAAAATGGCTGATCCTTCGAAAGCAAAAGTAGGAATGCAAAGAGAAAATTGCAAGCCGCGAGCAGATAATCCGAGGTACCGGGTATCACCATGAGAAAATCGTTCTCATCGTTTGTATGTCAAAATACACAATCAGTCACGGTCTTGTCAGATGTAAAATTCCAGTTGGTCAATTGATTGGGATTATAAAACCCATTTGGTCAGTTTATTTGGATTATCTGTCAGAACTTTTGAATCACGGTGAGACCATTTTCAGTAAATCAGAGAAAATGAATGGGAGAGAGAAAAAGAATGGGAGAGCGAGGAGAGAGAGATAAAGAGAGAGGCGGTCAGTGTAAGGGTATTTACTGCTAGGTTAGCAAACAGTGCATATACAGATCAGGATTAAGGCCCGTGTAGGTGCCATCAGGTTAACCTGTGCACGGCCTGCTACACAGGTTACATTTCAAAGGTCACTGGAGCAAATAAATTGCTGTATTAGATATATCCCTTATACATATATGGAATAGTTCATTATGAAATATGCATGCAACAGGGGTAATAGTCTTAATATGTATGTACATAAACATATATGCATATGTGTAACTATCTTTTGTTCTCATAACTAGACAATGTCTCATATCCACAATAACTTCTGCAAATTATACAGAACTAAGCCTGTCTGTGCGCTATAATAAGTCACATGACCATGGCTTATTTTATGACCACTGTATTGCGCTATATATGTGGATATACGCACTAATAACAATAACGCGCTTTCAACACTATGTACCAATTTATGCGACATTTGCAAACAGTTTGGATCCAGGATAGATACCCTTACATTTGACGCCTAATTAGGAATCAACTCATTCATTATGCCTGTTCCTGGAAATTAATACCAAAACACTGAATGTGACAACTGAAGCAGACGAGAACATCAATGTTGCAGAAGATAGTTACATAGTGGTGAAATGGTTAGTTGGTGATTTTCCTATTACGACCATTGTTACATCATTAACAACAAACATAGGAATGTTGTTAAAGTATTGGTCATCGAGTTTAAAATACTCCATTATCTTGATACAAAGATTGCCTTTAATTGATCGACATTTCCACAACTTAGTAGGTTTATAAATTTCATCATATCGGCCAATTATAAAGCTCATGATGTATATATTTTCTACGGTTATTTAAAAAAAGACATACTAAAAGATAGTAGTATCCATCGCCTATACTGTTGCAATGGGTACAAAGTCTTTCGTTTAAAGGTAAATTGTGCCAACGTCCAATTTCTATAATTGAGCGACGAGTCCGAGTTATAAATGCGATAATCTAATTTGAAAAAGTAATTCGGACGTTTCGTTAAATATGATGCTGGTTTAAAAATAGACTTCCCCCAGTGGTGATTCTGCTACTGACCGTGTCAAGGCGGTTCTCTCTTTGCCACCCTTGCTTTTGTTTGCCTTGTGTCTTTGTGCTTGTGTTTTGTTCATAATTGTCGCTTGTGTATTTGTTGGTGTTTTCTGTGTTCTTCTCGTGTGTTTGGTTGTGTGCGTGTGTGTGTGACGTGCTGTCTATCGATGTCGTGGTGGTGATTGCGTCTTGTATGTAACTTTCTTCTGTACATGTGTCTATGTGTATTAATTGCTATATAAATTGCTTTCTGTCGGTGTTTTGGTGATGGTGGTTCCTGCTTGACTTTACATTTGTTTTCATTTATATGTTTGTATACACATATGTCTGATTTTAATTGCATGTCTGAATACCATTGTTGAATAAACAATCTTTAAGTTTCAGCTATATAGCCTTTACTAACCACTTTGGGTTTAAAAACTTTCGCAGTACCAAATACCAGAAAGTCCAGTGTTACAACGAATGTCTGACATTTTCAATCCGAGTTGATTTTAATTGCATTTTGCGAGTGAAGAGCATAGACTAAAGTATACAATTTTGATGATAAGTTGGTAACCCATTCGAGTATTGATAGCGTTTAGAGGTTTAGTCCAATATGAGATTACTCTATTTTTATGTCTTATGATAATGGCGTCATGACGTAATCTCCGTAGATCATATATGATGTAGTTGACTTTTTAAAGTTAAAGATGTACTTATAAAATCGCAGTTGGACTTTTTCTAGATCACTAAATTTACCGTGACCCCAGATTTCACTGCCATAAGGTAATATTGGTTTAACTGTTTTGTCGAATAATTCTGTCTGTAAGACGTTTGGCCTTTTTGAGTAATGCAAGCATGACTTCAATTGCTTGTTCTGCAATACGTTGTTTAGTTTTATGAAACGCACCGCTTCTGGAGATTAGTATGCCTAAATTCCTCATCACCTATATTGAATTTTTTTCGTTGTCACTGAAAATTACGGTATCATCTGCATATCAAGCTACATTCAAAAAGTGGTCCTTAACTTAGTTTGATGAATGTAGAAGACGCCATCTATTATGAATATGTCCTGTACACCCCGGGAGATTTTGGCAAACTGACCAATCAAATTCCAAGGATTTACTCTGACAGGTAATAAATATACATACACGTATGCATGTGGCTCTGATAAAAGCCAGACGAAGCCAAAAACATTTGATAAGGGTTTTACACATTGTCGCATCGTTTTAGCTGAAGAGAATAATTTTGAGATCTAAGATTTAAAGCAGTATCACATGTCACGCTTTAGATTGGTCTGAGACTGGTCAGGGTGTGCATTGATTGCAAACCTACACATTTTATATTCGACCAGTACCCAAACTCAAATAACCCCGCCATATTAGAATTTAATCATGATTTTTAATGATCGATCGCAAATAGGTGCTGATGATTGAATATTTGTTTAGTCCGATTCAAAACTATCTGCACCCAAAGTGAAGAGGAAATCAATTCACGTGATAACTAAGATAAATATATCAAGGTTGAAAATAGGTTGTTAAAAAGAGATAAAAGTATAATAACAAACCTATTGGATTTTAGTACTAATTCAATTTTATTATCAACATCTGGTATTCAGTTTTCATAAGAAAGGGTTGTTATGTATTAAATTTTATGGTGTGTGTTAATACTTTGAATGCTTTAAACGTGTTTACTGAAATTTGAAAACAGTGACGAACCAGACCAGTGTTTATTGAAAATCCTTCTCAAATTATACCACCTCATTATGAATGGACACGATCTTAAAACAATGATGCACTTAATGCATTACGTACATCACCAAAGAAGTACTTTAACGTCTCGTTTACCCGTACAATGCTGAATTGTTAAATTGACTATTCCAAAATTAAACAGGTCAAGCTTACGGTGCATATTTAGAGATTTTTCTAAAGAAAAGTGTAGCATGACAAACAGTGCAGACCCTGGTGAGAGGGCTCTTCTAGGAGCCGTCTCATCTGGATCTATACTTTCACATAGGACATTAGTGACTCTTGTCCCGCGCTGTAATGGTTTACATTTAATCTCCCATTATATTTGTGTTTGAATTAGTTTCTGCGCTCAGATAACTGTCAAATGCGACACATGAAGTTTTATATAGAACATAACATCATTTTACGATTGGTTTTCTCAAAAGACAACACAGGAAATGATCACCGAACAAGCAGTTAAATCTACATATAGCGCCTATATAATGTCAGTAAACCTCGTGACCTTGGACTGCAACCTTTATAGATTTTCTGTTCTATTTGCAAACCTATCGTTCAGTGCAACCAAAAACCCAAAACTGTAAAACATGCATTCAACTGGTTCGACTTTTTCTTGGTTTAAGCGGTCGGCGTGCGTCGATTGAACCACTGTCTCTTATAAATATTATTTTCTATTCAACTCTGATGATTATGAACTTTGAATGCGTACTCAATTTTGACATTCGTGACTTGTTAGTTGATATTTTTGTTTATGGGATATGACGTCAAATGACGATTACATTACAGGAACTCATTGGTAAACGATATGTCCAACTAGAGGCTCCCATGGTAAACTCCGGTCCTTTCTTCGAAAGGAAACATTTTTCTAGCATCACAATTTGTTGCTAGTGATTCAATATCATCTTGGGATAGACAAACACTCGACCTTTCTATTTTTTCACAATGAGAATTGATGCAAACATAAAATGAAACTTTCATATTTATCAGGTTGAAAATAACAATGTCTGCTAAACTTCTGATCATTCACTACTCCAAGTTTCGAAAGTTTGACAAAGTACGCATCTTATCTGCAAACACTACAAACCAGTGTCAAAAACCTTGAATCCACATCAGACACCAATTCAAATGACTGTAAAAATCTAGTGTCAAAACCCTTGAATCCATATCAGACACAAAGTCAAATGACTGTAAAAAATCTAGTGTCAAAACCCTTGAATCTATATCAGACACCAAGTCAAATGACTCTAAAAACCTAATGTCAAACATTGAATCCATATCAGACACCAAAATCGCCTAACTCTGCAAACATAGTGTCGCAAACCTTGAATCCATATCCGACACCAAATCAAATGACTACAAACCTAATGTCAAAACATGGAATCCACATCAGACACCGAATTTGCCTGACTCTGCAAACCTTGTGTCGACAACATGGAATCAATATCAAACACCAAAACCTTGAATCAATATCAAACACCAAGTTACAGGACTCTAAAATCGCAGTTGCAAAAACATGGAATCCATATCAGACACCAAGTCTCCGGACTCTACAAACCTAGTGTAAAAATCATTGCATCAATATGAAACACCAAGTCACCTGACCCTACAAAACAAAGTGTAAAATATCCTTATCAGACACCATGTCTCCCGACTCTACAAACTTAGAGTCAAAATCCTTGAATCCATATCAGATACCAAGTCATCTGACTCAACATACCTAGTGTCAAAAACATGGAATCCATATCAGAAACCAAGTCACCTGACTCAACATACCTAGTGTCAAAAAGATGGAATCCAAAACAGACACCAAGTCATCTGACTCAACATACCTAGTGTCAAAAAGATGGAATCCATAACAGATACCAAGTCATCTGACTCAACATACCTAGTGTCAAAAACATGGAATCCATATCAGAAACCAAGTCACCTGACTCAACATACCTAGTGTCAAAAAGATGGAATCCATATCAGACACCAAGTCATCAAGCGTAAGGTCGGGATCAAGCTTTTTGGAAATAAATCAATTACCGCTGTACCAAGTTAAGGGTTTACTGTGCTTCCTCATAATAATATACATATACATATTGTATTCTCTCTAGATACCTAAACTGAGATACTAGTCAAACAGCTTGGACCCAAGCGAGACACTAACTGCATTCGTGACATGCGATCCAATTTGTTTCAGTGTTTACACTTTCTTGCCATGTACAAAGGGAAGAGCAAACAATGCACCCTTTACTTGATTAACCCTTCCGCTGCTAAACGCTGTCGTCTGCTAACTTTGTCGTCTCCTACAAATTTTCATTTTTTGATTTCCTTCATGTTTGTTTCAAAAACATAGTAATACCAACAAACAGTTTGGATCTTGATGAGACGCCGAGTTACTCGGCGTCTCATCTGGATCCAAAATGTTTGCATAGGTAATCACAGATCCGGCATTGGCAGCGAAAGGGTTAAGAAGACGCCTATTAACGCCTTTGAAAACAAAGTATATCCAGAGTAGACCAAGACCAAACGGGCCATGTAGGTCTGCACTGTTTGATTATATTACATATACATTTTAGTTTTGCCATGACCAAACACAATTAACGTGCATATTATATAAACCATTATAAAAATCCATCTAATTATTTTACTAGCAAAATTTATGAATACCCATCGGGTAAATGATTACTTAAACCAAGGGGGCTCGCAAGTCTTTCTGACGACTATTCCTTTAATTTACCCTGTAAGCACTAGGTAAGACTAGTTTGTAAAACATGGCGTTTTCCTCAGTATTCGATGTGTATATTTCTATCCCATAATATCAACACCTAGTCTGCTCAAACGCGTATCTGCTACACTTAACCCATACCCTCATAGGCTATTTTTAGATCCAACCTCTTTGAATAAATCTACCGAAAAGGAGCATTAACTAGATAAAAGGACACATTTTGTTTTTGTAGTTTGAAACCATTGTGATAAATAGAGCATTTGCTCCTATAGGAGCAAATGCTTTATTTATCACAATGGTTTCTACAGGTAGCATTTGCAGAGGCGTCAAAAGACGTCAATATTAGGGAATGGGTTAATGCTTTATTTCGATTTGTTAACCCTTTCCTCCATGAACATTCATGTAAGAAATAATTATGTCATAAATATTTATTAGATTCATTTGCTATAATAGCACATGGACACCAGAATTTCTAGTCACGACAGAAGCTTTAGAATCATATCTCTATCATATCATATCATAAACAAACAGGGCAGACTCTGATCAGACGGTTCCTATAGCATCTTGGTCTACTCTATTTGCAAAGGAGTAAAGGGTTAGACAGCTTCGCCTCTGATGAGGCACCTATTTACCCTACGTCTGATCTAGGTCTACACAGGTGGCTGATACGAGTCAGTTGGTAGTCGGTGTGATTAGGATCAATAGTACCCAATGTTCCAGCATCAAACAAGTTGTTCTTTTCTGAAGCGTCTTATACGTTACTTGGTTCAATACCTACTGAATATTCATGGGCAAAATAGTTATAATGAAATATGCAGGGTGGAATATTGTAACCATTTTAGAAAGTAAAGAAGCACATCTATCAAATTTCATTAGCAAACAGAGCAGATCCTCATCATACGGCTCATATAGGAACCGTCTGATCTGGGTCTACTCTGTTTGAAAATGCATGAAATTGCGTTTATATTAAGGAAAGCGTTAGATTTCACCTGGTACATGTATTTCCTAAGTGTCCAAACTGCCTGTCTTGTGAATGTTACAAAACTTCGCACACGGTATTGAACAGCTATTAAAAAATAGAAATATCGAGGGAGGGTATTAATTTGTAAGAATTCAGATGAATCAACACAATTAACCCTTTGGTCGACAAATAAAGTTCGTCTTCTAAAATGTGGCTTACTTCAGGTTTCAAAATGGAGTCTTCTTTCTTCAATTTCTTTGCAAACAGATAACCAGATTTACTTGGCCTCTCACTTAGGTCCATGCTTATAAAGCGTTTTAGTTGAGTCTGAGTTTGTTCTCAAGCTTTTGATTGGCCAGATTTGAGCCAAAGGCTCAAATCTGTCCAATCGAAAACTTGAGAACGAACTCAGACTCAGCTAAAACGTTTTATAAGCATGGGTACAGAATTAACTCTTACCTCATATAAACGTATCTGCACGCGTTTGCACACAGGGTAGACCCAGATCTGACGGCTCCTGTCAGCCTCTACTCTGTTTACTAATAGAATTTGAAAGATATGTTTCCTTATTTTCTAAAATGGCTACAATGTTCCACCTTCCATATTTCATGATAACTATTATGTCCATGAATATTCAGTAGAAACAAGGTTTACATGGGTGATCATTATAAATGCCAATAGTGACAGGGGAGTAAAGAAGACATTTATCGTCGCTTTCGAAATTGAGGATTTATAGCAAACAGCGTTAGTAAATTATCGTGTATATGTGGTCGATAAACCTTGTGCTACTGTGAAACATTATCTCTCGCCTATGTGATTACCTATCTAACTAGTTTTGATCCAGATGAGACGCTGAGTAACTTTAGGATCCAACTGTTTGTTATTGTCACTGTTTTTGAAACAACGATGAAGAGAAATAAAAACAAACGGAAATTGTAGCATACGAAAAAGTTTGCAGACGACAAAAGTTGGCAGCCCTAATGTGGATATGTGCATTTATGACTACTAATGATTTGATTATGATTTTGTGAAAGTATTGACCGAGTCTCATGACACACTTTTCAAAAACTAACACGATTGACCTAGTGTCAGTTGGATTGGATCCTGATATGACGTACAGTTCGACAGGGGGGGGGGGGGGGGGGAGGGGGGGGGGGTACGGTCGCGGTTAGCGAGATAAGGGTTATGGGAATTCGGAATGTGTTAATACCGTAAAACCCTTCTAAATCGAACATTCAATTTAGTATAAGTATCGGTCTTAGAGACAGGTTGCAGCTTCATGTAGGGTGAAAGTCATGCTGAAAGCTCTTCTGGGGGTTTTCTGCATTACATTGTACTTTCACCCTGCATTAAGCAGCCACCTACCAAAATGTATAAACCATTTTCTCTACTAGAATTCCGGTTTAGAGGGGTTTTACTGTATAAGATAACTGTCGTTCAAAGATTGTTCTAAGGCATAAATCTTCCTGTACTACGATTGTCGTCTGCTGAACACATTTTCGTCTGCTGCAAGTTTTGGAGTGGACACTTGTTCAATGTTTTGATAAAAAGATAAACAGGGTGTCAAAGAGTTTGGATCCTGATGAGACGCCAAGTTACTCGGCGTCTCATCTTGATCTATACTATTTGCATATGATATCACAGACCCGTCTTCATGGAACTGAAGCAGGATTTCTCTGTTTTAGGTCAACTTATCAGTTTTAAGCATGCGAACATTTAACTCTTTCGCTGCCAAGTTGCGTTTGTAACTACCTTTGCAAATAATTTGGATCCAGATGATACGCCGAATAACTCGGCGTCTTATCAGGATCTAAACTGTGTGTTAGTGTCTGTAACTTTTTTAAAAAATAAAAATGAAGAATTTTTTATAACAAAAAATGAAAATTGCAGCAGACGACAAATGTTGCAGACAACAGAATTTGACAGCGTTATCCTGCAATTCGCAACTTGACTTACATATACAGTTGAACTTCGATATCTCGAACTTCAAAGGGCCATAAAATGATGTTCGAGTCATCCGTTTTCTAATCTGAACAATTCCTCGACTTCTAGGTTGAAAGTAATGCTGAAAGATCATGCATTAAGCTGTCACGTGTGTTTTTAGATATACGTAGTGATACACTTTAGAACAATTCTGTATTGTAAAAGATTTGAAGTACCCAACTGTTACTTACATGTGTCTCGAAGTTCGAGATACAGTAAAACCTCTCTCTAACGGCCACTAAATTACTTCAAATATTTTGTGTTAAAGGCAGGTGGCTGCTTAAAGCAAGGTGAAAGTAAAACAGAACGCTCGTATAGGAGCGTTCTGTTTTACTTTCACCTTGCTTTAAGCAGCCACCTGCCCTAAATACCAACTAATTAACACAATTTATAGGCCGTTATAAAGAGGTTTTACTGTATTGAAGCCCAACTGTATTTACAAAACGATTGCACCTAGATGAGACGTCGAGTAAATCGGTGTCTGGCCAGGAATCAAAATGGTTGACACTCGGTCAGTAGTTTCTAGAAAGCAGTAGATCTAAATCAGGACAGACATTAACCCATTTGCGCCCAGTGGATTCGTCCATGTTTATATACTGGATTAGTCCATTTTTTATCTAAGGGATGCCTGGCATAAACTTTCAATTTCGTTTTGTTTTGTATTGAAATTCCTGTCAGCAAACAGTGTAGACTCTGATAAGACGTCGCATTATGCGGCGTCTGATCAGAGTTTACACTATTTGCCTATGTCCCATATATATGGGATCGTGGTCACAAATGGATTAGTTTGACACCGCGGGGTAAGAGCACATGGGCCTGGACCGCTTCATAGGGGTCTAAATATATACTATATAATAACAAGGGTTCCAACTAGCAGAACGGATATCCGTGCGCCACGAGTACAACTATGGCTGTAACTCTTACAATTTAAGACAATTTCGTGACTATTTCGCCTATTGAAATCCAATATAGTTGTCTATCAAATGGATATAATCTTATAACGGTTACTTATCATTATGAACAAGTATCAATCCAACATTGATTTTTTTCAAAAAATCACGTGTTTTGGGTAATTCACAAACGTTCGTTCACCCCGGTTTCACTATATCACAGCAATAACCTGGCAATTTGCAGTTAAAAAATGGCGTGGTTCAATAAAACGAATCAATTCTATCACCCTCCTCCAATTTTTTAGTCCCCAGCATCAAAAGAATGATGTAAAACTAGCGAGTTTTTGTCAGTTAGCTTCAAATCGTCGAGGAAGGAGTCATTGTACGTGACGTCACGGATTTCCCAACTTTTCCTTCGCTCATCCAATGAAATGGCTCCTTTCAAATTTGTTGCAAAATGGCACCATCCGAAATAGAAACATAACGACAGACGGAAAGGCCGCTGTTGCTAGTTGCTTACTTATTTAGAGGACAAAACAAATGGAGATTGGTGATATAATTGGGTTGTTTTATTGAACCATGCCATCTTTTGAACTGAAAATCGCTAGGTTATTGCTGTGATAAAGTGACACCGAGGTGAACGAGCGTTTGTCAATGACCCAGAAAATACGTGAAATTTTGACAAAATCATTGTTGGGTTGATAATTGTGCATATAAGTTACCGTCAGAAGATTATATTTATTTGATAGTAAAATATATTGGCGTTCAATAGCCGAAAGAATTACAAATTATCATTGAAATTGCAAGAGTTACACTCATATTTGTACTTATGGTACACGGTTGTCCGTTCTGCTAGTTGGAACCCTTGTTATTATATAGTACATATAGACCCCCGTGAAGCGGTCCAGACCCCTGTTGGTAAGAGGCAAGAAACAAGCGCTCATGTTTCGCAAATTGCCTCTTCAACCTGCTGTGAAAGGAAATTGTGTTAAACATTTAGAATTCTGTTTGGTAATGTTGGTTCACATATGTGCAGTAAAAAGTCTCTAAACCGGAATTTTAGTAGAGAGGAATTTAGGTCTTTTTAGGCAGGTGGCTGCTTAATGCAGGATGAAAGTCACACAGAAAGCTCCTTTGGCCTTGCATTTAGCGGCCACCTGTCTTACAGCCCGGCATTAATACTAATTTGAACTTCCGGTTTAGAGGGGGTTTACTGTATTAAAAGAATTAACTAATTTTAGAATTTATTTAGACAGCGTTTCCTGAGATGACGCTTTCCTCAACAGGCTTAATTAATTCTGATCTAGTCATAAAATATACATGTATGTCTGTCCAAAAACTCTGAGCTGGAACAATACCTACAAACCACTTCGGCTTTAACCCTTCGCTTGCTATTCACGTCAATATACCTACATGTAAATAGTGAAGACCCAGATGAGACAGCTCCTGCAGGAGCTGTCTCATCAGGGTCTGCACTATTTACAAGTTGATTGTGCAACCAGTGCACTCCACAGCAGTGATTGCACAGCGAAATACGTATACACAGTGAAGATATATGTAATTATACAACAGGGCATGGGTAAAGAAGGAGAAATGTATTTTAAAATTCAGCAAGCGAAAGGTTAACTTAGGATGTCGATAATTTATTTACAAAATATATACCCTTATCCAACTATAGTAAAATCCCTCTAAACCGGACGTTCAGTTTAGTATAAATATCGGTCGTGGAGATAGGTGACAGCTTAATGCAGGGTGAACGCTCCTCTAAGGAGCTATCTGCATGGCTTTCACCTTGCCACCTGCCTAAAAGTTTCTAAATTCTTCTCTACCTGAATTCCGGTTTAGAGGGCTGTTACTGTATGTTCGACCAGACTCGTAATTGCCAACAGCTTGCACCCATATAAGACGCCGAGCAACTCGGAGTCTGGTCAGGGTACAAGGTGTTTGATTTTCGGTCAATAGTTTCGCAACTTCTTGATCGAATCGGAAGTAGTCAAAATCGCATCGATTGCACCTTTGCTCCTATAGGAGCCATCTGATCAGGGTCTACTCAGTTTGCTTATGGTATAACATAAATCTAATTCAGTTTCTATCTGAGCCAAAATGTTCATATACCATTATAAAAAATTATGCCATAATTTCTTTCATGAATATAAATGAAGTAAAAGGTTGTCATGCTAAATCTACATGATTCACATTTGCAAACAGCTTGGATCCAGCTGAGACGCCAAGTAGCTCGGAGTAGCTCGGCGTCCCATCATGACCCAAGCTGTTCGACATTCACTCAACAGATTCTCAAGCAGAAAAAGACAACATATCAGATTTTGGCAGATATATTTTTATCAGTACGATAAGAGTTAAAGAAAACTTTTTTTCATAGCTGAGTACTTGGGTTAATCATTGTCTATCAACATTAATGGAACTGTACACCACAACAAGCTGTATAACGTGAGCGCCTGGGCCCACGCAAACGCCTTGGTTATGAAAGGTGTGTCGCCTCGTATGAATATGGATTAAAAGTATCCTCTGACAGTTGTAAGCGGATTCTTGTACAGCAACACCTGTTCAATATCTATTATAATTATTCTCGTTGACTGTTTAGTAGGATTTTCCTTACATATACAGTAAAACCCTGCTAATGCGGCCACCTAAAAGAGGTATAATTATGGGTGTTAGATGCAGGTGGTAGCTTAATGCAGGACAAAAGTAACGCAGAAAGCTCCTAGATGAGCTTTCTGTCTTACCTTTGTCCTGCATTAAGCAACCACCTGCTTCTAAAGATAGGCATGTTTATTCATTAAGTGGTCGCATTAGATGGGTCCTACTGTATGTCTTTTAACGCACGTCGATTCAAATAGCGAATATACTGATCAGCTAGACGACTTATGTGGGAGCCGTCTGATCAGGGTATGCCCTGTTTGCAAAACTTTACATACGAAATAATATAGATCTGATTCTACAGATTTTGAATTGACCAACAATTAGTGTGTTCGAACATGTATGTCATTATACAACATAATCTAATTAGTATTCATGATATCTCTGTTACTATATGAATATTCGCGATACAACGTTCCAACCTGTTAACTAATTATCCACACTACCAGTAATATGTAACCACGAACGAACAGGGTATCATTGGTGTCAAGTTATCAACACTCTTTGGCAAGTGTCAATTAGCACTGTATCTCTGGCCAGTGACAGCCTCACAAAACGACCGTTAACCCATTTCCTGATATTGACGACTTTTGACTACTCTGTAAAAGTCACTTTGTGAAACCATTGTGATAAATAGAGCATTTGCTCCTACAGGAGCAAATGCTCAATATATCACAACGGTTTCAAACTACAAAATTCTAAAATGTTCCTTTTCTCTTGTTAATGCTCCTTTTCGGTAGATTTATTCAAAGATCTAAAATAGCTTATGAGGTTATGGGTTAAACAGGTCTATTTCTGGGATGTAACCCTTTACTCCGTGAATATTATAAATGAAATAACGACCTGGTGAATATTTATTAGATTAATCTTTATAACGGCACATGGACAAAGGATATATTGGCCATGACAGAAAGTGTAGAATTATATCTATTTTATTTGACAAACAAACAGAGCAGACACTGATGATCCTACAGGAGCCGTCTGATCTGGGTCTGTTCTGTTTGCAAAGGCTAAGAAAGGCGTATTTAATTGAGTAAAGGATTAAGATAGGTGGTAGCTCAATGCAGAATGATCCTGTAGGAGCTTTTTGCATTCCTTTCGTCCTACATTAAGAGACCGCCTGTATGTAATGACATACGTGTGTGTTGATTTAGTGACCGCTGTAACGAGGTTCTCCTGTATAACGAATAATTAAAAAATAAACGTATTTTAACCTTTCAACCTTGAATTGTCAGAGTGGAACAGTCCATCAGTATTCAACTCAGTATGAAAGGCTTAAAGTTGCTAGATGATTTTACATATAGCAAGGCCACAATATGTAGATGTGCATAATGTTGGGGGGGGGGGGGCTTTCTGGGAGTTATGCCCCTTTAAACTTAGAAATCACTATGTCTCTTGACCCTATCTTTGTAAGCACAACTCCTCTCAAACTATTCAACAGAATTTCATAAAAGTACCTAGTTATAGTCTACTTTCAGTCCGAATGACCGTTCAGCCGACTGTACATTTACTCCCCTGGTCATTGAGTCATTGGCCTACAATATTGAGCACTGCTAACATTTGGCGCTATCATGCAGCCGCAGTACCGGCGAGTGACCCGCACAGGTACCCATTTTAACCCCTGGGTGGAGAGGATGTGCGGGTGGGAGACACGGAAAAGCGTCTCTGAAATTTCCGGGTGGGACCGGGATTTGAACCTCGGACCTCCGGACTGATAGTCAAGCGCGTTACCACTAGACCACCGCCACATAAAACCTTGTATGTAGCAAGGACACAATATGTAGATATGCATATTGTCAGGGATGATCCCTTCTGCAATTTTTCTGGGATGTATTCCCCTATTAGACATCACTATTTAATAGTGAAGGAAAACCCGGTTTGATGTCGTGTCGACATTTCCTGTCATGTATATTTGAACAGAAAGTTTGTTTTAATCAGAGGCAACCAGAGACATATACATACATGTGTGTATATTGCTCTGTTTTAATTTACTACATGCTCGTTTTATAATTGCATAATATATGCAACATAGAAAAAAATGTCTGGCAGAATCAGGTTGGTATCATTCTACATATATTACATGTAGCAAAAGAGCAGACCCTGGTTGTGTACGAGCCGTCTTAATTTGGTCTACTCTGTGTGCAAAGGCGTTATCCTGTTACTTTATATGGATGCCTTTTGACAACTTCACAACTGAGTAGTCCCACAGGCGTTAGCATTTTACTTCATATGGACGCATTTAGACAACTTTACAAATGAGTAATCCCAGAAGCATTAGCGCGTTACTTCATATGGACGCCTTTTACAACTTTACAACTGAGAAGTCCCAAATCAGTGTCCATGCTTATAAAGCTTTTAGTTGAGTCTGACTTTCGTTCTCAAGCTTTTGATTGGTCAGATTTGAGTTCACAAGCTTTTGATTGGTCAGATTTGAGCCAAAGGCTCAAATCTGACCAATCAAAAGCTTGAGAACGTTCTCAGACTCAACTAAAAGTTTTATAGGAACCTCTGATCACGGTCTACTCTTCTTGCTTATGAAGAAATATACATGTAGATATAATCGTAGTTTCTGTCATGGTCAAAATGTCACTTGTTCATAGCCATTATATGATCATCAGGTAATACATATTTATGATGTCATTATTTCGTGCATTAATATTTATCGATAAAGGGTTAACGTGCGCTTAATGGTTATATAAAAATACAGTAGAACCTTTCTTAGCAGGTTACCAAAAAGGCCTATTATAGGTGTATACGGGAGATGGAAGCTTAATGCAGGTCGAAAGTAATACAGAGAGCTTCTATGGGAGCTTTCTGCATTACTGTTGCCCAGCATTTACCAACTATCTGTTTCCTAAACCTCATATGTTCAATAAAAATACCGCTTAGGACAGGTTCTAATGTAAACAAGTGTCCAGTGTTCGGGTGTCTCTTTGGCATGCTTAGCAGTTTTGCGTACTCACATTATAGATACCGTAGAACATGTCTTAATCAACCAGTCATTTATTGAACATAGGAGACGTTATAAGTAGGTGGTTGGTTAATGCAGGGCCAACGTAATGCATAAAGCTCCTATAGGAGCTTTCTGTATGACTTCTGACCTGCATTAAGCTTCCACGTGCCTTACAGACTTATAATCACACCTCTTTTATGGACGCTTAAGACAGATTCTTCTGCATTTAAACCCCTACAGTAAACGCATATTTTCAATGACGTCATAAAATTTGGTATTTGTTATGAGCAATCATTAAATGAAGATCGTCATTTTGAATTTATATCGAAAAGTGTCCCTGTGATAAAAAAACAGTTTTCGTCGATACTTATATTGTTTGTTGTTAAACAAGTAATTATCAGACTGACTGAACAGTTATAAAACTAAAACGAAACCCGAATAAATACTAATACATTGGAGAATAATACCGGACCTTCGATATCAAACATATGAAAGATTAGTCTCCTTAACCCATTACCTCATAGGCTCTTTTAGAACCAACCACGTTGAATAAATCTACCGAAAAGGAGCATTCCCTAGAGAAAAGGAAACTTTAAGAATTTTGTAGGTTGAAACCATTGTGATAAATACAGCATTTGCTCCTATAGGAACAAATGCTCTATTTATCACAATGGTTTCGACAGGTGACTTTTACAGATGCGTAGAAAGGCGTATTTATGGATGAAAGGGTAAAGCGTTTATTGGATTAAATTTCTTGCGATAGGCTTGTTTTCAGCATGTTTATATACGTTTAAAACGCGTTGTAAGTAGAGCTTAATATCACTTAAACATTTAAACGCTGAATTGTCAGAAGGGAATAGTCCATCAGTATTTAGCTACAGATTCCTCTCAATATGAATAGCTTAACTTTGCAAAAGGAGTTTGAATGACAAGCAGCACAGACCTTGACGAGAGTGTTCCTCTAGGAGTCCTCTGATCTGGGTATACACTGTTTGCAAATGGTGGTGAATGATTGTCTCACATTCAAAGGGTTGACGGTGTACCTAACGTTCTTATGTCTTCAGTCTACAGAATGACTGATAATGGGCGACTTGATAGAGTTATCTCCTCAAAGTCGATGTATAAATTGGCGGTCCAACATTCGGATATCTTCCGATTTTATAGACTGTATTTGTTTATTGAAGCAGAGACATGTACATGTATCTGAATGAAGTGATTGATTATAAAAAATTATCAACAAAATTATTATGATCATGTAGATGAAATGAAAACATCTTTCATTCATTTTGAACATAGAATGCTCTAAATACAGTTCTTTCTTTCAAACATTTTGCACAAGGATATGTGTGGGGGATTACACTTCCCTTGCAATAATGTAATAACAGACTTTTAAGATAGTATCTTTATGACCATGTGTCTTTGATATAGTTTTAGATTTAAATATTATTCAAGTGTGTTCACTAGAGAGACCATAATAACATTAATACAAATAAAGGTTTGACCAGTTTGTATGGAAATTAGAAAGTGAAATGTTCCCACAAATAGTACATACAAATAGCAATAAATGTAAACATATTGAAATTATACCACAAATAAACTTAATCAAGATATGTTGAAACGCTGAAAAATAACGATTTTAACATGTTCGAGAAGTTTGGATTCAATTGAGATTTTTAAAAGCTTTATTAGTGTTGTTATATTTTCTTGTCCTTCGGAATAATCAGATTTGATGTTATTAATTTTTAAAATTAAATACTGCTTAAGCAGGTGCTAGGGGGCATGAGTAGTGTTGCACTTTTAATTATTACTCATGAACAGACTCAATCAAACCGAGTCTGCAATTTTCTCTTTTCGCATTGCTACTTTTGCTTTCGACAGATCTCCCACTTTCAGGATATATTTACTTCACAACATCAGGTGTTAAGTGCTTGTGTGGCGGTCGTCAAAAGTCGCCCGTACTTCATTCCTAGTGTTGTTATATTGTCTGGTCCTTCGGGATCATTAGTTTTGATGTTATTAGTTTTGAAAATTGAATACTGCTTAATCCGGTGCTAGGGGGCGTGAGTATTTTTGCAATTTTAATTACTACTCATGAACAGACTCAATGAAACCGAATTGCTACTTTTGCTTTTGAGACGATTCTAGAGAGTCACAGGCCAGGTAGCGTGGTCTCAGTATGGGGTTTGGTGGAGATATACGAGGGAATGAGCTATTCTTGAATATGTTTAAATTTGCGCATCTGATCTGGATTTACACTGTTTACAAATGCAAGCATACACGCTTCCCAAATTCAAAGGGATAATTCCAAATGAATCGCTTGAATATACAAGTGACATGTTTTAACCCTTTACTCCATAAATACGCATTTATAGGTACGTCTTTGCAAACAAAGTAGACCCTGATCAGACGGCTCCTATAGGAGCCGTCTGATCAGGGTCTGCTCTGTTTGCTTATGCTATAATGTAGATATGATTCTATAATTTCTACCATGGCCAAAACGTTTTGTGTCCATGTGTTATTATAACAAATTAATCTAATTAATATTCATGACGTCATTATTTCTTACATTAATATTCATGGAGTAAAGGGTTAAATCGTTTGTTATGGGTTGGGTGTTGAAACAGACCCATTCGCAAATCGTGGTAATATGTATGCCACATGAACGTGGTTGGTGACGTGGTTGAGTAGGTCGACGGCAAAACATTTCAACTCTTCTTTAATTGCCAGCTTGTTTTTGAGTATACGAATTACGTATTTCCCACTCTAAACATTTTACGAGGACGCTGATATTTGTTTAGTGCCTACATAAAGCCTATACCGCGTATGCAGTTGGACGTGTTTTTATTATAGAATACGCATATTGGTTTATTTTGTAGACATGCATTCGCTCTCCAAGACAATAAGGAAGATGGCAGATACAGTAGAAACTGTCTATAGATATGGCTGAACGAAGGGACGTGAGAGACTAGATCATTTACTCCATGAAAATGTATGTACAATTAAACCTCTCTATAACGGCCACTAAATGACATCAAGTGTTAAGGGCAGGTGGATGCTTAAAGCAAGGTGAAAGTTTTCATATGCATAGAAAGTCGTATTTATAGGGTTAATGGTTCATTCTGATTTGATGCGAATATACTTCCGAAACGATGAGGATATTGAGAAACTATTCACTGAGTGTCAGAGAGAAATGGTCCTCAGTGTCCAGTCTGATTGCACAAGCGAGTCTGGCGGTTATAAAATGACGGGAGAGGGGTTTACGGTGTAGGTGGTGAAGTATTCCTTTCCATGTTCTATCTTTATTCCAAATTGGAATACCTACTGAATATTCATGGGCAAAATAGGTATCGTGAAATAAAGAAAGTGGAACTTTGTAACCATTTTAGAAAGTAAAGAAACGGAACTATCAAATTCCACTAGCAAACAGAGCAGACCCTGATCATCCAGCTCATATAGGAGTCGTCTGATATGGGTCTACTCTGTTTGCAAACGCTTGAAAAGGCGTTTATATGAAAGAAATGGTTAATACAAGACACCACTAATGTAGAAACACCTATAGAAGCTTATACAAATCCAAACCCAAATCAAACATAAATATGATATGCAGTTACAGTTGTCATGGAGAAAATCATGTGCAAATTTAATAGACCAAGACCGATCGGCTGACATTTCTTGAACCTATAGTAATGGTATAATGGATAGTCTAAATGTTTTTGATAGCTAAATAAAAAGACTCAATATTATAACAAAGACCATTGGTCCAAACTACAGCAGGTCTATACGTGTTACGTGCTTGATAAAAATCGAATCATTACAGCATAACCTTACTAAGCAAAACTAAGACATATGAAGACAAGGGGCTGCTCAATACAGGATTAAAGTAATACAAGGAACCTCCCAGAGCAACTTACAGGTGTTCAGTTTGGCGATGTGTTCACAACAGCGAGTGTTTGAACTAAAGATGTATTCATATTAGATATCATTCAGATTGGCCAGTGTTCAGGTTAGGGATGTGTTCACATTAGCAAGTATTCAGATTGGTCAGTGTTCAGGTTAGTGATGTGTTCACATCAGTGAGTATTTGGATTGGCCAGTGTTCAGGTTAGGGAGTATTTGGCGAGTATTTGGTTAAAAGATGCGTTTATATTAAGCGAGTGTTCAGGTTATCGACGAGTTAACAATAGTGAGTGTTCGGATAAGCGATTTTCACGTTAGCGATTGTTCAATTTTTCATTGTGTCCCCTTTAGTAGTTGTTCGAATTAGCAAGTGTTCAGATTAGCCAGTATTCGGATTAACGAGTGTTCGGATAAGCGATGTATTTGCATTCATAAGCCATGTGCTCACATTCATTGTGCTCGCATTCATTAGCGACGTGTTTGCATTCATTAACGTTGTGCTCGCATTCATTAGCGACGTGTTTGCATTCATCAACGATGTGTTTGCATTCATTAACGATGTGTTTGCATTCATAAGCCATGTGCTCGCATTCATTAGCGACGTGTTTGCATTCATTAACGTTGTGCTCGCATTCATTAACGACGTGTTTGCTTTCATTAATGTTGTGCTCGCATTTCATTAGCGATGTGCTCGCATTTCATTAGCGATGTGCTCGTATTCTTTAGCGTGTGTTCGGATTAGCGTATATACACCGAATGCATACATGTTAGGTAGATATAACAGCTGATTCTAAATAATATGTTTACTTCGATGATGGCTACAGCCAACTTTTTTAATCGTCGCACATTTCAATATTCTATGCATATAATAATCAGCTATACTAATCCTGCTTGTGTACCAGCTAAACAATATGTAATGCGTTACAGTTTTATACTAATAGCAGTCTAACATTTCAGTAATATGTAATAATCAGCTGCACCAGTCCCGCTTTTGTACCAGCTAACGCTAAGGCTATGACATTTGAAATAGAAAAAAATAATCAAATTGCTTGACAAATCCAAGGAAATGAACGGAGTTGCTGATATTTCTTTTGAATAACTCTTTGCCTACTAAAGGCGATCTGACTTGTAATTGCAAAAACACTTGCATGCAGATGAGACGCCGACTAACCCTGTGTCGCATTAGAATAAAAGCTGTTTAACACTCTCAAAAGTAAGTACAACTGTAGCAGATCAGAGTTGAGCAGACATCGTGTTTTAACCCTTTCCCTGATGATTATTCATGAAGGAAATAATGACGTCATGAACATAAATAAAAGTATTTCTTATAATGGCATATGAACACAGAACATTTTGGCTCAGGTAGAAGTTGTAGAATCAGATCTATAGTACACCATAATCAAACAGAGCAGACCCTGATCAGACAGCTCAGCGTCTACTCTGTTTGCAGATGCGAGAAAATGTGTTTACATAAAGGAAAGAGTTAATATGCAGAAAACTGCTCTGTGAGAGTTCTGTGTCATAACCCTGCGGGAAGCTGTCATTCGCCATTTGCCTGAATGTTCCGAATATAATAGTTCGTTTTTAAAGTTCGGATTAGCGGGATTTTACAGCAGAAACAAATAAATAACTAGATACAACAAATAAATAACTGGATACATCATTGAAATAACTCGATACAACAAATAAATAACTCGATACAACAAATAAATAACTGGATACAAAATAAATAACTACATGTAGATACAACAACATAGAAATAACTAGATACAACACAGACAGAACTAGATGCAACAAATAAATAACTAGATACAACAAATGAATAACTAGATACAACAAATAAATAAGTTGATACAAAATAAATTACTAGATAGGACAACATAGAAATAACATAGAAATAACTGGATACAACATAAAAATATAGAAATAACTAGATACAACAATAAATAACTAGATATAACTAATAAATAACTAGATACAATAACATAGAAATAACTAAATATAGCATTGAAATATAGAAATTACTAGAAACAACATAGCCATAACTAGATACAACAAATAAATAACTAGATACAACATTGAAGCTGTTTTATTGAATTTAATTTACTACAGTTATACCATAGCACATACATGTTTACCACTGTCCTTCTCGTAATATCTCAAATCTTCATCCAATGACGGAGATAGGTCTGTAAAAATACAAAACATTACTAATTACCCTAAGTATTGGGACCTCCAATCAGCCCTCTCCATGTGGTTGTTAAGCAGAATAAGTCAACTTAACATCATTTTTACTTTAATTGGTCTGACCTAGTAGCACATATTGTATACCCTGATCAAAATACTCCTTCGGGAACACATTGATCTGCGTCTACATTGTGTTCCCATGTTCTAAGGGTATTTAGGGCTTACAAGATACATGTACATTTCTTGTGAATAAAACAATACAATGTATTTCAGAGTTTCAATGAGAAATACATTAATGTGGTATTGATAACAGTATACAGTTAAACCTCTCTATAACGGCCACAATATGGTTAATTAGTTGGTACGTATGACAGGTGGCTGCTTAAGCAGGCGCCTGCCCTTAACACAAAATACTTGGTGTAATTTAGTGGTCGTTATAGAGATGTTTTACTGTATATGTAGACGTGTAGAAAGAGATATCTGTTTAGCATAATATTTGGTGCTAACTCATTGCATGATTTGTACATTACAAACAGAATTTACCCAGACCAGATAGCTGTTTGATCAGGTCTTTATGTTTGCTATTAGAATATTACCGATATGATTCTACAGTTTCTTCGACAGCCAAATATTCCGTTCTTACACTATTATGAAATATTCACAGAATAAGTATTTCTTATTATGACAACCTATATTAACTGTGGAACATTGGAGCGAGATATACACATAATTAATTTAATTTGTTTGTGTACTCTATGTATTATACATGTATTATCCTAATCATTGATTGAATTATTCATCTAAATGTGATCATAACTAAGGATGTCGAGTTCCAAATTTTCACATAATACGCAAATACGGTTAGGCTTTGGAGATGTGTTTTGGTATATAGTTTTTTATAACTTTCAATTGACACTTGATATCTAGAATAAAACGGACATATTTTAATTTCTTAAGCATATTATGCATTTCAAATAAATATTAATGTGTTTCATAGATGATAGCAGAAACGTGGATAAAATACACCAATTAAACATTTTAACCCTTTTCTCAATGAATATCCATGTAAGAAATAAATGGCATCATGTATTTTAATTAGTTTTATTTATTATGGAACATGAAGAAAGGCAAGTTTGGCCCTGGAAAAATGCAGACTCATATCCATATAATTACATATATGCAAACAGAACAGACCTAGATCAGACGGCTCCTGCAGGAACCGTTTAATCTGGGTATACGCTGTTTGAAAACAAAACACAGAAATGCGTATTTACGGAGTAAAGAGTTTAATAAATAACTCATTTTTTCACCAACCTCTATACCATGGCCATTCTGTAGAATCGTATAGTAGAGGAAACTTTTAACCCGTTACCTCATAAGCTATTTATAGATCCAACCTATTTGAATAAATCTATCAAAAAGGAGCATTAAACTGGAGAAAAGGAAATGTTTAGAGTTGTGCAGCTATGAAACAGTTGTGATAAATAGAGCATCACAATGCTTTTAAAAGTGACTTTTACAAATGCTCAGTATGTGGGAAAGGGTTACATGTAAAAGGGGTCACAACCTAGGGCTTGGTGGAACAATGACGCTTAACCCTATAAGTCCCATATTATATTAGGTAAACTTGCCCAAATCAAAATTTAAAAACACCCAATTTTCATGGCGGATGGGTCCTGCAAAATATGTACAGTTGAGCTTCGATACCTCGAACTCGCATAACTCGAACTTAGGATAACTCGAAGTAAAAGATTGGTCCTCCAAAATTTGACAATGCAGAAATGTTCTAAAATGTATCACTTCGCCTATCTAGAAACACATGTAACAACTTAATGTAGGCCAAAGGTAATGCAGAAAGCTCCTATAGGACCTTTCAGCATTACATTCGACCTGCATTTAGCTGTTGAACATCAGAAATTGTTCAGATTAGAATTAGGATAACTCGAGCCTCTGTTATTAGTATGGTCCCCTAGAGTTCGAAATATCGAAGTCCACTTGTATGAGCTAGGAACAAGATTTGACATTGATAGGTAAAGCAAACAGTGCAAGACCTGATCAGAGAGCATTCTGATCTGGATCTACACTGTTTGCACATGTCCCATATATACAAAGCCATATTTGTAGCTCTGAATCGTTACGATTTCTTACTCAATAGTTAAAACTTTAGATTTCTATCAGAATGATCATATTGTCATTTGGTATATATGTGTGTTTTTCTGTTTTAAATAATCTAATAGAAAGCTAATAAATGTTCGCATGTCCATCGTAAAGTTAGTAATATAAAATAGATAACTTTTATTTTCTCATCATTATCTCTCTCGGGACAATCTGTCTTACTGCCAGTACAAAGTTAAAATATCGCATCGGTCGTCTGAGTTCATCTGCACCGTTAGGACCAATGAAATATATTCTGTTGTTTAAATCATTGTCGGAAAAACAATACAGTGAAAACTCGATACTGCGAAATTTTAGTGATGAAAAATGCATGTCTTTGTAGGCGGGTGGCTGCTTAATGCAGGGCGAAAGTCATGCAGAAAGCTTATAGCTTATACAGGAGCCTTCCCGATCAGATAGCTGATTTAGAAGCTGTCAGATCAAGGTCTACTAATTGTTGATATATTACAACTCTGGTCCTCCACTACATGACAGTAATTTTATTTTTCTTATTTTTAATTTTTAATCCTTTCTTTCATATAAACGTGTTTTCAAGCATTTGCAACCAGAATCAAGGTCTGTTTGCTAACTGAAACTTGAAAGATTTATTTCTAAAATGGCTACAATGTTTCACCTTCCATATTTTATCATAACTATTTTGTCCACGAATATTCAGTAGGTATTGCCATTTGGAATAAACAAAGAACAGGGAAAGTGTTAAACTATGATTAAATCAATTGATACTTGAGTCTTGCATGAATGTTCATGAGACCAAGGGTAGAAGTTACTTTATTTATTTAATAGTTTACATGTGTCATATATTAAACACTATTTATTTTATCTAAAAAATAAACTCTACATGGTATTAATTGTAATTGTATATATTTGAATGTCTTACATGTGACCATTTTCTTGCTACCAATATATCGAACGCTGTGGGCTCAAAAGTTTTATACATGTATTTGGCGTGTCTTTTCTTCCATTCACTTACTCCGATTGACAAAATGTCTTATGATGTTGATGATTACCGTTTAGACTGAATGGTAATCCTTATCTCTATAAATTAACCTCTATTCCACTATACCTGAACCGCATTTGCAAACACCATTTGACCCTGATGAGACTTTGAGTAACACGACGTCCCGTCACGATCAGGGCTTTTCAAAGGCTTAACCCATTCCCTGATATTGACGACTTTTGACGACTCTGTAAAGTCACTTTGCGAAACCATTGTGCGAAACCATTGTGATAAATACAGCATTTGCTCCTATAGGAGCAAATGCTATATTTATCACAATGGTTTCAAACTACAAAATTCTAAATTTTTCCCTTTCTCTAGTTAATGCTCCTTTTCGGTATATTTATTCAAAGTGGTTGGGTCTAAAATAGCCTACGAATCAGAAGTACAGTGCAACCTGTCTTAAGTGGTAATTTATCTATTGAACATATTAGTCTTTAAAAAGGCAGGCAATAGCTTAATGCAGGAAAAAAGTAATGCAGAAAAGCTCCTACAGAAGCTTTCTGCATTACTTTTGACCTGAATTAAGCTACCACCAGCTTTACATACCCATAAATTGATCTCGGATGGTCGCTTAAGACAGGTTATACTGTAGTCAAAATTGTACTAGATCCAAAATTGAGGAGATATTAGTTTTACAACCGGGAAAGATAAGAACGTACAAAGACCAAAAGGTTATGAATCATGGGTCAGATATAACTATATGTGACACGAATGTGATCCCATAGAGACTCCTGTATATAACGATCGTATTTGTCGTCTACACAATCTGTAGTCTGCTTCAATTTTCATTTTGTTTTACTTTCTTCCATTGTTTTCATCACAGACTCAAATAGTTTGGATCATGATGAGACACAGAGTTACTCTTAGCTGTATACAAACAATTTGCTAGTGCAATCACTGATTCGCCATAGGCCATGAAACAATTAAGCTTGAAAGCAAATTGCCACTGAGCTGAGAAGCACAGCGTCATTGGCTTACAACCAAAGTGTCACTGAGATGGAATTCAAAGTGACTGTGTTAACGAGGCTCAACGGTATACTATATGCAAAGTTGATATGTAGGTACGCATATGGCTCAGCTAAAACACGTCAACCATATGAGACGACTGATTCAAGTGACAACTTACCGGTCATTTCAACACTTTATCTGATGCCATAATGAACACTAGTTATATTTATAGCAACATTAATAATAGAAATTATATACTGACAGAAACTGAAGAATCAGATTTATGTTATTTCTTAATCAAATAGAACATATCCTGGGTCCCTGCTTATAAAACTTTTAGTTGAGTCTGAGTACGTTCTCAAGCTTTTGACTGGTCAGATTTGAGCCTTTGGCTCAAATCTGACCAATCAAAAACTTGAGAACTCAAATCTGACCAATCAAAAGCTTGAGAACGAAACTCAGACTCAACTAAAAGCTTTATAAGCAGGGACCCTGAACAGACGATTGCTTTAGGAGCGTTCTGGTCTGAATCTACTCTGTTTGCAAAGGCATCTCTGGCAGGTAAAGGATTAAACTGAGACTTAATACAAATATATAGTTGACAACATACAGTTCTGCCTTCTCACAGATGTAGTGCATTGGCGAACTACACGTCCCGTCATGCCACATCCCATGGGTTCCCTCAATATATGCGCAGTTCTGATTGTGATGAAGGTTATTCGGTTCGCCCTTCATCCAATGTTTGTAATGGGTAAGTGTGAGTGGGTCGTGACTGTTAGACCATATCCACGTACCTTCCTCTGAAATGTCCGTCAGAGCGAACCAGCGGCTAACTGTAGTAGAAAAAGTAAATATGCTGTCAGAGGTCAATATAAGGTGCGTAAATTGATATGTATTTCCAGAATAACTTCTTTATTGCTCCACCAAACTCTATGCTGTGACCACTCTTTAGAATCGTCTCAAAGAGACGATTCTAAAGACTGGCCACAACATAGGGTTTGGTAGAGAAAGAGGGTTTTTTAATATTTGAGTACGCACCTTTATCTATTACTCTGTGGTCAGTACTGGTCACAGCACAGGGTTTGATGGAGAAAGGATGATTTTGGTTACAGACCGTTCCAAGGCGGTACTCCTGCTTTCAGCCTATGGTCAACTTTGTTGTTTAATATGCTTAATGTTTTTCGTCTTGATATGCGTCCTGTTATGTTTTGACTCTCCCTATTTGACTATTTTTCCATATTTAGTATTTACGTTCGCACCTTTATCTGTTTCTCTGCCCTGTGTACATTTACAAACGACATGTTTGTATTGAACAGTATAAACCACCGTTCTTCATGTATACAGTCCTAGTGTCAAATGGTTTAGCTGTTAATGAGACACCGAACTACGTGCTAACGTATAACTAAGTGAATGCGGGGCACAAGTTAACTGGCATTTATAAACATATGCACTCGCAATAGACTAACGAAAATGACATGGTATTTGATTATGTTGTTGTTTTTTTATTTATACATAGTCAAGGTTTCACTAACAGGTAACAATGATGATGAATGTAAATAGGATGATAGAATAATGAAAATAGACACAACTAGTGCGGCATTGAGACTATAGTATGATAGAGACTTGATGAAATATGTAACCGGGTAGAGATTGTGGTGAGATAGTTGATAGGCTTTACTGTGTGGCTTGGTAGCTCAGTCGATAGAGTGTTGGCATGGTAAGCCAAAGGCCCTGTGTTCGAGTCCCAGTCGAGGCACAACTTCTTCACCATGTTGCATTTAGTGCCCAACATTGATTTATATGAAAAAAATGTAATAATAAGAAACTCGCGGAGTGTTCTTTGAGTAAGAATTCAGGACGATTTTTTGTGTAGAGGGGTGTGTGATGCCGGCTTAGGCTGTGTGGCTTGGTAGCTCAGTCGGTAGAGTGTTTGCATTGTAAGCCAGAGGCACTGGGTTCGAGTCCAAGTCGAATGACAACTTTTTCACCATGTTACATATACACAACTACTACGGCAGCAAGACTATAAATATGATGGTAGATATACGCAACTACTACGGCAGATATACTATAAATATGATGATAGAGACATGATAATAGACAAAACTAGTGCGGCAGCGAGACTATTAGTAGTATGATAGAGACATGATATATTACGACAGCTATAATGTAAGTATTATGGTGGAGACATGATAATATACACAACTACTACGGCATCTATCACTACATGTAATCAATATGTTTTCATGACTGGCTTACCTCCCGAGCCTTGGACTTGGTTTGACAGGTACTCTCCCTCAGTGGCATTTTCTATCTCCACCAGCTGTCCGCCGATCAGTTTGCACATTGCCTGTGAAAACATAAATCGTTTGCTTATTCAATCTATTTAAAATGTTGTTTTCCTCTCTCGAAATTTACTACAACTGTACGGTCTAACATTTTCCTGTTGTCAGTTCATACTCAAAGATATTGCCAGCTCATACTCAGATATGCTGTCTAGTCATACACAGATATATGTTGTCTAGTCATATTCATATATATGTTGTCGAGCCATATTCAGATATATAGCATACTCCTATTCAGATATGCTGTCTAGTCATACTCAGATATGTTGTCTAGTCATACTCAGATAGATATGTACATGTAGCTTACTCATATTCAGATATGTTGTCTGGTCATATTCAGATATATGTTGTCTAGTCATACACAGATAGATATTTAGCTTACTCATATTTAGAAATGTTGTCTAGTCACATTCAGATATATGCTGTCTAGTCATATAAATGTACTCAGATAGACATGCCGCATACTCGTATTCAGATATTTTGTCTGTTCATACACGTTGTCATATCGATATAAAGTGAACTTCGTTTTCATTTCGTACACCTCCAATGCACCATGACAAGCAGTTAGGTCCCAGGTCTGACGCCGTCCTTTTCAAGGTGGCGTCTGATCAGGGATTTCGCCGTTTGTTTCAAATTCTAGTTCTATGTATATGGTTTATCATTTTGCAAGGTGCATTTATTTCTCTCAGTTCCTCATTTTATTGAAATGTTTTGACATGACTGTGATGCAGAGACCATTGAGTAAACATGGCACCTCAATGAACGAGAATAAATAAATTAAAGAGATTTATAGCATCACATGTGTAGTTGTCCGAAAATCAATTTCGTCAAAATATTTTGGTAAAATGAAGAACTAATAATATTAATCGTGAATATTAATAATATTATTTTTATAATGGCATATGAACACAGGACATTTTACCTCAGGCATAACTTGTGGAATCATATCTATATTACACCATAAGCAAACAGAGAAGACCTATAGGATCCGTCTGATCTGGGTCTACTCTGTTTGCAGATGCGTCAAATGCGCTTACATACGGGAAAGGGTTAATCAGCGATTCGCTCAATCGCCCAATTAGATGGAAACTCGTACAACTGACTGGAAAAACTCAACAGCAAGCAAATGACTGGACTTTTACTTGCCCTTGCTCCAGGGAAGTCTTCTGAGTCATGACTAAAGTGATAACACATGTCGTCATGTTTAGTCCAACCATTGGGGCATGTGCTCACTGAAAACAAACAAACAAACATGTTCTTATTCCATACAGTAGAACTACACGGCCATTCATTAATTGAATCTGGGAGTCCTAAATAACATATAGAAGCTCCTATAGAAGCTTTCTGCATTACTTTTGACCTGCATTCAGCAACAGCTGCTTTACACACTAATATTTATACCTCATTTAGATGGCCGCTTACGCCATGTTCTACTGCATTACACACTCATAATTATACCTCATTTAGATGGCTGCTTACGCCATGTTCTACTGCATTACACACTCATAATTATACCTCATTTAGATGGCAGCTTACGCCATGTTCTACTGCATTACACACTCATAATTATACTTCATTTAGATGGCCGCTTACGACATGTTCTACTGTATATATTTAACATGTTAGGTTATGGGCGACATTGCCATGACCCTTGCAAATAGGTAACTGTTGTGAATTGTGTGGCACTTTGGTCCAATTGTTGTTGACATACATAACATATCGTGTTATCTTAACCATTTCCCTGTTCTTTTTTATTTTAAATTTCAATATACATTGAATATATTCATAGACAAAATAAGTATAATGAAATATGGAAGGTGGAACAATGTAGCCATTTTAGAAAGTAAAGAAACATATCTTTCAAATTCCACTTAGCAAACAGAGCAGACCCTGATGCTACTATGTTTGAAAATGCGTGAAAACACGTTTACATGAAGGGAAGGGTTAAACCATTTACTACCATATGATTTCTGACAAATTCTTCTAAATAGATTTTCAACATCCATTTATGTTTCAAGTGGAGGATTTTGCAAAAGAAATATATATGTGAATGAAACTCATTGATATAAATTGGTATAACAAACATGACAGACCCTGATCAGAGAGCATCTTAAGGATCCCTCTGATCTGGGTGTATATTGTTTGCCTATGACCCATCTAGAGGATTGTAGGAGCACACGTGATACCAGAAAGTGGACAACACTTCGTGGCAACAACAATTTCTTCAGCAGGCTAAATATTAATTCTATCATCGGTTTCATTGTCCATATTATTAATTGATCGGGGTGTCTAACAGCTTGTGTTCTGTTGAGATGGCAACAGAGTCTGAACATACCACGTCAACATCAACATAGTACAGCAACATCAACTGCAACCTTAACAACATCTAGTACATAGAAACGTTGATAACATATAGTACATACATATTTAAAAGTGATGCATCTAGTACAGACGTATTTATTTGAGATACATTTAGTGCAGATGTAATTAGTACAGACACATTGAGTAGAAATACATTTAATTGAGATATTTTATGAAGTACATATGATTTTAACTTGATATAACTTTAGTGCAGATATATTTAGTATAGACACAATTGGTTTATATATTTCGTACATATATATTTAGTTGCAATACATTTAGTGCATATGTATTTATTAAAAATACATTTAGCTGAGATACATTTAGTAGAGATACCTTTAGTTAAGATGCACTTAATACAGACACATTTAGTTGAGATACATTTAGTGCAGATACATTTAGTAAATATACATTCAGTTCAGATGCATTTAGCAGATATATGTGTAATATATACACATTTAGTTGCGATGCATTTATGACTGATATGTCTTGTACAGATATATTTAGTTGAGATACATTTGTTGCAGATATATTTAGTACAAACATATTTAGTTGAGATAAATTTCGTACAGATATATCTAGTACAGACATACTTAATTGAGTTGCATTTAGTGCAGATATATCTAGTACAGAAATTTCTAATACAAATACATTAAGTTCAGATACATTTAGTGTAGAAGTATTTGATACAGATACATCTAGTACAGATATATTTAGTTGATATACATTTAATACAGATATGTTTAGTACAGAGACATTTAGTTGAGATGATTTAATACAGTTATGCTTAGCGTAGATATATATAGTACAGATACACTTAGTTGATATACATTAGTGCAGATATATTTAGTACAGTAAATCCTCTCTATAACGGCCACTAAATTACATCAAGTATTTTGTGTTAAAGGATAGGAGCGTTCTGTTTTACTTTCACCTTGCTTTAAGCAGCCACCTACCCTAAATACCTACTGATTAACACAATTTAGTGGCCGTTATAGAGAGGTTTTACTTATATACATACTTAGTACATGCATATACAGTATAGACGTATTTACATTTAGCACATATCAGTTTACATTTATTACAGACATATTTAGTGTTTACATATATTGTAAAGAAAGCTTTAGTACATTCACTTTTCGTGCCGATTCATTTAGTACAGATACATCTAGTACAGGTCAATTTAGTAGAGATACGTCCATTACAAACCAATTTGCATTTAGTACAGGCACATTTAGTGTATATATACACTTAGTGCAAATATATTTAGCACAGATACATTTAGTGCGTAATTATTTAATACATACACATTTTAAAAAGACATGTTTGGTACAAATGTATTCAGAAAAGACAAAGATCATGCAGCGGTATATAGTAGATACATTTAGAACAGAGAAAAACAATTATAGTGCAGATATTCTTAGTACAGATATATTTAGAGCAGACAAAACAAATATAGTGCAGACACGAGTATATCTAGTATATATGCATGTACATTTAGAACAGACGTATATAGTGCAGATATATTTAGTATAGACAAATATAGAACAGATGTATACACGTATACTGCTTTGAATATTACATGTATATGATATCTGCATCATTACTTTAATATAAATAAATATGATTATGTAACATAGTGTTTATCAATTCTGGAACTGTTACGGCGTTTTGTTGTCACAATAGTCATTAAATATGTTTTCAAATGTTAACTATTACTATGCAGGCAGTTCAAATGTGAACTGTCAGGGGAAACGAAAACAGAATGTTTTATTAATATTACTGTCGAGTTCCATGGAAAATCTTGCAGAGTAGTAGCCCTTCTCATACTATAAAATACAATCTACTTAAACACTGACTTGTTGCAAATTTTACTATTCCCAGATTAATTAAAATGTTCATAAACTATTGATCGAGTGTCAAACAGCTTACAGTGAAACCTCTCTATAACGGTTACTAAATTACATCAAGTAATTTGTGATAAATGTGGGTGGTTGCTTAAAGCACCTTGCTTTAAGCAGCTACCTGCCCTAATATACCATCTAATTAACATAATTTAGTGGCTGTTATAGAGAAGGTTTACTGTATATCCTAATGAGACACTGAGTTACTCATCTGGATCCAGTCTGTTAACAAATGCGTGTCACATCGCACTGAACACAGGAAAGGTTAAATATAATGAACACTTTAGTTAAATGTTTCTGTGAAAGATCATCTTACCGATTCCAATCACCGCAAAGATGAGTAAGACAACAAACTTATTTGGATCCGCCATAGTGGAAGAACAATCAGGATGTGTACATATAGATAAGACAGGTGCACTGGGGTTATTCCGCCTGGCCTCGTAAGAAATCGGGTTTTCCGGAATACTTTTATGAAATCTTGATATATTCAAAACAACTTTAAAGATGTAACGGATTGCCAGAATTCAATGAAACTCGACATGAATATTTGTTATCAGTGAGACATGGTTCCCATGTATTACTTTTCCAGATCGCTTGTGGCATCTAGTTTTGACGATTCAGGATGTTAATCTGTTGATTTTGGTCCAATAAACGATTAAAGTGTTCATTCAGGTATATTAGTTTACCTTATCATCATAACGACGATTGTCGGAGATATGCGAAAGGTTATCTCTGCACTGTGTTGGCATTACTTAACCTCTTCCCTGTTCAGTGTTCATGCTGGAAATTATGACATCATCAATATTCATTAGCTGAACTTTTATAATGGCATGTGTACATAGGATTGTTTGGTATTGGTATAAATTGTAGAGTCAAGTTTATTATATTTTAATAAACAAACAAAGCAGACCCTGATCAGACGGCTCCTAAAGGAGCGGTCTGATCTGGGTCTTCTCTGTTTGCAACTACGTGAAAAGGCGTTTATATGGCTTACATGAAGGAAAGGGTTAAACTACAGTAGAACCTCTCTAAATGAATAAACCACCTAATGAATAGACCACCTAATCAATAAACCACCGAATGAATAAACGTGGGTGTCTTCAAAAGCAGAGTGCTGTGTAACTATGGATGAAAGTAATACAGACACATATGACAATATAAGGTGCATAAACAGAAACGTTTTCAAGGATTGGTCCTTATTTCTCCACCAACTCTATGCTGTGAAAAGTCTTTAGAATCGCATCGAAGATACGAACAGCATAAGGTTTGGTGGAGAAATGACGCTTTTAGTATTTTTGTTTTAAATATGCACCTTTTTCTATTGGTCTACAGAAAGCTTCTGTTGAAGCATTCTGCATAGCTTATGCCATCTAATCCTATTGCAGTATTACACTGGTGTCCATAATTTGACGTCAGCTTTAACCAATGAATATTCATGTCAGTAAAAATGTACGAGTGGCTAGATCAATTAGCTGATGTATTATAGGGAAGTATGATTAGCCCACTCCCTCATAGGCTATATGTAGACCTGACCATTTTGAATAAATCTACCGAAAAATAGCATTTACTAGAAAAAGGAAACTTTTAGAATTGTTTAGTTTTGAAACCATTGTGATAAATGGAGCATTTGCTCCTATGGAGCAAATGCTCTATATACCACAATGATATTTTAAAAAAAAGTTACTTTTACAGAGGCACAAGAGGCGTTAGTATGATGGATTGGGTGAAGAGAATGTTTGGCCATGACATAAACTCTGCAATAAGATCGATATAACTACATGTATACAAGCAAACAGAGCAAAGTCTAATCAGATTTCTAATCCAAAAGTCGTCTGATTGCGGTCTACTCTATTTGCAACAGAAGATGCGTATGTTTCTTGGTTTAACCCTTACTGTGCGGGAGTCGGGTCACTAATAGCCTTTGCAAACAGTGTAGACCCGGATGAGAGGGCATCTAGAGGAGCCCTCTCTGCAGGGTCTGCACTGTTTGTTATATTACACTTTTCTTTAAAAAAATCCTTAAATATAACTATACATGTATTTCGCTACCACGTACTGTCCTCTGCAACACTGTCGTCTGCTACACTTTCCTGGTTCTTTCAAAACATAACTACAAGAGCGAACGATTTTGATCCTGGTTAGATGAGCCAGTTAGCCTACTCGACGTCTCATCTGGTTCCAAGATGTCTGGTTCCAAGATGTTTGCAAATATCAGTCAGGTCGCGATCAGCGAGATGGTGATTATGACAGCTACAACTAGGTCTATACTTAGTGTATATATAGGTATACATGTATAAAGGGAGATAATTAGTTAGTCAATTCTACAGTAGACTTTCAATGTGGGATTCCGATGGATACACTTGTGAACAGGTATAAATATCATAGAGATAGATAACCACAAGATAACCACGTTCTCTCAACAGACATTCATTGACCACAGAATACGACAACACCACCTAGCCAACAGTGCCGACTGTAGAAACAAATAAATAACTATTCAAACAAATAAATAACTGGATACAACATTGAAATAACTGGATACAACATTGAAATAACTGGATACAACAAATAAATAACTGGATACAAAATAAATAACTAGATACAACAACATAGCAATAACTAGATACACCAAAAAATAACTAGATGCAACAAATAAATAACTAGATACAACAAATGAATAACTAGATACAACAAATAAATAATTTGATACAAAATAAATTACTAGATAGAACAACATAGAAATAACATAGAAATAACTGGATACAACATAGAAATATAGAAATAACTAGATACAACAAATAAATAACTAGATACAACAAATGAATAACTAGATACAACAAATAAATAACTTTATACAAGATAAAATACTAGATAGAACAATATAGAAATAACATAGAAATAACTGGATACAACATAGAAATATAGAAATAACTAGATACAACAAATAAATAACTAGATACAACAAATAAATAACTAGATATAACTAATAAATAACTAGATACAATAACATAGAAATAACTAGATACAGCATTGAAATATTACAATAACTAGAAACAACATAGACATAACTAGATACAACAAATATATAACTAGATACAACAAATAAATAACTAGATACAACTTTGAATCTGTTTTATTGAATTTAATTTACTACAGTTATACCATAGCACATACATGTTTACCACTGTCCTTCTCTTAATACCTCAAATCTTCATCCAATGACGGAGACAGGTCTGTAAAAATACAAAACATTACTAATTACCCTAAGTATTCGGACATCCAATCGGCCCTCTCCATGTGGTTGTTAAGCAGAATAAGTCAACTTAACATCATTTTTACTTTAATTGGTCTGACCTAGTAGCACGTATTGTAGAACCTGATCAAAATACTCCTTCGGGAACATATTGATCTGCGTCTACACTGTGTTCCTTTGTTCTAAGGGTATTTAGGGTTTACAAGATACATTTCTTGTGAATAAAACAATACAATGTATTTCAGTATTTCAATGAGAAATACATTAATGTGGTATTGATAACAGTATACAGTAAAACCTCTCTATAACGGCCACAATTTGGTTAAATAGTTGGTATTTAGGGCAGGTGGTTGCTTAAGCAGCAGCCTGCCTTTAACACAAAATACTTGATGTAACTTAGTGTTCGTTGTAGAGAGGTTTTACTGTATATGTAGACGTGTAGAAAGAGATATCTGTTTAGCGTAATATTTGGTGTTAACTATTTGCATGATTTGTACATTACAAACAGAATTTACCCAGATCAGACAGCTGTTTGATCAAGTCTTTATGTTTGCTATTAGAATAGTACCGATAGGATTCTACAGTTTCTTTGACAGCCAAATATTCCGTTGTTCTTACACTATTATAAAATATTCACAGAATTATTTCTTATTATGACAACCTATATTAACTGTGGAACATTGGAGCGAGATATAAACATAATTAATTTAATTTGTTTGTGTGCTCTATGTATTATCCTAATCATTGATTGAATTATTCATCTAAATGTGATCATAACTCAGGATGTCGGGTTCCAAAGAGTAATTTTTCATATAATACGCAAATACGGTCAGGCTTTGGAGATGTGTTTTGGTATATAGTTTTGTTTAGCTTTCAATTGACACTTGATATCTAGAATAAAAAGGACATATTTTAATTTATTAAGCATATTATGCATTTAAAGTAAACATTAATGTGTTTCATAGATGATAGCAGAAACGTGGATAAAATACACCAATTAAACATTTTAACACTTTTCTCAATGAATATCCATGTAAGAAATCAATGACATTATGTATTTTAATTAGCTTTTTTTATAATGGAACGTGAAGATAGGCAAGTTTGGCCCTGGAAAAAATGCAGAATCATATCCATATTATTACATATATGCAAACAGAACAGACCCTGATCAGACGGCTCCTGCGTATACTCTGTTTGAAAACAAAACACAGAAATGCGTATTTACGGAGTAAAGAGTTTAATAATAACTTTTTTCACCAACCTCTATACCGTGGCCATTCTGTAGAATCGTATAATAAAGACAACCTTTAACCCATTACCTCATAGGCTATTTATAGATCCAACCTGTTTGAATAAATCTATCAAAAAGGGGCATTTAACTGGAGAAAAGGAAATGTTTAGAGTTGTGCAGCTGTGAAACAGTTGTGATAAATAGAGCATCACAATGCTTTTAAAAGTGACTTTTACAGAGACGTCCAAATGCTCAGTATGTGGGAATGGGTTACATGTAAAAGGGGTAACAACCTAGGGCTTGGTGGAACAATTACGCTTAACCATATAAGTCCCATATTATATTAGGTAAACTTGCCCAAATCAAAATTTAAAAACACCCAATTTTCATGGCGGATGGGTCATGCAAAATATGTACAGTTGAGCTTCGATATCTCTAACTCGCATAACTCGAACTTAGGATAACTCGAAGTAAAAGATCGGTCTTCCCAAATTTGACAATGCAGAATTGTTCTAAAATGTATCACTTCGCCTATCTAGAAACACATGTGACAACTTAATGTAGGTCAAACGTAATGCAGAAAGCTCCTATAGGAGCTTTCAGCATTACATTCGACCTGCATTTAGCTGTTGAACGTCAGAAATTGTTCAGATTAGAATTAGGATAACTCGAACCTCTGTTATCTCGAAGTAATCTATATGGTCCCCTAGAGTTCGAAATATCGAAGTCCAACTGTATGAGCTAGGAACAACATTTGACATTGATAGGTATAGCAAACAGTGCAGGCCCTGATCAGAGAGAATTATGATCTGGATCTACACTGTTTGCATATGTCCCATATATACAAAGCCATATCTGTATCTCTGAATCGTTAAGATTTCTTACTCAATAGTTAAAACTTTAGATTTCTATCAGAATGATCATATTGTCATTTGGTATATCTGTGTGTTTTTCTGTTTTAAATAATCTTAATAGAAAGCTAATAAATGTTCGCATGTCCTTCGTAAAGTTATTAATATAAAATAGATAACGTTTATTTTCTCATCATTATCTCTCTCGGGACAATCTGCCAGTACAAAGTTAAAATATCGCATCGGTCGTCTGAGTTCATCTGTACCGTACGGGCCAATGAAATATATTCTGTTGTTTAAATCATTGTCGGAAAAGCAATACAGTGAAAACTCGATACTGCGAAATTTTAGTGATGAAAAATGCATGTCTTTGTAGGCGGGTGGCTGCTTAATGCAGGGTGAAAGTCATGCAGAAAGCTTATGGCTTATACAGGAGCCTTCCCGATCAGATAGCTGATTTAGAAGCTGTCAGATCAAGGTCCACTCTGGTTGTTTATATATTACAACTATGGTCCTCCACTACATGACAGTAATTTTATTTTTCTTATTTTCAATTTTTAACCCTTTCTTTCATATAAACGTGTTTTCAAGCATTTGCAACTAGAATCAGGGTCTGTTTGTTAATTGGAACTTGAAATATTTGTTTCTAAAATGGCTACAATGTTTCACCTTCCATATTTCATCATAACTATTTTGTCCACGAATGTTCAGCAGGTATTGACATTTGGAATAAACAAAGAACAGGGAAAGGGTTAAACTATGATTAAATCAATTGATACTTGAGTCTTGTATGAATGTTCATGAGACCAAGGGTAGAAGTTACTTTATTTATTTAATAGTTTACATGTGTCATATATTAAACACTATTTACTTTATCTAAAAAATAAACTCTACATGGTATTAATTGTCATTGTATATATTTGAATGTCTTACATGTGACTATTGTCCTGCTACCAGTATATCGAACACTGTGGGCTCAAAATTTTTATACATGCATTTGGCGTTTCTTTTCTTCCATTCACTTAATCCGATTGACAAAATGTATTATGATGTTGATGAGTGTCGTTTAGACTAAATGGTAATCGTATAGCTTATACAGGAGCCTTCCCGATCAGATAGCTGATTTAGAAGCTGTCAGATCAAAGTATACTCTGTTTGTTTATATATTACAACTCTGGTCCTCCACTACATGACAGTAATTTTATTTTTCTTATTTTCAGTTTTTAACCATTTCTTTCATATAAACGTGTTTTCAAGCATTTGCAACTAGAATCAAGGCATGTTTGCTAATTGGAACTTGAAAGATTTGTTTCTTAAATGGCTACAATGTTTCACCTTCCATATTTCATCATAACTATTTTGTCCACGAAAATTCAGTAGGTATTGACATTTGGAATAAACAAAGAACAGGGAAATGGTTAAACTATGATTAAATCAATTGGTACTTGATACATGCATTTGGCGTGTATTTTCTTCCATTCACTTAATCCGATTGACAAAATATCTTATGATGTTGATGATTGCCGTTTAGACTGAATGGTAATCCTTATCTCTATACATTAACCACTATTCCACTATTCGCGACCTGAACCGCATTTGCAAACAACATTTGATCCTGATGAAACTTGGAGTAACACGACGTCCCGTCACGATCCAAGTTTTTAAAGGCTTAACCCATTCCCTGATATTGACGACTTTTGACGACTCTGTAAAGTCACTTTGCGAAACCAATGTGCGAAACCATTGTGACAAATAGAGCAAATTCTAAAATTTTCCTTTTCTCTAGTTAATGCTCCTTTTCGGTAGATTTATTCAAATAGGTTGTATCTAAAATAGCCTATGAGGTAAAGGGTTAATCGAATCAGAAGTACAGTGCAACCTGTCTTAAGCGGTCATTTATCTATTGAACATATTAGTCTTAAAAAAGGCAGGCGATAGCTTAATGCAGGATAAAAGTAATGCAGAAAAGCTCCTACAGAAGCTTTCTGTATTACTTTTGACCTACATTAAGCTACCACCAGCCTTGCATACCCATAAATTGATATCTGATGGTTGCTTAAGACAGGTTATACTGTAGTCAAAATTGTACCAGATCCAAAACTGAGGAGACGCTAGTTTTTCAGGCGGAAAAGATAAGAGAGTACAACGACCAGAAGGTTATAAATTATGGGTCAGATATAACTATGGCACGAATGTGGTCCCATAGAGACTCCTGTACAATGATCGTATTTGTCGTCTACACAATCTGTAGTCTGCTTCAATTTTCATTTTGTTTTACTTTCTTCCATTGTTTTCATCACAGACTCAAATAGTTTGGATCATGATGAGACACCGAGTTACTCTTATCTGTATACAAACAATTTGCTAGTGTAATCACTGATTCGTCATCGGCCATGAAACAATTAAGCTTGAAAGCAAATTGTCATTGAGCTGAGAAGCACAGTGTCATTGACTTGCAACCAAAGTGTCACTGAGATGGACTTCAAAGTGGCTGTGTTAACGAGGCTCCACAGTATACTATATGTAATACAGATATGTAGGTACGCATATGGCTCAGCTAAAACACGTCAACCATATGAGACGACTGACTCAAGTGACAGCTTACCGGTCATTTCAACACTTTATCTGATGACATAATGAGCACTAATTATATTTATAGCAAAATGAATAATAGAAATTATATACTGACAGAGACTGGAGAATCAGATTTATGTTATGTCATAAGTAAACAGAATCGGATCCTGATCAGACGATTCATTTTAGGAGCGTTCTGATTTGAATCTACTCTGTTTGCAAAGGCATCTCTGGCAGGTAAAGGATTAAGATGAGACTTAATACAAATATATAGTTGACAACATACATTTCTGCCTTCTCACAGATGTAGTGCATTGGCGAACTACACGTTCCGTCATACCACATCCCATGGGTTCCCTCAATATATGCGCAGTTCTGATTGTGATGATGGTTATTCGGTTCGCCCTTCATCCAGTGTTTGTAATTGGTAAGTGTGAGTGGGTCGTGACTGTTAGACCATATCCACGTGCCTTCCTCTGAAATGTCCGTCAGAGCGAACCAGCGGCTAACTGTAGTAGAAAAAGTAAATATGCTGTCAGAGGTCAATATAAGATGCGTAAATTGATATGTATTTCCAGAATAACGTCTTTATTGCTCCACCAAACTCTATGCTGTGACCACTCTTTAGAATCGTCTCAAAGAGACGATTCTAAAGACTGGCCACAACATAGGGTTTGGTAGAGAAAGAGGGTTTTTTAATATTTGAGTACGCACCTTTATCTATTACTCTGTGGTCAGTACTGGTCACAGCACAGGGTTTGATGGAGAAAGGATGATTTTGGTTACAGACCGTTCCAAGGCGATACTCCTGCTTTCAGCCTATGGTCAACTTTGTTGTTTAATATGCTTAATGTTTTTCGTCTTGATATGCGTCCTGTTATGTTTTGACTCTCCCTATTTGACTATTTTTCCATATTTAGTATTTACGTTCGCACCTTTATCTGTTTCTCTGCCCTGTGTACATTTACAAACGACATGTTTGTATTGAACAGTATAAACCACCGTTCTTCATGTATACAGTCCTAGTGTCAAATGGTTTAGCTGTTAATGAGACACCGAACTACGTGCTAACGTATAACTAAGTGAATGCGGGACACAAGTTAACTGGCATTTATAAACACATGCACTCGCAATAGACTAACGAAAATGACATGGTATTTGATTATGTTGTTGTTTTTTTATTTATACATAGTCAAGGTTTCACTAACAGGTAACAATGATGATGAATGTAAATAGGATGATAGAATAATGAAAATAGACACAACTAGTGCGGCATTGAGACTATAGTATGATAGAGACTTGATGAAATATGTAACCGGGTAGAGATTGTGGTGAGATAGTTGATAGGCTTTACTGTGTGGCTTGGTAGCTCAGTCGATAGAGTGTTGGCATGGTAAGCCAAAGGCCCTGTGTTCGAGTCCCAGTCGGGGCACAACTTCTTCACCATGTTGCATCTAGTGCCCAACATTGATTTATATGAAAAAAATGTAATAATAAGAAACTCGCGGAGTGTTCTTTGAGTAAGAATTCAGGACGATTTTTTGTGTAGAGGGGTGTGTGATGCCGGCTTAGGCTGTGTGGCTTGGTAGCTCAGTCGGTAGAGTGTTTGCATTGTAAGCCAGAGGCACTGGGTTCGAGTCCAAGTCGAATGACAACTTTTTCACCATGTTACATATACACAACTACTACGGCAGCAAGACTATAAATATGATGGTAGATATACACAACTACTACGGCAGATATACTATAAATATGATGATAGAGACATGATAATAGACAAAACTAGTGCGGCAGCGAGACTATTAGTAGTATGATAGAGACATGATATATTACGACAGCTATAATGTAAGTATTATGGTAGAGACATGATAATATACACAACTACTACGGCATCTATCACTACATGTAATCAATATGTTTTCATGACTGGCTTACCTCCCGAGCCTTGGACTTGGTTTGACAGGTACTCTCCCTCAGTGGCATTTTCTATCTCCACCAGCTGTCCGCCGATCAGTTTGCACATTGCCTGTGAAAACATAAATCGTTTGCTTATTCGATCTATTTAAAATGTTGTTTTCCTCTCTCGAAATTTACTACAACTGTACGGTCTAACATTTTCCTGTTGTCAGTTCATACTCAAAGATATTGCCAGCTCATACTCAGATATGCTGTCTAGTCATACACAGATATATGTTGTCTAGTCATATTCATATATATGTTGTCGAGCCATATTCAGATATATAGCATACTCCTATTCAGATATGCTGTCTAGTCATACTCAGATATGTTGTCTAGTCATACTCAGATAGATATGTACATGTAGCTTACTCATATTCAGATATGTTGTCTGGTCATATTCAGATATATGTTGTCTAGTCATACACAGATAGATATTTAGCTTACTCATATTTAGAAATGTTGTCTAGTCACATTCAGATATATGCTGTCTAGTCATATAAATGTACTCAGATAGACATGCCGCATACTCGTATTCAGATATTTTGTCTGTTCATACACGTTGTCATATCGATATAAAGTGAACTTCGTTTTCATTTCGTACACCTCCAATGCACCATGACAAGCAGTTAGGTCCCAGGTCTGACGCCGTCCTTTTCAAGGTGGCGTCTGATCAGGGATTTCGCCGTTTGTTTCAAATTCTAGTTCTATGTATATGGTTTATCCTTTTGCAAGGTGCATTTATTTCTCTCAGTTCCTCATTTTATTGAAATGTTTTGACATGACTGTGATGCAGAGACCATTGAGTAAACATGGCACCTCAATGAACGAGAATAAATAAATTAAAGAGATTTATAGCATCACATGTGTAGTTGTCCGAAAATCAATTTCGTCAAAATATTTTGGTAAAATGAAGAACTAATAATATTAATCGTGAATATTAATAATATTATTTTTATAATGGCATATGAACACAGGACATTTTGCCTCAGGCATAACTTGTGGAATCATATCTATATTACACCATAAGCAAACAGAGAAGACCTATAGGAGCCGTCTGATCTGGGTCTACTCTGTTTGCAGATGCGTCAAATGCGCTTACATACGGGAAAGGGTTAATCAGCGATTCGCTCAATCGCCCAATTAGATGGAAACTCGTACAACTGACTGGAAAAACTCAACAGCAAGCAAATGACTGGACTTTTACTTGCCCTTGCTCCAGGGAAGTCTTCTGAGTCATGACTAAAGTGATAACACATGTCGTCATGTTTAGTCCAACCATTGGGGCATGTGCTCACTGAAAACAAACAAACAAACATGTTCTTATTCCATACAGTAGAACTACACGGCCATTCATTAATTGAATCTGGGAGTCCTAAATAACATATAGAAGCTCCTATAGAAGCTTTCTGCATTACTTTTGACCTGCATTCAGCAACAGCTGCGTTACACACTAATATTTATACCTCATTTAGATGGCCGCTTACGCCATGTTCTACTGCATTACACACTCATAATTATACCTCATTTAGATGGCAGCTTACGCCATGTTCTACTGCATTACACACTCATAATTATACTTCATTTAGATGGCCGCTTACGACATGTTCTACTGTATATATTTAACATGTTAGGTTATGGGCGACATTGCCATGACCCTTGCAAATAGGTAACTGTTGTGAATTGTGTGGCACTTTGGTCCAATTGTTGTTGACATACATAACATATCGTGTTATCTTAACCATTTCCCTGTTCTTTTTTATTTTAAATTTCAATATACATTGAATATATTCATAGACAAAATAAGTATAATGAAATATGGAAGGTGGAACAATGTAGCCATTTTAGAAAGTAAAGAAACATATCTTTCAAATTCCACTTAGCAAACAGAGCAGACCCTGATGCTACTATGTTTGAAAATGCGTGAAAACACGTTTACATGAGGGGAAGGGTTAAACCATTTACTACCATATGATTTCTGACAAATTCTTCTAAATAGATTTTCAACATCCATTTATGTTTCAAGTGGAGGATTTTGCAAAAGAAATATATATGTGAATGAAACTCATTGATATAAATTAGTATAACAAACATGACAGACCCTGATCAGAGAGCATCTTAAGGATCCCTCTGATCTGGGTGTATATTGTTTGCCTATGACCCATCTAGAGGATTGTAGGAGCACGCGTGATACCAGAAAGTGGACAACACTTCGTGGCAACAACAATTTCTTCAGCAGGCTAAATATTAATTCTATCATCGGTTTCATTGTCCATATTATTAATTGATCGGGGTGTCTAACAGCTTGTGTTCTGTTGAGATGGCAACAGAGTCTGAACATACCACGTCAACATCAACATAGTACAGCAACATCAACTGCAACCTTAACAACATCTAGTACATAGAAACGTTGATAACATATAGTACATACATATTTAAAAGTGATGCATCTAGTACAGACGCATTTATTTGAGATACATTTAGTGCAGATGTAATTAGTACAGACACATTGAGTAGAAATACATTTAATTCAGATATTTTATTAAGTACATATGATTTTAACTTGATATAACTTTAGTGCAGATATATTTAGTATAGACACAATTGGTTTATATATTTCGTACATATATATTTAGTTGCAATACATTTAGTGCATATGTATTTATTAAAAATACATTTAGCTGAGATACATTTAGTAGAGATACCTTTAGTTAAGATGCACTTAATACAGACACATTTAGTGCAGATACATTTAGTAAATATACATTCAGTTCAGATGCATTTAGCAGATATATGTGTAATATATACACATTTAGTTGCGATGCATTTATGACTGATATGTCTTGTACAGATATATTTAGTTGAGATACATTTGTTGCAGATATATTTAGTACAAACATATTTAGTTGAGATAAATTTCGTACAGATATATCTAGTACAGACATACTTAATTGAGTTGCATTTAGTGCAGATATATCTAGTACAGAAATTTCTAATACAAATACATTAAGTTCAGATACATTTAGTGTAGAAGTATTTGATACAGATACATCTAGTACAGATATATTTAGTTGATATACATTTAATACAGATATGTTTAGTACAGAGACATTTAGTTGAGATGATTTAATACAGTTATGCTTAGCGTAGATATATATAGTACAGATACACTTAGTTGATATACATTAGTGCAGATATATTTAGTACAGTAAATCCTCTCTATAACAGCCACTAAATTACATCAAGTATTTTGTGTTAAAGGATAGGAGCGTTCTGTTTTACTTTCACCTTGCTTTAAGCAGCCACCTACCCTAAATACCTACTGATTAACACAATTTAGTGGCCGTTATAGAGAGGTTTTACTTATATACATACTTAGTACATGCATATACAGTATAGACGTATTTACATTTAGCACATATCAGTTTACATTTATTACAGACATATTTAGTGTTTACATATATTGTAAAGAAAGCTTTAGTACATTCACTTTTCGTGCCGATTCATTTAGTACAGATACATCTAGTACAGGTCAATTTAGTAGAGATACGTCCATTACAAACCAATTTGCATTTAGTACAGGCACATTTAGTGTATATATACACTTAGTGCAAATATATTTAGCACAGATACATTTAGTGCGTAATTGTTTAATACATACACATTTTAAAAAGACATATTTGGTACAAATGTATTCAGAAAAGACAAAGATCATGCAGCGGTATATAGTAGATACATTTAGAACAGAGAAAAACAATTATAGTGAAGATATTCTTAGTACAGATATATTTAGAGCAGACAAAACAAATATAGTGCAGACACGAGTATATCTAGTATATATGCATGTACATTTAGAACAGACGTATATAGTGCAGATATATTTAGTATAGACAAATATAGAACAGATGTATACACGTATACTGCTTTGAATATTACATGTATATGATATCTGCATCATTACTTTAATATAAATAAGTATGATTATGTAACATAGTGTTTATCAATTCTGGAACTGTTACGGCGTTTTGTTGTCACAATAGTCATTGAATATGTTTTCAAATGTTAACTATTACTATGCAGGCAGTTCAAATGTGAACTGTCAGGGGAAACGAAAACAGAATGTTTTATTAATATTACTGTCGAGTTCCATGGAAAATCTTGCAGAGTAGTAGCCCTTCTCATACTATAAAATACAATCTACTTAAACACTGACTTGTTGCAAATTTTACTATTCCCAGATTAATTAAAATGTTCATAAACTATTGATCGAGTGTCAAACAGCTTACAGTGAAACCTCTCTATAACGGTTACTAAATTACATCAAGTAATTTGTGATAAATGTGGGTGGTTGCTTAAAGCACCTTGCTTTAAGCAGCTACCTGCCCTAATATACCATCTAATTAACATAATTTAGTGGCTGTTATAGAGAAGGTTTACTGTATATCCTAATGAGACACTGAGTTACTCATCTGGATCCAGTCTGTTAACAAATGCGTGTCACATCGCACTGAACACAGGAAAGGTTAAATATAATGAACACTTTAGTTAAATGTTTCTGTGAAAGATCATCTTACCGATTCCAATCACCGCAAAGATGAGTAAGACAACAAACTTATTTGGATCCGCCATAGTGGAAGAACAATCAGGATGTGTACATATAGATAAGACAGGTGCACTGGGGTTATTCCGCCTGGCCTCGTAAGAAATCGGGCTTTCCGGAATACTTTAAATCTTGATATATTCAAAACAACTTTAAAGATGTAAGGGATTGCCAGAATTCAATGAAACTCGACATGGATATTTGTTATCAGTGGGACATGGTTCCCATGTATTACTTTTCCAGATCGCTTGTGGCATCTAGTTTTGACGATTCAGGATGTTAATCTGTTGAATTTGGTCCAATAAACGATTAAAGTGTTCATTCAGGTATATTAGTTTACCTTATCGTCATAACGACGATTGTCGGAGATATGCGAAAGGTTATCTCTGCACTGTGTTGGCATTACTTAACCTCTTCCCTGTTCAGTGTTCATGCTGGAAATTATGACATCATCAATATTCATTAGCTGAACTTTTATAATGGCATTTGTACATAGGATTGTTTGGTATTAGTATAAACTGTAGAGTCAAGTTTATTATATTTTAATAAACAAACAAAGCAGACCCTGATCAGACAGCTCCTATAGGAGCCGTCTGATCTGGGTCTTCTCTGTTTGCAACTACGTGAAAAGGGTTAAACTACAGTAGAACCTCTCTAAATGAATAAACCACCTCATGAATAAACCACCTAATGAATGAATAGACCACCTAATGAATAAACCACCTAATGAATAAACGTGGGTGTCTTCAAAAGCAGAGTGCTGTGTAACTATGGATGAAAGTAATACAGACACAGAGGACAGTATAAGGTGCATAATCAAAAACGTTTTCAAGGATTGGTCCTTATTTCTCCACCAACTCTATGCTGTGAAAAGTCTTTAGAATCGCCTCGAAGATACGATTCTAAAGATTTTTCACAGAATAAGGTTTGGTGGAGAAATGACGCTTTTAGTATTTAAATTTCTTTAAATACGCACCTTTTTCTATTGGTCTACAGAAAGCTTCTGTTGAAGCATTCTGCATAGCTTATGCCATCTAATCCTAGTGCAGTATTACACTGGTGTCCATAATTTGACGAATATTCATGTCAGTAAGAGTGTACGTGTGGCTATCAATTAGCTGATGTATTATAGGGACGTATGATTAGCCCACTCTCTCATAGGCTATATGTAGACCTGGCCATTTTGAATAAATCTACCGAAAAATAGCATTTACTAGAAAAGGGAAACTTTTAGAATTGCTTAGTTTTTAAACCATTGTGATAAATAAAGCATTTGCTCCTATGGAGCAAATGCTCTATTTACCACAATGATTTAAAAAAGTTACTTTTACAGAGGCACAGGAGGGCGTCAGTATGATGGAATGGGTGAAGAGAATGTTTGGCCATGACAGAAACTCTGCAATAAGATCGATATAACTACATGTATAAAAGCAAACAGAGCAAAGTCTAATCAGATTTCTAATCCAAAAGTCGTCTGATTACGGTCTACTCTATTTGCAACAGAAGATGCGTATGTTTCTCGGTTTAACCCTTACTGTGCGGGAGTCGGGTCACTAATAACCTTTGCAAACAGTGTAGACCCGGATGAGAGGGCATCTAGAGGAGCCCTCTCTGCAGGGTCTGCACTGTTTGTTATGTTACACTTTTCTTTAAAAAATCCTTAAATATAACTATGTGTATTTCGCTACCACGTACTGTCCTCTGCAACACTGTCATCTGCTACACTTTCCTGGTTCTTTCAAAACATAACTACAAGAGCGAACGATTTTGATCCTGGTGAGATGAGCCAGTAAGCCTACTCGACGTCTCATCTGGTTCCAAGATGTCTGGTTCCAAGATGTTTGCAAATATCAGTCAGGTCGCAATAAGCGAGATGGTGGTTATGACAGCTACAACCGGCTCTATACTTAGTTATCCAGTTTCTTATTTGGATCCAAACTGCTTGCAAATGTAATCCAGATTGCGTATAGCAACCTAACAAGATAGTGTTTGAAAATTATCATTGCTTAATTTAGGTCCATGATAGTTTATTTTGTACACACATTCTTTAATCACTAAAAGGCTAGACTCGACAATAAAAGTAAAACATGCAAAATGAGTTAACCGGTTTCTTACGCCCCACTTCTATTTGCAATGTTAAAAACCCATTATCATGTACGCTCAATGTCCGACTTTGACAATGAATAAGAGACAATATAATTTTAACTCATCGTATAGAGTCATTTTTTACACATGACCAAAAGATGTTTATATCTTATGGTCACGAGGTTCTAATGTAACAATGAGGTAGACATGCCGACGTTTGGGTGTATTTTGTACATTCAAAACGTCCATTAACCCATTCCCTTATATGCTCTGTTTAGAGCCAACCTATATGAATACATCTACCGAATAAGAGCATTCACAAGGAACAGTTTAGAATTGTGTAGTTATGTAGAAACCATTGTGATATATAGAGAATTTGCTTAGCGACACTTAAAGAGGCGTCAAAAGGCGTCAACATAAGGGAGTGGGTTGAAGAGTTTTTTTTGACAAACCGGCAGTCATGTTAGTGTTGCGTTATGTATTGTATATGTTATAAAGCGAAAGCGAATCTTTGGGGGTTTTTTCAATTCGGGTAACAAAACTAAAGGCGACTACATTTGATCGATACACAAATAATGTTATTGTTTTGTATACGAAAGACTGATGTAAGACGGACCCTAAATTATTTTTTTATTTAATAATATTTTTTAATCCAATATTTTCTTTTTCTTATTCAATGTTTGAACATTTTTCGTTTGATAAAAAAAATATCATTTGATGTTGCCAAAACAAATTCTCATTCCATGTTTGAACATTTTTCATTTGATAAAAAATTTCTCATTTGATGATCGAATGAAAAAAAATTCAATTGGTGTTGCGAAAATATTTTTCACTCGATAATTTGCCTCATGGGATAGGCTACTAGATGGAGTTGTAAGCTCGGATTTCATTGGACGAACACATCAGACTAGCTGGGAAATGGCTAAATGAATATCAGATCTAGTGGTTTGCACTTTTCAGTGTTGACGCCTTTGACATGCTTTGTTCAGCTAAGAATACTGAAAATAGTTCTCACGAAGCCCGTGCAAGTTGTGAAATAGTCGTTTCTTTCATATAAACGCCTCTAAACGACAGGAAATATCGAATATGACTAACTGGCAGACCGTGATGATTCAAATCTGAAATGTTCAGCGATGATCATTCCAATGCATTTCATCATTAAAAAGTTTCATAAATGATGATATCATTCTAAAATTAACACTTGTAAGTATGTATCTACCAGTATAAGTATGTAGTATGTGCTGTATACAGTCTCCGCCATTTCTATGCACGTTGACACATTCTCTCCTAGTGACGCATTTTGAGGCCTCTGTAAAAGTCACATTTTGAAAGCATTGTGATAATTAGAACACTTGCTCCATGGGAGCAAATTTTCTATTTATCACAATGGTTTCAAAACGACACAATTTCAAAAAAATAACTTTTCAACAGCTCTATACACGTTACATAGGCGTAGGAACGTTTTCAATATCGGTGGCGGGGGAGGCTTAGTAGGGAGGGTGTCATGGACAAAAGAAGCAATATATTAGCTGTTGTAGCTTAAAACTTCCAGTGGTTGATATAAAATAATTTTATATGCATGTACATATAAAAATGGATTACGCATCAGACGGGATTCGATCCCGCGGGGGGGGGGGGGGGGGGAGGGGGTAAATATCTGGTTCTATGTAACGGACAGCTCGTTAGACCACTCGACCACAAACACTGAACTGCAAAACTGCCTTGTTTTATCGTATTAAACTTGTGTCTTACCATGCCTTTAGCTATAGTCTGATTTGTTCGTCCAATGAAATCCAAGCTTACAACTCCATCTTGTAGCCTATCCCATGAGGCAAATTATCGAATGAAAAATATTTTCGCAACACCAATTGATTGTTTTTTCATTCGATCATCAAATGAGAAATTTTTATCAAATGAAAAATGTTCAAACATCGAATGAGAATTTTTTTTGCAACATCAAATGAGAATTATTTTATCAAATGAATTTTTTTCAAACATCGAATGAGAAAAAGAAAATATTGGATTTAAAAAAAAAATATTATCAAATGAAAAAAATATTATCAAATGAAGAAAAAAAACAAAATGAAAAATTAATATTGCAACGTTTGTCACGCCATACACTGAGGTGACTGATACCCCACCCACTACCTTGTCAAAAGATCCAATGACTTCAATACAAAAGGCAACAGCTTAATAATTCGTTCATCCACACTTGTGAAAAGAACTTTTTTAAAGCCCAATCAAGGAATGACTCACATAAAAATTATGCCACATACATATACATATCATCATAAATGCATATGCAAAATCTGAGGTTCAATGGTGAAGAAATGTAGAAATAGTATTTAAAAAGTTATGCTCCGGACAAAAAATACTTATGACAAGTAACAAAGGGAAATAAATACATCGAACATGAATTAAGAGTTACGGTCCTTGCTGATTGCACATCCTCTCATCACATTCTATCCATATATAAAGTTTCACAGTTATACCTACAATACTTGAGAAGTTATGCTCCAGACAAAAACATGCTTCTGAAAAGTAACAAAGGGGAATAACTCCCTTAAAATGAATTTAGAGTTACAACCTTTGTTGATTGCACATCCACTCATCACCCTCTATCCATACACAAAGTTTCACAGTTGTGCCTACGATAATTGAGAAGTTATGCTCCGGACAAAATATTGCTTCTGAAAAGTAACTAAGGGAAATAAGTCCCTTAAAAATGGATCTAGAATTACAACCCTTGTTTACTACACATGCGTTCATCACCCTCTATCCATACATAAATTTTCACAGTTGTGCCTACAATACTTGAGAAGTTATGCTCCGGACAAAAAAATGCTTCTGAAAAGTAACTAAGGGGAATAACTCCCTCAAAAATGAATTTAGAGTTGCGGTCCTTGTTGACTGCACATCCTCTCATCACCCTCATAATGTATACCAAGTTTGAAGATAATATCATAAACAGGTTTCAAGAAAATGATATGTCCCAATTAGGAGACAAAATATGAAGTTAAAAAGGGACATAATTCTGTCAAATTTTGTGCAAGAGCTATGAAACATGGAGAAGACTGTCCCCACATAACACTTATAACATGTAATAAGTTTGAAGGTGGTATCAAAAATAGTTTTCAAGAAAAAAGCAAATGTCCCGGAAAAACGCGAGTGACGGACGGGCGGACAATGTGATTCATATAGAGCCCCCACCACAGGTGGCGGGGGTATATAAGAATTACTACGCTAGTAGTTTGGAATTTCAGCTGTATTTTGGTGAGTTAGAAAAGTTGTTAAATGCGAGCCTTGGCGAGCATTTAACTACTTTTCTGACGAGCCAAAATACAGCTGAACTTCCAAACTACTAGCGTAGTAATTCTTTTATCATGCAACTCTAAGAAAAATGGAGAAAATGAAGAAAAAGAAAGATTGCTAAAGCGGTTTCGTCCCCTGAATGAAAATACATGCAAGTACGAATTCCGTGACGTCATATTGGCATGCAGTGACGTCATCGACATTTACAACATAAACAAACTTGATTTAATCCTTTCATATGGACAGATAGTTGAGACAAAGGTGAGAAAATGTGTTAATTTGATGTTTATGTTTAATTATGCCTTTTTCGTCCTTCTGTTTTCCCCCTATTGGCTGAACCAAACTTGCATTCCAGTCGGGTCAGTACACATGTACTATACCTCACAAAATACAGCGTCGACGTGGAAAATATTATCCTAGTAGGAAGTGACTGTATTTTGTGACGTTGCATGATAAAATTATTAACTGCCAAAGGACCATCAGGACCTGATTTTCCCTGATTGCAAAGACGCCAAAATGCTTCCCTCTCAGGTACAGTTTGGGCCATAACAACATAAAGCTTTGACCATACATAAATAATGCAACACATCTTTATGACTGTATACTCTTCATTGATTATAATAAAACCCCTCTAAAGATACTATTTTAAATAAACATTGTTGTCTCTAAACGCAAGCGGTGGGTGCCTAGGGTGACAGTGATGCGACCAGCTTATGTAGGAGCTTTCAGCATAACTTTCGTTCTGCATTAAGCTATCACCTGTCTTAACTCTTTCGCTGCCAATTTTGTCGTCTGCTAATTTTGTCGTTTGTAACTTTTTAATTTTATTTATTTTTATTTTTCTTCAGTTTTTTTTCAAAAACGACTGATGAGATGCCGAGTTATTGGACGTCTCATATGGATCCAAACTGTTTGCATAGGTAATTACAGATGCGACATCGGCAGCGAAAGAGATAAGGTCAAGAATTAGACCGATGTTTTGGTCGACTTAGAGAGGTTTTACTGTATTTGAAAACTGGTTCTTATCAATGATCTTTTCAATTAGAATACACTCGTCCTTATATAATTGTTATAACATTTTACATAAATGAAACAAAACATGTATCTTATAGCAGATCTACATAAAATGCAAAACCTCTTTAACCCTTCGCTTGCTCTTCACGTCAATATACCTACCTGTAAATAGTGAAGACCCAGATGAGACAGCTCCTGCAGGAGCTGTCTCATCAGGGTCTGCGCTATTTACAAATTGATTGTACTACCAGCGCACTCCACAGCCGTGATTGTACAGCGAAATATGTGTACACAGTGAAGATATATGTAATTATACAACAGGGTATGGGTAAAGAAGGAGATATGTATTTTAAAATTCAGCAAGCGAAGGGTTAAAACGATCACTTTTAAATCTTTCCATAAGACTGGTATCTTAAACTGTTTTATTATATTCAAAAGCGGTATCATATAACTGCTTCATCAATGGCTTTAATTGTTTTTGTTTTATATCATTGGAAAAATGTGTACAAAAAATCTCTCTAAAGCGACAACAAAGCTATTTAATTCTGTGTTTTAACGGCATATGGTATAGCTCTGTGCAGAAGGCTCCTACAGGAGCTTCCTGTGTTACTTGCGCATTGCATTAACAATAACTTGGTTATAAGAAACATTTGTGCATTCATAAAGTGGTCATTATAGAGAGGTTCTACTGTATGACAAAAATATTTTTCATTGACATTGTTCTAAGAATTACCCAGAGAAAAACAATATACGAGGGTCATTCTCGTATTTCCCCTGACCTACTTTCGGTTTAGGTAGGAAGTTGAAATTGTATACGGACATTAGAATATACCTCTACACTCCTCGTAGATAAAATATCAAGGTGCAACAAGTGGGTGGTAACTGAAATATAATAGTATGCCCGTTTCTAAGAACCGAAGTATATATATATATGTATCCACAATTCTCAGAACTGGTGACAAAAACCCTCTTCACATGCTTGTGTTATATTTGTAAAAACCTATACAAACAGTTTAGATCTGGATGAGACACACATGTGTTCAGCCTCAAATTTGTATCCAGGGCGTTTGACACTCCGAATGCATTTTTACAAATATATTAATGATAATTAACCCATCGCTTGCTGTTCACGTCAATATACCTACCTGTAAATAGTGAAGACCCAGATGAGACAGCTCCTGCAGGAGCTGTCTCATCAGTGTCTGCACTATTTACAACTTGATTGTGCAACCAGTGCACCAAACAGCAGTGATTGCACAGCGAAATACTTGTACACAGTGAAGATATATGTAATTATACAACTGGGCATGGGCAAAGAAGGAGAAATGTATTTTAAAATTCAGCAAGAGAAGGGTTAACATTCCTAATACCTGTATGATACATACGATATCCTAGTTACAATGTATATAGCTAAAGGATGCTTAGTAGTCTACCTGATGAATATTGATGTAAGAAATTTTGGCATCATCAATTAATATTTATAAGCTGAATGTTAGTTTTGGTTATGGAAGAGCCTGTATAATCAGATCTATATCATTTCATTGGGAAAACGGAGCAGACCCTGGTCAAATGGCTAACTTAACCATTTCCTCCATAAATACGCCTTTCTGCGCCTTTTTTAAAATCACCTATTGAAACCATTGTGATAAATATAGCATTTGCTCCTATAGGAGCAAATGCTCCATTTATCACAATGGTTTCAAACTACAAAATTCTAAAAAACATTCTCTAGTTAATGCTCCTTTTCGGTAGATTTATTCAAAGAGGTTGGACCTAAAATGGCCTATGAGGGAATGTGTTAAAGACTCGTCTGATCTGGGTTTGCTCTGTTTGCAAAGGCTTGAAAAGGTGTCTGTTTCGGGTTAATTCAGATACAATATCTAAAGATGTGTTATGTTGAATCTGCAAAGTTTATTTACATGTGATTATAATAATGTAATGTTAACTATACGTCCAGGTTACATATACACGTCACACTTCATTGTGTGTTTACATGTGACTATACTTAGTTAATGTTACGTATACATGTTACACTTGATTGTTTTATTGCATGTGACTATAATATGTTAATGTTACATATACACGTCACACTTCATTGTTTATTACATGTAACTATAATATGATAATGTTAATGTTACATATACACGTCACACTTCATTGTTTATTACATGTGACTATAATTAGTTAATGTTATATATACACGTCACACTTCATTGTTTGTTTGCATGTGACTACAATTATTTAATGTTACATAATTTATACACGTCACACTTCGGGGTTTTTTACAAAATTTAAAATTTATTTATTTATTTCAGTCTCATCTGTATACATACAGTAACAACAAACATGTATAGATAAATTATCAAACGATGTATACAGCCATTCTATAAAGAATTATAAGAGACTATACATATCACAAATGAATACTTATTTACTCACACTATATACAGTGTCAATAAAACCAATTACAGGTCGCTAATCGTTGCAAAGATGCATAAAAGTTGCTTAAAACTGCAAAGTAAAATTTGACCATGAAAACACAGCGAAAAAACGCATACCCCAAAAAAAGGTTTTAAGAAATCATGTAACCCCTCTGATTAGATCAGAAATGCACTGATTAGCAACCGGTAACTGGATGGACATAAAAGAATACATGGGGAACGGGCTAAGAGAATATTTGCATTATTTACATAAAAACGAAGACCTTCGATTTAAAATCTTAAAGCAGGTTTTGGCACATATTCTGACCATAGGAGGTTCAGTAAATAGAAATCGCAGCTTATTCCCATCGCCTAATGAAGAGAAAGTACTTGATACTTGTGTTGCCTTTTCAAAAAGACCATCACGAATATCATGGTACAAAGGGCAGTGGAGGATAACGTGTAACTCTGACTCCACCTCGTCACAGAAAGTACACTTTCTATCTTTTTCCGCCAGATTCTCATACCGACCCGTTTCCAATCTTATAGGTGCAACCCCACATCTAAATTTACAAAAAGCTGCACGGTGGTTAAATGGCAATATCATTTTACAATATGCTTCAACATGGAATTCCGATTTCAGTGTACAGTATGTCCGTAATTTATTCCTACCCCTACCAGATGGACCAGTGGGACTATTGACCAAAGTCTTCCAATTGCTGATAAATTGACTCATCATACTGCTTTCAACAGCATTACAAACCAGCTTATATCCATACGAACAGCAAGACTAGTACAGTTATTCATACCACATTCTATAAGCTTAGATTTGACCACAGAAAACCATTGTTTACTATGCTGTCCACTAACAGCAGATGCCCGAAGTGCAATACGTTTATTAATACGCGTTGAAAGGGTGTTGCAAATACGTGCCAAAAGTTGGATTACATGTTTCCACTGTCTAACAATCGGGGGCTGCCACGCCATCTCCCCGACCAACGCCGCACTAGGTGTATATTTGCCAACACCGAGAAAAAATCTCAATGCCCTGTTATGGACGGCGTTAATGCAGGAAAATGACCGGCATCCCCAAATTGCTGCACCATAGCCAATTACAGGCCAAACTACTGAGTCGTATAATTTCGTAAAAACAGAATATGGTACACCCCCTGCTAATTTACATTTCGCAATAACTAGACCTAAGGCACGACTTTCACTCTCGGCGACTACGTTAGCAGCTAAGGCACGACTTTCACTCTGGGCGACTACTTTAGCAGTAACGTTCAAGTCTAAATATTCCGTCAGTACCAAACCTAGGTAAATGTATCTATCAACCATTTGAATGAAATCGTTTCCACACTGAAATACAACATCCGTTTCGAAACGGAAGTGAACCACTTTACTCTTGTTACAGTTAATAACCATCTGATTCTCTGCACACCACTCATTTACAGCATCCAGTAGATACTGTAAATCCAGGGCTGAATCAGCTAATAAAACGATGTCGTCTGCACACAGAATGATGCATACTTTATCTTGCCCTACATCAATACCAATATTAAATGACTTAAGATATACGGCTAGATCATTAATATACAAATTGAACAAAATTGGGGATATAATACAACCTTGTCTCAGGCCAACTTTAACATCAAACCAGTCTGTCGTAAATGAATTAACACGGACACACGACGATACAGAACTATACAATGACTTTAAAGCAACAAGCATATTCCCATTAATTCCGGAATCTCTTAAACGTTTCCATAGCTTATCTCTATTGATAGAGTCATATGCCTTTTTAAAATCAATGAAGGCGCAAAACGTAGATTTCTTCATCTTCTTCCTAGTTTCTACCATGTTACAAAGAGACAAAATGTGATCATAATCAGTTCATGTTACATAAATACACGTCACACTTCATTGTGTGTTTGGATGTGATCATAATTAGTTCATGTTATACTTCATTGTTTTTTTACATGTGATTATGATTAGTTATATATACGCCTTCTAGCTGGTTTGCGATAGGTCGGGTCTTCTGTACACAAATCAACGCAATTTGTTCCGGAAACCCCTTTGAGGGTCTTCCTTTGCCTGCAATTAGCTTGAGGTCGCGATATGACTGAAATGTAATTAACAGAACAAATTGTTTATTTCAGTTTAAATTGTTTATTTCAGTTTAAGCATAACACCTCATCACCATATAAACATAAATGTATTCTGCTTGCAACGAAAATAAGAGAAAAGCATAAACGTGAAATACATGATGGATGTGAGAGTGTAAATCATTAACGTTAAATGTACATTTGTATATAAATTACTTAATTGCAAATACAAAGCCTTCATTAACGTATCACTGTATTTAAAACTCTTATTACAAAATACTGGTAATTTAGTAAGAATGGTTGTCTTATAACTTCTTAACAGCTCAATTAGTTTAAACATGCTCGGTCGCTGCCAATAATATCTCGGAATATACTGTTTTCTAAAATAACCGTATTACGGACAAATTAATATGAAGTGATACTCATATACTATATTATCTAATTTGGGTATACGGAGCAAGGCTGGATAATCAGACCGCACAAAAGTTGTTTAAGTTCCTATTACATAGATAAAAATGTGCTTGAATTAACAATTTCATACCAATTTAAAGCGACGTAAAATCCCAATACAAACAAACAATGAACAGCACCTATTGCAGTCACATGGAACATGTATTAAGCAGACTGTGTTATATATATAAAGTACCCTTGGTCCTGCTGGGGGACAAACGTTGCTTAACCCTTTCCCTCATATTGACGACTTTTGACGACTCTGTAAAAGTCACTTTGTGAAACCATTGTGATAAATAGAGCATTTGCTCCTATAGGAGCAAATGCTCTATTTATCACAATGGTTTCAAACTACTAATTTCTAAAACATTTCCTTTTCTCTAGTAAATGCTCCTTTTCGGTAGATTTGTTCAAAGTGGTTGGATCTAAAAATAGCCTATGAGGTAATGGGTTAATGCGGAGTGCAGTAAGCTTCTATTGGAGTTTTATTCATTACCGTTGTCCAGCATAAAGTGATCGTATTAACCCTTCGCTTGCTATTCACGTCAATATACCTACCTGTAAATAGTGAAGACCCAGATGAGACAGCTCCTGTAGGAGCTGTCTCATCAGGGTCTGCACTATTTACAAGTTGATTGTGCAACCAATGCACTCCACAGCAGTGATTGCACAGCGAAATACTTGTACACAGTGAAGATATATGTAATTATACAACAGGACATGGGTAAAGAAGGAGAAATGTATTTTAAAATTCAGCAAGCGAAGGGTTAATTAGCGAGACCATGTTGTATATACAGTAACTCAAGCAGATTTGTTTTTCATAATCAACCTGTATATATTTTATTACAGTTTATTCTAGTATGGTTTTTTCACAGGTATATATACTGTACATCAAACAATTTGAAAAATACGGCTACCTGTGACCCTAATAACGAAACAAATATTGTGTCTACTTTTCGACCCTACAGTAGGGCAAATATTAGAGCACTGAGTGATTTCTATATCTGTTTCGATGTTATTTTTTAAAACTTTTGCATGTCATAGAGATCGTGAGAAATGGTTTTAACAGGAATGTTTGGCCATGGCAGAAACTGTAGAATCATATCTATATTATTTCTTTAACAAACAGAGCATATCCTGATCAGACGGCTCCTATAGGAGCCGTCTGATCTGGATATTTTCTATTTGCAAAGGCGTAGAAAGGCTTATTTATGGAGAGAATGGTGAAGTGTACATTTCACCTTATTGTGTTAAGCCCAACATGACTATCATTTGCAAACAGAACTGAACTGAACTTAACAGCATGGGTCCAGATGAGACGCCGAGTACCTAATAGGAGTCTCACATGTATCGAAGGTGTTTGACACTCTATCAATGGTCGCTTTAACCCATTCCCACTTAGACTATTTTAGACCTAACCGCTTTGATTAAATCTACCAAAACGGGAAAGGGAAATGTTCAGAATAGTGTAGTTTTGAAACCATTGTGATAAACAGAGCATTTGCTCCACAGGAACAAATGCTCTATTTATCACAATGATTTCATAAAGTGGCTTTTACATAAGTGTCAAAAGGCGTCAATAAGCCGGATTGGTGTTTAAAAGCTTGAACAATTCTATCAGATCAGGGTTTTACATGTACTCTTTGCTCATGATGTCAGATAACATTATTGTAGAAAAACACCTGCATGAAAATAAAAACACAAAATGAAAAGTTATACTGTATATCTGTGGTATTGTATTGACGAATAACCTTTACAGACCTGATGCAATTTGAAACAAGAGACTGGCTCATCTGTCACGGGCACGTTTAGCGGCGTACACATAAAATCAAACTGAAAACATTTCATGTCGAAATAAATACATTTATACTTTAAACCTTTAGCAAACTGGGTAAATGTTCGCCCACTCGACATTGACCTGCTGGGTATTTAAAATATACCCTAATCACCCGAAGTATTCTGACAAACAAGATCTCCTCGTGTAAAGCTGAATCAATCATATAGGCACTGCAGTAGAATCTGTCTTAAGTGGGGCCATCAAAAAGATGTCTAATTGTGGGTCAAGGCAGGTGGTTGCTTAACCCGTTCCCTGTTCTATGTTTTTCCAAATTTCATTACCTATTGAATATCAGTGGACATAATATAACTTCTTTAATCATGCGTAATGAGGAGAAACCGCACAACTCTGAAATTAAACGTGGTATAAAACAAGACTTGACAATTTCAGTTCTATAATTTTCAATACTAGCAGAATTTCGTTCAACTAAAATACGAGCTATTGATGACATTAGTGGTATAATTGTTACAATTGGAACTTCAGTAAAACCTCTCTATAACGGCCACTAAATTACATCAAGTATTTTGTGTTAAAGGCAGGTGGCTGCTTAAAACAAGGTGAAAGTAAAACAGAACGCTCCTATAGGAGCGCGCTGTTTTACTTTCACGTTGCTTTAAGCAGCCACCTGCCCTAAATACCAACTACATTGTAATTAACATAATTTAGTGGCCGTTGTAGAGAGGTTTTACTGTAATAATATACAACATCTAAAACCTACCCAGCTAGCCAATGACACAATCCTCATTCTTATCCTGCTGAATAAAACATGTCTGTTCAAAACTGTGGTAGGCTGTATTTTTCACTCGTCTCAGATTCCTTAACCCATTTGCTCCCAGTGGATTCTTCCATGCTTATATATTGGATTAGTCCATTTTTTATCTAAGGGGTGCCTTGCCTATATTTTCAATTTTGTTTTGTTTTATATTGAAATTCCTATCAGCAAACAGTGTAGACTCTGATAAGACGCCGGATTATGCGGCGTCTGATCAGAGTCTACACTGTTTGCCTATGTCCCATATATGGGATCGTGGGAACAAATGGGTTAATACATTTAGGAAGTGATTGCCTGAGTGACAAACAGCTTGGATCCTGATGAGACGCAGAGTTACTCGGTGTCTCATCTGGATCCAAGCTGTTTGCAAATGTGATCACGTCGCGCTAGGCAGGATAAGTGTTAACAATAGCGACAGAATACTAACCGAAACTAAATTAATAAAAGAATTTGGAAACAATTTCGGATTATAAACAAATCAGAACAGAACATACATGTCCTTTTTTACAATGACTTGAACTTAAGCATTGACTTTAAGAACGTTCTATGTATTCATTCAATGCAACCATGCTGGGGCGAAACCCCATACCTCACTTGTATAACTAAATATAATTATATTTATGTGTTAATGAAACGAATGAATTGAAAACGCTGTTTTTCGTCATTGACAAAAGTGCGCTTATCGTCCTTTGTACGTTATTCGACAGTTTGATTTGCCTTAGCTCTTTCGGCGCCAATGTCGCCTGTTGGCACCATTGAAAACAGTGCAGTCCCAGGTCAGATGCCGCCTTTTCTGTAATTTTTTTGCCCAAGCATACAGGGTTTTAAAAGAAAATGTTTGACTAATATAATTATATACCTTTGTTATTTAGTTTAGAATTAGATTTAATATGAAATTATTATTGCAGGCGACACTTTTAAATTTGGCGCCAAAGGAGTTAAAGAAATACCCGCCACTTGTTATGACTCGTCCGAGGTACATACAGCTGATACCAATTTCAATGTGTCTATAGGCATCTCTAGGCATCTCTCTTGTTCTAAGTTGACCTCCTTTTACACGGCAGACCTTGACCAAATAGGAGCAACCTGATCTTAATCTACTGTTTTTGCAAACTATATCAAAATAATATTGCCAAAGGATGGAGACGCTTATCAAACTTTTTCACCCAGCGAGATCCATTAGAAACATGATTAGGCTATTTGTCGTAAATATTCTTTAATTTGTCGTAAATATTCTTTAATTAACTCTTTCGCTTCCAAAGGCAAATCTATGATCACTTTTTAAACCGTTTGGTACCGATTATACGCCGAGCCACTTGGCTTATTATCAGGTCATACACTGTTTGATGTTGTGATAGATCTAATATATATGAAACAAGAGAAGAAAATTCGCCAATGAAAATTGAAGCAGATGACAAAGTTTACAGTCAAAAATACGCTGCAGCGACATAGTTATAGCTAGAATGATCTTTTGTTTCATCATTGGAAATATCGTTCGACCTTTTTGTATTAAATTGTATAAAACACCTGAAACTTTATATTAAAATCTTAAAGTTATGGAAACATTATTAACGGTATACATGTATACCGATATACTAGTACTCTGTAAACATCTCCTTCCTAGTTAACCTTTTCAATGCTGAATTGTCAGAGTGGAATAGTCCATCATTGTTTATTGGTAGAGTCCATACAGTATGAAAGGGTAAAATTTAAAAGAGGATTTTGAATGACATACAGCGCAAACCCAAACCAGAAGACTGTTCTTGATGTTCTCTGATCTGGGTCTACATTGTTTGCAAATGAAAGTGCACTCGTTCCCGCATTCAAATGGAAATATCTTACATTAATGACTTTCAGTAAAACACTGATATCAAATTATCTTAATATAATGAGACTTCAAGCATAAAAACCGAGACCTTCGAATGGAAGGGCCATGATTTGTTTTATCTCTGTGTTTACAGTAACACTTCTCTGAACCGGAATTCTAGTTAAAAACAAAGTTAGATACGTTTAGGCAGTCCTCTAGGAACTTTCTGTATGACGTTCATCTTGCATTAAGCTGTCACCTGCTTTCAAGACGATATTTATACTAAATTGAACGTCCGGTTTAGAGAGGGTTTTACTGTATAATCTATCTATTTTATGAAATCTAACACATGGTCGACTAATGTTAGTACGTTCCCCATGCATTCATGAATTCAATAATAAGAAAATAAACGTTTTATCTATCCTATTAATCTGTTTACGTCATATAAACGCCTTTTCATGCTTTTGCAACAGATTAGGCGAATATCAGATGGGTCCTGTTAATTCTGCAGTTTCTACCACGGCAATTCCTGTATGCATCTAAATATTATTATGTAAAATGTCATTCTTTCTTAACCCATTCCCTCATATTGACGCCTTTCGGTGCCTCTGTAAATGTCACGTTCTGAAACCATTGTGATAAATTGAGCATTTGCTCCATAGGAGCAAATGCTCTATTTATCACAATGGTTTCAGCACTACACAATTCTAAAAAAAATCTTTATTCTAGTTAATGTACCTTTTCGGTTGATATATCTAAAGATGTAAGATTGAAAATTGCCTATGAGATAATGGGTTAAACAAATATTCACGTAGTAAAGGATTTAAATCGTCTTATCTGGGTCTGTACTGTTTGCAAAGGCGTCATAGGGCGTCTCTATAGGGATACGTGTTAACTCTGTACCTGAGTATACCTGTAAGAAATGACGAATGGGTGAATGTAAATCAGCCGTATGTTATTAGAAAAGGCAATATGAAAAAAACGAATATTTTACCATTGATAGGTTTTACTGCATATTATTCCATACGCGAACAGAGTAGACCCTGATCAAACAGTGCCACAATGGCAGTATGATCTAGGTCTACTCTTTTTTCAAATTAGCAAAATGTCTGTGCCAGGTAAAGAGGGTTTAAATGTAAAGACTACAGACTACGTCAATGCGAGAATGACTTCACCTTTGTAACCTTTACCATACCATATAAATACAAGCAAATAATGCGGAAACCGCATTTAAGCCGGCTGTTTCAACTGAAAGACCTTCACCCAAGTTATCTGCATACCAAATTGTCTAGCATATGTAGTTCAGAAGTTATAACAAAATTGTAGTGACAGTAAATTTTTCAAAATAGTGACCTTGACCTCGAACAGATTTCATGTATCGTTATGTTATCTGTAAGGTCCTTGCCAAAGCTTTCTGAATACCAAAGATGAATTGCCTAGCGTTCGTGGATCAGAAGTTATAGCAAAATGTTAAAGTTTGTTAAAAACAGCCAAGTTTTCGCAATACTGACCTTGACCTGATTTCATATACCCTTGTATCAAATGAAAGGTCCTCATCCAAGCTATCTGCATACCTAATATGAATTATATAGCTTAGGTAATTCAGAAGTTATAAGCAATGTAAACGTTTTGTTTACTACAAAATAGTGACCTTGACATTGACCCAATTTCATGTATCCATGTACATGTATCAATTGAAAGGCCTTCAAAAAAGCTATCTCCATACCATATACGAATTGTCTAGCATATGTGGTTCAGAAGTTAAGACACAATGTTGAAGTTTTTCAATGATGGCCAACTTGCCAAAATAGTGACATTGACCTTGATCTTGACTTAGTTACAAATATCTTTAAATCAACTAAAAGGCCTTTACCAAAGCCATATGTATACCAAAGATGAATTGCATAGCGTCTGTAGTTCAGAAGTTATAGCAATGTTAAAGTTTGTTAAAAACAGCAAAGTTTTCGAAATACTGACCTTGACCTGATTTCATATACCCTTGTATCAAATGAAAGGTCCTCATCCCAGCTATCTGCATACCTAATATGAATTATCTAGCTTAGGTAATTCAGAAGTTATAAGCAATGTAAACGTTTTGTTTACGACGGAACGCCGCCAGCCCGCCCGAACACGCACCCGCCCCGTCCACCCGCGCTGTTTTCGCAAAACTATAACCCGAGAATTTTCTCGAAAAATCCGGGTAATAATGTCTGCTGAAATTTGAATCTGATGCAGTACACTGCAGTTACTGCCTCCGATCGATCAAGCTTTTGAGAAACTACTGACGGAGTGTTGAACAGATTGGATCCAGATGAGACGTCGAGTTACTCGGCGTCTCATCTGGATCCACACTGTTTGCAAATGCAATTCAGGTCGAGAATAGTGGGAGAAGGATTGACAATATAGTATGATGTATGGTCATGCTGACACAAACTATTCAGTAAGGTGAATGCTTTTAGAAACATGTTCATTGATGCATTTGGTATATATTTTTTGCTAACTTAACCCATTTGCTCCTAATGGATTCTTCCATGCTTATACATTGGATTAGTTCAGTTTTTATCCAAGGGGTGTCTGACCTAAATTTTCAATTTCGTTTTGTTTTATATTAAACTTCCTATAAGCAAACAGTGTAGACTCTGATCAGACGCCGCATCATGCGGCGTCTGATTAGAGTCTACACTGTTTGCCTACATCCCACATACATGTATGGGGTCGTCAGAGCAAAGTCATCCAGTACCAACCCCAATACTGTAACCATTCTTTAGAATAGTCTCTTCGAGACGATTCAACAAATTATTCACAGTACATGTATTGGGTTTGGTGGAGAAATGACGATTTTAATATTTGGGCACAACCCTTATCTGTAGCTCTTGGGCTCGCCCCATTATCTATTGATGACAGTTTATGGTAGAGTAGAGTCTCGCTAAAGTTGTCCCCTGTTTTAATAACATAGGAGTCTTTAGAAGCGGATGTTTGCTTAATGTAGGGCAAAAGCAATGCTTAAAATTACTACATGAGATTTCTGCATAACTTTTATCCTACATTAAGCTACCAAATGTTTTAAAAATTCAGAATAAGACTTCTTTTGAGTGGTTGTATAAGAGAGTCGTTACTGTACGAAGAAAATAAAACAACTTTCTCTGGTTTCATATAACTATCAGATGCATCTTCTTATAATGTAATGACACACATGTGCTCGCTATTGTTTTATCTAAAGCCGCGTACCGAAGTTATAGAATTAAAATCCTTTAAATGTCGAATACAGTAAAACCCATCTTCACCGGACATTAAATTTAGTAAAAATATCGGTCTTGAAGACAGGTGGCAGCTTAATGCATGGTGAAAGAAAGTCGTGCAGCCACCTGCCTGGAAGTATCTAAACTCGTCGTTACTAGAATTCCGGTTTAGAGGGGCTTTACTGCACTCAAACAGGAACAGTACATCAGTGTCCAAGTATAAGGTTTATTCACAAGCTTGAAATTGCAACAGAAGTTTGAATGACAAACAGTTTAGACCCAGATCAAAAGGCCCCTCCAGGAACTATCTGATCTGGAGCCACACTATTAACAAGAGCCAGTATACTAGTTTCCCACATTCAAAGGATTAAACTTCTTTTCTGCTGTCTTTTAACAAAACCTGATACATATATGGATAGAATTTGTCTTAAGCGATCTTCAAAGGATGTCTCACTATAGGTCTGTAATGCAGGTGGTAGCTTAATACAGGTCAAAAGTTATGCATAAAGCTCCTATAGGAATAACAGCACATGATCAATGAAGAAACTGTTGAATCATATATATAATGTAAGCAAGCAGAGCAAACCCTGATCAGACGGCCCCTAAATGAGCTGTCTGACGAGAGTTAATCTGTTAGCGAAGGCGTAGAAGGGCATATTTATGGAGTAAATGGTTAAGCAACAACTTTCCTTGGTTTTACTGTATGTCAATCATATATTAAACAAGTATATCATAAAGGCTAAGCCATTTTGATACTGTTTAACCCTTTACTCCGTGAATATTCAAGTAACAATTAATGTCATCATGAATATTAATTAGATTATTGTTTATAATTGCACATAAACACAGGAATTATTGGCCCTAGCCGAAACTGTACAATCATATATTTATGATATCATAAATAAACATAGCAGACCCTGATCAGTCAGTTCCAAAATGAGCCTCTGATCTAGGCAACTCTGTTTGCAAAGGCGTAGAAAGGCGTATTTATGACAGGTGAAAGTAGAGCAGACATAATAAGTGTTCATATCGACAGGTGCTATACTGTGTCAATAATATACCAATTATATTACAACGGCTAAGCCAATTAATGAACAAGGTGAAAAGTTAAGCAGACATAATATTTTCTCATATTGCATTTTTCACTGTTAAGTGGTGAATCTGTGATTATCTTTACAAAAAAAAGTTTGGAACACGATGAGGCGTCTCATCCGGATCAATGATGTGATTATGTTAGGGAAGATAACTCTATAATCAAAGTTGAAGTAGGCGGTATATTTTTGCATTGTTACATACCCCTTTCAACCGGCAAACCTATCAACCCACGTATTGAGCTATCAAAATATTCGCAGCTCTATTAACACATTCCCTCTTAGTGATACATTTTGGTGCCTCTGTAAAAGTCACATTTAGAAACGATTGTGATAAATAGAGCAATTGCTCCATACATGTAGGAGCAAATGCTCTATTTATCACAATCGTTTCAAAACTATACAATTCTTTTTTTCCTTTTCTGTAGTTAATGTTCCTTTTCGATAGATTAATTCAAAAAGGCTGGATCTAAAAATAGTCTAAGAGGAAATGAGTTAAACCATATATAGGACACACAGGTAGCTGTATCAAATTATATGTAGCCCCATCACACCACATATAGCCCTAGCAAATCATAGATAGTCCTATCAGGCCACAGGGACCCTATCAAACCATAGATAGCCCGCTCAAACCACAGGGGAGCCTTATCAAATCACAGATAGGCCCATCAAGCCATATGTAGCCCAATGACACTACATATAGCCCTAGCAAACAATAGATAGTCCTGTAAAACCACAGGCGGCCCTATCCAATCGTAGGTAGTCACATCAAACGATAGGTAGCCCAATGAAACCAAACACACTGGCACACTCATGCACATTGGCACAACACTCATAAACGCACTGTCACACCGTTAGACACACTGGCACACTCGTGCACACTGGCACAGCACTCATACACACACTGTCTCACCGTTAGACACACTGGCACACTCGTGCACATTGGCACAACACTCATACACACACTGTCTCACCGTTAGACACACTGGCACACTCGTGCACACTGGCACAGCACTCATACACGCACTGTCACACCGTTAGACACACTGGCACACTCGTGCACATTGGCACAACACTCATAAACGCACTGTCACACCGTTAGACACACTGGCACACTCGTGCACATTGGCACAACACTCATACACGCACTGTCACACCGTTAGACACACTGGCACACTCGTGCACACTGGCACAGCACTCATACACACACTGTCTCACCGTTAGACACACTGGCACACTCGTGCACATTGGCACAACACTCATACACGCACTGTCTCACCGTTAGACACACTGGCACACTCGTGCACATTGGCACAACACTCATACACGCACTGTCTCACCGTTAGACACACTGGCACACTCGTGCACATTGGCACAACACTCATACACGCACTGTCTCACCGTTAGACACACTGGCACACTCGTGCACATTGGCACAACACTCATAAACGCACTGTCACACCGTTAGACACACTGGCACACTCGTGCACATTGGCACAACACTCATACACGCACTGTCTCACCGTTAGACACACTGGCACACTCGTGCACACTGGCACAGCACTCATACACGCACTGTCACACCGTTAGACACACTGGCACACTCGTGCACACTGGCACAACACTCATAAACGCACTGTCACACCGTTAGACACACTGGCACACTCGTGCACATTGGCACAGCACTCATACACGCACTGTCACACCGTTAGACACACTGGCACACTCGTGTACACTGGCACAGCACTCATACACGCACTGTCACACCGTTAGACACACTGGCACACTCGTGCACATTGGCACAGCACTCATACACACACTGTCACACCGTTAGACACACTGGCACACTCGTGCACATTGGCACAGCACTCATACACGCACTGTCACACCGTTAGACACACTGGCACACTCGTGTACACTGGCACAGCACTCATACACGCACTGTCACACCGTTAGACACACTGGCACACTCGTGCACATTGGCACAACACTCATAAACGCACTGTCACACCGTTAGACACACTGGCACACTCGTGCACATTGGCACAGCACTCATACACGCACTGTCACACCGTTAGACACACTGGCACACTCGTGTACACTGGCACAGCACTCATACACGCACTGTCACACCGTTAGACACACTGGCACACTCGTGCACATTGGCACAGCACTCATACACGCACTGTCACACCGTTAGACACACTGGCACACTCGTGCACATTGGCACAGCACTCATACACGCACTGTCACACCGTTAGACACACTGGCACACTCGTGTACACTGGCACAGCACTCATACACGCACTGTCACACCGTTAGACACACTGGCACACTCGTGCACATTGGCACAACACTCATAAACGCACTGTCACACCGTTAGACACACTGGCACACTCGTGCACATTGGCACAGCACTCATACACGCACTGTCACACCGTTAGACACACTGGCACACTCGTGTACACTGGCACAGCACTCATACACGCACTGTCACACCGTTAGACACACTGGCACACTCGTGCACATTGGCACAGCACTCATACACGCACTGTCACACCGTTAGACACACTGGCACACTCGTGCACATTGGCACAGCACTCATAAACGCACTGTCACACCGTTAGACACACTGGCACACTCGTGCACATTGGCACAACACTCATACACGCACTGTCACACCGTTAGACACACTGGCACACTCGTGTACACTGGCACAGCACTCATACACGCACTGTCACACCGTTAGACACACTGGCACACTCGTGCACACTGGCACAGCACTCATACACGCACTGTCACACCGTTAGACACACTGGCACACTCGTGCACACTGGCACAGCACTCATACACGCACTGTCACACCGTTAGACACACTGGCACACTCGTGCACACTGGCACAGCACTCATACACACACTGTCTCACTCGTAGACACACTGTCTCACTCATAGACACACTGTATCGTTCATAGACACATTGTATCACTCATAGACACATGCATATACTTTCCCGCTCTAAGACACACTGACACACTTTGAGAGACATGGAACAGATCACAGACACACTGACACCCTCACACACTCAATCATATATATATGAACACGTTAACGAATAACGGCAAAACGTTATAAAACGTCCAACAAATGAATGTCTTTCTTTAACAATAAATATTGTACATGTATTCAAAGTGTTCAAACCACGAATATATCATTTGATATTTACAGATATGCATGTTTGCTATGGAATACAAACAAAAACCAACACAATGCAAAACGTACTTGGAAATCATAAATGACAGTTATTGTCTCAGGTGGCTTGTTTTCAGGTTCTTGTAAATTATGTTCAGTTTAAGCATTCAGAATGTCAAAATATCAAACTTGTTGGGGTTTTTTGTTGTTATGTTTTGTCTGCAAGTCATTAGAACTGCAGCAATACATGTACATGCAAAAATAAAATAATATTAAATTAAAATAGATTTAATTAGATATGTTCATTTCAAGTTCTCTCGCAATTGTGCCATTTCATTCTGAATAGGCCCTATCATTAAAAAACAATGACCAGGCGCGGATTTAGAGGAGGCGGAGCCGGCGTACGCCCACCCCTTCCCTAAAATTGCCAAAGCATTTTTTCAGTAATATCTTAGATCTATATACAGTAAAACCTCTCTATAATGACCACTAAATTGTGTTAATTCGTTGATATTTAGAGCAGGTGGTTGCTTATAGCAAGGTGACAGTAAAACAGAACGCTCCCATAGGAGCGTTCTGTCTTACTTTCACCTTGCTTTAAGCAACCACCTGCCTTCAACACAGCTCTTTTTCAACATGTATTACAAACACACTATTTATTTATGTCATCAAATATAAAAAATATACGCCCCCTTCCAAAAAAGTCTACCCCAACCCTAATCTGTTGATAGACCATTCTACTTTGAAATGTCAGCATTCAAAGGGTTTTAACGTTGCATGTCATCTTGCCATGTAACTGTCGGCTGCAAAATATATTGTCTGCTGCAACTTTTAACAGTGTTTTTTTCTCTTCTGTTTAGAAAACTTCATGATCAGAGTGACAAGCTGTACGTATTCTGATGAGACACGGATTTACTCAGAGCTTAAACAATTTGCATAGGTTATCAAGGTGTCATATGATACATTGATAAAAGTTCAAAAGAGACCAAACTTAAACTGTCAGTCATTGGCTATAACATAAAACATCAACACACACACACACACACACACACACACACACACACACACACACGCGCGCGCGAACGAAAAAATAATAGCGTATGTCACGTGCCAAACCGCTTGGATCCTTAGTTACCCGGTGTCTCACCAGGATCGTAACTGTTTGCAAATGCTCAGAAACAGTTCGGGATGAGGTTTAATAATAGAACCAGTTGGACAATTTCTAATAATTTATTTATTGTTTCTGATAAATTGTGCTTAACTACAAGCTATTATATTTTGTCCTATATTGAGGTACCGATGCGCTGTATCCGAAAGAAGAGCAAGCTCCAGTCTGGCTCAGCCCATTGTGAACTAAATAGGAGCACGCCTTCCAATATGGCTCACCATAAGCTGAATAACAAGGGCTGCTTCCCATTGTTCTTGTGAGTGAGTTGAATGGCAAGTCGGTCAAACGCAGCAATACACTGGTAATACAGCGTTTTGCATAATAACGGATAGCAGGTGTCCATCTAGATCCAAACTGCTTGACATACATGATCCAAACTGCTTGACACTCTGTCAATACTAACCAGGACGCGGTTTACAGGATGAGGATGACTATAATATGTATACTATATCTTTTACAGCAGAACCTGTCCTAAACGGCTATTCATTTATTGACCACAGGACCATAAAAAGCAGGCGGTTGCTTAATGCAGGGCAAACGTAATGTAGAAAATATCCTGAGCTTTCTGCTTTACTTTTGACCTGCGTTATGTTACCACGTGCCTTACAGACCCATGCTTAGACCTCTTTTTGAAGTTTGCTTAACCCATTCCCTCATATTGACGAATTTGACGACTCTGTAGAAACCATTGTGATAAATAGAGCATTTGCTCCTATAGGAGCAAATGCTCTATTTATCACATTGATTTCAAACTACAAAATTCTAAACGTTTCTTTTTCTCTAGTTAATGCTCCTTTTCGGTAGATTTATTTAAGATGGTGTATCTAAAAGTAGCCTATGACGTAATAGGTTAAGACAGGTTCTATTGTATATTGTAGTTAGTTTATTTGACATTTAAAATGGATTTGCATAAAATAATAAGATATCCAACTGATCATTGAAGTCTTACTCAACATTTGAACATTACAGTAAAACATCTCTATAACGGCCACTAAATTGTGTTATTTATTTGGTATTTAGGGTAGGTGGTCGCTTAAAGCAAGGTGAAAGTAAAACAGAAAGCTCCTATAGGAGCGTTCTGTTTTACTTTCATCTTTCTTTAAGCAGCCACCTGCTTTTAACACAAAATACTTAATGTAATTTAGTGGCCGTTATTGAGAGGTTTTACTGTATGTATTTAACCATTAGCCCGCTGTTGAAAAATAATGTCTCCTCCAATGTAGATATGTAACAATGTCTCCTCCAATGTGGATATGTAACAATGTCTCCTCAAATTGCATCAATATGTTGCAAGTTTGACTACTTCAGAATCAATTAAAAAGTTTTAGAAACTATCGAATGAGTGTCAAACAGCTTGGATCCTGATGAGAAGTTACTAGATACTGGACTGTTCAATGAATACAGAATGACCCGTACAATACTCGGAGCTAGGCATTAGTTTGTGTTAACCTTTGACCTGCTGTAAATAATAATAATAATAATTAATAATAATAATAGCCTATGAAACGCCAATCTACAACATTATGTACAGTAAACCCGTCTAAACAGGACAGTTCATATAGACCACGTTAGGTCTTTTAATGAAGCTGGCTGCTAAATGAAGGATTAAAGTCATGCAAAAACTCCTTGGGAACTTTCAGCATAACTCTCAACCTGCATTAACCCTTCGCTTGCTGAATTTTAAAATAAATGTCCCCTTCTTTACCCATGCCCCGTTGTATAATTACATATATCTTCACTGTGTACAAGCATTTCTCTGTGCAATCACTGCTGCGAAGTGCACTGGTTGCACAATCAACTTGTAAATAGTGCAGACCCTGATGAGACAGCTCCTCCAGACGCTGTCTCATCTGGGTCTTCACTATTTACAGGTAGGTATATTGATTTTTATAGCAAGCGAAGGGTTAAGCTGACAGATTGGGACTGATACTAATTTGATGTCCGATTTAGAGGTGTGAGCATTTAAGAAGCCACTAACCGAGCGACAGCCATCTTTGATCCTGGTGGAATGCCGAGTCAACTAGTGTATGATGTTAATCCAAGCTGATTTCTAATCCAAGTCAAGTCGAGCTAAGCAGGGTAAATGGTTAAAGTTTATAACGAACACTAAAAACCTATTATAACAAATGAATACAAAGTGTAGGAAAAAAGAACAGCATTTTAACTGTTATCATATCTGACTGGTATTGTCGCTAACAGCTTTCGCAAAACTTTAAACGTATCGAAAGAAAGCAAAACAGATCTGACATCATTTTAACAGGATAAGGGCCGCAATGTGTGTCTTTGTTCCATACAAAACATATCAAGGCTAGTCTTAGCTTATCCGTGATTCTGGCTCTATTTACAACTTTAGCTTCTAGATTCTATTTCGATTAGGGATTTATGTGGACGTTAACCACGGATGTAATAAATTTGAAATAACTTCAAATTATCTCTGAGTTTGTCAGATTCGAGACTAGTTTTAACCATGTGGCTGTGTGAAATGAGTATAATGTAATTTGCAAAAAGTGTAAACCCAGATCATAGGGCTCCTGGGGGAGCCTTCTGATCAGTCTCTGTACTGTCTGTTATGCAGAATCCACTCACCCATTTAAGACTTATACACTGAATGGACATAGTTAAACAATGATGGGGCGGTTACGCTGATAGTACACCGGTGGAATGGTTACTTTATGCTTACTGTAGCCTGATACAATAAGTGCCTTCGTCTATGAATTGCGTCTCTGTTTAGACAGAACTGCTACTACATTACAAGAAAGAGAAGTGTTAATTCTTTACTCATAGAAATGTTAGCGCGTTTGCATACAATGTAGACCCATATCAGGCCATGCATCGTTTCTTTATGGAATACTACAGGCATGTGTCTACAGTTTCTGTCATGGTCAACATGTCCTGAATTAATATTTCATCATTAGATTATAAAATTAATCTACATGGTGCCATTGTTTTCTTACATGAATATATATGGAGCAAAGGGGCTTATTCCTGACGATAATGCATTACGTTTAGGGGATAACCGTTGCGTATTTGAAAATTTGCAGCTTATATGTCGCAAATTTAATGCGACACGTTAGCGGAGCATGTAAAACGATTATTTGCGACATATAAACCACCGATATACTGCTGCAAATCTTAAAATACGCACCGGTTATCCCTATTCTAATGAAACCATAGATCCAGATGGTAAAAAACAATACTTATCACGCACATAGAAAATAGTTCTCTCGGAACCTAGCAATTGTGCTTATATTTAACATACCAAGAACTGGTGTTTTCACTTGACACTTTGTTTTCTCAAATGAAAATCGTTAAGCCATGGTCCTTTTGAATTTCTAACGGTAGGTCCCTTTCAAAACTACCAAAAGATGAATCGAATTTGACCTCGACATTGCTGCTGTGTAGATCTAAATGTAATAAAATTCCATAATAAGTGTGTACATGGACAACGGACTGATTTATTTTAAATTGTTTGCAATGTGGAACTGGTGGCATATATAATTTGGCTGATTTGTGTATTTGATGAGAATGATGATAGGCTAATAGGGACAATACCAGGAGCGTCAATCTATGTACAGGCGTGTTTGGAACTTACAAAGATTCCTGGAGCGGTTAGAGTGGGTGAAGCGAATTCTCCATTATGGGACTGAGTCTGTCCTTGAAGAATTGAAGATTACTGCCGCTTCTGATTGTCGGACGAGTCGACAATATAGCTTCTGACAGTGGCTTCATTCTGATGACCGGACTTTTTCATTATTTACACCAGCTTAATTAGGCCAACAGCTAACTACTGGTGCATGATTGCGGTCTCCCGGACACAGTGATTTGTGTCAACTTTTGACGAAACCAACCTCGGCAGAAATTGTTTTCATCATTTCGTTCAGCACATGCTAACCAACAGGCCTGGATGTGTATATGATTCTTCATAATCGACTGAACGTTTGGGTTACTGAATGAAATGGTTCGATCCCGGCTTCAGTTTTATCAGGTATGTTTTCATAGATTTACAGGACATGTTTCCTCTTGATTACTGTACATTCTTGTATTAATGTTTGAATCGTTGTTCTTGATAGTGTGTCCTTTGCAATCGTTTTGGAAAAACAAAAGATGGTTGTTTGCTCTGTATGTGATGTTTCCTGCATGACTTTTGTCAGAGATCTTAGGTTTTCTATGTAGATCTATACCACGAAGAGCAAAATTCAAGGTTATGTCAAACCACACTTTTCTTTGGAAAGAGTTGTGATTTATGACAGAGAGGAAATCTGAGCTTTTTTGGTGTTTTCAGATATTTTTCTGTGATTGGTTGGGAATGGTAAATGTGATCAGGTCCTTCTTAAATAGTTTTAGCATGGATATAAATCTCACAGCTACATGGTTATAAATACCTTAAATCTTATATTTACAGGGTGCAAGTGCCACATACACCTCAAAACAGAATAGAGGAACAGGAAAGATTGTTCAAGGGCTGTGAACTTCTGTAGATCGACATGTGAAATAAATGGACACTGGATTAACTTGTGGGACTTTGCGATATATATTTGAGTAGAATCGTCAGACTCACATTGACTAAGAGTGTTGAAAAACACCCACAAGCAAATTGAAAACATTTAACATTTCATTCAGCGAGGGTCTTCGTTCATTCAGACCCATTCATTGAATTTTACTATGAATGCGCGTATGAATATTTCGTAGTAAATTTTCTAGTGATATTTTCGGCTAACGTCAATTTAATGTTTAATGAAATTTTATTGAAGGACAAATTCAATATTTTTGTTACGGATTTTGCATTAGTTATATGCAAGAGAGGAGGAAGACCCCTTATATCCAAGATTTTCGGACACGCGACTTGTTTTCAAATTTTCATATTCCCATTTATATTTACAACTTTAGACTCAGTAACGTGACCCACTGCTAACGACAACTGCTTGGCAATGCCTTCTCTTGCTCCCTATGATATTTCTGATAAACGTAGCCTCAAGCTCCTGCGTGCTTCTAGGTTGCACCTGGCGAACTGATATCCGTACTTGCATGCAGCTCATTCCACACGTACTCAATTGGATTTAGTAGTAGAAGTAGTGGTAATAGTAGGTTGGTATGTAGATATGTTGGTAGGTAGGTAATAGTAGCAGTAGCAGTAGCATCAGTAGTAGTAGTATTAGCGGCAGTAGTAGTAGTAGTAGTAGTAGTAGTAGTAGTAGTAATAGCAGTAGTAGTAGCTGCAGCAGCAGTAGTAGTAGTAATACTAGAAGTAGTAGTAGTGGTAGGAGTAGTAGTAGTAATAGTATAAGTAGTAGGTGGAGGAGAAGTAGGAGTAGTAGTAGGAGTAGTAGGAGTAGGAGTAGGAGTAGGAGAAGGATAAGTAGAAGTTGGAGTAGGAGTAGTAGTAATAGTAGGAGGAGGAGGATGCGAGAGAGTAGTAGTAATAGAAGTAGTAGTAAGAATAGACGTAGTAGTAGCAGTAGTAGAAGTAGTACAATTGTAGTAGTTTTAGTAGTAGGAGGAGAAGGAGGAGTAGTAGGGGTAGTGGTAGTAGTAGTAATGGTAGTAGGAGAATGAGTAGTAATAAGTAGTAGTACTAGAAGTAGTAGTAGTAGGAGGAGGAGGAGTAGAAGTAGTGGGAGTAGGAGTAGTAAGAGGAATAGTAGTAGTAGGAGGAGGAGAAGGGGGATTAATAGTAGTAGTAGTAGGAGGAGGAGGAGGAGGGGGAGTAGTAGGAGGAGGAAGAGAAGGAGAAATAGTAGTTTTAGTAGCAGTAGTAGTAGTTATTGCAGAAGTAGTAGTAAGAGGAGGAGGAGAGGGGGTAGTAGTAGTAGTAGTAGTGGTAGTAGTAGTAGCAGTAGTAGTCGTAATAGTAGTAGTAGTTGTTGTTGTTGGAGTAGTAGTTGGAGCAGTAGTAGTAGTAGTAGTAGTAATTGGAGTAGTAGTAGCAGTAGGTGGGGAAGGAGTAGTAGGAGCAGTGGTAGTGGGAGTAGTAGGAGTAATGGTAGTAGGAGAATGCGTAGTAGTAAAAGTAGTAGTAGTGGTAGGAGGCGGAGGCGGAGGAGGAGTAGAAGTAGGAGCAATAGTAGTAATAGTAGAAGTAGGAGTAGAAGTAGGAGTAGTAGTAGCTTGAGTAGTAGTAGTAGTAATAGAAGTAGGAGAATGAGGAGTAGTAGGAGTAGTAGTAGGTGTAGTAGTGGTAGTGGTAGTAGTAGTAGTAGGTGTAGTAGTGGTAGTGGTAGTAGTAGTAGTAGTAGTAGTAGTAGTAGTAGTAGTAGTAGTAGTAGTAGTACATTGTAGTAATGACGTCGAGCCCTTATGTTGCTTCACTTCGATGATATTTATTCAATTAATTTCAACACGTGATAAATAACAAATGTCCTCAAAATATGGCATACGCACACAGCATTGACCATATGAAAACCGCTATTTACCTTTTGTAAAGCGTCAGATAGAGGTCAGTACAACATGTTGAATCTTTATATATGAATGCTGGTACATGTGCTCCCACGTGCGCGTGAGTGCGTGCGTGAGCGTTTGTGAGCTTCCAATGTATGTGTAAGTACCGGTATATGTGCGTGCGTGCATGTGTTTACCGGTATGTGTGCATGCTTGCGTGCGTTGGTGTAATTGGGTATGTATATGCGTGTTGTGCATGTATGCGCGTGCGTGCACAGGCGTGCCTGTTATGTCTTTGTTGAAACAAAGACAGGGAGTCATTATTCTATGGGGGTCAGTTTTCTTCGTGTACAGGGGCCGTAGTATTATGACCGGGGGGTCAAAATACTATGACCGGGGGTCACTATTTTTAAAAATAAATACTGACCGGGGGAGGGGGTAGGTCAGTATTCTATGGGGGTCACTTTACTTCGTTACATCTGATAAAAAATACGATATTTGCTTTACCAGCATTTTCGTCATACATGACATTCGTTCAAATATGTTTCGGTCCAACTAGTAGAACAAATTCATTATGATTCTAAAACTACTAACAGTTTTAAATCTAAAACTCGTTTTATCATAGAGCTAGATTGGATAAATAAGTTATAAACACCTTATTCGCGGGGCCTGAATGATAACATTTACCAAAGCGGCAATATTTCTAAAGATACAAACATCGATATTTTCTCTATATTTTCTATTTGAAAACGTAAAATTAGATCACGTGGTAGACGTAGAAATGGTAATATTAAGCGTATATTACGTCGTCATATTTCTATTCATGATTTACATACCATTCTTAAACAAACTGGCAAACATTCTATGTTATCTTGTTTATCGTCTTTACCCTTTTCCTTTCTCAGGTCCATAGACGAAGAGGCTAATAAAATCTAGATATGTTTTTGTTCAAATAGCGAAATTTTCCTCCAAAATATACGATAAAAGGGAGAAGTTAATTTCAATATTGTTCACTATCATTTTCTAGATGGAGATGTGCCCCGTTCTACATCTAATGGGTTTGTACATTTCGCTTTGTCCGAGTATGTTTTTGCTTGAAAATTTTAATAGTCGTATTTTAACTATAACTGATATACTTATTATCCCTTTCACTGCCAATGTCGGATCTGTGATTACCTATGCAAACTGTTTGGACCGAGTAACTCGGTGTCTCATCAGGATCCATACTGTTTGTTACTGTTACTATGTTTTTGAAACAAAATTGAAGAAAATCAAAAGAAAGCAGACGACAAAGTTAGCAGACGACAGAGTTTGGCAACGAAAGGGTTAAGCAAGGTTACATATATCATAACATTAGGAAAGCTGTTTCTAAATTTCACTATGGTAAATGCCTCTCATTAGTAAATATAATTGCAGTCTACGGACGTTACTGCAACAAGGTATTTCTCATCCAGAATCCTATGGTGATGTTATCTACAAACTTAGGGAAAATCGGGGTCATATCCATTTTCGTAATTAATACATTAAAAGTTTGAGGGGAAAATGTTATGACCCCATTATATTGCAACGCACTGCATGTTTTGATATTGACCCCTTTCCAGTCGGTAGCTTCTGTCGCACGATGACAGACCGAGGGTAGTACTCTATGATGGTATACTCTTAAACCTAGAAACGGGATGACCTTACCAGACTCATGTATGGCCTTTTCTCTGCCGTGCCCTTAACGGCTTCCCTGCAGTTGCTCTGACTTCAGCAATGTCAATGAGTAAATAATTGACGGACTTTCACAGTGGTTGCCATGCTATGTTATACATATTGTCCTGCGTGTACTGTCTTCTATGTTGTGGGGAAGTCTGTTGAGGATATCTATATTTACACTATTTGTTAAAATAGTGTGACGGAGGTAAGTATGAGGTTAGTACGTCCGTGAACCGGTTTAAATCCCTAGTGGTGGCTATGCCACTGCCCGTTCCAAGGCGGTACTCTTTTTGTCACTCTTGCTTTTATATTAGTTGGGTTTCACTGTGCATTTGTGTTTGTGCTTTTGTGCTTTTGTGTGTGTGTGTGTGTGTGTGTGTGTGTGTGTGTGTGTGCGTGCGTGCGTGCGTGCGTGCGTGCGTGCGTGCGTGCGTGCGTGCGTGTGTGTGCGTGTGAATGTGTTGAATGCTTTACGTTGGGTGGTTTGATGTTGGCTGCGTTTTGTGTGTGTCTTTTCCTGTTTGACTTTACTCCTTTTCATTACTACAAAGAGGACGTTCTGGAGGGGTAGTGTAATCGGGGGTATATGATATGTAGTAGGCAAACATACCGTGTTATTATTCATGGTAGTTTAAACGCCCAATGTTATATTGACCAAGTTTTACTCCTAGTTGTTCGTTTCTTACCACTCTGGTTGTAATGCAAGACCACATATTGCTATACTTACCAGGAATGATCTCTTCCCTGGGCCGTACACCGGCTTGCTCACCGGGCAAGGAATCATCTCGCTACACATAATGATAACGTCTTCCCTTGACTGGCTTCCTCTCTAGGCATGAATCCCACTGAACATCTATCGGATTGTCTGAGAGCAAGGAAACCCCGTGTAATCAAAAACATTATTAATGACTTTTTCGCAGCCTTACACCCATTTTCAGAATATTAGTACATAAATAGAACGCCATTGCCGCTCACGTCATAAGACGTTATGTCAGGTCGATGTGGTCTAGAACACTTGCGTTGATCCGTAGTCGAGGTGGGCACAACAAATACTGATTAACTGTAACGTAACTATACAAGTATCCAAAGGCAAACAAACATTTACAAAACTCACAGTCCCAAATTTTACTTTTCACCATTCCGTTATATACACATAAAACAAAATTCTGATAATAATCCACTTTCAATAAAAGGTAAATCATCGTATTGTCAATACATTTATGCAAATTTGGAGACAAAACAAGCCAAAGTTTGCTTAACTCTTTCATCGCCGATGCCGCATAAATGCACCACGACAAATAGTGCAGTCCCTGATCACAGCGGCGTCTGATCAGGGGCTTCACTTTTTGTCTCAACAAACTCTACTTCTATATATGTGCTTTATTCCTTTTAAGTTTGAATGTATTTATCTCACTTCCTTATTGTACTGAATGACTTAACAAACATTGCATTGCAGACGACAATTAGAAATTTGGCGCCGAAAGGATTAAATAAGTATCCAAAATGTCCCTGTAATCAAGTGCTCACTTTTTTGCGTGTCAATTTGATATGTGTCTACAATCTCTGTCATGATAAAATATAATGTTGTTCGTAGTGCCAATACGAAAATTCAGTGACTTTATATTCACCACGTCATTATCTATTGCCCGAATATTCAGGGAGCAAAGGCTTAACCTTATCGGGAAATGTTTGTACTGTTGTAATGTACCAATTAACAATTTACCTGATGATTATTTATATAAGACGTCATATCATGAATATTATTTAACTGATTTCTACAATGGCTGAACAAATGAATGATTTACCATGACAAAACAATTGAATGTGAACTATACTAGTTCATAGGCATACAGAGCTGACCAGGATCAGACGCTGATCAGGTTCTACACTGTTTACAAAGGCGTGATTTGGCGTATCCATCAACTCCTCATTAAATCAAATCGTCAGTTATTCAGTTCTCCGTATTGTTTATACCGTAAATGACGTACGTAAGTATTCTCAGGTGTACGGTATAAATCACAGTCCTTCTTTGTAACTGTAAATCGTTTATTCCAGTTCGATTTCTTCACCTCAAACGATTCGGTCTTAGCACGGTGTTGGCAGACGTCAGAAATATTCTCCTTAAGCGCAATAAAGTGTTCCACCTCATCTTTAAAGTCATCGCCAGCGCTTTCTACTTTCCTCCAAAACTGTTTAACAACAAACTCGTAAAGTTCAATGTCAAGGTACAAGTAGGATCTCAACTTAGCACGGTCTGAAGAGCCAAATGTGCGGTAATTACGTTTAGCAGCATTCAAATTCACGTAAATAATGTCCTTCAGGTCCCATTGCAGTAACCTTTTCATCAAAACTAGTGATTCTGCCATGTGCTCATTTACAAGAATTAAGTCAAATTCTTTATACAGTTTCAAGAGATATTCTTTAATTTGTTGTTTTAAGACTTTGGAATTATTAAAGTTTTGTCCATAAATAGGAAATAGTTCCAGTGGAAATCCAAACTCAAAAGCCATCCTATTGTTTACCTTAGAATGTGGCTCTGGGGCATATTTTAGCGGATTTGAAGCAAATTCTGATAAGTTTGTATTACGAAACATATGCCAAAACTCAATGGCAGATTCAGTTCTAGAAAAAGGCTCTCTTACTATACCGATATAACTGGTGTTCGTTGGCAAATATTTTTGGAATTGTGTTCTGTTATAGATCACGTGGCAACACAGCATGTCAAACGTACGTCCCTTTGGGGGTGGAAGGACGTTAGAAGGAAGAAGGGAGTTCTTAAAACTTATGACATTTGGATACCTGCTCTCTGAGAGTGATTTGTTGTCATGTCCTAATACCAGCGTGAGGTTTCTGGAATCTGCAAATCTGAAAAATATATTCTGAACAGTTGAGCTGCCTGTCTTGTGCACTTTCAGGAGGGCCACATGATGTTTTTCATCACAATTTTCTTCCAGACAGCTCATAACGGGTTGATATTGTTCTGCAGAATGACCAGTCGTTGTAACGTCAAAGCAGTTGTCGAGCCATTTTCTTGTTGCCTCCATTTTTGTTGACAAGATGTAGATGAGCAACACATATACGACTAATGGTGCGATGAGAAAGACAATTACCATCCTGCAAATAAGCGATATAAGAACACGTTTGTAAATACAGAAGAACCTGTCATAAGCGGTTATCAAAATATGTTAAATATGGGTCTGTAAGCAGGTAACAGCTTAATGCAGGTCTAAAGTAATGTAGAAAACTTCTATAGGAGCTTTCTGTATTACTTTTGTCCCGCATTAAGCAACCACACGCCTTTTGAGACCCCTACGTTCAATAAATGAATGACCGCATAGGACTGGTTTTACTGTACTCTCTTGTTAATAAGACCACTCAGAAGGAGTCCAATTCTCGATGTTTAAAACAGACAGTACGTTAATGCAGGGGACAGTTATGCAGATAGCAGCGTTAGGAGCAGTCTGTATTACTTTTGCCCTGCATTAAGAAACCACCTGCTATTCAAATCTCTTATGTGAATAAATCACATGGTAGCATACGTCAGACTTTACGGTGCAGTGCCTCCATGATGATATATAATTAATTATCCAATGATTACATGTAACAACGCATTAGCCCGTTGTGAAAAAATATTGCCTGCTAAAATTTAGATCTGGTGAAAGTTTGACTCTTTCCGATTCGATCACGATACTTGGAAACCGTAGACCATGTTTTAAATGATTTTGACACTGATGAGACTCCGAGCTACCTGGTGTCTTATCTAGATACTCGTTTCTTGCATTCAACTGTGTATACATGTATGGAAATAAGGTACACTATTAGCAACATTATTGCAGTGCTACATTGGCAGTAGACCCCGGTCTCTAAATGACTTCCTAATTATCTCATGTCTAACGAGACGTCGAATGTTTCGTTCATTCTGCGCCATATTAGATGAAGTTAATCTGATATCGAGCTTGTTGTTTTCATGAAACAAATTAACGTAATCAGGGTCAAAGGTTATTAAACTGTCTAAGATCATTCTAAAGCTCAGAATCTGATCTAAGACTCAAGCAAACAGTTTTATAGATCAACATTGATCCAGTTATTGAGCGTTTGAACATTCGTGAAACACCGATCTGTAACCATTTACTCCATAAATACGTTTTTCTACACTTTCTACACAGAGTAGACCCAGATCAGATGGTTCCTGTAGACAATCTTTGTACATACTTAATATATTTTACTGTAGGCATCGTCTGATCAGAGTCTGCTCCGCATGTTTATGTAACATCTGATTCTACAGTAATTCATCTCTATAACGGCCACTAAAGTATATCAAGTATTTTGTGTTAAAGGCATGTGGCTGCTTAAAGCAAGGTTGAAGTAAAACAAAACGCTCCTATAGGAGCGCTATACTTTACTTTCACCCTGCTTTAAGCAGCCACATGCCCTAAATACCAATTAATACAATTAATCGGCCGTTATAGATAATTGTTACTGTACAGCTTACGAAATGGCTAAAACCCCTTGTTCATGGTACCATTGTAAAAAATAGTCACTTACGTTTTCACTGGGGGCCAACTACGTATTATTATCAAATGTTTTGCTACGACAATTTATATGAGTATTATAATAGATTTGTTTTCCTACGAAGGCAACTTTGTTTTCGTAGGAAAACATTTCCCCATTGATACACTAGATTCGTAGGAAAACAAATATATTAAAATACCCATATAAATTGTAGAAAAAACATTTGATAATAATACGTAGTTGGCCCCAGTGGTTTCATACATTCATTATTTCTTGATGAATATTCATGGAGTTGATGGTTAAGTCATGAATATTCATGGTGTTGAGGGTTAAGTCATGAATATTCATGGTGTTGAGGGTTAAGTCATGAATATTCATGGTGTTGAGGGTTAAGTCATGAATATTCATGGTGTTGAGGGTTAAGTCATGAATATTCATGGAGTTGAGGGTTAAGTCATGGGAGTTGACTGCAATGTGAAGTTTTGATATACATTCCATTAAGCCAATAGAGGTGACTGCGACGTGACATTTTACAAATTCTCTTTTCATAATGCTACTTTTGCTTTCGGAGTATCTCCTGCGTTCAGGATGTATGCGGGTATAGAATCCAAGTACAGCGTGTGAATTGAGTGCACGTGGCAGTTGAATATAGTATATAATTAAAGAGGAAGTCCCTACAATGATCGCATATTTTCAATAACATCATAAAACTTGGTATTTGTTATGCTCTAACATTATTATGAAGGTTCCCAATTTGAACTTATATCTAAAAATGCCCATGTGATACAAATAAACCGATTTCATCAATACTGATAATTTTTGTTCTACAACACAATATAATCGGCCTTTTCCGTTAAATTCTCCCGCGTTTTGCCGATGATCACCCGATCCGTCCATTGTTTACGTAATAGCTTTCTCGGAAGTGGTCGGAGAATCGCGAATACGTCGAACAGTTACGAAACTAAAACCCAACCCGAATAAAACTGAAACTTCGAATAGTAAAACCGGGATTGGCGACATCAAACACATGGATGTTTTGTCATTATAAACGGTAATTGGATGGGGCTTTTTGCGATATACAACTTTTCAGCATATTGATAAATGAGTTTTGTATATTTTAAGTGTTTATGAAACGCGTTAAATGTAGGGACATCCCCTTTAAGCCTTTCGTTAATGAACATTCATGTGAGACATAACCACATCATAAACATCTATGAGCTGAATTGTTATTGTGGCATAGGAACATATGATTTATTTTGGCCATAACAGTGACTCCAAGATGAGATCTATATTCAGTCAGCAAACATAATAGACCCTCGTCATACTCCTCCTACGGGAGCAGTCTGATATGGGTCTACACAGTTTGCCAAAGGCGTGCGTCAAAGGCCGTTAATTTAAAGATTGAATTACATTTTTGTTGCGTTCATCGATGTATAAATCCAGACTGATCACACACAACTTGCATGAAGGAATTCATGTAAAAAGCTGTGTGTGATCAGGTTATAAGTCCATCCATCTGTCCTTTTAAAAAAATGTTACCTGTATACATAAAACAAATATGACATTGTCTATTTTAAGTGCCGTTCGTAGGAAATCAATCAATACACATTCTAAAAACACTATGCCACTTTGTGTACTGTATCCTACGTCATAGATGACGTATCATAGACTGTTCTCAACTATTTGACCTAGTTGCAACAAATCGAAGTTAACAATAACTAAAAAGCAATAAACGGAACTATTTGAAAACATGTCCTACCTTACTACTTTGTTATATTTCTTCTTAATCGAATAACTTGCATAATCCTCACTGGAATCGATTTCTATAAGCTCTGAACATAGACCAGTGGAATACATGTCCAAATCCTCAACAAATCCCTTATGTTTTCAATAAAATGCCAGCTGCACGAAAGTTTACGCTTGATATACAACCACGTTTTCTCAATTATATTCAAACCCCGATGATTGTGCAGGGCAAGAATTGGATCTAGAATGTTATTTCTGGCCTGGTAAACAGCTATCATACCAGACTGAGTACGTTTTACTGGGATCGTCCCGAAACTGATTTGACGGGGAGGTGTCTTGATATTACTGGCAGAGTGGCCATGTCACTTTGATACAGTGCCCCCTCCCTACAACGACCCTCTCAATAACGATTCCCTCCTTACAACAACGCATGCCACTGTTTCCGAAACAACAAGGCTCCAGAACCAACCTTTTTCCATCGTATTTTCTTTATGCCTCCATCAAACCGTATGTTGTGACCACTCTTTAGAATCGTCTTTTTGAGATAATTCTAAAGAGTGGTCACAACATATGATTTAAATGAGGCATAACGGTTTTAGTTCTTGAAATACACCTTATCTGCGGATCTGCAAACAAGCTAATTATGTTTGATTCCCCCCTATAACAACTCTCTCTGAACAACACATACAATATTCGTATCCCAAAGGGTGTTGTTGTTGAGAGGGAGCACTGTACTAAGTCTGGTCTGTAGCCCACGCTTTGGTTTCTCCAAATCAACACACGGTTATCACTGCCGATCATTACTTTACTTCCATCCGAAAGAATCACTTTATCCCACCTCCCAGAAGTTCACCTCGTCATTTTCTCTCTACACCGTGCGAGCCGCCTGGCTCTGCTGGTTCTTGGTATACAAGCACTTGCTTTTTACCATAAATTTCACTCATTACACTTAAATTTCAAACTACGCGCTCCACAAAACTTCGAAACAACATTTTCTCCCCTCCCAATTATTATCTGTCAACGTGGTTTCAATGAATCTGTCTATAAATAGAAATTCATCCATAGTAAAAAGAAGTAGTTCCATAGTGTATCGGCTACTGGTTACCGAATTCGTGTAATTCATTGGGCAACGACCAAGAACCAGCTCTTTACATTCATTGAGAAATTGATGTCAAATTACAACCAAATCAGATTCGGCGATGTTGTGTAAACGTCGCTGGATTGGAATTATATCAGGTTAACGGTTAACCAAACTGAATCTCTCGAAAGAAATGAAGTTCTGTAAGAAGCCTCTGAACAGGAATAATAAATAACAAAGAACAAGAAAACAAGAAAGAACGAGAAAGGTTATGACCCATTTATATTGCAACACGCTGCAAGTTGGGTTGATAACCCTTTACAATCGGTCGCTACGCTTTCCTCTTTGCGTGCGCGATGAAAGACAGATGAAAGACCGTCCCCCTAGAAAAATAAATAAAATTAGATGTCAAGTGGTGGGCTGTGGCATGCCTTGGACAATAATTTTTCATGGTAATAACTTGCAATTAAACCTATTTATTTTTCAAGAATTAGATATATGTTGAACAATATCTTGTTAACATGTCCCCCGAGCATTTTTAAAGATGAAAAACTTAGATGTCAAAAAGTGGGCTATGGCGTGTCTTGGAAATTTAGATCTATTTTGGACAAAGTCTTGTTAACATATACCCATTTTCATTTGGAAGTTCAGGATAATGTTTTGGAAATGAATATATGTTAGTGCCTTGTTTCACTTCGGATGCACAATCCAACTTCGTCATCATCCACAAATGTGTAAGTTACAATAAAGAGTATTTGATATGATGTTTGGATAATAGACAAGAGGGATCGTCAGGCGGTTATGAGCTATAGAGGCGCGACTCAACCCCTCAGTGGTTCAAATCGTATAATAAGTACCGTCAACGTCTAGTAATCTGACAAAAGTCTGCTTTTGATATAGAGCACATGTAGACAGTGTACCATGTACGAGATTCTTAACTCTTGTTTTGAATTATCTCCCATTTGTTTAGTGTTTCCTGTACTAAGTAAGGCCTGAAATGCACCTACTTCGTTATTTATTGTTTTACTTCATTGCTCACAGACAGTACCAATTAATGTCTTTGTGTGTGTACTACTTGCTTTCTGTCGATGCTTTGGTGGTGGTGGTGTTTTGTGTGTGTGTTTTCCTGCTTGACTTTACTAATTTGTCATTTGTAGACGAGTAAAGGAAGGATGAAAGTCATGCGGAAAGTTCCCAAAAAAAAGTGTTCTGCATGACATAACCTGCATTAAGCTGCCACCTGTATGTAAGACCGGTATTAATAATCAGTTGTTCGTCCAGTTTAGATGACTACAGTCGGACAACTTTGGTGCCAGGGAATGTAAGGCATGTGTGATATTATCATCTAAAATAGAAATAGCGGAGGATTCCCTCAGTTTCGGAACCGATGATGGACGAGGTTCACGCCAACCTTTTGAGCAGACAAAGTCTCAGGTATTTCAACATACCGTTACGTAGTAATACGAGTAGAAAGGATATAATAAATAAATAATGGAATGAAAGAGCGGGTCTGGACTCGTATAAGAGACAGAGACAAAACCAATCAGAATAAAGCAATCCCACAATAGAAATGGCGAGGGGTCCCCAGAGTAGGAATGCACCAGAGTAGTGCATGTTGAGACACGCTCGTTCATGATTGAGCGCAATAAAATCCGAAGTAATAGCCATTACAGTCCAATAAAACTCTGGTCGAACAGATATCTGTAGTGACCATAACCTTTAGCCTGGTGAGGAAGAATCCGCGGTTATCTTTGCAATCAGTCTAGATCCAGATTAGTAGTCGATCTGGACTTTAACTAAACGGATGGTTATAATACTATTTTATAGAACAAAGGTAGCCAATAAAAATATTTGTGTCTGTGCCAACGTGGTTAAATAAGTTAAACTGTCAAACTTTTGTATGTTCAGACTATTTCTCTCGGGAAGTTCACAAACAACCATTCAATACAGGATGGTCCGTGGTAGATATACAGTAAAACCTTTATGAACTGGGAACTTTTGTGGCAAAACGGCATAACTTAATTTACTATTAGCCTAGGCGGAATTTGGAAAATTTTGACACCACTAGGCACTTCGTGTTAAAAGTTGGAAAACAGTTGTTTTTACGTAATTCGAGTGTGCTAAATCCGAATATGCTGTTTGCCAAGCTGTATATTCCGTATTTAAGGTACAAAATATCGGAAAAAATGGCCGCCAACAAACACTATTTCCAGCCAAACAAGGATACACTACACCGAAAATCCTGGCGTAACACTAAAATGTTCTGTTCAAATGTAGAAACCACCAATGGAAGACAATTTAAAAAGCTAAGTATCCTTTAGTACAATCAAAGTTGTATCCCGAGCGTTAAGCTAAAATGACGAAAAACAAAATGGCCGCTAAAACTCAATGCAGAAATGTGTTTTATAAACGTATAGTCATTTTCTTCTTATAAAGTGTTTGATTCAATACTAATTGCACTTTGACAGCGGAAAAAATAGTTTTTAGCTAGCTGTTTATCTCCCGACACTGACATTCAAATAGTGTCGCCAGTTAAAACAAAACATGTAAGAAGGTGATGGAACTACATTTAAATGCTTTAACTATAATAAAAATGTAAATATATTTGTATTGAAAACTGATTTAGACAGATAAATGGAACTAAGATATTAATGTCTTAACATTACTTCAGATTTTGTTTATCTTAATCATATCCGAAACAGGCTATATTTTCGAGGGATACTGAGTGGGCAGGGAAAAGCAGAATACACCTTTATTTAGAAATCCGAGAAATAGCAATATCTTCATCATCATCATCATCTTAATATTCAGTAATCGCAATAAAATCAAATGAACCAATCTGTTAGAATCATATACATCAACATATATGGAGACAAAGGTTGTTACTGGTAATATAAATATTCCTGAAATATATTTAATTAACTTGTAGGAGTCATCTGATCAGGGTCTGCTCTATTTTCTTATGAAATAATAAGAGAAATGACTCTACAGTTTCTACCAATACACATAGGTATGCCATTATACAAATTCAGGTAATAAATATTAATGATGTCATTATGTCCTACATGGATGCTCTGCAGCGAAATTAATAACTCTTTGGATTCTCTCTGATTACCTGCAATGCGTTCATGCAGTTTGAATCCAGATCAAACGCCATAAATTTTGGGTCTGATCCTAGGTCCAAGCTACTAGTCACTTTACTTCTGCAATTGTTAAGTTATTATTTTACGTAAACAATCAGGTGAGATATGAGATGCAATTTTCATTAGTAACATACTAAAACAACTGTAATTTATTTCATTTAGTGATTCAATATTTTGTCTCTAACGTTGTTGAAAGCACATATATGGTATTATTTCTATGACAGATTTGATTGCTTCATTGCCGCGTTAATATATCTATAGTGCAAATTGTTCCATTGCTTTATTGTAATTTAATGACATACACTACATATATTACCTTCTATTTCAGTACCTAAGTTTGTATTACTATTTGCAGTTACAAATTATCGCCGCTTGTTATTATAAGAAATTGTTTATCTTCTTTGCTTTTTGTAACAAAGACTTACGAAGGTGACAGATAAATTTGTGTTAATATTTCTATTGAATAGTATTATATTGCCCTATGTCAGTTTGTTCCATTTCTCAATACAGCAGTACACATTTAAAAACTTTTCAGCTTTTTTCACCAAAATGCTCTACCTCCAAAGTAAATATTGCGAATAATTAAAACTCTGTCATAAAATACAAATGTATATTTATGTTTTTACATTTCCAAATACTGTTTGCCAGTACGAACATACATACTTAATAATGATAAATGATAAATGCATGATCCGTTAAATTTAAAACATTGCAAGCTGTTTTCTCCAATGCGGAAAATGGTAGATGGATCAGCGTTCCACTCGGGCGACGAAATGGAGTTATTAACATTAAAATAAATAAGTAGTTGGCACACTTTTTCAGATTTTAGGTCGCTAGGTAGGACTGATGCGGTACATTGACAAACATACTGATGTTTTATTGGTTACAAAATATGTGCTACATGTACCAGAGTCCCTAAATCGTTTTAGAATGCATCTAAATAGCATATAACAAAGTACCAATTTAAAACAAGTCAGCATTGGAGGGTACGCCCCTCGTCCCTTTTGTACCCACAACACCGCGTCTACGCGGCTCCAAACTTCCAAACTTGTCTACGCGCCCGGCTATAACACCGCAGTATTTCACACACAAAAACAGAAACAAACATTTGCTAGGAGAAATATGACAGTACTAGTACTGCCTTGAAACGGTCAGTGACATCAATTTGATTAATTAGCAACTGCTACAAAGTTATTGCCAACATTAAAGTTTGAGCCAAGCCAACCAACCAACAAAGTAAGCCCTCCCCCCCCCCCTTGATTGGGGGCATAAAAATACGACAGACTGAAATAAAAGGAGCCATCTCATGATCAGCTGTTTATATATAGACATGCTTCTAGTTTCTACTATGGCAAAAGAATATCTTAATTATATTCATGATATCATTATTTCCTATATGAATATTCATGAAGTAAAGGGTCAATTAATGCTTTCATGTCCAAAGCTGATGCAAAAACTGAAGCACAACATCAAAATGATACAAAGGCTACCTATAATCCTACATTTTTTGGTTAACTAATTCTTACACATAACATTTATTTTTCCATGTTCAGCACTCGTTTATTTTGAATACATGTAGTCTGCTTACAAATTTGAAGGTAGACTGTTTTTATTTTTAATTACTAAGTAGATCCATACATGTACATACAATTACGGTAGTTGTTTGGAACCTGGTGAAACTCAAATTCAGAACTACAGTCTGAAGTAGAGTTGTAAGCTGGGAAAGACATTTCAACAAATCGCTACCTACTTTCCATTTACACGACACAAACGTCCTGAGCAAACGACATTGTCGGCGACTCGGCGGTTACACGATACATAGAAGAGACTCTTATTTTCACAGTTGTTATTGACACTGGAATATAAATTGATTGAATATGTGTTGAAAACCTTCTATGGATAATACTTACTTTGATAAGCCGATAGAACCCCGTGTTTTAACGGTTTTACTTCCTGTAAGACTTAGACTTGTGTTGAGGTTGGGTGCCATAGTCAAAACACGCTGTTCGATGCGTGATAAATGTGTATATGGGAATTCCGAATTTCATTGGTTAATTATTTTAGATTTCTTTGACCTTGTCCTTTATGAAACTTCCTATTTCTAATTTTGGGTACGGGTCAAACGGAAATGACCGAATACGATGCAAAAGGCAGTTTGATTGGCTGAAGATGTAGGTCTATATGTTAATCAGTTACGAATGTGTATAAAAATGCAATCGGAAACCTCGGCTATATTCCTTCTGCTTTAGAACACCAAGGTGTTGCGAAAACTACGGTAAAAATATTCGTTCGCGTCTTCTTCTTCTTCTTCCGATTAAAGTACAGGGCCCACTCTGGAGCATCGACATACTTGGAGTTTATTAAAATTCAAGACTTTTAAAAAGTTTATCTTTGTGTAGATTAGTAGTAATTATCTCACACAATGAATTATTATTAAATACATGAAGAGTAAACAAATACATGAACATTTTACAACCAAACTAGTGCAGACTTGAAGAAAACTATTTTGTCTTGCATATGTTCACTAGACAAGTGAACTCGTTGCCGTAAAGAGACAGACTGCTATATGGCGTTCCGAACGCCATAAAAACTGCCCAGGGTAGTACATATTATATGACAGGAGTCCATATTCAACGGGAGGGGAGTCCATATTCTATGTAGAATATGGACCGTGGAGTACATTTTCTATGTCGAATATAGACTGGGGAGTACAGATTCTATGGGAGTACAAATTCGTCAATAGACCGGTTGAAAACGGGGATGTTTCTATACCAAGCAGATGGGACAATTTCCTAGCTCAAACCTGATCCTGCAAAATGTCTGCCCCATCTTATTATGTGTGCACATTATTGTAGCTTGGGTTAGTTCAGTGAAGAAGAAGGGGTCAAACCACCTGTTCCAGAGGTTGAAATTGAAATGTTGGAATTCAAACACGAAGAGGCTATCACAAGGGTGATAATCCACTGTATTGAATGAAAACTATCAAAGGCACTTGTGGCCACTCAAGATGTTGACATTTATGTATTCCTCATAACCCTTTTTTAAAGAATGTCATGCAAAAGCCTCCGATTTAAAGCTGGTACTTCTAAGAAGAAAAGGTACATCCCAGTGCCTATCATTGTAGAGCAACCCCTTCTGTGAAAATAAGCTTGAAACTTTACCGGTATTTCAGGATGTGGTGACCTCATACATGGGAGGACATAGCAACAAAAATGCTGCATTTTTCCTATAGGATTACAACCTTTTCAAAGACCTAATTAATGGTGAATTGACACATTCATCTGCAGAGTATAAAGCGTGTCCAATAAGGACACTCTAAATGAGGCATAATCACATATATTCTCCAGATTGCCTACAAGTTATGCTCTGAGCTTCCATTTCAATCTAATTCATTATCAAGCTGCAGTATGGAGGCAACCTCATAAATGACGACTAGATTTGCTTTTCTAAGAAGAAATCGGACCGAATTTCAAAGAAAGCTTACTGTTTCTTTTTAGCTCACCAGAGCACTTTTGTGCTCAGGGTGAGCTTTGTGATCGCCTGATGTCCGTCGTCCGTCGGCGTGAATCGTCCGTCGTCGGGAGTTAACAATTTTAACCTTTAAAAATATTCTCCTCTGAATCTACAATGTTCTCAGCTTTCATCTTTGGTATATAGCATCATCTGTAGGTCCTCTACAAAAGTATTCCCCTAGGGCCGAAATTTGCCCCGCCCTATGGGTGTTCAGTTTTCAATAGAAACATATAGTAAAAACTTTGAGATTCTTCTCCTCTGAAACTAGAAGGTTCTCAGCTTTTATATTTAGCACACAGCTTCAACTTTAGGTCTTCTACAAAAGTTATATCAATTATGCCCCTTGGGTCAAAATTGGTCCCACCCCAGGGATTGCCAGTTTTTTGTAGCTGACTGCTTAAACAGTCCATGGGATCACTAGTTATGCATATGTAATAATATCATAGTTCTGAGGTTAAAATTGGCTCTGCCCTGTGTATATAGACTTCGTCACATCAGAAACTACAGTTTAAAGGTTCCTCCTTAAATCAGACTGAGACTAGCCAGTGTGAGTGTTTATGTAATCACCCTTAGCCTGATCAGTAGAGTAGAAATTGTGATTAGACAAATAACACATACTCATTTTAGATTGAGAAAACCATTTGGATAATTCTCAAAATGCAGAAAGCTCTTAAAGCTTTTTTCATACCTATGCCTTGCATTAAGCTACCGGCTACCAATATAGAGCCAATCAGTGTATCTGTTGTGAAGTTCAACTTAATACAAGTGCCAGTGTTCTATGCACTGCCCATTCTTCAGTACTGTGATGTTATCTGCTTCAGAATTGTTGTCTGCTTGTTTAAGTTTGTTCAAACTGTTTTAATACATATCAATCTTATAACTAACTCTCTTGTACAAACCACATATGAATTTACATATGTGTCAGATCAGAATCCAAACTATGTGCTAAATTCAGTCAAGTCATGATCAGCAGTCACAGATTGGGTTATAACACCGAGTTTCTGCCATATGTTGGAAATGTTGTCTATAGAAACATAAAATGAAAAATTTGAAAATCTTCCCTGAATGTGCAGGGTTCTCAGCTTTCTATGGCACATAGCACCATGTTTCTGTCCTCTACAAAAGTTATATAAATTATGCCCCTCGAGTCAATAATGGCCCCGCCCCAGGGGTGGTCAGTTTTCAATAGAAACATATAGTGAAAACCTTCAAAATCTTCTCCCAAAGCTGGAATGATCTCTTTTTCATATTTGGCACATATCATCATGTTCAGGTCCTCTACAAAATTTCTTGTTGGAAAAACCTAATTTTTGATATAATTAATAAACGCATTTCCTTTTACAGCTCTAATAAACACCTTCTTCCACCTAAACCTAGAACTTCTTTTAGACATCTTAAAAAGGGTTTACAGGATTTCCATTCAAAATACGTTTTTGTTCCTGCTGATAAGGCATCAAATAATGTGATTATTATTTGACGATTACATTATATCGATGTCTTGAAGCAGGAAATTATTAATACCAAGTCATACATTTCAGTTACCACTGACGAAAAGACCATCATTTCAGACCATGTCAAAAAGTGTGAACAATTTGGAACCGATATTAAAATTACACAACATAAAGTTCCTAGAATGTATTGGTTACCAAAACTACATAAAAAACCATATATAGCGCGTTCCATTGCAAATGTTCATGTACAACTACTTAATTGTCTATACTTTTGACTTCTTGTTTAACGAAGGTAAAGGAACATGTAAAATTCTACTGTGATAAGACTTATGAAAATTCTGGAATAAATCTCTTCTGGTCTATTAAGAACTCTTCAGAAGTCTTAAACAAACTAAAGAACAAAAGGTATCTTGCATCCACTGTAAGCATGTGCGATATTTCTACTCTGTACACAACTCTTCCTCATATTTTAATTAAGGATAAGCTTACTAACTTGATCCAGAAAGTATTTGCCCGAGAAAAAACATCATTCTTGGCATGTAATGCTGAAAAAGCTTTCTTTACTGACGAGCAAATGAAATATTACACCAATTGGACTTGCTCAGAAGTTTGCGAAGCACTAACCTTTCTTTTGGATAACATATTTGTACGTTATGGGAATGCTATATACCGTCAGGTAATTGGTATTCCTATGGGTACGAATTTTGCACCACTTGTCGCAGATTTGTTTTTGTACTGCTATGAGAGAGATTTCATGTTGAGTTTGAATCCTCAATCACAAGAAGATGTTATAAAAGCCTTCAATGAAACTTGTCCATATTTGGATGGTATTTGTAACTTAGATAATCCTTTCTTCGATGCTATGATTCCTACAATTTATCCTAAAGAACTCAAATTGAATAAAGCTAACCCGTCCGACAATTATGCAGCGTTTCTTGACCTAGACCTTAAAATTAATAATGGAATGATTTCTTCTAAAATATATGACAAAAGAGATGATTTTGATTTTAATATTGTAAATTTTCCTCATCTTGACGGGGATGTTCCCCGTGCTCCATCGTACGGGGTTTATATATCTCAACTTATTCGTTTTGCTAGAGCTTGTTCATCTATTGATGATTTTAACAGTCGAAATCTCATTTTAACTGAAAAACTGCTTAAGCAAGGATATAGATACCATAAACTAAGAAAAACTTTCTCTAAATTTTACTATCGAAATCTCTCGCTTATTGGCAAGTACAAATGTAATCTCAAGGTAATCACGGTATTTCACATCCTGAATTTTATGGTGATGTGATTTACAAACTTCGTAAAATTATTGGACATACCCATTTTCTCACTTTGTTCATCAAATATATAAAACAATTCATTAAAAAGGGATATGATCCTGTAGTACTACAACATACTGCATGTTTAGTTGTGAACCCTTTTACAGTTGGCAATCACGCTGGCCTCTTTGCATTACTATTTCATTTTTGTCGTACCCTTTATTACTTTTCTACAGTTACTCTGTTTGCAGCTCAATCATTGAGTACACTAGCGATAGGTGGATACAGTATGTTCACTTAAATGTTTTTTTGTTATACATGCACTTTACCACTGTATTTGCTGTCGCGGTTGTTGTAGATTAGTCGGAGAGGGGATGCGTTTATTTACACTGTTTGTCTTTAAGGATGGGGATGGAATAAGTGTGAGGTTGGGCGCCCATAAACCGGTTTAACCCCCCGGTGACTTTTGTCACTGACCGTTCCAAGGCGGTACTTCCATCTTCCTCCTATTGTATGTTTGTTTTGTCTTTGTGCATCTCTTGTTGTTTTTTCTACTTATGTACATTTGCTGTTTCCTTGTGTTGCTGTTCGGGCGAGTGTTTGTTCTGTATGTGGTGTTTCCTGCATGACTCATTTTTGTACTTTTATACAAATTATGCCCCTGGGGTCAAAATTGGGCCCGCTCCAGGGTGGTCAGTTTTCAATAGAAACATATAGTGAAAACTTTGAAAATCGTCTCCTCTGATTGTCTTGTGAGCGATATATTATGGCCATTCTAGCCCTCTTGTTTTATTGAAGCTACTTGCAGTTCCTGGATCTTGCACGTGACTTATCTCCTACAAGTATACCATAAGGTGCATGTTTGCACGTTGCAAATGCAGGAATGCCCGTATTGGATAATATGAGGCACAAGTAAAAAAAAAGTGAGATATTCCGGTTGTTATGCAAAATGTATACAATTTGACAAGTTTAGTTATGAAAACGTGAGTTTGCGCATTTGTATATGCAATCGTATTTATATGTTTTTTTAATATTGTATACAGTACATGTTCGTTTTAAGGGATTATTTCAATGTATTTGTCTCAAAAAGGCCAAGAGAACTTTAGCATCAGTGCAAAATTATGCATGTTTTCGTTGAACAAAAAAAACAGGCGATACCAGCACGAGACTAGTATTAATTTTGTTCTAGAATAGAAACACGCCCTGATGATTAATACATGTATGTCCGTCTCTCTGTATGTGTGCTTGCACGCACGCATGCGTGCCTGTGTGCTTGCTTGTGTTGGGGACTTGTTCTGTGTTCCAATGAATAGATATTTCAATCAGATGTAGTTTCCGTTTTATGAAAAATATCAGTAAAACTTTCCTACGTGTTTTTCAATTATTGTTAATATGCGGCCATTTCGTGTTCCCATTATAATTATATGTTTACCATAAAGCATTGCAGGCGACCAAGGTTTATATATCCTAAATTATTTTCTATTACTTGAAATCAGTCTTTAAACAATGTCGATTGTACTGCTGTATAGAACGTGTATAATTGTTTGGCTGCAAACAATATTTACTGGCGGCCATTTTGTTTTACCGCCATTTCGGTTTAACCCTTTGGATATAATTTAGAATGCAATAAAAAGAAATTAAGCTTTTAAAATTGTCTTCCATTGGTCGTTTGTACATTTTAACAGAACACCCAGAATTTCGGTGTGGTGTATCCTTCAGCACACCCAGATTATGTAAAATCAACTGTTTGCCAACTTTTAACACGAAATGACTACTTCTCTTTCATTTTTCACAATAAATCCGACTAGACTATATCCGGTCTAGAGGGACTTAAATGTCAATTGTTCGAAAGGAAACCAACCTGTATTATGCATGCTTAAAAATGTCATCTGCTGAAAGTATTAAGTACACCACTAAGTTCTTCTTAATCCCCTATCGTCACATCCGAAGGGAACTATAGTTTTGCACTTCGTCCGTCCGTCAGTCCGTCCGTCTGTCAGTCACACTTCAATTATGGAAATGTCATCACCACCACCTGCAGTGTGCGAATACGATCTATGATTATAACAATAAAAGCAATAACAGCAATAAGAACAATAGTAGCAGCATCAAGAACACCACCACCATCACAATTACCACCACCACCAACAACAACAACAACTTCGCTACCACCAACACCAACACCAACATCGTCAACAATACCTCTAGAAGCTCATTTGTTAGCTCTTCCTAAGCTTCCTCTTCCACTACCTTCACTACCACAACCACCACCACCACCAATAATACAAACAACAACAGCACATCTCTAGATGTACATCTCTCATTTGGGAGTTCCTCCTTCCCCTCCAATAGCAACAACAGCAGCTCTGGGAGGTCATTTGGGAGCTCCTCCTCTTCCTCCCACAAAGGAATCACCTTTCAGAGCACTGGTGGTGTATTTGGGAGCAATACAACAACATTGACAACAACAGCAACATCAACAACAGCAAAACCAACAACACTAACAACACAAACAACGAAAACGACAACAACAGACTGGGTAGCGCATTCGGGAGCTCCGAGAGCTCCGGTGCACATGTTGGTGCTCACTGTGCTTCTAAATGAGATCCCGGAGCACCCAAGTGCGCTCGCGGGCTGTTGTTGTCGTTGCTGATGTCGTCGTTGTTGCTGTTATTTTAGATGATGTTTCTGTTGTTATTGTTGTCGCGCCCTCAAAGGCACTGACAGTGCTTCCAAAGTTCTCGCACTGGATTAGGAGGATAAGGAGCTTCCAAATAAGCTCCCAGAGCCGTTGTTGTTGCAAAAAATGAGTATGAGCCATTTGGTGGTTGTGTTGGAGAAGGAGGTGGCTAAGAAGTAGCTCCAACTTGAGCTCCAAGAGCTGACTTTGTTGTTGTTGCTGCCGCAGCTGTTGTTGTTGAGGAGGGCACAAATGAGCTCTAAGAGCCGGTGTTGTTGTTGTTGGAGGATGATGGGGACAGGAACTTCAAAATGAGCTTCCAGAGCTGTTGTTGTTGTTGGAGAAGGAGGAGGAGGAAGAGGAGCAATTCCCAAATGGGCTACCAAAGCTGTTGTTTTTGTTGCTGTTGTTGTTGTTGGACGAGGAAGAGGAGGAGGAGGAGGAATTTTCAAATGAGCTACCAGAGCTGTTGTTGTTGGTTGTGTTTTTACTGTTAATGGTGGAGAAGGAGGAGGAGGAGCTCCCAAATGTAGTTAGGTGGGTTTATCCGTTGACACCATAAATAAGCCTTGGTACGCCTTTGCAAACAGAGTATTCCCAGATCAGACGGTTCCTATAAACCGTCTGAGCAGGCTTTTCTCTTACTGCTTATTAAAATTCCTTTATTCATAATGCCATTTTAAAAACTACAGGTAATTATTATTCGTATTTGTAATTTTTCTTAAGTAATAATTAAATATAAATGGAGTAAATGGTTAACGGTATTGTGCTGGAGGTTGTGACGTAGATTATACATACCTAGTTGAAAAACCCTGCATCTGAAGAAGAAACAGGAGTCATTAGTCGGTCGGCAGTAAGCGATTCAAGGCCTTTGCTGCATTAGACGAATGTGTGATTACATTCGCAAATAGTTCGGATCCAGATGAGACGTCGAGTGATTCGGGGTCTCGTCAGAATTCAAACAGTTTCATACCCTAAGTTATGCATTGAATAAAACGAAGTATATTTGGCGCCAAAAGAGTTTATTAGAACACATACAGATATCAGTGATCACAGCAATAGGGGGTACACATAACAACAAACAAGGATTTACGCAAGCGTAAAATGGCTGCCTAACATCTTTAAGCAGGATAGAATTAAAAGAGAGAGCAATATTACTACAGCGGTGCCGGTTTGGAGTATTTACCGGAAGTGACACCAACGCGTCTCCACGTCACCAGCGCATTCCAAATGATCCCTTAACCTATACTCTTTCTCCTTTCCGGTTTAAACCCAAAACACAAACGCGATGCAACCGATACGTCGTTTTCAGAATACATGTATCTCGTGTACCCTACATTGGCCTGGATTCAAGCAACATATCTACGTCTCATGAAGTCAATTATTTGAACTGTTAATGTGTGTTTCCCTTCTGCGATTACCTTTGCAATCAGCCTAGATCCGGATGAGATGGCGTGAGCAGTGTTGCACTTTCAATTACTGTTCATTAACAGACTCAATAAACCCGAGTCTGCAATTTTCTCTTTTTGTTTTGTAATTTTTGCTTTCGATGGGTCACCACCATTCAGAATTTAAGGAGGAAATCCCTACAATGAACCCATATTTTATTAGTATCATTAACCTTGTAATTTATTATGCACAATCAATTTTATGAAGATTGTCAATTTGAACTAGGGGGCATGGGCAGTGTTGCAGTTTCAATTACTGCTCATGAATAGACTCAATAAAACCGAGTCTGCAATGTCCTCTTTTTGCGTTGCAATATTTGCTTTCGGTGGATCACCTCTCCTCAGAACTTATATTCTTCACAACAACAGGTGTTAAGTGCTTGTGTGATGGCCGTAACACGTCGCCCCGTATTTCATTCTCAGTGTTGTTTTACTTTCTGATCCTTCGAGATCATGAATTTCAGTACTTTTGTTCTAAAAATTGAATAACGCTGAGCAGTGTTGCACTTTCAATTACTGCTCATAAACAGACTCAATAAATATGGAAAAATAGTCAAACAGGGAGAGACACACACGAAATGACACCGCACCAAACACCATCTAACAAGAAACGGTAAAGCCACAAGACAAAACATAACAGGACGCATATCAAGACGAAACACATTAAACATTAAGCATATTAAACAACAAAAATGACCGTAGGCCTTGGAACGGCCAGCAACCAAAATAAGCTACTGGGGGCATAAACCTGGTTTACGGGTACCCAACCTCGTCCTTATCCCACTTTCACCAAAGTCAAAATGTAAACAAAAGTCCCCCTCCAGACAACTCCATAACATGCATAACGATGTCTGCCAAAATGAAAATGATTTGAAAATAAACGTTAGAGGTAAACAAGCGACGTTTAAATGACGTCATAATATAAAAGTACGGGAAAACTATATGAAACACTTCTACACCGACATTTAATAAAAGATAAATCGCAAGAATATACAATTACTAGTGGATATTAAGCATGCACAACTGTTTTGTTTGAAAAAGAATAAACTTGACATCGTAGACATGTACTCGATGACTAGGGGTCAGAGCAGCTGTGGAGAAGTCATTTGGGGTACGACAGAACTGGCAAAATACAAATATCTAATTCCCTCCCTCCTTAAACGGGTTTAAGAGGGAATCTTCATAGAGTATTAAGCTTTTTCCGTCGTCGCACAAGCAAAGAGGAAAGCATAATGACCAACTGTAAAGGGGTCGACCACCAAGCATGTAGTGTGCTGCAATATAGAGGGGGCATATTCCTTTTTAATGAATTGTTTTATACGTTTGACAAACAAAGTATCAAAATATGTGTGTCCAATAATTTTTCGAAGTTTGTAAATGACATCACCGTAAAACTCCGGATGTGAAATACCTAACTTTAGAAAAGTACGTAAATTACAATTGCATTTGCTGATGAGTAGAACATTACGGTGGTAAAATTTTGAAAATGTTTTACGATGTTTGTCATATCTGTAGCCCTGTTTTAGTAGTTTTTTCAGTGATAATAAGGTTACGATTGTTAAAATCATCAACAGAGGAACAAGCTCTAGTAAAACGAATAAGCTGAGAAATGTATACACCGTCACATGTAGCTCGGGGAACATCCCCATCCAAATGAGGATAGTTAACTATTTTAAAATTAAAGTCATCCCTTTTGTCATAAATTCCAGAAGAAATTGTTCCATTGTTTATAGATCAATTTAAATCTAAAAAGGCTACAGATAATGCTTTATTAAGCTTGAGCTCCCAAGGGTAAATTGAGGTTATCATAGAATCAAAGTATGGGTTATCAATATTAAAAATGTCGTCTAAATAACGTGCTGTATTGTTAAAGGCATTGATGACATCCGCCTGTGAATCGCTGTTAAGGTTAAATGGAAAAGTAGTAAAGTCAAGCAGGCAAAGCCACATGCAAGACGCAACCACCACCAAAACACCGATAGACAGCATGACACACACACACACACACACAACCACACACCCAAACGCACACGCACACACACATACGAAATGAACACAGAAAACACCAAAAGACACACAAGAAACAGGGACAAACATTCCACAACATGAACAAACCACAAGCACAAAGACGCAAGGCAAACAAAAGGAAGGGTGACAAAGAGAGTACCGCCTTGGCACGGTCAGCAGCAAAAACACCACTGGGGGTTTAAGCATAAAATCCCGTTCATAACAAACCAAAAACAAGTCTGCAACTAAAGGAGCACAATTGATTCCCATGGGAATACCAATGACCTGGCGATAAATAGAATTACCAAAACGAACAAACATATTGTCTAACAGAAACGTAATAGCGTCACAAAGATCTAAACATGTCCACGAGGTATATTTATTTGTAATGTCACTGGTAAAGAACGCATGTTTAGAATTACAGGCAATAAATGATGCTTTTTCTCTGGCAAATGTTTTATTTATAAGATTAGTAAGTTTGATCTTCATTAGATCGTGTGGTCATGTGGTATAAAGTGTAGAAAAATCATAAGTGCTTATAGTGTTAGCTTGGTGTTGCTTGATTTTTGATTTAGTTAAATGGAAAAGTAGTAAAGTCAAGCAGGCAAAGCCACATGCAAGACGCAACCACCACCAAAACACCGACAGACAGCATGACACACAAACACACACACAACCACACACCCAAACGCACACACACACACACGAAATGAACACAGAAAACACCAAAAGACACACAAGAACCAGGGACAAACGTTCCACAACATGAACAAACCACAAGCACAAAGACGCAAGGCAAACAAAAGGAAGGGTGACAGAGTACCGCCTTGGCACGGTCAGCAGCAAAAACACCACTGGGGGTTTAAACCGGTTTACGGACGTCCTAACCTCACGCTTCTCTCAAAGTCACCCTAGCTTTACAAATATTGTAGATAAAGGTATCCCCGCTGGACTTACCAACAACATAGACGACGGTGAACACAGGACAACATGTAAAACATAGCATAATAAATGTGACAATCCGTCAAATATGTACTCAATGACTTTGCTGAAGTGAGAGCACCTGCAGGTAAGCCGTTAAGGGCACGACAGGGAAAAAGTAATACATGAGTCTGGTAAGCTCCTCCTGTATCCAAGTTTAAAAGTATACCATCATAGAGTACTACCCTCGGCCTGTCATCGCGCAAGCAAAGAGGGAAGCGTAGCTACCGACTGTAAAAGGGTCGATAACCAAACATGCAGTGTGTTGCAATATAATACGATCATAACCTTTCTTTTTAAATGTTTTAATGCGTTTTATAAACAAATCATGAAAATGGATATGACCCCGAATTTTCCTAAGTTTGTAGATAACATCCCCATAAAATTCTGGTTGAGAAATGCCTTGTCACAGTAACGTCCGTAGATTGCAATTATATTTACTAATGAGAGGTAAATTTCGATAATAAAATTTAGAAAAGGTTTTCCGAAGTTTGTGATATCTGTAACCTTGCTTAAGAAGTTTATCAGTTATAACTAAATTACGTCTGTTAAAATCTTCAAGCAAAGAACAGGCTCGGGCAAACCTAATAAGTTGAGAAATATAAACCCCATAAGATGTAGAACGTGGCACATCCCCATCTAGAAAAGAATAATTAACAATTTTAAAATTAAAATCTTCTCTTTTATCGTATACTTTGGATGAAACTTTATCATTTGTAATTGAAATATTCAAATCTAAAAATGAAGTATTAATGTCAGATTGATTAGCTTTGTTTAAAGACAGTTCTTTGGGGTAGATTGAAGAAACCATAGTATCAAAATAAGGATTATCTAAATTCAAAATATCGTCTAAATACCTTGAAGTTTTATTAAAAGCATTAACAATATCGGTCTGTGTATAAGGTTTTAAACTAAGCATAAAATCCCTCTCGTAGCAATACAAAAACAAATCTGCAACAAGAGGGGCACAATTTGTACCCATGGGTATACCAACAACTTGACGATATATGGTATCCCCATAACGCACAAATATATTATCTAAAAGAAAGGTAAGAGATCTACAAACATCAAAGCATGTCCACATTGTGTAATATTCAACTTCTGAATTCGAAAAGAATGAACGTTGAACATTACAAGCAATGAACATTTTGTTTTCTCTGGCAAAGGTTTTTTTCTATTAATTTAATAAGTTTATCCTTTATAAGATGGTGAGGTAGAGTAGTATAGAGTGTAGCGAAATCATAAGAGCTCAGTAAAGAAATGTTATACTGTTCATTTTCAAGTTTTGTTAAAACATCATTTAAATTTTTTATGGACCAAAAAACATTAATACCAGAATTTTCATATATTTTATCACAGTAGCGTTTAACATGTTCTTTGATCGTAGTAAGACAGGACGTCAAAAGTATAGATAATTTAGTAGTGGTACAACAGCTAGAGTTGGCAATAAAACGCGGCTTATAAGGGTTTTTATGTAGTTTCGGAATCCAGTACAAAGTAGAAAGTTTATGTTGTTTTATGTTAGGACCAGACTTAAAATTATTGCACATTTTTACATGTTCCAAGACTATATCTTTTTCATGTGTTTGAACTGTTATATAAGTTTTTGAATCAGCTCCTTCTTTAAAACATCAACATAATACAATCTTCAAATAATGATTACATTGTTTGATGCCTTGTCAGTAGGAACAAGAACATAATCTGAATGAAAATTAGAAATGTGTTTCTTCAAGTAGCGGAATGTAACTCTAGGTCGAGGTGGTAAAAGATGGTAATTTGATTTGTAAAAAGTTATTCGCGTATCAATAATATCGAAAATACATTTCTTCCAATCCGAAAGGGCATTAACATCAGCATGTTCTCGTCGATACCATTTGATGCAGAATTCTTGAATAGCTTCCGCAATATGAGTTCGACAAGCGTCAAAATCAATAAGGGAAGGTAATCTATATTTAGGTCCTATAGTTAGGAGGGTCCTGACACGTTTATCCTTAATGATATCAAAATTACCAGTAATGACATGACCATCTGGTTTATAGCAAAAGCTAGAAATGCTACAATCTCAAGAAATAGGGATATTAACATCAATAATTAAGTCAGAGACAATTTTATTGTAGTTAAAAATAACATTTCTAATAGGTTTATTATATTTATAACAGATGATAGGTGATTCAGAGTTGATGAAATATTTGGGAATAGCATCGATTACATTCTTATCACGAAATATACTTTGAATATCAATAAAATCGATACCTTTATTTAGGAACTGAAGTTTCAGAAAATGTCTTTTATGTTAAGATTCTTTATCAATACGTGGACGAAGAACATGCTGTGTGTAACTTTGTATAAGTGAGGCAGTATTAATTAACGGATCTGTACGCATATAGATTTTATCAGCCTCTTCGTCTATTGACTTAAGACAGGAAAAGGGTAAAGACGATAAACAAGATAACATAGAATGTTTACCAGTTTGTTTTAGAATAGTATGTAAATCATGAATAGACATATTACGACGTAATTTACGCTTAATATTACCATTTCTACGTCTGCCATGTGATCTACTTTTACGTTTTCGAATAGAAAATATAGAGAAAATATCGATACTTGGATCTTTAGAAATGTTGCCGCTTTGGAAAATGTTATCATTAAGGCCTAAAGGAAAAGGTGTTTGTAATTTCTTTATCCAGTCTAGCTCTGTGATAAAACGAGCTTTAGATTTTAAACTACCAGTAGTTTTAGAATCATAATGAATTTGTTCTACTGGTTGTACCGAAACATATTTGAAAGAATGTCCTGTATGACGAAAATGCTGGTAAAGAAAATTGCGTACTTTTTTGATCCGGCAATGGTAACTGTGTTCACGAAACCTAGTTTTTAAAGAACGTCCTGTCTGACCTACATATTGAATGCCACAACGTGGCGCATTTCATGTAAGAACATATATAATATTATATGAGTTTCAGTCTAAATCAGAATTAATCTTCACACTAAACACTCTACCATTAACAAGAGATTTAATTGTTGATCTAGTAGAAATGAAATTGCAACAGATACACCTCTTACTATTGCACGTAGTAATTATTGGATACACCCTATGTCTTTTGTTCAAATAATGTGAATTTAGATGGAGTTTTTTATAGACCAAAAAAGGTTAATTCCTGAATTCTCATAAGCTTTATCGCAGTAACGCTTGACATGTTCTTTTACCGCTGTTAGACACGATGTAATTAGTTTGGATAGTGCGGTTGTTGTGCATGAGACAGAATTTGCTATGAAGCGTGATTTATATGGCGTTTTATGGAGTTTAGGTATCCAGTACATCGTCGGAAGTTTATGATGTGGGATTAATATATCAGCATTGAATTGTTTACATTTATTAACAGATATTATGTCGTTTTCAGAGACCACAATATATGACTTTGTCTTAGTTAGTTCTTGTTCTAAAACATCCACATAATAAAGTCGTCAAACGATAATTACATTGTTTGACGCTTTATCAGCTGGGACAAACACGTATTTAGAGAGAAATTCTTGTATACTATTTTTTAAGAAGCGAACTGAGGTCTTAGGTTTAGGCGGAAGAAGGTGAATGTTAGATTTGTAAAACGCGATACGTATATCCATTATATTTGAAATTTGTTTTATCCATTTTGTAAGGGCACTATTGTCTGCATGTTCTCGGCGACACCATTTTACACTGAAGTCTAACAAAGATTCTATAATTTTGCTACGGCAGATTTCGAAATCTATCAAAGAAGATATCTGTATTTAGGTCCCTTAGTTAGTAAAGTACGGAGACGTTTGTTTTCGATAATGTCAAAAGTGCCTGTAATAACATGACCAGCCTCGTCGAAACAGAACTTAGAATAAATACAATTTCAAATAACAGGAGTATTATTTACAATATTAAGGTCCGATACAATTTTATTATAATTAAAAATAGTATTCCTTATAGGTATTTTGTACTTATAGTAGATAATTGGAGATTCTAAGTTTTTTAAATAGGCTGGGATGGTATTAATTATGTTTTTATCGCGAAATATTGATTGTAGATCGATAAAATCTATACCTTTATTAACAAAAGGAATTTTTAAAAAATATCTATTATGGGCAGACACTGAATCAACGTGTGGTCGAAGAACATGCCGAGTGTAGTTCTGAATGAAAGAAGCTGTATTATATAAACGATCTGTTCGTAAGATCACTTTGCCTGCTTCTATGTCAATGTCTCTTATGGAAGAAATAGACAAAGAACATAGACGAGAGAGCATAGTATGTTTGCCAGATTGTAGACGTATATTGTTAAACAGAGTCTGCAATTTTCTCTTTTTGTGTTGCAATTTTTGCTTTCGGGGAATCACCTCTTCTCAAAACTTATTATATCGAAAAATGCCCCTGTGATTAAAATAAAACATATTTCATATACTTCTAATTTTTGTTCTACAACAAAGGATTATCGGCCTTTTCCATTCAAATGTTCCGCGTCTTGCCAATGATCACCAAATCCCTCCATTGGGGAATCAAATCGGGATCGTCGATATCAAACGGATGGATGTTTTGTCATTTTCAATGTTTATGGGATAGGTTTTCTTGCGATATACTGCTTTTCAGCATATAAACAAATGCGTTTTACATATGTTAGGTAAATTTGAAACCCTTTAACTAAGCGTGCGAATATAATATTACCTCATTGACAAAAGGTAATCGATGAAAATATTCGTGTCTATAATAGCGTGGTTAAATTAGTTAAACCTTTAAACCTTTGGTACGTTCGGGATATCCCTCGGACATACCGCTACTAAAGACATTACTACTTATGCTGCTAATGATGATCAGGCTGGCATTTGTAAACAGTTCACGTCCAGATTAGACGATGAATAAATGGTTTCCCCATAAGGGTCATGTATGTTATTCAGTCAGTTTGAAAGCATCGGTGAAACAAGATAGTGTAAAATCGCGTAACGGACGGGGAAATTGAGCAAACAACCATTTACCACAGGATAGCTTAACGTGTAAAGGTCTTCGCAATTTATCGTCTGCTAAATATTTCTTTGTTAGACTGTATCCCTCGCTTGCAAGAAAATCACGAACATCATGTCGAACAATTTGGATCCAAATGAGACGTCGATTAGGACATTTTTAAACTTAAGGGTGATTATAATATTACTTTAGTGACAAATCACGCTTGTCTATGTAATGCCTAGTTTAAATTTGCCCCGCTATAAGTTTATGGCGTCCTTAGACTCGTCGTAAGGTTAATATCCGCACGGTCTCTGTACAGAGGTATACGGCCGCCGTACGTTTTTCTTACGGATTCCCAGTTGCCGTAGCCTCTGCGATTTGTCGTAAAAGTTATTATACGTATTTTCAAAACTCCCAAGCCCGCAGCCCGTAAACACGTGTTTACGGGCATCGAACGGCCTTTGCTGAATAGAACATGCAGTCTGCTATCCGTGACAATCGTTTACTAAGAGCGTCTACGTTAGAATTCTCTTTCATCTTCGACGTTTAGGTTATCTTTGTGTCGAACGAGGTAGACCCGGGAATAGAAGGACATCTAGATCCAACCTATGAGGACGCGTTATCATGGGCTCATCTTTGATGTGATACAACAATTTACTAACTTTTTTCTGGCGTCGGCTCGAGATGTATTAAAAAAAAGAACATTCAGTTTCACGAATACGCGACTTGGACGTCAGTGTCGAGTCTTGTATAAAGGGTCTCGGGCCGTCCGTATTTATTACCGTGGACGGCATTTGCGGGAAAGATCGCGTCCTTTTTTGTATAATGACATGGCATTTTCGGCGGAGGCTGGTATTTTTTCTTTCTGAAAAGAACTGTTACCGTACTCTTCTTTTGAAAACGGTTTGGGTGTAACGGGATTTTTTCGTGCCCCATCGCATACGTGGAACATTTTTCTCTCGATATGGTCACGGCATTACCGGCGATACTGGAAAATGTTTTCCTGTGCCATGTCGTTGAGGCGAAAAAAAGACGCCTGTACTCACGCTCGGTTACTAAATATAGCTGATGACTCACACTCTTGGGCGGGGCTACGCGAGACTCACTCGCATGTGGCGCTGATGACGCGGTAACTTCACATACGGTAAACTTTCCAAACCGGCCCACTTGTAGTAATAGTGTTTAGTACAGATACGTGGGGAAACATGACTCTATAAAATAATAGCAGAAAAAGGGGAATGTTTTAATGAGCCATTGTGCATTATATCCGTGTATGACACCAATAACACACATAACGTCACAGATCAATGTCACTTGCTGAAACACACTGGCGTAGAAACCATTATCACATCACTATTCAAAAGTAAAATTAATGATAAGCACCACACGCATTCAACCACTAATTTCATTAAACACTTGAAATAACTACTGCTAAATACTAACCGGCATACAAACTCACATACTTACAGCAAAGGAAAAACTAGCCAGACCTAGGATTCGAACTCGCAACCCATACAACGTTAAGCACATGCTCTACCGAATAAGCTATTGTCAAATACGCTATACACGTGGCTCATGCCAGCGATAAAGATCTACACTTCGAACTAAACCACCGAATATTCAAAGTACTAAAATGAGTCATGTAGGAAACACTACATACAGAACAAACAGTCACCCGAACAGCAACACAAGGAAACAGAAAACTACCTTTAGTCTTAGAACTAAATAACCGATTGTTTAAGACTACCTTTAGTTTACATTGAATTATTCCAGTAGGTCGACTCAACGCCCATTAACGTTTTTCACTTACATTGTCCCACAATTTACAACAGGTAAGTATAAGTTATACATCTAACTGAAATAAATTCAGACACAGTGGTGAAATATGTAAAAGGGGTCGGGTCACCTGAAAACAAACGCACGAGGTCTAAACTATATAACTTTTCAAAAGCCGAAATGTTAACAAAGGACTTAATATTTTTATTTTTCAAAACGGATTTAAACCAAAAGCACGTAAACTAAGGGTGCTAAGAAAACATTAGGGATAAACGGAAAATAATTACCAAGGGTCGAACACACGAACTCAGGTTTCTTAACCCTTCGCTTGCTGAATTTTAAAATACATTTCTCCTTCTTTACCCATGCCCCGTTGTATAATTACATATATCTTCATTGTGTACAAGTATTTCGCTGTGCAATCATTTGGAATTTGGAGTGTACTGGTTGCACAATCAACTTGTAAATAGTGCAGACCCTGATGAGACAGCTCCTGCAGGAGCTGTCTCATCTGGGTCGTCACAATTTACAGGTAGGTATATTTACGTGAATAGCAAGCGAAGGGTTAAGCGGGTACTTTATCATTGCACTACAGTGACCATAACGCTGACTGAGATTATTTTAGTGATTTATTTATTCACTAGCATTCGCTATTCTGTGTTCGGAATTTTCTATCACACATTTAAATAAATTCTGAAGGGAGGTGATCCCCTGAGAGCAAAATATTGCAACACAAAAACAGAAAATTGCAGACTCGGTTTTATTGAGTCTGTTCATGAACAGTAATTGAAAGTGCAACACTGCTCACGCCCCCTAGCACCGGCTTAAGCGGTATTCAATTTTCAGAACAAGAAGTACTGAAATTCATGATCTCAAAGGATCAGAAGGTATAACAAAACTGAGAATGAAGTACGGGGCGACGTTTTACGGCCGCCACACAAGCACTTAACACCTGCTGTTGTGAAGATTATAAATTCTGAAGGGAGGTGATCCCCTGAGAGCAAACATTGCAACACAAAAAGAGAAAATTGAATACTAGTCTCGTAGTAAAGCATGGTCATTCTATAGAAGGACAGCAGTAAATCATGCGTAAGTGTTTAGCCCTTATCACACTATCTAAATTAATATCAGCTCAAACACTCGTCTGTAAATTTGCTGTATTTACGTCCAATTCATTAAATAACAAAGTAGTAAATAAATTTTGAAGGGAGGTGATCTCCCGAAAGCAAACATTGCAACACAAAAAGAAAAAATTGCAGACTCGGTTTCTTGTTGGAAAAAACTAATTTTTGATATACAATGTAATTGATAAACGCATTTCCTTTTACAGCTCTAATAAACACCTTCTTCCACCTAAACCTAGAACTTCATTTAGACATCTTAAAAAGGGTTTACAGGATTTCCATTCAAAATACGTTTTTGTTCCTGCTGATAAGGCATCAAATAATGTGATTATTATTTGACGATTACATTATATCGATGTCTTGAAGCAGGAAATTATTAATACCAAGTCATACATTTCAGTTACCACTGACGAAAAGACCATCATTTCAGACCATGTCAAAAAGTGTGAACAATTTGGAACCGATATTAAAATTACATAACATAAACTTCCTACAATGTATTGGTTACCAAAACTACATAAAAAACATATAAAGCGCGTTTCATTGCAAATTCTAGTTCATGTACAACTACTTAATTGTCTATACTTTTGACTTCTTGTTTAACGAAGGTAAAGGAACATGTAAAATTTTACTGTGATAAGACTTATGAAAATTCTGGAATAAATCTCTTCTGGTCTATTAAGAACTCTTCAGAAGTCTTAAACAAACTTAAGAACAAAAGGTATATTGCATCCACTGTAAGCACGTACGATTTTTCTACTCTGTACACAACTCTTCCTCATATTTTAATTAAGGATAAGCTTACTAACTTGATCCAGAAAGTATTTGCCCGAGAAAAAACATCATTCTTGGCATGTAATGCTGAAAAAGCTTTCTTTACTGACGAGCAAATGAAATATTACACCAATTGGACTTGCTCAGAAGTTTGCGAAGCACTAACCTTTCTTTTGGATAACATATTTGTACGTTATGGGAATGCTATATACCGTCAGGTAATTGGTATTCCCATGGGTACGAATTGTGCACCACTTGTCGCAGATTTGTTTTTGTACTGCTATGAGAGAGATTTCATGTTGAGTTTGAATCCTCAATCACAAGAAGATGTTATAAAAGCCTTCAATGAAACTTGTCGATATTTGGATGATATTTTTAACTTAGATAACCCTTTCTTTGATGATCTGATTCCTACAATTTATCCTAAAGAACTCAAATTGAATAAAGCTAACCCGTCTGACAATTATGCAGCGTTTCTTGACCTAGACCTTAAAATTAATAATGGAATGATTTCTTCTAAAATATATGACAAAAGAGATGATTTTGATTTTAATATTGTAAATTTTCCTCATCTTGACGGGGATGTTCCCCGTGCTCCATCTTACGGGGTTTATATATCTCAACTTATTCGTTTTGCTAGAGCTTGTTCATCTACTGACGATTTTAACAGTCGAAATCTCATTTTAACTGAAAAACTGCTTAAACAAGGATATAGATACCATAAACTAAGAAAAACTTTCTCTAAATTTTACTATCGAAATCTCTCGCTTATTGGCAAGTACAAATGTAATCTCAAGGTACTTTTGCGACACGGTATTTCACATCCTGAATTTTATGGTGATGTGATTTACAAACTTCGTAAAATTATTGGACATACCCATTTTCTCACTTTGTTCATCAAATATATAAAACAATTCATTAAAAAGGGATATGATCCTGTATTACTACAACATACTGCATGTTTGGTTGTGAACCCTTTTACAGTTGGCAATCACGCTGGCCTCTTTGCATGTACGCCGACAAGAAAGGTTTAGTACTCTATGAAGGCGACCTCTTAAATCCAGAAATGGAAGGAGAACGTCGGATATCTGTACTATTTCATTTTTGTCGTACCCTTTATTACTTTTCTACAGTTACTCTGTTTGCAGCTCAATCATTGAGTACACTAGCGATAGGGGGATACAGTATGTTCAATTAAATGTTTTTTTGTTATACATGCACTTTACCACTGTATTTGCTGTCGCGGTTGTTGTAGATTAGTCGGAGAGGGGGATACGTTTATTTACACTGTTTGTCTTTTAGGATGGGGATGGAATAAGGGTGAGGTTGGGCGCCCATAAACCGGTTTAAACCCCCGGTGACTTTTGTCACTGACCGTTCCAAGTCGGTACTTCCATCTTCCTCCTATTGTATGTTTGTTTTGTCTTTGTGCGTCTCTTGTTGTTTTTTCTACCTATGTACATTTGCTGTTTCCTTGTGTTGCTGTTCGGGCGAGTGTTTGTTCTGTATGTGGTGTTTCCTGCATGACTCATTTTTGTACTTTTATTGAGTCTGTTCATGAGCAGTAATTGAAAGTACAACACCCCTCACGCACCGGATTAAGCGGTATTCAATTTTCAGAACAAGAAGTACTGACAGTCAAGACAAATAAAAGACCACCACCAAAACATCGATAGATAAAGCAAGTAATACACAACCATACACATCCACACCCCCACACACAGGCACACATGCACATACACACAGATATACACAAATGTAAGGGTGAACACGAGATGGATTTGAAACGGGAACAAACGCACAAGTACAAAGACACCAGACAAACGTAATCACGCTGGCATCTTTGCATGTACGCCGACAAGAAAGGTTCCGTACTCTATGAAGGCGACCTCTTAAATCCATAAACGGAAGGAGAACGTCGGATATCTGTACTATTTCGTTTTCGTCGTACCCTTTATTACTTTCCTACAGTTACTCTGTTTGCAGCTCAATCATTGAGTACGCTAGCGATAGGTGAATACAGTTTGTTCACTTAAATGTTTTCGTTATACGTGCACTTTACCACTGTATTTGGCATCGCGATTGTTGTAGATTAGTCGGTGAGGGGATACGTTTATTTACACTGTTTGTATTTTAGGGTGGGGATGGAATAAGCGTGAGGTTGGGCGCCTAAAAATCGGCTAAACTCCCAGTGACTTTTGTCGCTGACCGTTCCAAGGCGGTACTTCAATCTTCATCCTATTGCATGTTTGTTTTGTCTTTGTGCGTCTCGTGGTGTTTTTATAGTTGTGTACATTTGCTGTTTCCTTGTGTAGCTGTTCGGGTGGCTGTTTGTTCTGTATGAGGTGTTTCCTGCATGACTCATTATTGTACTTAAATGTAAGGGTGAACACACCAAGACACAGACATACACACACCACACGCACACCCACAAGATTAAAATACTAGACATGAACAAACGCACAAGTACAAAAGACACAGAAACACCTAACAAACATAAAATCAAGGTTGACAAAACGTGTACTGCCTTGGAACGGTCAGTGGCAAAAATGACCACTGGGGTTTAATGAAAAAATAGCCAAGCAGGCAAAGCCAGATACAAGAAGCAACTACCACTAAAAACCGATAGACAGCATGTCACACTGTGTCACACACAATCACACACACAAACACACGCACACACCCGAGATGAACACAGAAAACACAAACACACAAGCGCTAGATAAAGGTATTCCCGCCGGACAAAATGCTGGGCAGGTTTAAAGCTACACACTAGTTAGCATTATCATGATAGTAGTTGTACTCGTATAGCAATGAAACGCTTTGGCGCGATCCATCTTAACAACTAGACTGTTGTTATTTGCAAATACCAACTGATATATAATACCAGATGTTTTCATTCAGGGAAGATTTTTTCTATAGTAAATGTTCTTTACAATAAGCTTGATAACGTTAACGGAAGATCCAATCTGTTGTTCTAACAGCTACTTCTCAGCCACAGTACATTGATTGTCTTGCCAAACTGTGTAGACCCAGACCAGTGTACTCTTTGAGAAGCCCTCTGATCATGATCTGCCCTGTTTTCCATCCAAAATACTTCTTACAAATTAAATAATAAATGATAAGTACTGCTAAACAATGATAAACCGTGCTAGTTTTAAAATATAATGTTTACGAATAGTCTGGGCTTAAATTGGTATACAGTAAACCCCCGCTAAACCGCAATTCTAGGAGAGAAGAATTTAGATACTTTAGGCAAGTGGCTGCTCAATGCCGGGTGAAAAATGCTAGTGGAACTTTCTGCTTGGTATAAGTCTACTCTATTTGCAAAGGTGTCTATTGTGTAAAGGGTTAAATTAATCGATATTTTCAAGTGGCATATATACAATTTATTTGTTCTTACGGCCAAGCATTCGATAGATCGTTAAGTTATTAATTTATGTAAAAAAGTACCAATTATAGATTTGACTAAATAGGCCTCTAAATAAAGTACGACTCTATCAAAAATGAATTTAGTGCATCTGGTTTCTATATATTAAGTTTTATATGTTTCCCTGTTAGGGTTATCTACATGTTGTATCAAGATCACTAAAACGCATTCGCATTTTAAGGCATTTGCAGACAGAGTAGATCCAGATAAGACGGCTCATACAGGAGCCGGTTGATCAGGGTCTGCTCTTTTTGCTTATGAAATAATATAGATATGATTCTACAGTTTCTACTCATGTAAAACGTTCCTGTGATCGTATGATGTTATAAAAGCCAGCTGCTTAATAATATTCATGTTATCATAATGTTCAGCATATGTGTTCATGGCGTTTAAGGGTGTCGTGTTAAATTTAGCAGGCTGTCGGCGAGTTAGTGATAGTATTTGTCAATATTACGGATCCAGATGTGATGCCGAGTAACTGTTCGATACTTTAGAACTTTGTATCACTTTGTTGTTTGAAATGTCGTGGCGGATATGTCTACAAGCAAACAGTAAAACAGATAAGATGCGTTCATTCAAGCATATTATATAAATATCACATCCTATGGAGAGAGACAGCACGTACTGTCAACCCGAGGTTGGTTATGTCCACCGAGGCGTAAGCCGAGGTGGACATGACCATACCGAGAGTTGACAGTACGTGCTTTCGCTCTCCATAGGATGTGATATTTATTTTATTATACCGAACAGCACAATGAATTTAGCAAAAATAATTATTCAATGGCAACAATAAACAGTTTTAAACAAAAAATATAGAGCTACTCGTTGCTTAAAAGTCGCGGAACAGCTTCACATGTCTATTCATTACACGTTATAAGTACTGGTGGAGTCTATTTCACAGTCCAATTTTGACAGATCCTACTCCGAAATAGTCGCATAACACGACAATTCTCAAACATATGAACAAAAACAAAGCAATTGTCATTATTACGTTCGTTGATCAAATTGCATGCGTCAAATGACGTCAGTCGATGACGTCATCGGATGACGTCACGCACACAAATTTATAAGCGCTCACTGATCTAGATGTTCCGTGCCTATGGTAGCGGGAGACAGTATTTTTCTGACAGTAATTTTTTTCCCGCTGGGCCTGACAGTATTTCTATGTCACGGTGGCCTATGGGAAATTAACATTGTAAATGAAATTGAGGTATAATAATCAAAAATAGCTCCTTTATGTCTCCACCAAACTCTGTACAGTGATCCTCACTTTAAAATGGTCTCGAAGATTTTAGTATTTAGGTACACATCTTCATCTGACGCTTTGATAAAAGTACTTGCCTTGTTTGTTTAGTACAGTCCCATAAACTATGGCGGTATTACCACAGGGTACTTGTCTGTAATTCATTAGCTATCAAAATGCAATTGAATAATACGCACGCCACCTTCAAGCTGATGCCGACTGTCGTTACACCTTGTCACATGGTCTTAATTTTGTTCCCTCTCAGTGTGAGTTTTATTGTTACCTGCTGCGTTCTCAAAGTCATTTTACTTCTTTGATTTCTCTCCAATGATACAGCCAGAATGCCAAACAGAGAGGATACTGGTGATATGTCCAGTTACTTGGCATTCGGCGTCTGATCTGGATCCAAACTGTTAGCGCATATCCTCAAATTCGCTGTTAGCTTGTAAAGAGCTAAATCAATATGAAGAGATATTCATTCAGTGATCAATCATAGGTAGCGGATTCGTTCAATGGCCAACCACAGGTAGCGGTTTCGTTCACTTTAGCACTCTAAAGAATTGTTGTCTGTAAGTATCATCGTCTGTTTAACCAAGTGATTTGATTTAACACATGTTCTCCTACTGACGCAGTCTGGCGTCTCTGTAAAGCCTAATTTTAAACCATTGAGATGAAGGGAGTATTTGCTCCATAGGAGCAAATGGTCTATTTATCATAATGGTTTCTTACCTACACAATTTCAAAATTATCCTTTTCTATATTTAATTGTCCTTTTCGGAAGATTTATTCAAAGAGAATCGATCCAAAAATTGCCTAGGAGAGAATGTGTTAACCTACATACATTGCCAGACACACAATCACGGTGACAAACAGTTTGGATTCCGATCCGACGCCAAAGTACTTGGCGTCTCATCTGTATCCAAACTGTTTGCATTGATAACGTTTTAGAACTACATTTGAACTTCAATATATCGAACTTCAAGGGACCATACAGCTTACTTCGAGATAAAGGAAGTTTGAACCATCCGACTTCTAATCTGGACCATTTCTAAATATAGTCTGAAGGTGGAGATCCTTCGAAAGCAAAAGTAGCAATGCGAAGAGAAAAAATTGCAGACCCGGTTTTATTGAGTCTGTTTATGAGTAGTAATTAAAAGTGCAACACTACTCACACCCCCTAGCACCGGCTTCAGCGGTATTAAATGTTCAAAGCTAATGACATCAAAGCTAACTAGAGGATTGTTTTTGTCACAAAAACAGATGTCGTCCCCTCCCATCCTCTTTCCAATACACAAGTGTAATGTCTGCAACTCCAAACTTATCCGGGTCTAATTTTAAGTCGTCATGGGCAATGACTCCAACGTTATCAGGGGAGACAATTCAAAAACCCAGGTACACAACAATTTATGCTGGTCAACATTCCCGTGAAGTTTAGTGACTCTAGTACCAGTGGTTTCAGAGATACACGCGACACAAAGTAAAGTTTCTCTTATTTTAGGTCATAAGGGACTATTCCTGCAGCGGTATAGACGAACCTTCGACTGCGGTGTATAGTTTTTTCTCGTTTGATTATAGTCAGGGATTGTTGGCACTCTTGAAATATGCCGGGTTCCACCATGGCACCTTTGACGGTTTCGATAAATTCAAGATGGCGTCAAAAATGGCGTCCGCGAGTGAGGACAAAATCATAAAAAATATATTACAATTCATACATTCGTAATGTTTTGAAACTTATGGCCTAACAGTAATTAAATTGAACTAATCTTGTTAAAAATAACGTTTACTACTGTTAAATCAAGCATAGTTGCCAATATGGCCTCAAATATGGCGGCCTAAGCTATGTAAAGCACGTGCACATGTATTATTTACTTGCGAAATGAAAATCATTCCGATGGATTCATCAAAAGTATAGTTTTTTCTCGTTTGATTATTTCCAGGGATTGTTGACACTTTTTAAATATGCCGGGTGCCACATTGGCACCTTTGACGGTTTCGAGAAATTCAAGATGCCGTCCAAAATGGCGTCTGCGAGTTAGGACAAAATCATAAAAAAATATGTTACAATTCATACATTCGTAATGTTTTGAAACTTATGGCCTAACAGTAATTGAATTGAACTAAATTTGTTAAAACTAGCGTGTACTACTGTTAAATGTTTCCAATATGGCGACCAAAGCTATGAAAACCACGTACGTATTATTTACTTGAGAAATGATAAGCATTCCGATGGATACATCAACATTATAGTTTTTCTCGTTTGGTTATGGTCAGGGATTGTTGGCACTCTTTAGATATACACGGGTGCCACATTGGCACCCTTGAGGGTTTCAAGAAAATCAAGATGGCGCCCAAAATGGCGTTTGCGAGTGAGGACAAAATCCTAAAAGATATGTTACAATTCATACATACGTAAATGTTTTGAAACGTATAAGCTAACAGTAATGTTTTATTAAACTTATGGGCTAACAGTAATTGAATTGAACTAATCTTGTTAAAAAACGTTTACTACTGTTAAATCAAGCATATCCGCCAATTTGGCTTCCGATATGGCGGCCAAAGCTATGTAAAACACAACGTCATGTATTATTTACTTGAGAAATGATAAGCATTCCGATTGATTCATCAAAAGTATAGTTTTTTCTCGTTTGATTGTGGTCAGGGATTGTTGGAAAATTTAAATATGCCGGGTGCCACCTCGGCATCCTTGAGGGTCTCAAGAAAATCAAGATGGCGTCTAAAATGGCGTCCGTGAGGGAGGAGAAAATAATAAAACAATGTTACAATTCATACATACGTTAAAGTTTTGAAACGTATAAGCAAACAGTAATTAAATTGAACCAAACTTGTTAAAAATAACGTTTACTAGTGTTAAAAGTATATGTATGAGGTATGCAGGCCACACCGCATACAAAACACCCAACCACCCAAACAGCACCATGACGATCAAGCATATCCACCTATATGGCTTCCAATATGGTGGCCAAAGCGTTAGTAAAGCACATGTATTATTTACTTGAGAAATGGTGACTATTCCGATGGATTCATTACAATTATAAATTGAATGAATGATTTATTCAATTGTTTTATTATTTCATCAATATATAAGTAAATAACTAGTATTGTGTGGCATCCTTATTGTAGCAGCTCTAAAATGTAGTGCAAAATAAAGTTTTGCAACTGCACATTAGCATAATACAGGACATCGTGCTCTGACAACCGCAACAATAAATCTAAGAATGAAATTTGGTACTTGGTTTATAATTAGTCAAAGTCACCAGCTGCAGGCGTTTTGACCTTTCATCCTTACTCCAGCTAAAGTCTGTTGGGCCTAGGTAAGGAGGGTGTTGTCATCCGGCTGCTTGAACGTGGGATGTATTGACATTTTCTTCTGCAAAAAGCCTCACTCGTAGGAGGAAGACTTCAAAGATTGGATGGCGTTGAGCCAATAACAAGCCTTGATGCCCATACGTGTCGGTGTGTGTCGGACCCATTACAATCAATATGTCCATAGCAAAACGACATAAGTATCGTTGCATGAAATATAAGTAGTGCAAGGGGAGATACGAAAGACCCAGGAAGAAACAGAGTAAGACTAGAACGTAATGTCTTGACAACAGGTCCATTGCCTGTCCCGTAACACCCTGCAGCAGTGTCACATCCTGACAATGGACGAGCAGGCAAACGTTCTTCGATAATGCTACTGTGTTTTTCAACAGTAACTGCAGTGTCAGTTTCGACCCTTGATGGCGGACTCCATCAGTATTACATTTGTTATTTCGATTTTATGGTAGGCCAAAAGTAGAACACACCAGTGCCGTCACACAATAAAGTTGTCTTTGCACAGGGGTCAATTCCGACACAGTCTGCTACTTGCAAACATACCCTTTTGTTGATCTCTATTGATATGTCATCTGGATCTGTTTTTGCATCATTTTCTATTTGAGGCCTCCATTCTTCATTGTGTCTCACAACAGAAATGTCTTGGTCAATACTTCGAATGGTCAAGCTTAAATTTGACTACTCTAATGGAAGTTCAGGGCATGCCACCAGGCGTATGCCCATACCGCATAAAGGTCACTCCATATCCCATTCAATATATCCCTATCTTGCCTATTACATGCTCGCCAGCTCTTTGAAAACCCGAGAACTGGATCTGGGAGTGACTCCGTTGCTGGCAAGTGACATAGCCCATGTATGGCACAGTTAACGTGGCATGCCACGAAGAAGCACCGCATTATTTGTTTGTTCACTGCTATATGAAGGCACAAGCCACCTTGTCTTTCAGCATTGGTACTGACCATCATGATAAGCACTGGTTTTAGAAACACATCTACTTTACTAATTCTGGTGACTCTGGACAGTGCTCTTGCATAAATCATCTTAGTAGGTCCTCAGCAATTAGTGGCATTGCTCTGACGCTTTGTTGAAAGTTCCTGTCTATCAACATGTGTACGTCACTTATTACTTTAATCAAACCAATCTCTACAATCAGAATGGCAATGATCTCGATAACGCTCATGAGCATATACTTACCTCCAAGTCTCAAAGGTCTCATACGCCCATTTCACATCCTGCGCCACCTCATACAACTGAAGGTCACATGTGCATATAAAAAACGACAAAAAAGTTCTTTACTAATGTGCAATTCAGGTATTGTGCTTTTGTTAGATCGCCCATCATTGTCTTTTGGTAAGAAAACAGTATCATATCTATGAAAGGTATGTATACAGCGTAATTACGTAAATAAAGCGGATTACGGCTTAACCCTGTACTCTAGAATGTTAACAAAGAACCTTTAATGGAAGAAACGATCTGGGAGCTGCATAATTATTATGTCCATACTGAATACTGATACGCAGCCGAATAAAGAAATGATATAAAAGGTAGAATTGGTGTAGCAGAATTATTAATTCCTTCATTAAATAGATATGTTTATGAATTATGTTATGATCGGGGGCTTGCTGAATTAGGTATACATTGTTTACAAAGAATATAAATATATAAGAATAAAAGTAAAGCAACACAACAAACGGTGGAAAAACACACAAAAACAAAACCTAGCGTTTAGCACGAAACTAGTTTTCTACTTTTACTTTTTACCTTCTAATTAGTATTCATGAGTATGTAAATGAGCTTATTAGCATGAATATATCTTAGAATGTGTCCCTGCTATAACTTCAATTTTCGCTAATTTTTAAACAGTAGACAACGTCAGCTGTAGTAATTACAAAACCGCAACAAATCTATAGCGTTACCGAACTTTGCTAATGTAAACTATGTGGGTGGGGTAACATTGAAATGTCTAAAAAGTTATTACATTACTCATTTAAGGGATATTTTATGAAATATGTTGTAATTTGGAGATTGTTGAAGAATGTCTATATTTTTTAAATATATAAGAATAAAAAGGAAGAGTTGATAAGGCAACATAATAAACGGTTACAAAACACTTAGAGATTAGCACGAAACCAGTTTTCTATCATTACTTTTTACCCTCTAATTAATATTCATAAGTATATAAATGAAATATTGGCATGCACATATCTTAGAATGTTTCTCTGCTATACTTTCAAATTACATCCCTACTAATTTCCAAACTATATAAACAACCTCAGCTGTAGTAAATCAGATAAAACAGCAAATTTATAGCTTTACCGAGCTTCGCTAATGTAACATATGGTGGGTGGGGTAAAAGTGTGATATCTCAAAACCCTCAAGGATGCCAGGGTGGCACCCGCCAGATACTTAGTATTCAATCAAGACCCTTTCCTCTACTTATATCGACAATAAAAAACTATACACCGCAATCGAAGCTCCTTGCCAAAAATCCAGTTTCGCTGCAGGACTAGGCAGAACCTCCAAAGTTATCAGGGGGAGACAATTAAAAACCCAGATGCACAACAACTGATGCTGATGATCATTCCTGTCAAGTTTGGTGAATCTAACCCTACTGGTTTCAGAGACACGTGCAGCACAAACTTTCCCTAATTTTAAGTTATCATTTCAGGGGCAATAACTCAACAATTATCAGGGAAGACAATTAAAAAACCCGGCGCACAACAACTCATGTTTGTGAACATTCCTATGACGTTTGGTGACTCTAGTCCTAGTGGTTTTAAAGATATGCATGACACAAAGTTTCTCTAATTCTAAATAATCATATCAGGGGCAATAACTCAAAAGTCATCAGGGTGAGACAATTTGAAAATCTCAGGTGTACAACAACTCATTCTGTTCAACATTCCTGTGAAGTTTGGTGACACTAGCCCTAGTGGGCTCAGATATATGCACGACACTAAGTAAGGTTTGTCTACTTTTAAGTCATCAGGGGCAGTAATTCCAAGGTTAACAGGGGGAGACAATTCAAAAGCCTCAAGTGCAAAGCAATTCATGCTAGTGAACAATCCTGTGAAGTTTGGTGACTCTAGCCGTACTGGTTTCAGAGAAACGCACAACACAAAGTTTGTATAGATTAAAGTGTTCATATCAAGGGCAATAACTCAACATTTATCAGGGGGAAACAATTAAAAAAAACCAGGTGCACAACAACTCATGCTGGTGAACATTCGTGTGAAGTTCGGTCACTCTAATACCAGCGGTTTCAGAGATGCGCGCGACACAAACTTTTTCTAATTTTAAGTCATCAGGGGCAATTACTCCCAAGTTATCAGGGGAGACAATTAAAAAACCACTGGTGCACAACAAGTCATGCTGATGAACATTCCTGTGAATAAAAAGTAGTAAAGTCAAGCAGGAAAAGCCACACACTAAATGCCACCACCACCAAAACACCTACAGAAAGCATAGCAATTTATACTCATACACACATACAGTAGAAAGTCACATACCAGACGCAATCACCATCAATAGACAGCATGACACACACACAACCAAACACACGCAAACACACGAGAAGAACACAGAAAACACCAACAAACACACGGGCACCAGAGACAAACATGAACAAAACACAAGCACAAAGACACAAGACAAACAAAAGTAAGGGTGACAAAGAGAGAACCGTATTGGCACGGTCAGTAGCAAAATCACCACTGGGGTTTAAACCGGTTTACGAACGTCCTAACCTCACAATTATCTCAAAGTCACCCTAGCTAAACAATTTTTTTAAATAAAGGTATCCCCGCCGGACTTCCTCACAACATAATCACAGTACAAATGTAAAACATAGCATAACAACTGTGAAAGTCCGTCAAATATGTACTCAATGACTTTGCTGAAGACAGAGCAACTGCAGGGAAGCCGTTAAGGGCGCGACAGAGAAAAGGTAATACATGAATCTAGCTCATCCTATTTCTGGGTTTAAGAGTATACCAAAATAGAGTACTACCCTCGGCCTGTCATCTTGCAAGCAAAGAAGAAAGCGTAGCGACCCACTGTAAAGGGCTCGATAACCAAACATGCAGTGCAATATAATAGGGTCAAAACCTTTCTTCCTAAAAAGTTTTAATGCGCTTAAAAAACAAATCGTAAAAATGGTTATGACCACGAATTGTCCTAAGTTTGTAGATAACATCATCATAGAAATCTGGATGAGAAATACCTTGTTGCACTAACGTCCGTAAATTGCAGTTATATTTACTAATGACGGGTAAATTTCGATAATAGAATTTTGAAAAAGCTTTCCGAATTTTATGATATATGTAGCCTTGCTTAAGAAGTTTATGAGTTATAACTAAATCAAGACTATTAAAATCTACTAGCAAAGAACAGGCTTGGGCAAAACGAATAATTTGAGAAATGTAAATCCCATAAGATGTAGACCGGGGAACATCTCCACCTCAAGAAGGATAATTAACAATTTTGAAATCGAAATCTTCCCTTTTGTCGTATATTTTAGACGAAACTTTATCATTAGTGATGGAAAGATTCAAATCTAAAAAGGAAGCCTGAATGTTAGATAGGTTCGCTTTGTTTAAAGTAAGTTCTTTTGGGTAAATAGAAGAAACCATATTTTCAAAATAAGGATTATCCAAATTCAAAATATCGTCTAAATACCTAGACGTTTTATTAAAAGCACAAACAATGTCAGATGGTGTATGATGTTTGTCAGATGGTGTATCAGGTTTTAAACTAAGCATGAAATCCTTCTCATAGCAATATGAAATCAAATCTGCAACAAGAGGGGCACAATGTGCTCCCATAGGTATCCCCATAGCGCACAAAAACGTTATCTAAAAGAAATGTTAAAGATCTACAAACATCAAAACAAGTCCACATTGTGTAATTTTCAACTTCAGAATTCGAAAATAATGAACGTTGAACATTACAAGCAAAGAACATTTCATTTTCTCTGGTAAAGGGTTTTTCTATCAATTATAAGATGGTGAGGTAGAGTAGTATAGAGTGTAGAGAAATCGTAAGAGCTCAATGAAGAAATGTTGTACTGTTCATTTTCAATTTTAGTTAAAATATCATTTGAATTTTGTATGGACCAAAAAACATAAATACCAGAATTGTCATATATTTTATCTCAGTAACGTTTAACATGTTCTTTGATAGTGGTAAGACACGACGTTAAAAGTTTAGATAGTTTAGTGGTAGAACAACAACTAGAGTTAGCAATAAAACGCGCCTTATACGGATTTTTATGTAGCTTAGGAATTCAGTACATAGAAGAAAGTTTATGTTGTTTTACATTAGGATAAGACTTTAAAAGTATTGCACATTTTTACATGGTCCGTGACTATATCTTTTTCAGGGGTTTGCACTGTAATAAATGTTTGTGAACAAGTTAATTCCTTCTTCAAAACATCAACATAATACAATCCTCACATAATTATTACATTATTTGATGCCTTGTCAGCAGGAGCAAACACATAATTAGAATGAAAATTCGAAATGTTTTTTCCTCAGATATCGAAATGTAATTCTAGGTCGAGGTGGTAATAGATGGTAATTAGATTTGTAAAAAGCAATAATGTCAAAAACATGTTTTCGCCAATCCGAAAGGGCATTTACATCAGCATGTTCTCGTCGACACCATTTGATGCAGAATTCTTGAATAGCTTCAACAATATGAGTACGACAAGTGTCAAAATCAATAAGGGAAGGTAATCTATAGTTGGGTCCTTTAGTAAGGAGGGTCCTGAGACGTTAATCTTTAACAATATTAACATTACCAATAATGACGTGACCAACTGGTTCATAACAAAAGCTTGAAGTGCTACAGTCTCAAGAAGTAGGGGTATTGACATCAATATTTAAATCGGATACAATTTTATTGTAGTTAAAAATAACATTCCTTATTGGTTTATTGTATTTATAACAGATTTCAGTATTTGAAAGCCAGACATCGGAGTTTAAATTTGAAAAATACTTCATACATTAAAATAAAAGATTGCCTAAACATGCTGTCACATGCCTATTGCCATAAGAAATTCTATTATAAAATTTCGGGATACATTATTTTCACATTTCCCGCATTCAAAGGGTTAACAAGATGCTGATTATAACGATGTAGGGAGCAGTGTATCTGAGTGCAGTTTGCACGGTACGTGAAATATTTATAATTTACAGTGGACAGGGTTTTGTAATGTGAATATGTGTTCCACTATACATCAATTAGGTTTTTAGTAGTTGTATAAGGATCTGTGTACCAATAATTCTGACGATCAAGAGGTAATCTCATTACAAAAATGCATTGGAAGTTACTCTCGGGACGAGTGACACAGTTTTGTATGATACTGCTCTATTTAACAAATCAAATATACTGATATTTTCTCATGTGAATAACAAGTGAATACTATTTGAATTCTGAATGTAAATCAAATGGCTTATATAAACCAACATATAAATATAAAACTAGTTTTGCCAAACTTCGTCGAAAAACATATAAATCATGCCGCTAATGGAATAAACTGGTATGTTACAGTACAACCCCTCTAAATCGGACGTTCAAATTAGATAAATGGCGGCCTTTTAGATAGGTGGAAGCTTAATAAAGGGTGGAAGTCACGCGAAAAGCTCTTCTAGGAGCTTTTTGCATGCATGACTTTCACTATGCATTAAGTAGACACCTGCATAACAGTATCTACATTCTTCTCTACTAAACGTCCGGTTCAGTGGGCTTTTACCGTATTGCCTTAACCGTTTACCTCATTGATACATATACATAAATTAATGTATTGGTGAAATTAATTAGTATAAATTGTATTCTGACATAAGAATAAGGACAACACATACTAATTCAAACACAAACTGTAGAATCAGAGTTATATTATTTAATAAGCAAACAGAGCGCGCAATGAATAAGCCAATGATCAGCCAGCTCCCACAGACCCCATGGTATGGGTCTGCCCTGATTGCAGAGTCGTTTCTATCAAGCAAAGGATTAACCCATTTGCTCCCACGATCCCATATAGGGGACGTAGGCAAACAGTGTAGACTCTGATCAGACGCCGCATAATGCGGCGTCTGATCAGTCTACACTGTTTGCTGAGGAAATTAATTCAATACAAAACAAAACAAAAATGAAAACTTAGACCAGACATCCCTTAGATAAAAGATAGACTAATCCAATATATAAGCATGGAATAATCCACTGGGGGCAAATGGGTTAATAACAATAACTGAAAATTGCGCGTCTATGGCACGTTAAACGTTAACATGGTGTACTGTCATATGTTGTAATGTTCTATGTTGCTATTATTAAGCCAACAATCCTATATCGCTGTATAGCCTGTTTAGGGTCGAGCTATTGTTATATTTAACTCACTTACTCAATCATTTAAGTTTAAATGAGTGAATAAGTGAGGATAGTTAAACCCAACATAATATAAAGGTCACATATATGAGTCATACATAAAGAGCAATGTGATACAGAGTATGACTTTTACTATTTCCGAGCGTCTTGGCAATATTCAGGCAATATACATATGCACGTATTGTTTTCTGTTTCATGCTCCTTCCAATTCCTCTCGGAACCTCAGTTGAGTGTCAAACAGTTTGGGACATGAACAGACGCCAGAGACATACATTATATATAGATTATAATAGAGCTAATACGATGTAGTTTTAATGACATATGTACATGTTTTGGTATTGGTAGAAACTGTAGAGTCAAATCTATTATAAGTTCATGAGCAAACAGACTAGACCCGGATCAGATGACTCCTATAGCCGTCTGATCTGGGTCTATTCTGATTTAAAAGGCATTGAAAGGCGTTTAATCCTTGTGAAAATGTGGTCATATTTCTTTAACCCTTTATGTCATCAACCTTCATGTAGAAAAAATGAAAACATAACTGTTAATTAGATTATTTGTTTTAGTAATCATTTAATGACACATCAGTGATATGGACACAGGAAAATTTAAAAATAATATACAAACAGTAGAATCATCTCAGATCTCTATATGATAGTATTTCAAAAGCATCCAGAAGAGACCCTGATCAGACAGCTTCTGTAGGAACTGTCTATTCTGGGTCTACTCTGCAAATGCATAGAAAGGTGAATTTATGGTGTAAAGGATTAACCCTTTCCCATTTTAATATTCGTGTAATAATTATCATCAATTATTCGATATGTATTAGCTGAATTTTTATAATGGCATATGGAAACATCATTTTTTTGGTGTTGATAGATTCTGTAAATATAGATTTATTTTAACATCATAAGCAACTTGGCTCCAAAAGGAGCTATTTGATCTGGGTCTACTCCGTTTGAAAAGGCGTGAACTATTTCAACAATGGTAAAATGTGTGTGTGTATTGCATACGTCCTGAGGACTTTGTGGAGCGTTGATACACACCAACGATCTGAGGACGGTTTGCATATAGAGGACTTGCATTCGGGCCCTCGGAAAGTTTTTTTTCACAAATGCTGTCAAAACGAGATCTATGTTAAGAATAACCTGTAATTTCTAGGTCCTAATGAAGTTGGTAAGTTGTCGCAAGTGTACCCACCTGATGCACAATTTACTTTCCCTTCATAAAATGTTTGTATGATGAGCCGGTCAGATTTCCGGTAGATAAAAAAGCAGCCAATCGGAGCGCTCACCCCAAGTCCTCACACTATCGATTTACCTAAAAGGTGTGTGTTTATATCTTCGTAAATCCAAAATGTCATGATAATGAATATCTGTGTGAAGCCGAGTCCTCGCAATATCGTTTTATCTTAAAGATGTGTGTTTAAGACCTCGTAGAATCATTGATACGGGGGATGACACGTCGAATGAAACCAGTTCCACTTTTTAATGAATATAGCATATGATAACAAACATTTTAAGTGAAAAACATTGGGGTCTCTGATCTCGTTTTAGTTATCTGCCATTGAATTTAATTTTTGTCATACCAAGAGCAGGGCTGCTAGGTTTGAAATGGCGGTGTCTTTCTCTGACAGATCTTCAAGTTCGATATACAGTTTAACAATGTCACAACGAAACCATAATCGTGCTCCAGGGATCGTTGTATTATTTCTGCGCCAAAACACTTTGGATTCGGATATTTGAATTCAATTTTATAACTGACAAAGCAATTAGAGTCGATGTATTTATTATTCACATTCTGTATGGAAATTGATTTAGCGTATATCATCCTATATCAAGGCATGCAAATGTAAAGTAACTAATGTGCTATGTACCCGTAGCTGGTTTTTGTTATCCTCTAAATATTGGGAGTATAACATATAGACATACATGATAATACAAGACGGTGTTCAAGAAAAGTAATAAAAGTAACTGTTATTTACACTAAATAACACCTTTTTCAGATTTCATCTAAACGTCTAGCCCTTTACCTAAAGGTACCTAATATATATTAGCTGGATTTTACAATGGCATATTACAACCGGATAGTTTGGCCATGACATACAAACAGTAAATGTAAATGCATATGGAAAGACACAGAGACGCTCAAAACATAACAAACAACAGTAGGGTGTGGAAATACCGGTCAGTGACAATAGTCACAAGGAAGTAGAGTCAGATTTATATACATTTATATACCATTAGTAAACAGAGAAAACCCTGTAGCCATGCTTATAAAACTTCTTAAATCCAGAAACGGAAGGAGAACGTCGGATATCTGTACTATTTCGTTTTTGTCGTACCCTTTATTACTTTTCTACAGTTACTCTGTTTGCAGCTCAATCATTGGGTACACTAGCGATAGGTGGATACAGTTTGTTCACTTAAATGTTATGCATGAACTTTACCACTGTATTTGCCATAGCGGTTGTTGTAGATTAGTCGGAGAGGGGATACGTTTATTTACACTGTTTGTCTTTTAGGTTGGGGATGGAATAAGTGTGAGGTTGGGCGCCCATAAACCGGTTTAACCCCCAGTGACTTTTGTCACTGACCGTTCTGAGGCGGTACTTCCATCTTCCCCATATTGTATGTTTGTTTTGTCTTTGTGCGTCACTTGATGTTTTTATAGTTATGTACATTTGCTGTTTCCTTGTGTTGCTGTTCGGGCGACTGTTTGTTCTGTATGTGGTGTTTCCTGCATGACTCATGTTTGTACTTTTAGTTGAGTCTGAGTTCGTTCTCCGGCTCAAATCTGCCTTTGGCTCAAATCTGACCAATCAAAAGCTTGAGAGCTCAAATCTAACCAACCAAAAGCTTGAGAACGAACTCAGACTCAACTAAAAAAAGTTTTATAAGCATGGACCCAGATCTGATCCTGTCTATTCTGATTTCTGTTTGCAAAGGCGTGACACGGTGCGTCTTTCAAATAAAGGAGTCAAGCAAGGGTCTAAATAAATTGGAATGGGTACCAGTCATCCTTTACCTACACATCGAAAATAGGAACGGGAGATAGGCACCAATCGACTTCTATTCATTCTACATAAACCATATGAATTATTTGCATGCTTAACAACAGTTTCTGTCACATGTGACAGTCTTTACATATTACAATCGCTCACATCAGCATTTATTTCCAATTATCTGAACATATGATCTAACTATCAAACAGAGTAACAAACAGTTCGGATCCAGTATCTATACCGCCATTCATATATGTTTACAACGATCGCCTCGAACCATGTAGACCCAAAATCGAAACTATTGGCGCAGGTAACCCCAAGTTCCCTTTATCTATGCAAAAGTTAAACACAATGAAAGTATACGAAATACCAGAAGTTCCCTTGGAGTTTTATCATACAGTTTGCATTCAAATCATAATTTGAGCATTATAAGTCACTGTTACTAACAGTCACCCTCTCCAAGATATCACGATTTCGCTATGTCCAGTTATATATCTATGTAATAAACTTTGGTGACCCGGTGAGGGTACTCGAGAATGTCTTATGATTGAACTTTCGGAACATACAACATTTGCCAACATGTGACAATGTTAAGCAAAAATACTTAGAATCGATGTCTGTTTAAGTATTTATGTCTATGCAAACCCCATAATATTACAATGATGTGATGGACATGAAATGAAAAGTAGTGGACAGTAAATCGATTATAGGTCGTTGTATAACAGCCCTTAAATACACCATCGGAAAATGTAAAGCGCTATGATGTAAAGCATATTGTGCACTCACTAGACCCAAATGACGATGAACTGAGAAAGGTACATCAGCTTAAAACACGTTTTTACGGTGCAAAATGGCCAAACTATAGAAAAATAGTCAAACAGGGAGAGCCACACACGAAATGACACCGCACCAAACACCATCTAACAAAAAAGGTAAAGCCACAAGACAAAACATAACAGGACGCATATCAAGACGAAACACATTAAACATTAAGCATATTAAACTAAACAACAAAATTGACCGTAGGCTGAAAGTAAGAGTGCCGCATTGGAACGGCCAGCAACCAAAATAAGCTACTGGGGGACTTAAACCTGGTTTACGGGAACCCAACCTCGTCCTTATCCCACTTTCACCAAAGTCAAAATGTAAATAAAAGTCCCCCTCCAGACAACTCCACAACATGCATAACGATGTCTGCCAAAATGAAAATGATTTGAAAATAAACGTTAGAGGTAAACAAGCGACGTCATCATTTAAATGACGTCATAATTTAAAAATACGGGAAAACTATATGAAACACTTCTACACCGACATTTAATAAAATATATATCGCAAGAAGATACAATTACTGGTGGATATTAAGCATGCACAACTGTTTAGTTTGAAAAAGAATAAACTTGACATCGTAGACATGTACTCGATGACTATTCAGGTCAGAGCAGCTGTGGAGAAGTCATTTGGGGTATGACAGAACTGGCAAAATACAAATATCTAATATATTTGACAACTAGACGGTTATGAAAAATCACAGCCCATTGGATTTTGTATATATGAGGCAATAGATGGTTTCGGAAGAAAATTAATCTCAGGTATCATACAAAAACAAAGACCCAGAATTGATTGCAAGGGCACACCTGCTGGTGGAATTCTTTGAAGAATATTGAGAAAATAGCTCGTGTCCTGCGTTGTGAACACTAATGTTAGTCATTAACAGCAGCTGTGTCGTCGTGCTGCAACTATTGCATCGACGTTGATGTGTTTGATCTAAACGAAGTGAAGTTCGGAAAAGGCATGTATTCGATTACAAAGCAAAACATGGTATATTCCAAGTACTGGCACATCTTCTGAAACCCGAGCTTCAAATGCCGTTAGACGCTGACGCAGGTCTTAACTAGCAATTAATTTCCATTCTAAAGCTTCCTACTCTACATTATGTATGTCTTTTCAGAAAATTCATTTTAGCTTATTTAATTGCAAAACATGTACATAACAGTTATATTGCGTTGACAATACAGGTTCTAAGTACAACGGACACAGACGTCTACAAAGTGTATCGTTGCCTAACCGCTCCAATTCCCTCTCTCCCCTCTCCATTCTTGTCTCTCTATCTCTCTCTCTCTCTCTCCTTCCCCTCTTCTCTCTCGCTCTCTCGCTCTCTATCCCTGACCCACATACCAGTCCATTCACTCTTACCTGCTTGTCTCTATTTCTTTCTGTCTTTTCTCTCTTTTTCCTCTCCATCGCTCTCTCCTCTGTTTCATCTCCATTTTCTCTATCTGTATCTCTCTCTGTGTCTCTCTAGTTCTGTCTCTGACTATGTATGTGTGTTTTCTGTCTCTCTGTCTTTCTCCCATTCTATCATATCTCTTCCCTCTTTGCTCTTTCTCTGTCATCCTCTCCCCTGTCTCACACTTACCACCATACTATTTTTCTCGCTGCCTATGTCTCTGTCTGCATCACCTACACTTCCCACTCGCTTACTTTCACATCCCTCTATCTCTGTCTCTCAATCACCCACTTACCCATCAATACATATTATTCTCTTTCCTTGTTCTTTTTCTGTCTTTCTGTTTCTCTTTCCTGTCAATTCTTTCTCTCTCCGATCTCCTTTCTTTTTCTCTCTCCATTCTATCTCTCTTTCATCATTCCCAACCAATCTATCTTTTTTCTCTCACTCAGTCTCTGTGTCTCTCTATATTTCTCTTTCTTATGCGTTTAATATACAAATCATGAAAATGGATATGACCCTGAACTTTCCGAAATTTATAGATAACATCACCATAGATTTCAAGGTGAAAAATCCAGTGTTGCAGTAACATCCGTAGATTGCATTTATATTTACTAATGAGTAAGTTATGTGTAATAATGTACATATCTAAAACAGATAAAATAGTTCAAACTATTGACAGGTTCGTGACAATTAATTAAGCATAAATCAAATTTCATACCTTAATTGTAGAAAGACAACAAAACAAATTGGTAATAATATTCTTCCCACATTTGTTACTAGAAATTCGTCATCTGGCAATAGGAAAGACTGTAAGTAATGTCTTATACTACAGCCTTCCAGTTGTCACTTCTTGAAACAGGCATACTTTCATATGCAATGGTGCATATGCGCTATATAATTACACGTGGCATTATGAACAATTAACGTATATTGGGATAGTCCCTTTGACCATTATCACATACTACTTGGTGACATTGATTTAACAATTCAAAATGCAATATCTTCCATCTGGATTTGCAAGTTTTGTAGGTCATGTAAAGGTGATAGGATAGAAAACTACAGATACGTTGTTTCTTCAGTAGAAACTTCGATACACACACAAGAAAAACTCTCCTCACATATTTAGTTACACATATGTTTAGAGGGACATTTGAAAAAGCATAATTATTAACTATAGAAACGTACAAATTGATATGTTTATTCATTCAATAACTTAATTTATGAAAAGGTGGTGTAAACGTTCGACTATCAAAGGAAATGGTTATTACCCTTAGATTCGTCTATTTTATACATTTTGACTGCAATGTGCATATCGTGTGCTTTTGTATCCCGGGACCAGAAAGAGTTACCGTGCACCCCCGTCTGACTTTTTTCATGGTCAGATGGTAGGGTCTGCTGAATGGAAATCAAAATTGTACACATGAAAAAACTCATTCCTGCCATGGGTATTTCTACCGTTTCCATGGCAAACAGTGGTCTGAAAAAACGACGGTGGGTAATGGCTTTAATGTAGTATATCTATGCTATTTGGGGCACTAAGAGTTTGAAACAGGTGCCAAACTAAAGGTAAGACATTGGTCCTTCATTACGAGTTTATTTTCGTTCATTACCTCATTTGCATAATCATGAATATTAATGAGAACACCGAAAAATGAAGAAAAAATGACTAGAAGATTGCGAAAACTAGATCTGAAATCGCATGTGTTACTCCAAATACACCCAAATATGTTCTTATACATAAAGCATCATCAAGGACAGTATTATATAAAACAAAATCGTGTTTCTATGGCTTATATGCATTTTTATTGCGTTTTTGAGTATCCATAGCAAAGGTACGTCCGGACAGCGTAAGCGCATAGAGGAGATAACATTATATCTCAAGGCCTTCGTGAGCTGGTAGCTAACAGTATCAAATTGTTACTAAGCATAAAATAAATACACTGGTCCTTGATTTAGAATGTATTGTTGTTAATACGTTAATTAGCATGTTCATGAATATCAATGAGAAGCCCCTAAAAATTAGAGAAAAACTAGATCTGAAATCACTTGTGATTCTCCAAATGCATAAAGATGTGTTATTATGCATAAAACCACCTAATTGAACGTAATCTAGCAGATACTATGTAAAAACGTGTCTCTTTGGGTCATCTGCATTTTATTAAGTTTTAGAGTTTCCATAGCAAATGTACGTCCGGACAGCGTCAACGCATAGAGACTATAAAAACGTTATATCACAGGGCGTTGGGCAGCTGGGAGCTAACATTATCAACATGTTACCAAATATAGTTATAAAAAAATACAATGGTATTTGATTTAGAATGGAAAAGTAGTAAAGTCAAGCAGCCAAAGCCACATACAAGACGTAACCACCACCAAAACACCGATAGACAGCATGACACACACACAACCACACACACAAACGCACACTCACACACGAGATGAACACAGAAAACACCAAGACACACAAGAACCAGAGACAAACGTTCCTCACATGAACAAAATCACAAGCACAAAGACGCAAGGCAAACAAAAGGAAGGGTGACAAAGAGAGTACCGCCTTGGCACGGTCAGTAGCAAAAACACCACGGGGGGGGGGTTAAACCGGTTTACGGACGTCCTAACCTCACACTTCTCTCAAAGTCACCCTAGCTTTACAAATAGTGTAAATAAAGGTATCCCCGCTGGACTTACCCACAACAAAGACGACGGTGAAGTCAGAGCACCTGCAGGTAAGCCGTTAAGGGCACGACAGGGCAAAGGTAATACATCAGTCTGGTAAGCTCATCATGTATCCAAGTTTAAGAGTATACCATCATAGAGTACTACCCTCGGTCTGTCATCGAGCAAACAAAGAGGGAAGCGTAGCTACCGACTGTAAAAGGGTCGATAACCAAACATGCAGTGCGTTGCAATATAATAGGATCATAACCTTTCTTTTTAAATGTTTTAATGCGTTTAATAAACAAATCATGAACATGGATATGACCCCGAATTTTCCTAAGTTTGTAGACAACATCCCCATAAAAGTCTGGTTGAGAAATGCCTTGTTGCAGTAACGTCCGTAGATTGCAATTATATTTACTAATAAGTGGTAAATTTCGATAATAAATTTTAGAAAAAGTTTTCCGAAGATTGTGATATCTGTAATCTTGCTTAAGAAGTTTATCAGTTATAACTAAATTACGTCTGTTAAAACCTTCAAGCAAAGAACAGGCTCGGGCAAACCGAATAAGTAGAGAAATATAAACCCCATAAGATGTAGAACATGGCACATCTCCATCTAGAAAAGGATAATTAACAATTTTAAAATTAAAATCTTCTCTTTTATCGTATATTTTGGACAAAACTTTATCATTTGTAATTGAAGGATTCAAATCTAAAAATGAAGCTATAATGTCAGATTGATTCGCTTTGTTTAAAGACAGTTCTTTTGGGTAAATAGAAGAATTCATAGTTTCAAAATAAGGATTATCTAAATTCAAAATATCGTCTAAATACCTTGAAGTTTTATTAAACGCATTAACAATATTGGTCCGTGTATCAGGTTTTAAGCTAAGCATAAAATCTCTCTCATAACAATACAAAAATATCATGTTGTTAATCAGTTCATTAGCACATTCATAAATATTAATGCTTAAATCAAACAAAAAGAAGGGACATTATTTAAAAACGGTAGAACGAATTTTAAATCATCAGGCATGCTCAAAGTATACCGAAATAATTCAATGGCTTTCGAATTAATTATGACTTAGCTGGTTTTATATCAAACTATGGTGTCTGTATCCGTTATTTTCTTTATACGGGCATGACTGTGCATATTTCTGGTATGAAAACAAATGAACAGTTAAGGTACAAAATAGCGTTTGAATTTCCAAGTGTGATATGAAACTTTAAAATCTGCTTACTTGTATATACATAACAATGAGTAGGGTTTCACAAAAAACGTGAAATGATTTACCCAGCGTCTGACTTAAGCAAAGATTAAGATAATGACTCAAGAACTTAAATTTACTAAGTGAACTAAACGGAGTATGTGTAGGCTGATGTCTCGGCTCATTTGAATAGTTGCATATACGAGTATTTTCGTTGTTGTTTATCCGTATCAGTACACCATAGCAATGATTATGATATATGAAATCATTTTTAAAAGAATCATATTTTGAGGAGACACCATTGTAATGACGTGTAAATTACCAGTATTGATGAGGACATCGAAAAGTAATATAACATGGTTTGTAAAGTAGAAATGAAACAATGCTTTTAACGTGTGTATTTCGTGACGTACAAGTGACATTAGACTTTTCGAGGGCTAATGCTTTTGACGCATACATGTATTTACAAACAGAAGCATACATGTATTTACAAACCATTATATCATTGTCGTTTACAGCACATGTACAAAACGTTGTCAATGCATGCTGAAGATGGATAGCTAGATTCTGAGAAACAATACATGTCACATTACTAAAATAAAATGCATGGCAAAATATGCATGAAACATTATCATGGCAAATTCAATAAATACTAATGATAACACAAGAAACGGAAAACCCATCCCTCATTTCGATTCTGGTCCTCAATGTTAAGAATGTTTCTACGGGTTTACAAGCGGTAGACCTTTCTGTGTGATATATTCAACTATCATCACATCTGTATTAATCATAATGCACGTTTTTACCAAATAATACACAATGCACGCTGTATTGAAACTGCTGCAATCTAAGGAGAAGCGCGAAGATAAGACAATTAATGATTTGCATAACATTGACATGGGATCTTTGCCACCTTGTAGATTTGCTTAATCCGACACATTTGACGGGTCACTAATCAGGTGCCAATTTGGACGAGCTCATATATAGCCTATCCAGTAATACCCCCAGCCTCAGATGCACATGACTGGAGCCATGCCAAAGTGGCTCTTAGACCATTCCATTATGAGTCTGTGGTTATGCGGTCATGGTAGACATTCTGTAATTTGAGGCACATAAAAAAGATGAAAGATGGGGATCATTGAAAACACTGGTTACCATTGGGACTAAACGTGCAGCATAATGCATACAGATATGGTGATGAATGAGCGCATCACACAGACATGTCTTTTTCTGTAAACCGGTTGAGACATTCTTTACAGTATTCAGAGACATAATGTTGTGTACATATACTAAGGCGACAATGATATAATTGTTTGTAAATATGCTGCATAATACATGCTTCGATTAGTTCAAAGTTAATTCACGAGATTTCCAGTTAAACACCACTAAGACATGATTTCTCTCTGTTACTATTTTAATTCCATTTTACATACCTCGTTTCATTTCGTCTTCTGCTGGCAGATTGTAGTGTACAAGTCATTGGATAAGCACCTCCCCAAAATTGGATACTTTTGATAGAAATATATTTTTCGATCACCATTGCTGTGATGTACTGATGAGGATAACGCAAACGAAATATGTAAGTTTAAAGGTTTAAATTCTTCATTCAATATTTTGTTCTTTGGTCAAGTCATAATACAGCCTTAATAATTTCATGACTTTCTCAGTGTTGTTATATTTTCTGGTCCTTTGGGATCATAAGTTTTCATGTTATTATTATTGAAAATTGAATACTGCTTAAGCCGGTGCTAGGGGGCGTGAGTAGTGTTGCACCTTTAATTACTACTCATGAACAGACTCAATAAAACCGAGTCTGCAATTTTCTCATTTTGCATTTCTACTTTTGCTTTCAAAGGATCACCCAATTTCAGAATATTTGTGATACCCAAATCATTATTTATAAATAAGCAAGTCAGCAGAATGATTTACATGTAGATAAATCTTAATCCTTCAAGTTTTGTTTATTGGAACATGATTTAAATTTCCATATTATACTTGGAAATTTAAACTGTTTGTTATTTGTATCTTAATGGTTAATTTGTTTTCATACACGCGCCCGCGTACGAAAAAGGAAAATGCCTGATAAAGAAATCATATTTTAATATAATACCGGCTAAATCATCATAACTGAAAAGATAGTTTGATGTATCTCTTACTTGTGTTGGTGTACTTGGAGCATAACAGATCTTTATTAACTTAATTTCTACATTTTTTTTTTAATAATTTTCTTTCGTTGTGTTAAATTTAAGAATTAATATTCATAAATATGCTGATGAACTGATTAACATCATGATAAAGTAAATCACAGACCATTGTATTTCTTATAACTATATTTGGTAACATGTTGATAATGTTAGATCCCAGCTGCCCAAGGCCCTCTGATATAACGTGTTTACATTTTCTATGCGTTGACGTTGTCCGGACGTACATTTGCCATGAAAACTCTAAAACTTAATAAAATGCAGAGGGCCCATAGCGACACGTTTTACATAGCATCAGCTAGATTACTCTCAATGAGATGGTTTTATGTATAAGAACATATCTCTATCCATTTGGAGCATCACAAGTGAGTTCCGATCTAGTTTTCACCATTTTCCTGTCGTTTTCTCTAATTTAAGAGGCATCTCATTAATATTCATGAATATGCTAATGAACTTATAAACAACAAGACATTCTAAATCAAATACCTGTGTATTTATTTTATGTTAACATAAAAGGTTGATAAGGTTGACATAACTTCCTGACTGGATTTTGAAGAAAATATTAGTTTAACAAAATAATGATCTAGTTGGCTAATAACAACCCCTTATGACCAGTCTGTTGAGAAAGTAGTAACACCATAGACATATTATTTCTTATGAGTCCGCACAGCGCAGAAATAAGCCAACGTCCTCAGGACGTATGCAATACAAACATGTGCTTGTGTGTGTATTTGTTTATGCGTGTGCGTGTGCGTGTGCATGTGCGTGTGCGTGTGCGTGTGTGTGTGTATTTGTTTATGTGGGAGTGGTGGTCCAGTGGTAGGACGTTAGACTTGGGATCGAAGGGTCCCCGGTTCAAATCCTGCCATCGGACTCTCAGAATTTTTCTGAGCAAAACATGCATCCCACGTTTGCTCCTCTCTACCCAGGTGTATAAATGGGTACATGTGAGGGAAATAAGCTAATGTGCCATGGCTGCCCTAGGCGCCGAGTGTCAATGGCCGACTTGTAACCCAGTGATCAAGGGGAAAATTGTGAAGTCGGGAGAATATGTGCATTGTACGTAGTTCCAGACTATAAACCTCACCTTTACCTTTACCTTTTTATGTGTTTGTGTGCGTGTGTATGTGTGTGTGTGAGAGAGAGAGTATTTGTTTGTGTGTTGGGGGGGGGGGGGACCTTCGTGTCACCAGTTCGTGCAGGCAAGGTAGTTTGAACGCTGAGAAGTCGAGTTCATGGGACCCAATCAGGTTTCAAACTATAGTCGGCTTCACAATATCGACCAGGCTTAGCTGAAAGATGAGCCCGTAGACCTCCTTTATGTACTCAGACCGACATAGTTTTCAATTTTTATTCTGAGTTAATGAAACTACATATGGGCCACTTTGGTGGAAATACCGGAAGTGACGTCACGGCTAGCTTCCCGTAAATCACGCGACCCCACCTGAAGTTTGACGTCATCGCGTCATCGAGGGGCAGCCAGGGGTCAGAGCGAGTCATCGGGGAGTGGCGCTTGCCCGCCTGACGTCATCGACAGGAGCTGAGGGTTCCAATCACGCCCATCCTCTCGATGACGTCAACGCTTAGTCTCGGGACAGTCAGGAGTTCAAGTTCGGTCAAGGAGGCAAGAGTCACCGGAACGGCGTTTTCTGTAACACGATCCTCCTTCTCGCCCCAGTTCCAACGCGCTACGACACCGGGATACATCGATTAGGATCCCAACCACCTCTGCGGCGGGGCGTCGTTTGAAGACCGCGACACATGTGACGATATTTCTCGAGCAGACATCCGGGCGAAGGGTTTTTTCTCTCTGTCTCCCCTATCGCACGCAGTCAAAAATAACGGGAATTTTTCCTTAGTTTTAAATGCTAGTGGCGATGTGTCTTCTAAGTGGCGATGTGTCTTCTATTGCAAGCCAGCGGTAAATTTGTTCGCTCTTCAAGTGGCCATAATCCCAGTCGAGTGGTCAATTTGTTCAATGGTCATAAAAATTGTTTAATGACCCTCGCTAGTTCACAATGCCCGTTTACTCGGACCATTGGACACGCAGTAAAATAAACGTGTATTTTCTGCCCTAATCTCTTACAGTTTTTTGTCAATGTCGCGATTTCGCCTTTTTCGTTCGGTGAATATTCATTTCTTACTTATATTCTGACCTTTCCGAAATGAAAATGAGTTTAGAGCGCGCACATAATGCCGATATGTCTCACCACTAGACGCACGACGTGACGACGCGCCTTTCTTAAGCGAACCCTATAGACCTAACGGTAAACGTAGGACGTCACCGGAAATTATTTCGCCTTATAAGGGGGGGGGGAGGGCATGGCATCAGCTGTCCTATGAGTTCACGATACTATTATTAAATAGGCGTCACTCTCTATTTTTAGCGCGACGCCTACGGTATAAATACGTCAACGTTTTCCGCGTCCATTCACTTTGAATAGTGAAAGGAATTAGGATGTCGAGGTACGATTTATCGCTATTGATAATAATACTAATTCTTCTTCTTCTTCTTCTTCTTCTCATTAGTAGTATTAGTAGTATTACCCCTCTTTAATTAATATCGTTGTTGATGTACATGTATTATGCCAGTTAATTCATCTTGAAGGGTCATCGTCAGAGCTATTGTACCAAAAATAATGATAAATACTAATAATACTAATTACAATAATGATTATAGTAAATCCCCTTCTTCAAATCATTATTATGAGTAGTATTGTTATTATGATCATTATTATCGTAGATGGTGTCGTGTTATATCGATTAGTAGCGAATATTTACTTCGACTTTATAGAGGTTATAACCTTCGAACCAAGAATGCGTTTTTTCAACTCCTTGAAAAGTAACTACATTGAAGTAAAATAATCAGAGATTATCCTGTAATGAAACGCATTTTGTGCTCGTAGATTATAATCCGAACTCACGTAAGTCTGAGGACAGGAAATTATTTGTGTTTCAGGAGCATTGTTCATATATGTGTACGTTAATTAAGGAACCCGAATGAGACGCCGAGTAACTGGCAAATCTCATTCGTATTCCGAGCGCTTCAAGGAAATTGAACTGTACGTTGTAAATTTAACGACCCTCCTGTCCCATAAATAATATTTCGAAGAACAGGACAAACCCTGTTAAAATATCGATTTTTTTTAATTTCTTTGGATGTACAGCAATGTCCTTAATGACAATAACAAAATCACCGGAGACCGGAAATAGTGTCAGCGTCATTAAGGACATTACTGTATATTTCTACAACACATTTCAGTTATTTGATCTTTTCTTGATCCTGATTTTCAACACCTCCCTCTCCAGGGCGCCGAGCTGAAACGAAAGGTTAGCATATAATGAGAACATGACTTAAAACGCAACAATCAGTTTCGAATTTAGCGAGATATGCGGTAACTCTACTCAGCGTGTTACGGAGAACCTAAAATACATATTATTTGATTCAGTCGGCGCAGTAAAGTTAATCAAGTTTAGCAATGAAATTATTCTGAAGACGTATCTTTTTGGACAAGGCTAGGTGACGAACGATGTCACTGTTATATTTAACTTTCAACAATAAAGTGGAGAGAGAGAGAGAGAGAGAGAGCGTACTTACTCGGTCTAGGACCCTCCGGAGAAGGTCCTCGCTTTCGTCGCTGTTGCTCTAAAAGAGACACAACAAATAAACGTTCACCGATTCATATAAAAAAGCGAACAACTTTCTTTTTCTTTTTTTTCAGGCCTTGTCAATGAAGGACCTACTTTTATTTTCCCCGTCATAGGTGTATTGAGGTCGGGGAAACAACCTCCAATACACCTTACATATATAACATATAGTTTTTTCTGACACTGACAAAGGTCTATACATTATTTTCTAACAAAAAAGGAGAGAAAAAAAATATTTTTTAGCCAGGCATATAAATCGTATTGTATTATCAAGCAAAAAACTTATTCATTCTTGTATGTATATACATATACGAATAGAGACATCTGTATTTCGTTATTTGTATATTTATGAACCTAACAGGATATAAAGTACATAAAAAGTACATAAAAAACAATTTTCGCCAAAGTAATTTAGCTTACTGAAAAATTTGTTTAATTTCTGTTACAAAAAGGATTTTAAACTGGTTCCACTGATTATGGAAGAATTCCTCGGAATCATTTTCGATAGCTATTGACTGAAATATGTTGAATTTAAAAGACAAGTAATGTTTAATACCTTGTATTGTAGGCAAATACTTAATGTCTCTATATCTGTTTTGCAGAAGGTACATAGTGGGTTATCAGTATATTTTATCTTGAAAAGATAGTAATTTGTGCCAAGTATTCTATGTATTATTCGAAATTGGAACCACTGTATATCTGTATTATTTGTTATCATAAAAGGTATCTGATATATGTATTTCCAGTCATTTGCACTAATTTTCATTCCCAATGTCTTATCCCATGCTTGGTTAGAAGTTGGTTTCTCTGTATTTCTATTTAAACATTGGTAAATTGTTTTTGAACCTTTTGAATCTTTCAGAATTAATTTAATATATGGTGGGAACACTGGTTTATTTACTGTGTTTAAAGCTTTCTTTCTTATTTGTATATGCTTAAGTCCATTTTCAATAGCAAGCTTAATCCCATTGTAGATCAAAGAAATGGTAGGTAGATTATAAGTATTTACAAACTCATTATAAGTTATAATAGTACCATTTTTATTAACCAAGTCTCCAATACAATGTACACCCGCTTTAAACCATGAATTTAAGAAAATACTTTTCCCCCCAACCAAAATCATGTGGTTATAAAATAGTGGATAGTCTTGAATTCTATCTTTATCAATTATATGCTTTTCGAGTACTTTTGAAAATGCAGTAAATGTTTCAGCCCAAAATGTGTTGCTACATTTATTTGCAAAGGATTCATACAGATGTTTTCCACAATTTACCATTTTGTTTATAGCTATGCTGCTTTTAATAATGTCTACCCATCCGCCTTCATTTATTAATAGCCTTCTGATCCAGGTCGTTTTGAGAGAGTCTATAAAAGCTCTTAAGTTCACCATCTTTAACCCCCCCCCCCTTCTTCATAGTCTTTTACGATTATAGATTGTTTTATTTTATGAGTTCCGCCCCATAAGTAGGTATAAAATATATTGTGTAATTTGTTTATCATTGCCTTAGTTGGTTTTGGTAAAGAAAGGAATACATGTTTAATTTAGCGATCAGTAAACTTTTAATAACTGTTATTTTGCCAATAGGTGTTAAAATTCTTCTGTTCCATTTCCTTATTGTGTCTTCTATTTTAGTTATTATTGGTTTATAATTTAAACTAATAATTCTATCTAAATCGATGTGAAAATGTATCCCTAGCATCTCAAATTGATTCTGATTCCACGTTAGTTTCCATTTTGTTTTAATTGTATCAGAACTATATTTTTTTTACCGATTCATACTACTTTAGTTTTATCAAAATTAACATTTAGGTCCTGAAATTTCTTGAAAGAGTATCCAGCGTTTCATTAAGAGATTCGCTGGATCCATCTAAAATTATACTTGTGTCATCAGCAAATTGGGAAAGTTTATATTCCGTTTGATTTATCTTTATACCCTTTATGTTAGGATTTGACCGTATTTTAACTGATAAGATTTCAGCACACAGAATAAAGATATAACATGATAAAGGATCACCTTGCCTGCAGCCTCGCTCTATTCTGAGAGAAATCCACATTGAGTTACAGTAGATTTCGCATCTTTATAGAAAATATCGAACCATGTCTGTATTGATATTCCAAAATTGAAAGTTTCCGGTGTTTTTCGTACAAAAGACCACGACAGAGAGTCAAAAGCTTTTTCAAAGTCGATTAAAAGTAAAATACCTGGTATATCATGTTCTTCTGTGTAATGAAGCAGATCATATATCAACCTAGTGTTTTCTCCTATAAAACGTCCTTTCAGAAAACCCGTTTGATCTTGGTGAATAAGTTTAGGAAGAAGTTGTTTTATTCTGTTTGCTATGCACCCTGTTCCTATTTTATATACTGTATTTAAAAGTGTAATGGGGCGCCAATTTTTAAGAAATTGTTTAGGTTTGTCTCCTTTTGGGATGCATGTAATTAGACCCTGGGTTTGTGTATCGGGCCACGTATTAGTGCGGTAAGATTCGTTAAGTGCTCTTACAACAAACACGCCAATCTTTCCCCAAAATACTTTATAAAAGTCAGCACTAAAGCCTGACGTTCCAGGACTGCGATTGTTTTTCATCTTTTTCAAAACACTTGCTGCTTCATGAACAGTTATTTCTCCGTCAATACTCTCGGACCCCTCTTTACTGAGTTTTGGTATGCTATCATTATCAAAAAAATTGTCAGGGTCATTACATTCTTTATTGACATCCTTAGATTTATATAAATTCTCATAAAATATTTTAATCTCTTCCAGAATCAGATTTTGTTTCGTTATCTCCGTTCCATCATCTTTTATAAGCTTTTCTAGCGTTTTTGTTTGCATGTTTGTCCTTTCTAGACCACAAAAATATTTACTTGGTTTTTCACCATCTATACTCCATTTAACTTTAGATCTGATAATAAACCTTTCATTTTATCTTCATTTATTTGTTTTAGTTCATCATGTAGAGAAGCAAGTTCTTCTAAATTGTGTTCTTTTAAATTTTGTTCCATTTCATATATTTCATGTTTCAGTTGTTCTTCCCTTTTTTAATTGTTTTTTTCTTAAACGAACTATATGAAATAGATTTACCCCGTATTTCCATTAATAAAGTATCAAGAAATAACTGGTCGCTTATACTAAACTGTATTTCACTTTTCGGTAAAGTTCTAATTGCATTTCTGTTGTATACGGGTAAAGCATATTGTTCTATTATTTCTTCAATTTCCTTATTTATTGTATCTATATATTCTAAATCATTTAATAGTGAGTTATTAGGCTTCCATAATCCTGAACTGTGTTGGAATTCATTAAACTGAAATGACGATGATATTATAGAGTGGTCGGAGCTGAAACTATGGTGTATGGTTGATTCTGATAAAAGCATTCTCATAGAGGAAGAAATTAAAAAGAAATCAAGTCGAGCTTGTTGAATAGGTTTTTGTTTTCGCCAAGTATAAAGTTGCTTTAGTGGATTAAGTTCTCTAAATGGATCAATTAACTGTCTGTTTGAAATATACTGTAATACAGTGTTCCTAGCATTTTTATTGCCAATATGTTTATAATTATAATAATCCTTATCTGGATCCAAAACTAAGTTAAAATCACCGCATATTGCATACGAGATATTTCCAAGATGGTCTATTTTATCAAATATATTGTCGTAAAAAGATGGCTTGTCCAGATTAGGGCCATAAATTGACGCAATCGTAAATCGACAATCGTTCACAGTTAAATCCAGTATGACAAAATTTCCATTTGTGTCTCGTATTACTTCATGTATATTAAAAACAATTTTATTGAATAATACAGCAACACCCCTACTTTGTGAAGAGTTACAGCTTAAAAATGTTTCGGATCCCCCTTCTGAGTATATACTTTTATACATGTCGGGAGTGAAATCAGTATCTTGTAAACAGTATATCCAGATCAGACACCGGTTTACCAGGCGAACAACTTATATAGTCGTACATATATATATATATATATGTTATACCATTTTTTCATTTTAACCATATCGATGAAAATATTATAAAACATAATGAATTGTATGTATAACGAAGCAGTTTGCTTAAGTAAATAAGTATTGTTTACGTATTAACTTGAAAGGAAAAGTCTGTCAAAGGACGTACTTACCCCCGAGGAAATCTCCAATATCTCCATCGGCTGTAACAGAAAGGAAACTTATTATAATTCTTGATGAACAGAGGGCGTGACCTTTGTCGTAATATAAACCGCGCAACGTTCGTATATCAAGTACAGCGAAATAAGGTAAGGGAATCGCACTGATCACCGAACGCAAAGCCGTTCTAACATTAAAGTTGCGACAAGGAAACGTTTTACATTGCTTTTTACTTACGGAATGTTCTCGAATGGGCGAAACGCCCGGCAGCTTGAGTCTAGGAGAGCGCCTCTGCGAGAGAAAATAAATGTAATCATTTTTCAATCATCTGAGGGTTACATGAGTATGTCAAACACGGAATTGCAGCCAGAGTCAGTGTTAGGCACTAAGAAAAGCCGCGGAGTCGATTGGGAGAGAATATAATGTAAAATGTAATTTTGATACATGAAATACAATATTACCTTAACTAGCTGAATTATATGCAATTTTCGAATATCATATGTAAAAAATGAGAAATTGACAAAAAAATGGATTCTTTTCTATTGAACAGCGTTCTCTTTGTGTCTACTTTTACCTGTTAAACACACATACGCTCGCGCGCACACGCTCGCACACACACACACACACGCGCGCGCGCGCGCCGCGCGCGCGCTCGCGCGACCGAACATACGTACACCCAGTCTCACCAACTCACACAGGTCAACACCCAATTACCCACATCTCCGCACAAACACCCCCACACTCCTACATCCACTCCGCACATATTTACAACCACCTACATCCTCACCCGCCCGCGCACACCTACACCGACTCCCACTCCACACACACTTACATCCCCAACACACCTACACTCACCTACCCCAACCCCGCACACACCAACATATCCGCAGTTGTACATACCCATATCCACACACACCACAACACCAACACCACACAATACAACACCCACAATAACGCCAACACCCATCAAAACAGTCACACCATAACACACTTTCCACAACACACACACCACAATCCACACACATCCAACACATATATAAATTACTTACAGTACAACACACACCACAAACACAAAGCACACAGCACACATACATACTAACCACACCGAACCATACAAACATACACACATCACTCGCACCAAGATCATTCTCAAGACGAGTCTCAGATATTTCTGTATAGGGGCAGTCGGTGAAAACTACCCTTCGACACACAAAGTAATATTCTGCTGCTACGATTCTCAAATCATATTTCTTTTCAATAATAGTGCCTTAGTTTATATTTATTTATTTATTTCAGTCTTATCTGTATACATACAGTAATAACAAACATGTATAGATAAATTATCAAACGATGTATACAGCCATTCTATAAAGAATTATAAGAGACTATACATATCACAAATGAATACTTATTTACTCACACTATATACAGTGTCAATAAAACCAATTACAGGTCGTTAATCGTTGCAAAGATGCATAAAAGTTGCTTAAAACTGCAAAGTAAAATTTGACCATGAAAACACAGCTCAAAAACACATACCCAAAAAAGGTTTTAAGAAATCATGTAACCCCTATGTAACCCCTATCACGAATATCGTGGTATAAAAGGAAGTGGAGGATAACGTGTAATTCTGACTCCACCTCGTCACAGAAAATTCACTTTCTATCTTTCTCCGCCAGATTCTCATACCGACCCGTTTCCAATCTTATAGGTGCAAACCCACATCTAAATTTACAAAAAGCTGCACGGTGCCTAAATGGCAATATCATTTTACAATATGCTTCAACATAGAATTCCGATTTCAGTGTACAGTATGTCCGTAATTTATTCCTACCCCTACCAGATGGATCAGTGGGACTATTGATCAAAGTCTTCCAATTGTTGATAAATTGACTCATCATACTGCTTTCAACAGCATTACAAACCAGCTTCTTGGATATACGGACATCAAGACTAGTACAGTTATTAATATCACATTCTATAAGCTTAGATTTGACCACAGAAAACCATTGTCTACTAGGCGGTCCACTAACAGCAGATGCCCAAAGTGCAATACGTTTATTAATACGCGTTGGAAGGGTATGCAAATACGTGCCCAAAGTTGGATTACATGTTTCCACTGTCTAACAATCGGGGACCGCCACGCCATCTCCCCGACCAACGCCGCACTAGGTGTATATTTCCCAACACTGAGAAAAAATCTCAATGCCCTGTTATGGACGGCGTTAATGCAGGAAAATGACCGGCATCCCCAGATTGCTACACTATAGCCAATTACAGGCCAAACTACTGGGTCGTATAATTTCGTAAAAACAGAATATGTACACCCCCTGCTAATTTACATTTCGCAATGACTAGACCTAAGACACGACTTGCACTCTGGGCGACTACTTTAGCAGTAATGTTAAAGTCTAAATAGTCCGTCAGTACCAAACCTAGGTAAGTATATCTATCAACCATTTGAATGGCATCGTTTCCACACTGAAATACAACATCTGTTTTGATTTCCGATGGATTTCTGAAGTGAACCACTTTACTCTTGTCACAGTTAATAACCATCTGATTCTATGTACACCACTCATTTACAGTATTCAGTATATACTGTAAATCCTGGGCTGAATCAGCTAATAAAACGATGTCGTCTGCATATAGAAGGATGCATACTTTATCTTGCCATACATCAATACCAATATTAAGTGACTTAAGATATACGGCTAGATCATTAATATATAAATTGAACAAAAGAGGGGATATAATACAGCCTTGTCTCAGGCCAACTTTTGTTCTGTATGTGGTATTTCCTGCATGACTCATTTTTGTACTTTTAACACCAAACCAGTCTGTCGTAAATGACACACGACGATACAGAACTATACAATGACTTTAAAGCAATAAGCATATTCCCATTAATTCCAGAATCTCTTAAACGTTTCCATAGCTTATCTCTATTGATAGAGTCATATGCCTTTTTAAAATCAACGAAGGCGCAAAACGTAGATTTCTTCATCTTCTTCCTAGTTTCTATCATGTTACAAAGAGACAAATTATGATCTGTTGTGCTACGTTTCTTTCTAAAACCATTTTGTTCATCAACAAGTTTGTCATTGGCTTCTATCCATTTAGATAACCTAGAGTTCAAGACGTTACAATAAATTTTATACATAGCAGAGGCAAAGGCAATGCCTCTATAAGAAAGTGGATTTCTGGGATCAGTCGAAGAGGATTTCGGAATTGGGTTAATGATGCATTTACCCCATGAAGACGGCACAATGCCACGTTCAAAACAAAAGTTGCATAAGACATGAAGAAACAGTATACAAGAGTCATTCTTAAGAACCTCAGCGGGAATGTCATCACAACCAGTTGCTTTCCCCAGTTTTGCACTTTCAACAGCTTTCCTGACTTCCAAAATACAAATAGGTGCGTTATAAGGTAATCTACCATCTAAACTTGGGACTAATATCCGAAAGGTAACCATCACCTAGAGCTTCATTTTGTCCAAAAGTAAAATTAAAGATTCAAAATCGGTTTTCCATTTATTCAAGATATCATCTGTCATGCACGATTTACTACCATCTTCTAAAATTACTTCCATGGGTATTTTCCATGAATGAGTCTGGCGCTCAGACCACCAAGGTTTCGCTTTCCTAAGCTTCTTTTTAGATGTAACACTGGGTAAAACTTTCCTATGCGGCAAATCTCTAAGCATTGTACCTTTTAAAACTTGACACCAGCTGTCATACAATGAATCAATGTCACTCTGGGATTGAACATCATTTTCTAGTCTACGAATAACATCATTAACCTTATCAATATCAGAAGACGTGCAAAGAAAATTGGCAGGCATGACTCTAAAATCAAATTTTACGTAAGACCGGTTAAAAGAGTCAGCATCACTTGGTTCAGCATGGCAGATAGTATTCTCTAAAGTTATCTTCCATGACAATAAAGAATGGTCCAGTAAACTAACAGGTGCTACCGCCGGGATACCCCCATATTATTAATAACATCGGTAGTACGGGTAACTTTAAAGTCAGAAAAAAAGTCTAAGCTATCCTGCATGACAATACAATAGTCTACAACTGCCTTGCCTTTCGTCGATACAGATGTAAAGTCGTTTACAATACAGTTGCAGCCATTAAGAATACACATGTTTGTATTAACGAGGAACTCAATAAGTAATTCTCCATAAGCATTAGTAGCAGAATCATCTCGCGGGGGAACTTCATCAACACCACAAATAAAATCATCTAAATCCCCGCATCTGCCATTAAAATCGTCACATATGCATATAAGGCCCTTATTCTGATAAGAATAAACATCTGTCAAAATAGTATCATAAAAGGAATGGACGGCAAAAGAACGGGACGAGTTTTCAGGGGGTAAATAACAAACACCTGCAAAAATCGATTTCACTGTAAACATATGGCGTAATTCTATCCATAAAATACCTTCAAAGTAATTGTCAACAGCATTGACTTCAAATTCGTCACATATACGATTTCTAACTAAAAATCCTACACCCCCTGAACCATGTTTGGCCCGTTTATGTATATTCTTACGATTGTTTCCAAACCATCTGTACCCTTCAATATCTAAAATAGAGTCATTTCATCAAAATTAGCTCTAAAAAGAGATTCAGAGCGAAGTAAAAAGTTATCTGATCTGTAAATCAACTCAACTCTCTAACGTTCCAAACCCCGACGGACAGCTAATGCCGACCACGGTTATGTCCCCTGGCTCCACCACACCGACGATGAACGCCCCTACCTATATACGTTGTGGCGCGGTCAACACTACCTTGATCTGGCCGCTGGTGGCCATTACCTGACCTAGGGCGTATATGTTGATCGCGCGCGCCCTGGCGCTCTCGATACTCGCTCTCACGGCTCGGTGAAAACTACCCTTCGACACACAAAGTAATATTCTGCTGCTACGATTCTCAAATCATATTTCTTTTCAATAACAGTGCCTTAGTTTATAGGAGCCATCTGATCGGGCTCTGCTCTGTTTGTATAAAGGGAGTTAAACTTCCCTCAAGATGTAACATTATTTGCTCCGAACTTAGATTCTTCTTCCATCTATATTTAAAACAAGAGGTTAACAATATATATGCCCCCAAATGGCAGCCATAGTCAATATGTGTTACAATTGACCCTGAAAACTGGCACTGAACTTCAGTGAAGGACATAATGCTCTTTGACACACAGGGACCTGTACTGCTTCATGGGAGTCTATATATACTAAACAATAAACGATAAGCGTTATTATATAGTATGTATAAACTAAATGAAGCGGTACAGACCCCTATGGATCAGACGGCTCTATATGAGCCGTCTCATATGGGTCTACTCTATTTGCAAAGGTGTATTATGGGGTAAAGAGATAAATAAGAGACTTAGAGTGCAAATCAGCAAATGTTTATATATACATGTATTACAAAATGTAGCATCGAGAGCTTAGATATCAGCAATAGGCAAATCTATTATATAGTTTACAAATAGTTTTGATCCTGATCAGACACCGCCTTATATCAGACAAGGTTTATGAGCAGATGAATCATTTTTTCTGTAAAAATGGTGAGCATCACTGGATCTGGGCAAGTTTGCCATTCTACTAAAATATTCGTCTTACAAATATTTTTTTTCAAAAGGAGTGGAAATAGTCTCCCTTTGAAATGGTTCATCTTTTCTTAACGCCTTCCCTATCGAATATTCATGTACGAAATAATACCATCATAAATATGTATTAGCTTATTTTTTATAATGGCATATGTAAACAGGATACTTTGGTATTTGTAGAAACTGTAATAATTCCATAAGCAAACACGGCAGACACGGCAGACCCTGGTCAGACGGCTCCTATAAGAGCCATATGATCTCGGTCTACTGTGTTTTTAAAGGCGTGAAAATGCATTTATGTAATGTTACTGGTAGGGGCCGTTAAAGAAAGGATTCGATACGCTAGATGAGTTTGAATGACAAGCAGTGCAGAGCCTGATTAATGCCTCAAACAGCCTTCCAATCTGCATATGTATTGTTTGCAAATTTGCTTCCTGCATTCAAAGGGTTCAATCTTTAATAACATTGATGCTGATCAGGAATTTGTTTATACAAAAGGACTGAGAAATCAAAGAGGGTTAGCCTGTGTATGAGCGAGTCGGGGTTTACGGCACTGCAACGCTATAAGGCGCCAAGACAGGCGAAAAGTTGAACGACACACATCTCATTTACACCTATATATGAAATATGAGGTATGGATCAAGAAACTTGACACCTCACTACAAAATATCAGATATGCTTGAACTTGTTTAAACAAACAATGAATTTTAAGACATTGTCTGAACAATACCGCAAATTACTTGAGGTTTTTCATAGTCTACATCGACTCGTCTCGGATTTATTGAAATACACGAGTCAGTATGGACAGTCAGTTCTATGCAACATATAAAAGGAGGATTCATCTGGGCGAGACCGGTACCAATGCCAAAGATGTCTTATCACTATCCAAAACATCTCAAGTTTCGAAGGATAAAGTGGAAAAGGAGAAGTGAATTGGTCATGCTTCAAGTTTGAAGCAGAGGCTTTAGTAGCAGGTTGCAATTTCTCAATTGAGCATATTTTCCATGGAAATAGGAAGGCTGTTAGAGGAGAAGTTGCAGAGATAATTCCTCACCTAGATAATCAAGTCACAGTTCAGAAAGTGATGACAAAATTAGAGAGTGCATATGGAAATATTGAAACACAAGAAACCATTATGAAGAAAGTCTGTAATTTTGTTCAGCTTCCTGGAGAATCTGTCACTAGCTTTGCAGCAAACCAAGAAGATTACTTTAATAACTTTAGGAGCATTGAACTGACGAGATATGAAACCTTGAACATGGTTTCTGGACAGAGAATGGACGCGTAGAAGAACCTCTATCCTCCACGAAGAACTTGTGTCAAATGCATGTAGACCCTGGGAAATTTACAAAATGTACAATGTAAAACGGAGATCACTCCCCGGAGACCATTAGATCGAACGGCGAAAACTCAAAATAAAGGTTACACCAATCGAACACCAATTCATCACTCTGGTATTATTAACTATTGCTAAAAATGGGGAAATGGTTGCCGCAAAAAATATTTCTTTATAACCTTCTTCACATCAAGGTTGTGTATGTGTGAAATTTGGTGCAAATCCTCCAAGCGGTGTATGATACGCAATATTTGTTGGATACGCAATATTTGGTCACTATGAATGGAAAAGTAGTAAAGTCAAGCAGGCAAAGTCACATACAAGACGCAACCACCACCAAAACTTCGATAGACAGCATGACACACACACACACACAACCACACACCAAACGCACACACACACACGAAATGAACACAGAAAACACCAAAAGACACACAAGAACCAGAGACAAACGTTCCACATATGAACAAAATCACAAGCACAAAGACGCAAGGCAAACAAAAGGAAGGGTGACAAAGAGAGTACCGCCTTGGCACGGTCAGTAGCAAAAACACCACTGGGGGTTTAAACCAGTTTTATAGTGGGGAAAAAAGTCCCATAACTCTAGCAAAACATTTGGAACAAAGAAATACCTTCTTTATGGCCATCTTCACATCAAGATCATTGTTCACCTGTGAAAGTTTGAAATAATTCCTCCCAAGTATAAGGAGTTGGGCACATAATGTATTTTGTTTTCATAATATCTTATATAGTGAAGAAATTTCAATGCCCTGTACAAATTGCAGAAGCACAAATTCCGCTCTTTACACCCATATTCACATCAATGTTATTTATTTGTGATAGCTTGTAACAATCCCTTCCAATGGTGTATTTAAAGTTGGAAATACAAGCTTTTTCCACTATATCTTATATAGCGAAAACAATTAAAAGTACCATATTTCTTATAAAAAAAAGTCAGAGCCAATGTTCCATTCTTTGCAAGCATTTGACACCAATAGTGTTCATCTGTGAAAGTTTGAAGTAAATCCCCAATTAATGTATGAGGAGTTGTACAACAAGAACAGATGGACGTACTGTCCGACTTATGAGAGCAATGTCCCCCGCCTTGTGAGGGACATACAAAGTCAGCGGGCTTGTAAAGTATAGGATAAAAGATGTACAAAATGTCAAGATGTTTTGATTGTCTTACATAGATATTGAGGATCGATTTTACAAATCATTACAATGAGATGGGTCCTGTATGAGCCAGTTCATAAGGACCTGCTCTGTTATGAAATAATATACAGTAAAACCTCTCTACAGTGGCCACTAAATTGTGTTAATGAGTTCCTATAGGAGCGTTGTGTTTGGCTTTCACCTTGCTTTAAGCTGCCACCTGCCTTGATGTAATTTAGTGGTCATTATAGAGAGGTTTTACTGTAGATACTACAGTGTCTGCAATGCAAAACATTAAAATGTTCAGAGACTATTGTCATAAATATTGCTTTGCAATGTTTGTAGGGAATTAGTATCAACTTTGATCCTTAACTATATGTAGAATCATATCTATATTGGCAGACACAGTAGAATCATATCGTATATGGCAGAAACAGTAGAACCTTATCTACATGGCAGTAACAGTAGAATCATATCTATATGGCAGCAACAGTAGAGTCATATCTATATGGCAGCAACAGTAGAGTCATATCTATATGGCAGCAACAGTAGAGTCATATCTATATGGCAGCAACAGTAGAATCATATCTATATGACAGAAACAGTAGAATCATATATATATATGGCAGAAACAGTAGAACCATATCTATATTGCAGAAGCAGTAGAATCATATAAATATATGGCAGAAACAGTAGAACCATATATATATGGCAGAAACAGTAGAATCATATATATATGACAGAAACAGTAGAACCATATCTATATGACAGAAACAGTAGAACCATATATATATGGCAGCAACAGTAGAATCATATCTATATGACAGAAACAGTAGAATCATATCTATATGGCAGCAACAGTAGAATCATATCTATATGGCAGAAACAGTAGAACCATATCTATATGGCAGACACAGTAGAACGTACCATATATATATGGCAGACACAGTAGAATCATATCTATATGGCAGCAACAGTAGAATCATATCTATATGGCAGAAACAGTAGAATCGTATCTATATGGCAGAAACAGTAGAATCGTGTCTATATGGCAGAAACAGTAGAACCATATATATATGACAGAAACAGTAGAACCATATCTATATGACAGACACAGTAGAACTATATCTATATGGCAGAAACAGTAGAACCATATATATATGGCAGACACAGTAGAATCGTATTTAGATGGCAGACACAGTAGAATCATATCTATATGGCAGAAACAGTAGAACCATATCTATATGGCAGACATAGTAGAATCATATCTATATGGCAGAAACAGTAGAACCATATATATATATGGCAGAAACAGTAGAATCGTATCTATATGGCAGACACAGTAGAATCATATCTATATGGCAGAAACAGTAGAACCATATCTATATGGCAGACATAGTAGAATCATATCTATATGGCAGACACAGTAGAATCATATCTATATGACAGAAACAGTAGAATCATATCTATATGGCAGAAACAGTAGAATCGGATCTATATGGCAGACACAGTAGAATCATATCTATATGGCAGACACAGTAGAATCATATCTATATGGCAGACACAGTAGAATCATATCTATATGGCAGAAACAGTAGAACCGGATCTATATGGCAGAAAGAGTAGAACCATTTATATATGGCAGAAAGAGTAGAACCATATCTATATGGCAGAAGCAGTAGAACCATATCTATATGGCAGACACAGTAGAATCATATCTATATGACAGACACAGTAGAACCGGATCTATATGGCAGAAAGAGTAGAACCATATCTATATGGCAGAAAGAGTAGAACCATATCTATATGGCAGACACAGTAGAATCATATCTATATGACAGACACAGTAGAATCATATCTATATGACAGACACAGTAGAATCATATCTATATTATTTCATAAGCAAACACAGCAGACCTGATCAGACAGCTCATACAGCAGCCAACAGATCTGGATGTACTCTGCTGGCAAAGGTGTAGCCAGAGGTATTGATGGAGCAAAGGTCGAAGCGTTCTAATTTAATTACAAAATAGCTCCGTATCTTTTTGCCTGCCATGGTTGTCTGTGTCATAAAACTTTTAGCAGATGTGATCATGTAACACTTAAAATTGTTTTATATTTTATATGAGTTTCATCATTAACCCTTGTGATGTCACAGACTATCCCTCCATAAAATTAGCTGTCTACTTTCGTTCTTAAATGTTCTTCGCATTTTGTTTCAAATACTTAATCACAGTATCAAACAGTTTCAATCACAATAAGATACCGAAATATTCAGCGTCTCATCGGGTCCAAGCTGTTTGCAAGGGTGATCACACATTTGCCTATAGCAGAGAAAAACGTAAAAACTTAAATCATTTTCTTGTGGTTTAGAAGTTATGATCAGTTGTGGTGTTTTACATAAAAAATGTCAGATGGTACATATATAAGTAAGTAATCATAAATATTAGTCTACATATGCTACTTTTACAAAACATGTCTTGGAAAAAATTATTTTTTCTTTGATCCTTTCAGTTCAAATGTCTACAAAATGTTCTGAGAGATTTTTGTCTGTTATATCCTTACAATGAAAAACATAGTGATGTCAAATAACTTGAATACAACATATAAATGCCTGTTAATGTATTTGCAAACAGAGTAGACCCAGGGTAGACCTACAGGAACCTGCTCTGTTTGCTTATGACATGATATAGATCAACTTCTATAGATTTTGTCAGAGCAAAACATTTCCATAAAAAATTATATTGTGAAAGCTCAGGTGTGAATACTGAACAGGTAAAGGGTTAATTGTCTATCGGATACAGACACCATCTGATGCTATGCAAACACAGTATACCCAGATCAGATCCCTGTTGAATTATACAGATCTGATTCTACAGTTTCTGCTGAAAATCCATGTTCATAATACCATTACAAAAATCAACAAATAATTATTAATTATATCATTTTGTCTTAAAATTAATAGTCACGTGATAATGGGTAAACGAATAAATGAGTGGTTCTTTTAAAAGTCTGTGGTTGCTTAATCCAGAATATTGACAAGAGCCGCGTGCGGCGTCAAGGCTCATCTGATTTGGTGCTTGTCCAGCTGAATTAAAACTAGAAGGCCAGCATGGCCCTGATATTGCTCACCAGACAATCAGAGGAGAAGATTTTCAAAGTTTTCACTATGTTTCTATTGAAAACTGGCCACCCCTTGGGCGGAACCAATTTTCACCCCAGGGCCATACTTTATATAACTTTTGTAGAGGACCTGAACATGATGCTACGTGCCAAATACTAAAGCTAAGAACCTTCGAGTTTCAAGAAGAGAACCTACAGATGATGCTATGTTCCAAAGATGAAAGCTGAGAATTCTAGATTCATCAGAGAAGATTTTAAAGGTTCAATTGTTGACGACTTACGACTGACGACGGACGACGCACACCGACGGGCATCAGGCAATGACAAAAGCTTACCCCGAGCACAAAAGTGCTCTGGTGAGCTAAAAATGGGAAAAAGGGCCATAACTCCAAAATTTTGAATTTAAGAGTTATGGTTATTACATGTATGTAGGGACCTTCCCTTCAATGGTATCTACTAACCAATGACGTTTCATGTTAATACCTCTTATACTTTTCGAGTAATGAGCTACATTAAAGTTTTTGCCGCCAACGACAATGCCAACGACAGCGCCTACGGCCCAGTGATCACAATAGCTCGACTTTTCTTCCAAACAGACAAGCTAAAAATGCAGAAACTCCTATGTCTGTCCTGCATTAAACTACCACCTGTCTTAATATCAAGAATTAGACATGATCTGAGTGGTTACAACAGAGGGATTTGAGTGTGGTGAACTCCTGGATCAGTTGAAATATGGCATCTGATAAGAGTCTGCTCTGTTTGACTCTCAGTAGTACTTACCAGGAGTGTCATCATAGGAGTGATAATCTTCTATTGATATATATATTGACTTCAACGTTTCTCAGCATTAGTTACTTGGCAGGTCTTCAGGAGTCAAACTGTTTAACCCTTTCCCTGTTCCGTGTTTATTCCAAATTTCAGTACCTACTGAATATTCACGGACAAAATAGTTATAATGAAATATAAAAGTTTGGATATGTAGCTATTTTAGAAACTAAAGAACCAGATCTATAAAATTATGTTAGCAAACAGAGCAGACCCTGATCAGACAGCTCCTCTAGGAGCCTCTGATCTGGGTCTACTCTGTTTGCAAATGTGTGAAAGCATGTTTATATGAAAGAAAGGGTTAACTCCGATTTGTAAATTTGAAGGAAAAACATTGCTAAACCTTTTACCTCATGAATATTCAAGCAATAAATTATAAATACATGAATATTAATAGGCTGTTCAATTGTTTAATGGCTTTGTGAAATTGGGAATATATTACCATGGCATAAAACAATAGAATCAGAAATATATTATTTCTTAAGCAGACAGAGCAGACCCTGGTCAGACGGTTCCTAAATGAGCGGTCTTATCAGGGATTACTCAGTTGTCATAAGGCCTCTCTATGAAGTAAATGGTAAAGTTTCAGAATATGATATTTCGAGTGGTTGAGAATTTACTCATTATAATGCTATATGCTGGCCTATGTGACTTAACCTTATGTATACAGTAAAGCCCCTCTAAACCGGAATTCTAGTTTGGGAGAATTTTGATACTTCAAGGAAGGTGATTGCTCAATGCAGGATGAAAGTCATGCAGAAAGCTCCTAGAGGAGCTTTCTGTATGACTTTCACCCTGAATTAAGCTGCCACCAGGTCCTGTCTCCAATACAGATAGTTACACTGAATTGGACGTCCAGTTTAGAGGGGTTAACTGTATATTCAATTGTTCTTCAGTAAGCTGTGGACAAATAATCAGCAATAATCGAAGATCGGCAATGATTTGAAACATTTTATCTTACAGTAAAACAATGAGTGACAGTCATAAATAGACAGTCAAGCATGATTGAAATCACTATTGAAATCACTTAATTAATATAGTCTGAACCCTTTACTCCATGAATATTCATGTAAGAAATAATGACCTCCTGAATATTAATTAGAAAAATTGTTATAATAGCACATGGACACAGGAATAATATTTTTTTGCCATGGCAGAAACTGCAGAAATCATATCTATATTATGCCATAAGGAAACAAAGCAGACCCTGATCAGATGGTCCCTATAGGAGTCATCTGATCTGGGTCTACTCTGTTTGCAAAGGCATAGGAAAACGTATTTATGGAGTAAATGGTCAAATGGAAAATAAACCATTGTAAAGGGAAAACGATCAAGACTAACAGCATCAATGTCAGCCATGATGGGAAAACAATAAGCAATAATGGTAAACAACTGTTTATGATAATTATGATACAATCGGTAATGATAGTAAAACAAGCAGTCTAAATCAAGGGCTTGGTGGAAAACTATTCTAACTCCTTCACCTTAGTGAAGGAGTTAGAATAGTTTTCCACCAAGCCCTCGAAATGAGATAAACAATGGAAAGAGAATCAGCCACAATGGATACACTACTAGTCATAATGGGAAACCAGATACAATGGGAAAGCAGTCTGGCATACTAGGAAATGGGAAAGCAATCAGGCATACATGTAGGAAGACAGATAAAATAAGAAAGCAACCAGGGGTACTAGGAAGACAGTCAGACATAACAAGAAAGCAATCAGACATACTTGGAAGGATGAAAGCAATTAAACCTATTAGGAAGACAGTCAGATATAATGTGAAAGCAATCAGTCAGATATAATGTGAAAGTAATCAGGAATACTAGGAAGACAATCGAATATAACATGAAAGAAATCAGGAATAATATGAAGACAGTCAGATATAACAGAGCTGTATGGTCTGGGTTTACTCTATTTGCAAAGGCAGAAAATGATGTTTATGGAGTAAATGGTTAACTCATTCTATCCTAAATTATTTTTAGACACAATCTCTTTGAATAAATCTACCGAAAAGGAGCATTAACTATAGAAAAGGAGACTTTTAGAAATGTGTAGTTTTGAAACCATTGTGATAAATAGAGCATTAATAATTTTGCTCCTATGAAGAGGGCTTTTACTGTACAAAAAATAATCATACATTACAGTAGTACCCCTCTAGGGCGAATGATTTAAGGTGGTAGCTTTAACGCAGGACAAAACTATAGGAGCATTTGCATTACTTTTGTTTGCCCTGTATTAAGCAACCACCTACATGTACTTTTTAAGATTCCTATTCCCAATTTAAGCCAGGTTCTACTGTGCTCTGATAGAAACAAATGTTATGTCCTTTGTATGAGTGAATGATAATCATTAACCCTTTGAATGCTGAATATTCAAAGTGGAATGTCCCATCACTGGTTAACCTCATAGGCTATTTTTAGATCCAACCTCTTTGCATAAATCTACCAAAAAGGAGCATTAACTAGAGAAAGGGAAAATTTTAGATTTTTTTATTTTGAAACCATTGTGATAAATAGAGCATTTGCTCCTATAGGAGCAAATGCTCTATTTATCACAATGGTTTCACAAACTGAAGAGTCCAATTAGCACGAAAGGCTTAGCCCTTTACTTGATGAATACTTATCTCAGACATAATGACATCATGAATATTAATTGGCTGCATTTTTAAAATTATATATAAAAAACAAACGCAGTTTTGGACGTGGATGAAACTTTAGAAACAGGTCTATAATTCCAAAAGCAAACAGAACAGACATTGATCAGATGGAGCTGTTTGAGCTGTGTCTACTCTGCAAGATGTAAAAATGCATTTCTACTGGGTACAGAATTAACCCATTACCTCATAGGCTATTGTTAGACCCAACCTCTTTGAATAAATCTACCGAAAAAGGAGCATTAACTAGAGAAAAGGAAAATTTCAGAATTTTGTAGTTTGAAACCATTTTGATAAATAGAGCATTTGCTCCTATAGGAGCAAATGCTCTATTTATCACAATGGTTTCCATAGGTGATTTTTACAGAGGCGTCAAAATGAGGGAATGGGTTAAAGGTATGAGAGGATTTTGAATGACCCCAAGCAGTCCTCTGATTGAGGTCTATACGGTTGACAAAGATAACAGTACATATATTTCTCGCATTCAAAGGGTTGATATATGAGATGCTCTCTAACAAAGGGGGTCTAACTGCATTGAAAACAGTGTAGACCCAGATCAGACAACACAACAATGGTGAGAAGTTTTACACTGCCAGGAAATAAAGACAACAAATTGCTACATATTCTGATAAGTGACAAACAGCGCAGACCTTACAAGAAACCACAATGAGACACTTTTTCCCAGACAATGACATAAGCAGAGCTACAGATGACGGTATGTACCCAAATACTAAAACTGTCATTTCTCCACCCCTATACTGTGACCACTCTTTAGAATCGTCTCGAAGAGTATAGGATTTGGTGGAGAAATAAAGGAGCTATTATTGAAAATGTTTGAATTTAATCATCTTATCTGGAGCTCTTTACATGTAAGTATTACAGTACCACTTGTCAGAACTAGTTTGCTGCCAATATTGCATCTGTGATTACCAAACCGTTTGTATCCAGATGCAAATTGCTACAGTCCAGATGAGACATCGAGTAAATTGGCGTTTCAACAGGGTCGAAAGTGTTTGTTACTGTGGCAATGTTTTTGAAAGAAAATGGGAAATTGCAGAGGACAATATTTGGCAGTGAAAGAATAAATAGTATTAAGCTGGGTCTTAACCCTTCGCTTGCTATTCACTTCAATATACCTACCTGTAAATAGTGAAGACCCAGATGAGACAGGTCCTGCAGGAGCTGTCTCATCAGGGTCTGCACTATTTACAAGTTGATTGTGCAACCAGTGCACTCCACAGCAGTGATTGCACAGCGAAATGCTTGTACACAGTGAAGATATATGTAATTATACAACAGAGCATGGGTAAAGAAGGAGAAGTGTATTTTAAAATTCAGCGAGCGAAGGGTTAAGGCCTAATATAGGACAAATGCATTGTTGAAGCTCAAACCTTCATCATGACTTTTGACCTTGAATCTGCTTTTTAATCCTTTGCATAATAGAGATGCATTTTAATGCCTTTTTGAGTCTAAAACAGAGTCCTGCTGGAGTCATCTGGTCTGGGTTTCCACTGTTTGCTTATATCATTATATGGATCTAATTCTACGGTTTCTGCCAAGGCCAAAATATACTGTGTTTTTAAATGAATATTCATGAGGTAAAGGGTTAAGACTCCTTTTTTTATTACTCCATGGTTGTTTGAAACAGGTTTTACTGTACACAAACTTAATACTCTTTGAAACACAGTATCACTTTTGCAAAAAGAAATATGGATTGTACCGCTACTACCACGGAGAAAAATATACAAATGTAACAGTAAAGAATAATAATAAAATAACTCAACCATTACAGATAAAACTTCAGACACAAAGAACTACAGTCTAAAAAAAAAATAATACGTCTATAACATGTTACAAACTATTTGCTGTACATTTCAACCTGATACATTTTGACTTTTTTTTAAAAAACAAACAAAACCAGGGGCATATATTAATACAGTAAAACCTCTCTATAACGACCACTAAATTATATCAAATATTTTATGTTAAAGTCAGGTGGCTGCTTAAAGCAAGGTGAAAGTAAAACAGAACGCTCATAATTTATAGGAGCATTCTGTTTTACTTTCACCTTGCTTTAAGCAGCCACCTGCCCTAAATACCAACTAATTAACACAATTTAGTGGCTGTTATAAAGAGGTTTTATTGTAAGTAAAGTATGTTTGCACATGTTACTGCCTCACTTCTCCAACAAACTCTGTATTATGACCACTCTTTGAGACAATTCTAAAGAGTGGTCACAGCATCAGGTCTGATGGAGAAATAATGACTACAGTGTTTGAAATACTTCTCTGATCTATGTGAATAACTGAGTAAAAATATACCGTTTATTCCTGTACTCCATAAAGAAGTCTTTTTACCTCTTTGCAAATCGTCTGATCAGAGCCTGCTCTGTTTGCTAAAGGAATTTGATAAGACCTGTTTCTTTAGTTTCTAATATTGCTATAATGTTCAACCTTCCATATTCCATTATAACTATTTTAACCAGTAATATTCAGTAGGTACCAGGTATTGATATTTGGACTAAATACAGTACAGGGAAAGGTGTGAAAAGGTGGTCATATGAGGGAAAGAGTAATCCTTCAGTACAATACTGGCAAATTTGTGATGACCTTTGCAAACAGTTTGGATCCAGATCAGATGCTGAGTGTCTCATCAAGATCCAAACTGTGTGTTACTCTGATTATGCTTTTGGCAAGGTATATGTAAGAAAAAATCTATTTTGAACATTGAAGCAGATGACAATACATGTATTTGCAGATGAAAATTGCTCAGAGTGCTGAAAAGAATCCATCCAATCCCAAGGAGTTTATTTTGATTTAACCTTTTCCCTCATATAAACATGTTTTCACGCATTTGCAAACAGAGTAGACCTAGATCAGACAGCTCCTGGAGGAGCTGTCTGATCAGGGTCTGCTCTGTTTGCTAATGGAATTTGATAGATCTGTTTCTTTACTTTTTAAAATGGCTACAATGTTCCGCCTTCCATATTTTGTTATAACTATTTTACCATGAATATTCAGTAGGTATCGACATCTGGAATAAATAGAGAGCAGGGAAAGGGTTAAGCTTTATCTGAAAGAGATGCCTTGTCTTTTGTTGCCTTGTCAAACACAGTAGACCCAGATCAGACGGCTCCTATAGGAAGGGATCCTATAGGAGCCATCTGATCAAGGTCTACTCTGTCTGCTAATGGAATTATATATAGATCTGATTCTGCAGTTTCTACTATTGTCAAAGTACCATGTGTTTATCCCATTCCTCCATAAATTCGCCTTTCTATGCCTCTGTAATAGCCACTTCTTGAAACCATTGTGATAAATATAGCATTTGCTCCTATAGGAGCAAATGCTCTATTTATCACAAAGGTTTCAAACTACAAAATTCTAAAATTTTCCTTTTTTCTAGTAAATGCTCCTTTTGGGTAGATTCATTCAGAGAGGTTGGGTCTAAAAATAGCCTATGGAGGAAAGGGTTATATTCCATTGTAATAATTCAGCTAATAAATTATTCATGATGTCATTATTCCATACAAGAATACTCATTGAGTCAAGGTTTAATAAGAAATTCATTAACCCTTTACCCCATAAATATGCCTTTCTACGCCTTTGTAATAGCCACTTCTTGAAACCATTGTGACAAATAGAGCATTTGCTCCTATATTTGCTCCTTTACCCCATAAATATGCCTTTCTTTGCCTTTGCAAACAGAGAAGACCCAGATCAGATGCCTCCTATAGGAGCAGTCTGATCAGGATCTGTTCTGATTGCTTTTGAAGTTATACAGATGTGATTCTACAGTTTCTGCCATGGCCAAAATTTCCTGTGTCCATGTGCTGTGGCCAAAATTTCCTGTGCCCATGTGCTGTTATAAAAACATATTGTTATCAATATTCAAGGGGTCATTATTTCTTACATAAATATTCATGGAGGAAAGGGTTAACATTGCTGTGTTCTTTTATTCTATACAATGAAAACTCGCCAACTGCTCACTGTCCATGTGCTTACATATACAGCTGTCCTTTCTGGTTTTCTAACCCTTTACTCCATAGATATGCATTTCTGTGCCTGTGCAGGGTAGATCCAGATCAGACAGTTCCTACAGGATCAGGGTCTGCTCTAGATGTGATTCTACAGTTTCTGCCAGGGCCAAAGTTTCCTGTGTTCATGTGTCATTATTAAAAATAATCTAATCAATATTCATGATGCCACTATTTCTTACATGAATATTCATGGAGCGAAGGGTTACTGTACTCAACTTATCTGTGTCTCTAATGATTCATATTTTGGTTATGCATTTTTGAATTTGGTTATATCAATGTATGATTATATATTTATGAAAATTTAATTAAAGGCATTATAAATTAAAACAACATCAGGCACATATATACAAAAAGATGAAATGTGTCAAGTAATTACTCATACCATAGAATCTTACTATGCATAATTTATAAGATTCATTAAATCAATAAATTTCAAATTAGATAAGAATTAGGAAAACAGATTTTTTTACAAGCACCGTTTTAATATGTGTATTTACTAAAATTTATAAAACCATTTCATTTCATTTAAAAAACTCTTTCACTGCAATATGAAAATCAGCTACATGTATTTACCTTTCAAACAGATTGGATCCAGATCAGGTGCTGAGTAACTAGGCAACTTATCAGAATCCAATACCGTGATTATGTCTTTTTAAAAAAATTGAAGAATATTTAAAAATAAGACAACAATGTGTGGCACACTAAGAATTCATAAAATGTTACGTTATATCATCTACAGTAAAACCTCGATTATTCGAATTTTCGTTATAGAAGAATTTAGACCCTTTTAGGCAGGTGGCTGCTTAATGCATGGTGAAAGTCATGCAGAAAGCTCCTAGAGGAGCTTTCTGCATGACTTTCACCATGCATTAAGCTGCCACCTGTCTTAAAGATCAATAATAATACGAATTTTAGTGTTCGGATAATCAAAGTTTTACTGTATAAGGATGTTGTATTGAAGTACACATGTATAGGATTATAGTCATTATACAAGCCAATACTGCTTACAAAAGCAAAATGTTAACATACCCGTTGTAGACAACAGACAGACAAAAGTCATCTAATCATCCTTAACCTTTCCCTGTTCTACATTTATGTAAGAAACTATGAATATTTTTTAGCTGAAGTCTTATAATGTAAACTTTTCAAAAAATGTTTTGTTTTAATAAAAACTGTAGAATCTCATCTATATCATGTCAAAAGCAAACAGAGCAGACTCTGATACGAGCCTTCTGATCTGTGTCTACTCTGTTTGCAAAGGCATAGAAAGGTGTATTTATGGAGTAAAGGGTCAAAGTAGATTTTCTTCCATAAGTGCAAAACAGTTGAAACCTGCACGGCAGATGGTGCTAACCAGCATCTCATCTCGATTAAAAATGCCTCAAAGTTTATCACAAAGTTGCTTACAAAGAGCAAGACATATATTGGCAATAACATGACACTTAAAATACAAAAGCTTTGAAGAACAAAACATTGGCATGGCAACAACAACAATAGATACCCATGGGACTTTGAAGACAGTGCAGACTCAGATCAGTCACTGTATCCAAAAAAGATAATAAGACCAGAACCTACATTGTTTAACCCTTTAATCCATGAATATTCATGTAAGAATGACATCATGAATATTAATTAAATTATTTTTTACACATGAATTTTTGCCATGGCAGAAACTAGAAAATCAGATCTATATTATATCCAAAAGCAAATATATAGGAGCAGTCTGATCTGGGTCTACTCTGTTTGCAAAGGTGTAGAAATGCATATTAATGGAGTAAAGGGTTAACCCTTTCCCTATTGAATATTCATAAAAGAGATAATGACATCATTAATATTAATTAGATTAACTGTTATAATAATTCACTTGTCTCCAGTGGTGTACACCTTAATAAGTCATTTATTCACCACTGTGATGACTTAACTATTTAGTCCCTAGGTACACATTTTAACGTCTTTGCAAATAAAGTAGATCAAGATCAGATGGCTCCTGTAATAACTGTCTGTTCAGGGTCACCTTGCATATGGAATAATATATTTCTTCAGTTTCTGCCATGGTAACAATTATTTCTTCATGATGCCATTTTAAAAATCAACAAGTTGATATTCATGATGTCATTATTTCTTACATGAATATTTATAGAACAAACGTTTAATGAAACTAATGGAAACATTAGGTGGCCTCTTAACCCTATGAATGTCATTTCCAAAGAGTGTAGATCCAGATCTGAGGGCTCTTTAATACAGTTTAATAGTAGGTGGTTGCTTAATGCAGATTGAAAGTAATGCAATAGGAGCTTTCTACATTGACCGAAAATCCCTGTCTCCATGTCCCCTTGTAAAAATTAATCTAATTAATATTAATGACGTCATTTTTTTTCTCACATGAATATTCATTGAGTAAAGTTTTACAGAATGTAGTTAAAATAGTTCTGTGCTAAAGCCCTCAGTAAACACAACGAAAATATCTGGAATGTCCATATACTACAAATGGTCAAGAACAGCCACAAGGTTTCCAGCGACTTTGATTGACTTGAACTGTGTCCTCCATACGCTCTGAAAAATAGAAATTGCATAAAAATGTATGAATTGGTTGCCTCTCACCCAAAATTCTATGGTTTGATAGCCAAATTATTACTGTACCTTTACAGTTACTACCCTAAGTATGCATCCAAACGTACTGATGCAAACAGTATAGACCCAGATCAAACTGCTCCTGAAGGACTTATTTGACCAGGGTCTATATTATTTGCTACTCTGTCAGTTTAATTTAAAGTTATCAAAGTGATGCCAAATTCGCTTATTCAGCTACAGTAAAACCTCTCTATAACGGCCACTAAATAGTGTTAATTAGTTGGTATTTAGGGCAAGTGACAGTTTAAAGCGAGCTGAAAGTAAAACAGAACGCTCCTATAGGAGCGTTCTGTTTTACTTTCACCTTGCTTTAAGCAACCACATGCCTTTAACACAAAATACTTGATGTAATTTAGTGGTCGTTATCAAGAGGTTTTACTGTATATTCAGCAATACTGAGGGGGAGATTGGATGTCTGGATACTTTAGGTAAATAGAGTGATTTCTCAACTAGCCATGGTGAATCCTGTCCCTGTTGAATATTCATAACATCATGAATATTTATCTATAATAGCATATGTACCCAGGAATGTATGGTATTAGTAGAAATTGTTGAGTCAGATGTAAATGTATTAACATTTCATAAGAAAACAGAGCAGACCCTAATCAGATGGCTCCTACAGGAGTCATCTGATCTGGGTCTACTATGTTTGCAAAGCCGTGAAAAACATTTATATTAGAGAAAAGGTTAATTCTATCAATATGGCAGAGACCTCTCTACTAACCATGATGTTGTAGCTATGGTATGGTCTATAGCAAGGGGAGTAACTCTAGTGTTACTGAGAGGGTGTCAGAGCTTCAGGTAAGTCTTGGTAAGATGCGTAAATTAGAACATTTTCAAGAATAACTCCTGTATTTCTCCACCAAACCCTATAATTTGACCACTCTTTAGAATCGTCTCTTCAAGACGATTCTAAATAGTAGTCACAGTATAGGGTTTGGTGGAGAAATAATGATTTTAGTGTTTGGGTATGCACCCTTATCTGTAGCTCTGGGGTGCATCATCATACCCAAGAAATGTGTGATGAATAATGGAGACTGACAGATGGAAGGATGAAAGTATATCAACATGTATATCCCAACCCTTTCAGAAGAGGGTGTATTAACCCTTTCCCTCATATAAACACTTTTTTATACCTTTGCAAACAGACTAGACCCAGACCAGATGGCTTCTATAGGTGCGATCTGATCATGATCTGCTCTGTCTGCTTATAAAATTACAACAGATTTGACTCTACAGTTTCTACCAATACCAGCAAATCCTGTGTACATAATTATGCCATTTAAACAAGAGCCGCATGCGGTTCCAACGCTCGTCTGATTTGGTGCTTGTCAAGCTAAGTTAAACAATTTTGAAACAAAATAAAGAGCCATAACTCTAAAATTTTGAAATCAAGAGTTATGGTTCTTATGTAGGGGCCTTCCCCCTCAATGAGATCTACTAACCTATGAAGTTTCATGTTGATACCTCTTATACTTTTGGAGTAATGAGCTACATTAAAGTTTTTGCACGCCAACAACGACAACGCCTACGAAAAGTGATCACAATAGCTCGACTTTTCTTCGAAACAGACGAGCTAAAAATCAGTTAATAAATATTTGCAATCTCACTATTTCTTACATGAATATTCAACAGAGAAAGGGTTAAAGATAAATTGATAGGACTCAAATCACTCACTGAGTCAGTACTAAATGACTGTAGTCCACAAAAATGTAAGTCTGCATTAATTCTAAAAGTTGTTTTTTTCTTGCTGTATCTTTTCAAATCCTCAGTCAGAGAGTCAAACAGGTTTGGCCATGAGGTGACTGTTAAAGTTACTAAGCATTCATCTCAATCCAAAAAATTTGCAAATTCTATAACACAATCAGTCAATGTACGGAAAAGGTTAAGCCATTAACCCTTTCCCTGTTCTATGTTTATTACAAAATTCAATACCTACTGAATATTCATGGACAGAATAGTTACAATGAAATATGGAAGGTGGATCATTGTAGTCATTTTAGAAAGTATAGAAACAGATCTATCAAATTCCATTAGCAAACAGAGTAGACCCTGATCAGACGGCTCCTCTAGGAGCCGTCTGATCTGGGTCTACTCTGTTTGCAGATGCGTGAAAACACGTTTATATGAGGGAAAGGGTTAAATGTGAGAAGTGAGTACAGTAAAATCTCTCTATAACGACCACTAAAGTGTGTTAATTAGTTGGTATTTAGGGCGGGTGGCTGCTTAACCAATTCCCTCATATTGACGACTTTTGACAACTCTATAAAAGTCACTTTCTGAAACCGTTGTGATAAATAGAGCATTTGCTCCTGTATTTATCACAATGGTTTCAAACTACAAAATTCTAAAAAAAATCCTTTTCTCTAGTTAATGCTCCTTTTGGGTAGATTTATTCAAAGAGGTTGTATCTAATAATAGCCAATGAGGTAATGGGTTAAAGCAAGGTGAAAGTAAAACAGAACGCTCCTATTATAAGGAGTATTATTGCTGATCTATATTGCTTTAAGCAGCCACATGTCTTTAACACAAACTACTTGATGTAATTTAGTGGTTGTTATAGAGAGGTTTTACTGCATCTGGAATTTTCTAAGTATAGATTCAGATCAGTAGACCTTGTAACAAGTTATACCCTTCAACATTGGATGGACTCTATTGCTAAAAATGATGGACCATTTCACTATTAAAATTCAGTGTTCACATGGCAAAGGCTAGTATTGAGATAATGATGTAACTTTACAGCAGATCGTACCTCTGTGTTGTCTGACATTCTCTTCTTTCTTGGCTATCAAATCACTGGCTATCTTCTTAAACAAAACATCTGCAATATCAGGGAACAGGTCTAAATAGCAATATAATGTAGCTTCTTGGATGAGAGAGAATAATTCAAAGGGAGACAAAAGGGGTATTCATCCAGATATCACATTCAAGCTTCAGACTCATATATATTTTAGTTTGGTTCCCAGATTATACTAGAATGGTAGAAGCTGGGAACCAAAGCCAACATATTTAAGCGAATATTTAGATTTTAAATCAGAAAATGTCAGATGTTTTTATCCATGTGCAATTGAACCTCTATAAACTAGACTTTCTGGAAGGAAGAATCTAGCTGTTTTTATGCAGTTGGCTGCCAAAGGTAGGGTGAAATACTTTGTTTACAAAAGCACAGAAAGGTGTATCTATGCCTTTACAAACAGAGTAGACCCAGATCAGACTGCTCCTTTAGGAGCCATCTGATCTGGGTCCGCTCTGTTTGCTTATTATATGTATAGGTATAATTCTACAGTTTCTGCCATGACCAAAGACTTTTTATTAGTATGTGCCATTATAAAAATTAATCTAATAAAAATTAATGACGTAATTATTTCTAACATGAATATTCATGGAGTAAAGGGTTACATTAAACTACAGTGAAACCTCGGAAATCCGAACCCCTTCCGGACCAAATGAAAAGTTCGGATTTCTGAGGATTTCGGATTTCTGAGGTTTCTCATATAGTTAAATGTTTCGACCACAATTATGCTCTCTAAGTAAGGTTGATGTGATCAAAATGTTGATTGCTGATATTGCATGACATTAAAGGGTAGATTTTGCTCACAAAGTATTTGCAATGGACTTGTTTCTTTAAAGCTTTCTACTTTGAAGAAGCAACACCAATGTAAATACTAGTTGAACTGAACTTTAATGTCAAGGGTTAAGTCAACCCGTCTACGCTTACTCGGCGGTTCAGACATGATCGTGATCTTAACTAGAACTTTTCTTTACGATGTAGAATATAGCCTAGAATGAGCGAGAATGGTGAACAATTTGAGAAACTGCATCATTTATTACATTTGGAACAATTAGGGATTACTCGCGACCTTAGTTTGCAAAATTACCAAACGAGATTAAAGATTTTTTTTGTCAGTCAGCCCACCGTGTGTAAAACAAAAGTCGCCGCACAAAAGAGACCGCTCTTTATTCCACAAAATTAGGACATAATTTGGACATTAAAGAGGTCTTACTGCAGTCGATCGCCACAGCCCGTCTTTTAATCCATTTAAATCAACTGCCGCATCAAACACCTAATGATTCTTCGAAGATAATTGGGGCTTAAACAAACACCAGTTGACACGACTACCGCACACGCTTTATCGTGTGTATGTACCGTGTAGAGTTGTGGTAACATAGCCGCTAAAAATAGACGCGCATGCCAGCCCAAACATTCTCAGGTACAGTAAGCGTTCGGAATTCCGTGTAACATTTAAGCGCAATTAAACAATTTCGGACGAAAAAATCGTTCGGAATTCGGAATTCTGAGTTTCCAGATTTCTGAAACTTTCCCGTAGTTAAAATAAGAAGAAAAAAAAATCGGGACCAAACGGAACGTTCGGAATTCCGCGGATTTCGGAATTCCGGAGCTCCGGAATTCCGAGGTTTCACTGTACATGTATTGGCACGCTAATCCATTGTCATCTGTATCATCTGTTGTCTGTTACAAGTTTAAACTGTAAGAGTGTCAAGCAGTTTGGATGCCAATATGATGCCAAGTTTGTGAGGTGTCTCATCTAAATCACATCTGTTTGCATAAGCTATTACAGATACACCTCTAGCCTGCTAATAGTTAACCATTTTACTACCGTAATTGTAAGAAATTACCATCTGCAAAATTGATGGCCATGAATTAATGACACCATGAATATAGATTAGATTTATTATTATTACATGTATAATACATGTAGCTCATGAACACTGGAATATTGCCCATGGCAGAAACTGTAAAATCATATCTATACTATATCATAAGCAAACAGAGCAGACCCTGATCAGATGGCTCCGATAGGGTCTACTCTGTTTGCAAAGGCGGAGAAGGGCGCATTAATGGAGTAAAGGGCTAAGGGTTATTGCAGAAACAATGAACACCAAGAAATCCACCATCTGTTAACACCTACCTATATTTTCACCTGTTTTACTTGATGTTTCATATAATTCTGATTGGAAATCTGAAAGATAAAAATCTTTGCTTTCTGTACCTAATTTTATACACAAACTATATTGCAATGCCAATTTGAAATATAAAGCAAACATAGATTACATGTATTTAACACAAAGTAAGATGACCAAGAAAGAAAAATCTACGATTTGTGAAACTAAATGTATTAATTTGACCAAAGTTTCGTACATATACAGTATAGATTGGATAGAACGTTCTTGCTTAGAACATTTCCTTGGATATAACATTCAAATTGGCGAGTCCCGGTAAACTGCCTTCTTTATCTATATTACAAAATATCAGATACAATGTTCTTGCTTTTAACGTTTTGATTGTTTTGAACGTTTGAATGAGCTCACCCAAATTGCTAATAGCTGTAATTATAACATTTTCCGTAGCATAGCAATGACAACAATCATGCATGGGACTCGATTAACAGTGAAAATTGCTCAAAAGGCGAGCCAGCAAACACATTTCGAGGGTTTGGTGCAAAACAATTGTAACTCCTTCACAAAGTGAAGGAGTTACAATAGTCTTGCACACAATTTGAATACGCAAAATTGGAGTCATTAATATGGATCTAATTGTTACTGCACCTTTTGTTAACTCTTATAAAAGTGAGTAAATATGTTTGTACATGATCAGTTAACCCTTTCCCTCATATAAACGTGTTTTCACACATATATATGCAAACAGAGTAGACCCAGATCAGACGGCTCCTATAGGAGCCGTCTGATCAGGGTCTGCTCTGTTTGATAATGGAATTAGAAAGATCTATTGCTTCAGATTCTAAAATGGTTACAATGTTCACATTCCAAATGTTTTCGTTATTGCTATTTTGTCCTTGAATATTCAATAGGTATTGAAATTTGGAATAAACATACAACAAGGAAGGGGTTAAATATTAAATAGCCATGAATTGCTGCTTCAATTTAAACCATTCACTTTCTAATTAAATTCTGCCCGACTTTTACTATTACTTCTCCTTTGAATCTTGTCTCTCCAAACTCCTGTCTGCTTTGTAGCATCTCTTGATCTATACCCTGTTAAAACTAATTCTAACGCAATCAGTCAATTTTCTGCAATCTGATTGGCTCATGTGACTAAATTTGCGGCATATAAAAACTGTTTTATATGTCGCAAATTCAACCAATCGAAAACGGCCGAATAACAGCATTAGCCTGTAAATATATTAATGCGCTTTGTTTATCAAACACTTAGATCTACTGATGCATACACTGACATATATTCAAGTTCAGTCCGGTATTTTGAAAGTTATAAATTTCCATTCTTTGTCACGACTTGACCGGTCTTTTATATGTCATGTGGAGAATTATTGATATACTCAAAGCGTTGTGATTCAGATTCAACCTTCTTTATCATACTATTCAAACATAACGTTATAACGTGACGTCATTGTTACAGACGACGTTTTTGCGTACGGCGCCAAAGACTAAGATAACGTTACGTTTCCTGACATGTGTATTGAAAGTGTATTGAAATGTAAAATAGCTGTCGCATAATGATTCACGACAAATGAATTAGTGAACTTACAACTGGGCCGGTGTTTTGACTGTGTAAACCAGGGTGAAAAATCCAGTTATTTTAAGAAATCTGAGAGAAACTGGGCACTATTTCTCGCCTCATCACTCATTCAGTCCCCTGCGCGCATAGGATATAACAACAATTTGGCATTTTTCGTGGTAAGATTGCGTTAGAATAGGGTAAATCCTACTGTAATTTGAAATTTGCGACGGTATATGAGGTTTTTAATGGTCTTAAATTATTTTAACGGCTCCGCCTTCGGCGTCGCCATTAAAATAATTTGCGACCGTTAAAAACCTCATATACCGTTGCAAATTTCAAATTACAGTAGGATTAACCCTATAATGATTGTTTGGAACATGATCTGAAAATATTCGCTGTGAAAAATATTGTCTGTATTTTACTGGAATAAATGAATTTTGTGTGTTCTAATGCAAATTTAAAACGGAAAGATATCATGTTATGTTATTCTCACATATCACAAAATCAATTGTTTTATAGAATTAACGTTCATTACAATCGCTATTAACTCTTCCCCTCATATAAATGTATTTTCAAGCATTTGAAAACAGAGTAGTTACTTTTGTGGATTATATTGAATCATAATTGAAACCATCAAGTCGCAACTCACCACAGGCTAAAGGTTCTGCCATCCTTCTGTCAACCTCCCTCCTGTTAGGAAAATCATCAACCACATCCTTCTTAGTCCCACACAGGTAAATACGGCAATCCTACAGAACATAAAGACACACAGTAAAACTTTTCTATGATGACCAATCAAAAGTTTCTCCATCTTTGAGGCAGGTGCTATCTTAACCCTTGGCTTGCTGAATTTTAAAATACATTTCTCCTTCTTTACCCATATCCTGTTGTATAATTACATATATCTTCACTGTGTACAAGTATTTCGCTGTGCAATCACTGTTGTGGAGTGCTCTGGTTGCACAATCAACCTGTAAATAGTGCAGACCCTGATGAGACAGCTCCTGCAGGAGCTGTCTCATCTGGGTATTCACTATTTACAGGTAGGTATATTGACGTGATTAGCAAGCGAAGGGTTAATGCAGAAAACTGGAGCTTCCTGCGTTAATCCATTTCGTTTTATTGATGCCTTTTGATGCCGAAGTAAAAGTCATTATCTGAAACTATTGTCCATAGGAGCAAATGCTCTATTTATCACCAATTCATTGATTTCAAAACTACACAATTCTACAATTTTCCTTTTCTAGAAAATGCTCCTTTTTAGTAGATTTATTCCAAGAGGTTTGGTCTAAAAATAGCAGGGAAATTTCGATAGAAGGAGAATTACTAGATATTGTGCAACATAATTGTATACCTTACTATACGCGTGAACAAAAGATGCGTTTGTGAATCACTATGCCCCGATCATCTCTGACCTTGATATATGACCTTGACTTTAATAAGTCACCCCTAAAAATGTTTGCCTCCACAAGTTGCACATGCATGCCAAGCTTGAAGTATATATGTGCAATGGCTACAAAATTACCGCCAACATTAAAGTTGGGGACAAACAGACAGACAAAGCAAAAACAATATGCCCCCGGGGGCATAGAAATACCTTATGTTCTATTTAACCCTGTACTCAATGAATATTCATGTAAGAAATAAGGACATCATGACTATTGATCAGATTAATTGTTATGATAGCACATGGACACAGGAATGTTTGGCCATGGCAGAAACTGTACAATGAAGTATGGAAGGTGGAACATTGTAGCCATAGTAGAAAGTATAGAAACAGATCTACCAAATTCAATTGGCAAACAGAGCAGACCCTGATCAGACGGATCTTATAGGATCCATGTCTACTCTGTTTGCAAATGCGTGAAAATGTGTTTATATGAAGGAAAGGGTTAACCTCTTAATATTAGCTTCATTTCTTCACAAAACAATAAATCATTCTAATGGGTAGTCACAACTGTAAGTTTCAAGAGAAAAAAAATATTTAAACCTTTACTCTAAGAATATTTATGTACAAAATAATGAGATCATGAATATCAATTAATGTCATTATTTCTTTCATGAATATTCATGGAGGCAAGGGTTACATGGAGTAATGTGTTAACTCCTTACACACCAAGTAAGTCATGTCGGCAAAAGTTGTCATCTGCTATAAATTCTCAAAGGAGATTTTCTCCATTCTTTCTTAAAAAACATGATTGATGTGCCAACAAGTTGATAAGATTCAGATTTTGTGAAAAATCTGATAGGAACATCTATCTGTTTACAAATCAGTTAATAGATATTTTACATACTGGTAGTCATCATGCCCCTATTAAACCTTTTGATTGCGAGTTAACAAGTGAAATGGCATTGGTAAACAGTGTAGACCCAGATAAGAGGGCTAGCCTCCTCTAGGAGTCCTCTGATCATGGTCTTCATGTTTTGTCATCCAATATCCTCTTGCAAATTATACCTGTTCATACTGAATGGACCATATTGGTAACCCTTTACTTGATTATTCTTGTAAGAAATAACAATATCATAATAATAATGATTAGATTCATATCAATAATTGCACATGAACACAGATAATGTTGGCTATGACAGAAATTGTACAGTTATATCTATATCATTTCATATGCAAACAGAGTTGACCCTGATCAGATGGTTCTTATAGGAGCCTTCTCATCTGTGTATACTCTATTTGCAAAGGTGTAGAAGGGCGCATTTATGCAGTAAAGGGTTAATTCTTATCTCTTCTCCATACAAGATTTTTGCACAGGTCATAACAAACTTGATGCTAAAGTAAAAAAGAAAATTAACCCTTTACTCCATATATATACCATTCTAGGCCTTTGAAAACAAAGTAGACCCTGATCAGACAGCTCCTATAGGAACCGTCTGATCAGAGTCTGCTGTTTGCTTATGATATAACATAGATCTGATTCTACAGTGTCTTTCACAGCCAAACATGCCTGTGTTTATGTATCACTATAAAAGTTAATGATAATCTTATTAATAGTCATGATGTCATCATTTCTTACATGAATATTCATGGATGAAAGCCTTAAGGGTTGAAACAGACCTGCTCAGTAGCCCTCAGCTCTCCTGCCCAGAATCTCACTCGGTCGAAACTGCTTCTGTCGGTGATGTCGTAGCACAATATACAGGCTGAGGCCCCTCTGTAGTACATTCTTGTCATTGACTCGTATCTCTCATGCCCTGCTGTATCCTTAACACAAAACATTAAACCTTTACTTCATGAATATTCAAGCAAGAGGTAATTACATCATTAGTACTACCGGTAATTAGATGATCCTATACAGTAAAACCTCTCTAAACCGGACGTTAACTTTGGTATAAATATCCGTCTTTGAGACAGGTGGCAGCTTAATGCAGGGTCAAAGTCATGCAGAGGAGCTTTCTGCATGACTTTCATCCTGCATTAAGCAGCCACTTGCCTAAAAGTATCTAAATTCTTTTCTACTAGAATTCCTGTTTGGAGAGGTTTTACTGTAATGGCATGTGAACACATGAACTTTTGACCAAGACACAAACTATAGAGTTATAGAATCAAACCTGCATTATTTCATAAGCAAACAGAGCAGACACAACAGAATTTAAGTTTTTTGATCATGGTGTGCTCTAATGCTGGTGGTGATTGGGAAAATACTATCAAGTGTAGAGAATGATACAAAATGTAGCTCCAGAGCTGAGGCCACATTTGCTGTAGGAAACAAGTAAAATTAATTTGACTTGCGGCTTGCCCTGAGGACATGCATAACATATAGGCTTATTAATACTTTCCCTAATGAACGTTTGGACACTTCATGAGTACTCATTAACTTCATTTTATAAGGTTAACCCTTTCCTCTATAGGCTATTTTTAGACCAAGCCTCTTTGAATGAATCTACCCAAAAGGAGCATTTACTAGAGAAAAGTAAATTTTAGAATTTTGTAGTTTCACACCATTGTGATAAATAGAGCATTTGTTCCTATAGGAGCAAATGCTCTAATTATCACAATGGTTTCATAAAGTGACTTTTACAGAGGGGTAGAAAAGCGTATTTATGGAGGAAAGGGTTAAACTTTAGACAAACACTGTAGGATCATATTTATATAATTTCAACAGTAAACAGAGCAGACCCAAATCAGATGGCTCCAACAGGAGCTACCCAATCTGGAACTACTATGTTTTCAAAGAGATAAAGACGTGTTTATATGAAGGAAAGGGTTAAGTATTATTTGTATGCTTGGTAATCTTCATCTGCAAAATAAGTCACCTACTATCATTTACAATGATCTAATGTGCAAAGAGAGATAACTCTTTCTCTGTTCTATATATAACTTAGTCCAAATTTCAATACCTACTGAATATTTATTGACAAAATAGCTAAAATGAAATATGGTAGGTGGGACATTGTAGCCATTTGAAAAAGTTAGGAAACAGAATGAACATATCATATTCCATTGGCAAACAGAGCAGACCCTGATCAGACGGCTCTTAGATCTGGGTCTACTCTGTTTGCAAATGCGTGAAAAGCCATTTTTATGAAGGAAAGGGTTAAGATAAACATTTAACCCTTTACCTCATACAAATGCTTTTTCCTGCCTTTGCATACAGAATAGACCCAGAGCAGAGGGCTCCTCCAGATCAGAAGGCTCTTATAGGAGCCATCAGATCAGGATCTGCTTTGTTAATGTTTGCTTGTGAAGTTGTAATAGATTTTATTCTTCAGAAATGCCTATGCACATATGCCATTATAAAAATTCATAAGTATTATTTGAATGCTACATGTAAATAATTGTCATCTGCAAAATATGTCACTATTTCTTATATGAATATTCATGGACTAAATCCTGATTGCACATTACCAACCTACCCATATTCCCAGCATAATGTTCTTGTGATCAATCACTTCTTTCTTTGAGCCAAATGCCGCTCCGATTGTCTGAAAAACACATTGTCATATCATAATTCAAACTTTAGTACCTAAACTTTGCATGCCTATGGCAAATAGTTTGAACCCAGATCAGATACCAAGTAATTTGGCATCTCATCAAAGTCTAGACTGTATAATACTTGGATTGTATTTTTGAATTAACACACAGTTTAGATTATGTTTTGTACGTCTGAAGCAGGTAAAGTTTTGAGTTGAATTCACACAAATACTAGTACTAAAGGTTGAAGTATCATATTTATCATAATTATTAAGACACCCATCTCCCCTCTCTACCATTTAGATAATTTTAAATAATAGTAACATAGTAGCATAGAGTGTACTCAGTGTAGACTTTGATTAAACTGCTCCTTAAGGAGCCTTTCGATCTGTGTCTGCATTAATTACTTAATATGTTTGTCTGTCCAAATACTGAGGGTAACTAGGGCAATTGATAATAAATATCTTGTAGGTTCCTTTCCTTCATATAAATGCCTTTTCACGCCTATGAAAACAGAGTTGGCCCTGATCAGTTTGCTCATTGTATAGTATAGAACTGATTCCACAGTTTTTGCTCGAGTCAAAGTTTCCTGTGGTCACATTACCCAGAGCTACAGATAAAGGTGCATACTGAAAAACTAAAATCGTCATTTCTCCATCAAACCCTATGTTGTGACCACTCTTTAGAATCGTCTCTTTGAGACGATTCTAAAAGGTGGTCACAACATAGGGTTTGATGGAGAAATAAAGAAGTTATCCTTGAAAATGTTTTAATTTACGCATCTTATCTGGTCCTCTGCATGCCATTAATATGATCTAATTAATAACAATGATGTCACTATATCTTACATGAATATTCAACAGGTGAACACTCATTAATCACTGTGTGTTGAATATTCATATAAGAATTACTGAATGTTGATTTGATGAATTGATTACGGCATAATTATGAACACATGGTGTTTTGGCTATGGCAGAAAATATAGAATCAAATCATCTATACTATACCATAAGCTAACAGACCAGACTTGAAAAGACTGCTCCTACAGGAACTATCTGATCTGGATAGAAAGTTTGGAAACCATAAAGACCCATATACATCACACAAATATGCAATAACCTATATAGAAATATAAGCTGCTGTAGAAACTATAGAATCAGATTTATATGAATAGTTTCATTAACTAACAAACAGAGCAAACCATGATCAGACAGTTCCTACAGAAGCCTTTGATCTAAGTCTACTCTGTTGGGAGAGGTTTGAAATAGCATTTCTATCTGGTAAAGTGTTAATCCTTTCCTTCATATAAACGTATCCTCACGCATTTGCAAACAGAGTAGACCCAGATCGCTACAATGGTCTACCTTCCATATTTCATTGTAATTTAATTTTGTCCATGAAAATTCAGTAGGTAATGAAATTTGGAAAAAAACATAGGACAGGGAAAGGATTAATGCCTTAGCATAATTATCATCTCATCTCTAATAATCCCTGTCCCTCCCGGAAATTTCAGAGACGCTTTTCCGTGTCTCCTAACCGCACCTCCTCTCCACCCAGGGGTTAAAATGGGTACCTGTGAGGGTCACTTGCCAGTACTGTGGCTGCATGATTGCGCTGTATGTTAGCAGTGCTCAATAGTGTAGGCCAATGACTCAATGACCAGGGGAGTAAATGTACAGTCGGCTGAGCGGTCATTTGGACTGAAAGTAGACTATAACTAGGTACTTTTTTTTTTTACCAAGTTTTTTTGAGGGTGTTTAACCCACTGCTTCAAAGGCTAATTTTAGACCCAACCTCTTTGAATGAATCTACTGAAAAGGAGCAGTTATTAGAGAAAGGGAACATTTTAGAATTGTGTAGTTTTGAAATCATTGTGATAAATAGAGCATTATTTTGCTCCTATGGAGCAAATGTTCTATCTATCACAATGGTTTCAAAAAGTAACTTCTACAGAAGCGTAGAAAGGCATATTTATGGAGTAAATGGTTATGGGAGCTTCTTGTATTTTGTACAAAGGTGGATGTTTAATGCAGACTGAAGCAATGCCAAAAGCTCCTATGGGAGCTTTCTGCATTGCTTTTAGTGTATGCTACCCACGTGTATTTTGGAAAACCAATAGTTCTTTATTTAATGGTTACTTAAAAGGTTTTAGTTGTTTAAAGTTTTATTGAGTATAAGTCACCCACTTATCCACGGAAGCAAGGAAGGCATTTATTACACGTTTATCAAGGAGAATACTGTACTTTGAAATTTTACAATAGCAATATGAACAAGAAAATTTTTACCATGGCAGAAATTATAGAACCAGATCTAGGTTATTTCATAAGCAATCAGTGCAGACCTTGATCAGACAGGTTCTACAGAAGTCATCTGATCTGGATCTACTCTGTTTGCAAATACAGAAGGATGCAGCTCTTTCAAGTCAAGACTAATGCAGTACAAAAATGATACAAAAAGCTCTTAAATGTTCTCATTCTACATTAACCCATTACCTCATAAGCTATTTTTAGATCATACCTCTTTGTATTAATCTACCCAAAAGAAGCATTTACTGGAGAAAAGGAAAACTTTAGAATTGTATAGTTTTAAAACCATTGTGATAAACAGAGCATTTGCTCCTGTGGAGCAAATGCTCAATTTATCACATTGGTTTCACAAAGCGACTGTTACAGAAGCGTCAAAATGCGGGAAGGGGTTATATAAGTAAGTATCTCAAGGACCCAGATATAACACCTTTTTACAACTGTAAGCAGTGCAGTCATATTCTTTGAAGAAGCTTCAATGTCTGCCTCAGAAATGCTAACTGATAAATAGACTTGGTGACTGTAAATTCAGACTTGGCTTTACTTACATTTTGATAGGGAAGCTTCTCATCAAATGTGGAATGTACATATCTATTCACCAAACATGTCTTCCCAACATATGACTTGCCAAGGAGAACTACCTTGGCGTCCACTCGACTCATCATTCAACCACACAAATCACGGGTTATCTGCAATTTGATAGCTCATTATCAAATAAGTTATGCCATGAGAAAAACCAAGAGCCTTCAGGGCCAATATTATAGTGCAGAGTCAGACAAGATCAGTAACTGTGTAAGAATAATTATATACTTTATATCATCTGAACAGGACCTATAGTTTGAAACTAATCTACTACAGTATGGAACCTAAAGATTGCAACACCTAATCTTCCATCTCCACTAGTATGAACAACCCATCTCCACCATCAGCAATATGTACAGCCCATCTCCACCAGTATGTACAGCTGAATAAGTCAATTAGACACTGTTTGTAGATAATTTTAAATGAAACTTAACCCTTTACTCCATAAATATACCTTTTCTATGCCTAAGAAAACAGAGTAGACCCAGATGAGATGACTCCTGTAGGAGCTGTCTGATCAGGGTCTGCTCTTTTTGCTTATGAAATAATACAGACCTGATTCCACAGTTTCTGTCATGGCCAAAAACTTTCTGCATTCATATGCCATTATATGTACATAAATCGAATTAATATTCATAATGTCATTACTTCTTACATCAATCAGTACAGGGCTAATGAAGTACAATGTAGTATAATGGCACCCTCGATATACCGGCAGTATGCATTCAAACAAAATTACCGTTAAGTCTTAAGTTTTGAACAACCTCTGAATAAATAGGTACAATACCAATAAGACAGATGATCACTTAATGCAGAACACATGAAGTGCAAAAAGCTCCCATTAAGCGTTCACCTGTTGGTATTTGTTCAACACTGGCCATATGGTTCCTTTCATATTTAAACTCGTTATAACGGCAATCTCGTTATACCAGCAAAATGTCTGAAAACAAACACCTCCGTTGTAACAAGGATTCGCTGTACATAGTACAGACCTAGATCAAACTACTCCTTCAGTTAGGTCTTGGTCTACACAATTTGCCTCTAGGTTTCTCTGTCCAATAGTATGGGTATTTCATGTAACCTGCTTTATCATACATTGTATTTTATCCTTGTGTTGCCACTTAAATTAACCCATTACTGCATCAATATATTCATTGAAGAACATAATGGTAAATGACATTATAAATATATAAATTTGATGAATTTGTATAATGGTATATGAACATAGGGATGTTTGTAAAATCAGATCTATACTACAGTAGAACCCCTCTAATGCGACCACTTAATGAACAGATATGGGTGTCTTAATAAGCAGGTAGTTGCTTAATGCAATAAGAAGGTGGTTGCTTAATGCAGGACAAAAGTAATGCAGAAAGCTCCTCTAGGAGCTTTCTGCATTACTTTTGACCTGCATTAAGCTACCACCTGCATCTAACACCCAGCATTATACATCTTTTAGGTGGTCGCATTAGCGGGGTTTTACTGTATTCAATAAAAAAGCAAACAGAGCAGACCCTTACCAGATGGTCACACCACACCAATTCAAATTATTATAATTCTTAGAGTTAGACAAAAAAATTATAACTATCAGTTTAAGATACAAAAGTGTTTCGGTACCAGATAAAATCCGTTAAGTTTTTGCTCAAATCGCATTAAATATCTTTCGATCAATACATGGAATTATCCAGTTTGCTGGATCGGTGTAGGTTTTGATCTTAATTCAGCACTTAATTCAGAGTATGCCCATAGAATTTGTCACTGTTGTGTATTTTGAAAGAAAGTTTGACAACCCTATTGGTCTGTGGGAACTTGTACTTGTCTAGGATATCGCCAAACTGAAACAGGAAGTCGATTTAGGACAGCTTGGACAAAGGGTAACTGTATGTCACATCAAGACTTCATAAGTACATGTAACTATAACGTATTAATCACAATTTGATGTTTTCATGTACCAATTATAATCAATAATGATACCAGTTAAAATGTTTGTAAGACTGGTATGCTTCTACCAACAATGGTACTCTTCTGTAATGGTGCGCTTAGGTAACATTTCAATTTTTCTTAACAAAGACAAACAAGGTCCATAATTTTGCTTTTAACACATCAAAATCCTTTTATCAAGTGAAAATCAATTGTTATATACAAAGAATGTACATGTAGTCTCATTAATGATCTGTAAGACAGCATGCACAGTTTCAGTCATACATCTGCCGGGATATCGTTAAAACCAAAAGTAACTCGATATCACCATTTAGAGTACTCAAATGTGAACTAACCAAGAATGGACTCCAGGAGTATATAATTTCATCTTCTGGTCTATTAAAGTTTCAGCATAACTTCATGAAGCTGTAAGTCTATGGTTAATAGTTTATATCAGCATTGTAAACTGAGTAGCCAAAGATTTGGCAATATATTTTTAACCTTTTACTTCATAAATATTCATATAAATAACATTTGAAGCATCATGATATTTTTTTTTAATGGCATATGAACACAAGTTTTTGGTTATTGCATCAGTACTTGATGCTAATATGATTTGTAATTACTGGTCCACTAACCATGAACTTATCAAATCTAAGAAAGAAAATATTTCTGTGGTACTAATTATAACCCTTTACTCAATAACAAGAGCAATGCAAGCGGGTGTGAATGCTTGTCTGTTATCATTTTGGTATGTGTGGATAGGCCTTGTCAAGATGAACATACCAAAAAATGAAGGTTGTAAATGAAAAGTTGAAGAAGTTATGGTCAATTTAATGTTAAGATTTCGAACGACGACAACAACGACAATGACGACAAAAACGACGCGGACACTGGAGTTACGACAATAGCTCGTGACTTCTTCGAAACAGACGAGCTAAAAACGCTATTCTATGCCTTTGAAAACAATTTAAAGTACACCAACATCAGACGGTTCCTATAGGAGCCTAGTCCACATTTGTATACTCTAAATGGTGATATCAAGCTACTTTCGGTTCTGAATAATATCTCCCCACAGACAGCAACCATCACTAAATTCGCATGCTGTATGATCCTATAGTTTCTGCCATGGCTGAATATTATTGTGTCCATAAGCTATTATATAAATATAGCCAATATAAATGGCATCATTATTTCTTACATGAATGTTCATGAAGGAAAAGGATAAGAGTTCTCCAGTCTAGGTTCCCAGCAGGGGTTTGACTTATTGGAAGATAGAAGATAGATAGATAGAGTTTTGTGAAAGTTGGTGTGTTTGGGGGGAGGGGGTTATGGGGATATGACTAGTAACCTTTTGAAATTTGTGCTGGCCCCGATTAGAATGAGTTCTCTGATCTCTTGATCTGCATTGTCTGCCTAAAGTATTTTCCATGGGCAATCGCCATGAATATATTAAGCATTCATATGCAATAAATAACACCACCAAATGCGGTCTACCACTTTTCTTATCTTTAGAAATTCAATGAAATTCACAGCGTACAAACCTTCACAAATTTAGGACACAAGAGGTGAGGAACAAGCAGAAAAGTCAAAGATTTTTCTTTTGTACATTCATTTGTCAACGTGTAACACGACAATTGTAAGTACATTGATCTGCTCGCACTATTAAATGAAATTTACATTAAAAATAATAATTTCATTTTTCTGACAGTTAACAAGAGTGATCTCCCTTTCATGGAGCAAATGTTACGAAAAAACGATATGCATGACCCTCAAACGGTGTCAATCTATTTAGTATTTCATAAAAGTTACACAATACTGTAAGGTGCCGTAAATATTACGGCTTTAGACCAGCAGTCCGCAGATCTATCGGTATATCAACCAAGTTGGCAACCTTTTCTGAATTTCTTCTAGACGAAGGTTAATATCACGGTGATTTATTGTTATCGAGTAGATTTGTTGTATCAAAATCAATTGAAGATCTGTCAAAAAGCAGCGTTTCCTTTTAATAAATACTCGGCCGCTTACGAAACAGCTTTTATCAAGATGACATCCATTCGGATAAGTGCAGTAGACTCGGATGTACAATGTAATTAGTTGCTACAATAAGACCGGTTTAACATTATTAATATCTTTATGGCGCAGTGGTTATTTTAAAGTAGATTTAGGCAAATGGTTATAATTAGATGCGATATCGTAGCTGTAAGACTGATAATGACTAGCGTCCAGTTTACGAATAGAGCTACGTTATCGTATCTAGGTTATAATGTATTATTAAATAAGCAGCTTAATACAACTACATTTTGTGAGGTCAAAATTTAGAATGTCCAAACAGTCAAATCCACAGGGGTCCGGCTCATGAAATAATTATGTCTAAAATAAGTTAAATAGTGTCCCTAAATTGACCTTTTGTAACATTTGAAGCCGAAAAATAAAGTTTGTGGCATTTTAGACTAAGCTAAAATTTCTCTTAATTAAGAAATTAGAATATAAATATAAAACTTCATCTTTGGCACATAGCATCATGTTCAGGTCCTCTTCAAAAGTTATACAAATTATGTCCCTGGGGTCAAAATTTTCCTTTCCCCAGGAGTGGTGAGTGTTCAGTAGACAATAGAAACATATTGTGAAAACCTTGAAATTCTTCTCTGAAACTGGAAGGTTCTCAGCTTTCATATTTGGCACATAACATCGATCATATTCATGTGCAGGTCCTCTTCAAAAGTTATATAAATTATGCTCCTGTGGAAAAAAAAATTGGCCTCGCCCTAAGGGTAGCCTATTTTCAAAAGAAACATATATAATGAAAACTTTGAAAATCTTCTTCTCTGAAACTCGAACATTCTCAGCTTCAATATTTGGCACATAGCATCATGTTCTGGTCCTCTACAAAAGTACTATAAATTATGTCCCTTGGGTCAAAATTTACCCTGCCCCAAGGGTGGCCTGTTTTCAAAATAAACATATATAATGAAAACTTTTAAAATCTTCTTCTATGAAACTGGAAGGTTCTTAACTTCCATATTTGGCACATAGCATCATGTTCTGGTCCTCTACAAAAATAATATAAATTATGTCCCTGGAGTCAAAATTGGCCACGCCCCAAGGGTGGCCAGTTTTCAATAGAAACATATTAAGTGAAAACCTTGAAAATCCTCTCCTGATACTGGAAGGTTCTCAGCTTTCATGTTTGGCACATAGCATCATACTCAGGTCCTCTACAAAAGTTATATAAAATATGCCCCTGGGGTCAAAATTGGCCTGCCCCAGGGGTGGCCAGTATTTGTGTCACCTGCCGAGAGACAGTGTGTCACTTAGGAATCACTTTTCCGTCGTCTGTCTGTCCATCTTTCTGTCTGTCTGTCTGACCGTCTGTCCGTCACACTTTCTTATTTTGGCCATCATTTCTAAAGTAATCATTATAGAGCTTTCCAATTCACATGTGTCTACCTCTCATTGAGTACCATTGATGTACATAATGTAACTAAGGTCCATCACTCTGCATGCAATACTTTTTGAGTTATTCCCCTTTGTTCTGATTTTCATCACACTTTCTGTTTTTGACTGTCATTAAATTTTCTAAACTTAGCATTTTAGAGCTTTCAAATTTCACATGTGTATTCCTCTTGTCGAGGATCATTGATGTAACTAAGGTCCATCACTCTGCATGCAATACTTTTTGAGCTATTCCCCTTTGTTCTGATTTTCGCACTCCAGCATATTAACAGTTTTTGTGTCAGTTGCGAGCAGGTGACACATGTGTTCATCCGAACACTCTCGTCAATAGAAACATATAGTGAAAACTTAGAAAATCTCCTTCTCTGAAACTGGAAGGTTCTCAGCTTTCATATTTGGCACATAGCATCATGGTCAGGTCCTCTACAAAAGTTAAATAAATTATACCCCTGGGGTCAAAATTGGCACCGCCCAAGGGATGGCCAGTTTTCTATAGAAACATATAGTGAAAACCTTGAAAATCTTCTCCTCTTAAACTGGAAGGTTCTCAGCTTTCATATTTGGCACAATTATCATCATGTTCAGGTCCTCTACAAAAGTTATATATTTTATGGCGCTGGAGTCAAAATTTGCCCGCCCCATCGGTGGCCAGTTTTCAATACAAACATTGTGAAAACTTTGAAATCTACATGGTTCTCATATTTCATCTTTGGCACATGACATCATCATTCTGTAGGTGACCTCTACAAAAGTTATATAAATTTTGACCTTGGCGTCAAAATTGTCCTGCCTCAGGGATGGCCAGTTTTGTATAGAAACTTATAGTGAAAACGGTTCTCAGCTTTTAAATTTGGCACATAGCATCATGTTCAGGTCCTCTACAAAATTTATATAAATTATGCCCCTGGGGTCAAAATTGGCCATGCCCCAGGGGTGCCTTGTTTTATATGGAAACATATTGTGAAATCCCTCAATTGTTTTCATAACAACTTTTCTCAGAATTGGTCTTAGAGACGGGAATAGCGCGAACAGATACAAGACTAAAACCTAACCTGAATTAAACTGACTGACTTATTTAACTTTATGAATATTCATGGCAGACTCCACCAACTAATTATCTTATATATTGTTTATAAAAACAAATGAATCCTGGCTATGACAAATAGTATAGAATCACATTCTAAGATATTCTTTATTGATCAAATGGCTCCTATAAGAACCTTCTAATCTGGATCTACTCTATTTGTAAAGCTGTCATTTGTATGAAGTAAAGGGATTAAATGTTCATGCATATTTTCACAATTTCAGGCCAGTTTAGGCTTACACAGAGAAATGGAGGTACTATGGCAGATTGTGTGCTGTGTTTTGGGACTGTTAGTAGTGGGGTTAGTCATACTGAAGATCTATGTGGAAAGCATCAAAGGAAAGTGTACAAGCAAGGCAGACCTTACAGGCCGAACAGCCATTGTCACTGGAGCCAATACTGGTACAATATTTAACCCTTTTTAGCGCCCTGCATTGAAAATGCAGGAGCCCTATAGGAATCACATTTTCTGTCTGTCTGTCCAGGGTTACAGATAAGGCTTGTATTGGGGTATTTACCCAATTAAAATTGTGGAAAAAGCAATTGTTTTTCACAATAAGGAGTAACAAAAAACAAAGAAATCAAGCCAAAAAGCAAGAATGTTTTGAATACCTTAACAGAGTATGAATAATACCCAATTACGAAAACTGCCAATACCCAATAAAAATTTCAAATTCCCAATTCTGTAAAAAATCAAGGGGTAAATACCCAATTGCATCAAAACCTTATCTGTAACCCTGCTGCCTGTCCGTCTGTCAACAATTTTTTGTGACGCTATAACTCAAACAGTAATTCACATATTGGTTTCATAATAAGGGCATAATTATGCTTAGTATCATCAGAAGAAGACGCATACAGTTTTCATTGAATCGGATCACTATATCTAGAGTTATCTGCCCTTGATTCTTAAAAAATATTGTCAACAGTTTTGATGTGACGTGATAACCCAAACAGTAATTCACATATTCGTTTCATATTAAGGGCATATGCTAAGTATCACCAGAGGAAGACGCCTATAGTTTTGGGGTTGAATCAGTTCACTAATTCTTGAGTTATCTGCCCTTGATTATTCAAAGTTGCTCTCAACTCCTGTCAACAATTTTGATGTGACGCAATAACTCAAACAGTGCTTCACATATTTGTTTCATATTAAGGGCATATATGCTTAGTATCGTCAGAGGAAGAAGCCTATAGTTTTTGGGGGTGAATCAAATCACTATGTCTAGAGTTATCTGTCCTTGATTCATTGAAAAATCCTATCAACTTTTGTCAACACTTGATGTGAAGGAATAACTCAAAGAGTACTTCACATAGTTGGTTCATATTAAGAGCATATGCTGAGTAATATCACCTATAGTTTTTGGGTTGAATGAGATCACCATGTCCAGAGTTATCTGCCCTTGATTTATAATATTCAACAATAAATCATCTGCAGGGCCCTCTCTGACTGAGTCAGTTTTCTGGTTCAAATGTATATTTATGTAAGAAATGAGGACCCTGTGAATATTAATTAGCCAGTTTTTAATTATTGCATATAAACAAAGAAATGCCAGAAATTGTAGAGTAAGATCTATATTGTTGTATAAGCAAACAGACCCTGATCAAACAGATCCTACAGGAGCTCTCTTATCCGGGTTTGCTATGCTTGCATAGGCGTCAATATGTGTCTGTATCAAGCAAAGCAATAAATTGCTTGGTCCATGGAAAAATGGCAGACACTAACCCAGAAACTGTTTGAGTTTTCAAGGACTGTAGATTCAGATCATATGATACTGCATTGGCATGGTCTTCATATCAGTTTGTATATTGTGTTTGTCAAGGTAGTATTGTGTCTGACAATTGTTTCCAACTAAGGTTTTGTGTAGAGAAGTGAAGAAAATGTTGTTGCAATGTGTCTGGAGCCTTTTTCTTACGTCCATTTACTCGATATAGACACAGTTTGACATGTATTGCAAAAAGAATTGTTCAGGTCATATCACTCCTGTAGGATCTAACTGTTCAGGGCCTGCTTTGTTTACCCGTAAGAGTAATATAGATGTAATTCTTCATTTCCTGCCATGGCCAAAACTTTCTGTGTTCAAATGCGTACCCAAATACTAAAATTGTTGTTTCTCAACCAAACCCTTTACTGTGACCACTCTTTAGAATTGTCTCGAAGAGAAATGAGATTTTCTTAATATGTAGGTAGTTGTAGGAGATATTTTCAGAGTGAGATTTTCAAGTCTGACAATTTTCTGCCGTGTAACAGATTTCAATACCTACTGAATGGTTATGAACAAAATAGTTAAAATAAAATATGGAAGGTGGAACATTGTAGCCATTTTAGAAAATAAGGAAACAGATCTTTCAAATTCCATTAGCAAAAAGAGCAGACCCTGATCAGACGGCTCCTATAGGAGCTGTCTAATCTGAGTCTACTCTGTTTGCAAATGTGTGAAAACATGTTTATATGAGGGAAAGGGTTAAGAATTGTTTGTAGGTAGGTCATTCATGGACAAATTAATGTACAATGTATTTTTCCAATTCATGCACTTATCTGGGTCTTCACTTCTTGCATTTTCTTAGGAATCGGGTACTGGACAGCCTTGGATTTTGCCCAACGCCATGCGAAGGTAATTCTAGCATGCCGTGACATGGTTAAAGGTCAAGAGGCTGTAAAGAGCATCATTGGAGCTACAGGAAATGACAACGTCCTTGTTAGGAAACTTGATACCAGTAGCATGAAATCAGTGCGAGAGTTTGCGGAACAGATTCTCGCAGAAGAGTCACGGCTGAATATTCTTGTAAACAATGCAGGAGTAGCAGGTTTGTTTGTGTTTATTTTGTTTGTTTTTTAGCTCACCTGAGCAAAGCTCAGTGTGAGCTTTTGGAAAACTTGATTGTTCGGCGTGTGGTGTGTGTCGTCCGTCGTCAACAATTTGCTTGTGAATACTCTAGTGGTCACAATTTTAGTCCAATCTTCATGAAACTTTATCAGAATGGTTTTCTTGATAAAATCTCGGAAGGAGCTTAAAAGTGGGTCATGTTGGGTCAAAAACTAGGTCACTTGGTCAAATAGTAGGAAAACCTTGTGAACACTCTAGAGGTCACAGTTTTAGCCTAATCTTCATGAAACTTAGTCAGAATGGTTGTCTTGATAAAATCTCGGACAGGTTAGAAAGTGGGTTATGTTCAGTCAAAAACTAGGTCACTAGGTCAAATAGTAGGGAAACCTTGTGAACACTCTAGTGGTCACATTTTTTGCCCAATCTTCATGAAACTTAGTCAGAATGGTTGTCTTGATAAAATCTCGGACAGGTTAGAAAGTGGGTTATGTTCAGTCAAAAACTAGGTCACTAGGTCAAATAGTAGGAAAACCTTGTGAACACTCTAGTGGTCACATTTTTTGCCCAATCTTCATGTTACTTAGTCAGAATAAATGTTTTGATAAAGTCTTGGATGTGGTTGACAGTGGGTCATGTGGGGTCAAAACTTAGGTCATATCTTAGAAAAATCTTGTTTACACTACAGCGGACTGATTTTTAGCCCAATCTTCCTCAAAAGTGCTCAGAATGTTTGTCTTGGTGATAGCAAGGTTTACTTTGATCATGGGTGGGGTGGGGGTAAAAAAGTAGGTCACTAGGTCAAATCTTAGAAAAATCACTCTAGAAGTCACATTTTAAGCCCAATCTTCATTGGCCAGAATGATTGTCTTGATAAAATCAATATTCTAAATCTTTGAAATCTTGTTCTCCAGAGTCACTGCTCAAGATCCACAATCAACATATAAATATTGTCCCTTAGGTCAATATTGGCCCCATCCTGGGGCTACCCAGATATAATTTTAATTCTATGGTAATCAGGTGAGCGATTAAGGGCCATCTTGGCCCTCTTGTATTTATTTGTCGACCCTTTACAATATACGAGGGTTGTCCCAGTAATTCTTGGACTTTGCTTATATTTATTTTATCTGACTTTTAATCATCATAATATTCTGCAAATACCTTCAGCCATTCTATTTGAATAAAATAGTTGCATGAATAATAAAATACAATACATAATATGATATCCATGCGTGATTAATAGAGTCAAGGTAAGTATATCCGTCGCAGCCAAGAAAATACATCGGAAACCGTTATCTGCTTGTTCAATAAAATGACATTTTTCCAGCTGCATTAAAATTTAGCGTGACAATTTGTTGTCTGCTTAATGAAGCGTCATTATCACAGAAGATTTCGAACGTTGGACGTTATTTATATGAAAATCGCATATCTTTGAATGTCATCCATCAGAATTTACATTTTATGAAAATGATGACGTTGGAGGAGGAGAAACCGCCCAGAACGGCGATCCAGCTCTGTGTGCACACCGGCTCGATGCCGACAGGCACATTAAAGAAACTTAAAAGCACAGGGAGTGGTGGATTTATCCACATGTCTGTGTGATGCGTCTAGTGCTTTAATGGGGCGTAGTTGTAGTTGCATGTGCTTCTTACCTCTTGCTCACAGCTTCAGCCGCCAGATAGCCCATTTATGAGTGAAAAGGGAGCCGAGTAAGTAAGCCTCCCCTGCTGGTACATAGCCTCTCTGCAGACAAGACTCTAGTCAAACCTCCCCGTGGTACACTATGGTGACTGGGCACCTTGCGGCCCCAGGCTAGTTGACTAGGGATCTCGGAGCAGGTTAGAGCCCTAGAGGTGCAGCGTGCAGGGCCTGCTGGCATGCAGACATGTCCCGGCGCTCACCAATCAAACCCCCAACCACTGGGTAGTGGTAAAGCTATCCTAGATAGCCTGTCTCAACCTGGGAGACAGTAGCTGATGCAGCGTGCCCAAGATATGTGGATGCAATGGTGCATGAGCAGTGGTCGACAAGGTCATCTCTGTCTGAGCACACCCTGCCCTAGTTAGCTGGGAACGGTGGAGGTCTTGGACTGCCAGAAGTGTCTCAAGTTGGTGAAGGCTAGGCATCCAGCCGTAAAACTGCCTAATCATACATATGTCCAGTCAAAATATAAGAAGAAAACCAGACGGTGCCAGTAGCGCTAATGCTCGAGGAAAGGCTAATGAGGTGGTGGAGACCATATCCAGAAAGAAGGTTGACCTGTGTTGTCTACAAGAGACCAGATGGAGAAATGAAGGTGTCAGAAAAATAGTTGGAAAGGATACCAATTGCAAGTTCTACTGGTCTGGAAATGACAAAGGGACAGGTGGAGTTGGAGTTTTAGTGGCAGAAAATTGGTGGGAGAAGGTGTTTGAAGTGAAGCGAATATCTGACAGGATAATACTTGTACGTCTGGTTGTCGGTAAAGTAGTGTTTGCCATAGTATGCATCTATGCACCACAGGTTGGGCTCGCTGAGGAAGCAAAAGACCACTTCTACGAGCAGTTACAGAGCCTTGTGGCAACTGTACCTGGTACAGAGGAACTGCTTGTATGCGGTGATTGGAATGGACATATTGGTTCTGCTCCTTGTGGATATGAAGAAGTACATGGTGGCCATGCTATTGGCAAGAGGAATGCTGAGGGAGAAAGACTACTCGAGTTTGCAGTTGCTAATAATTTAGTGATTGGCAACTCGATGTTTGAGAAGAGACCTAAACATCTAGTCACATACCAATCTGGAGGAGTTACGACCCAGATAGACTACATACTTTTCAGGCGTAGCTTCAGAAAACATGTCACAAATGTCAAAGTCATCCTTGGTGAAGAATGTGCATCACAACACAACCTGCTATTATGTGATCTCAAAGCAGAGTCACCTCGCAAATGTAAACACAAGTTTACACCACACATAAAATTGTGGAAGCTAAAGGATCCAATTGTCCAAGAAGAATTTGCTGAGAGATTTGCCACACAAAATCAAGACACACATGCAGTTGGCGTTGAAGAACAATGGAAGAGGCTCAGGGATGGCCTGAAAGAAGCAGCGACTGAGGTATGTGGAGTGTCATCCAAGCATAATTGGAAGAAACAGACTTGGTGGTGGAATGAGAATGTTGACCAAGCAGTAAGAGAGAAGAGGCGATGCTACAGAGCATGGAAGGCAGGTGGTAGTAGGGAAGTGTACAATGGGGCCAAGCGTGCTGCTAAAGTTGCTGTACACCACGCAAAGACAGAGGCCGATAAAGAGGTTTTTCTTAAAATAAACCCAAAGTCAAGTGACATCTATAAACTCGCAAAACAGATGCGCCGTGACAATCAAGATGTCATGGGTGAAAAACCAATAAGGAACGACTCTGGTGAACTCGCATTGGATGACGAGGCCAAGAAACAGTCATGGAAACAGCATTATGAACGATTGCTGAACGTTGAGTTTCCCTGGAATCCTGACGAGCTGTCATATGAACCGCCAGTAGAGGGTCCTAGTACCCCTATTAAACAGGAGATGATCACCAAAGCAATCAGTAAGATGAGAGCTGGAAAAGCAGCAGGACCATCTGGTATAGTTGCTGAGATGCTGAAACCAACTGGTGAACTAGGGGCAAGTCTGGTGCATGAACTGATTGAGGCCATCATCAGAGGGGGCTGCATTCCCGCAGAATGGGAAGAAAGCTTCATTGTCAGCCTGTATAAAGGTAAAGGTGACGCTCTAAACAGAGGGAACTACCGTGGACTCAACCTTATTGATCAGGTCATGAAAGTCCTGGAAAGGGTTGTTGAACAGCTGATCAGACAACAAATACAGATTGATGACATGCAATTCGGCTTCATGCCAGGTAGGAGCACCACAGATGCAATTTTCATCATACGCCAAGTCATGGAGAAACATCTAGCAGCACACAAACCATTGTACATGGCTTTCGTAGACTTGGAGAAGGCTTTCGATCGTGTCCCAAGAAAGGTCATCTGGTGGGCTTTGCGGAAGTTGGGAGTTACCGAGTGGTTGGTCCAAGTGGTGACGTCAATGTACACAAATGTACATAGTCGGGTACGAGTCGGCAACAGCTACAGTGATGAATTTGATGTTCAAGTGGGCGTCCATCAGGGATCAGTACTAAGTCCTCTACTATTCATCATTGTCCTAGAGGCACTTTCACTAGAATTTCGAACCAGCTGCCCGTGGGAACTCCTATATGCTGATGACCTGGGGATCATCGATACTTCACTCGAATCACTCAAGGAACGTCTGGACACATGGAAGAGTAGTGTGGAGGAGAAGGGCCTCAGGGTCAATATGAGTAAAACCAAGGTCATGATCGCTGGTCCTAACCTCAACTTACTGAGGAAATCAGGAAAACACCCTTGTGCTGTATGTCTGAGCGGAACAGGCAGTAACTCAATCCTCTGCACCCACTGTTCAGGATGGGTCCACAAAAAGTGTAGCGGTATAAAGGGCTCCCTCAAAGAAGACCCACACTTTAAGTGTTCACGCTGTACAGGAGCAGCTAGACCAATAGATGGGAGACCACTGACAGAGGTGGATATTGGTGGTGACAAGCTCGAGGTAGTGACAGACTTCTGTTACCTTGGAGACACGCTCTCATCAGATGGTGGCTGTGAACTCGCTACAGCTACACGCTGCAGGACTGCCTGGAAACAGTTTAGAGAGCTTCTACCAATTCTGGCAAACAAGCACCTACCAACAGCTACAAGGGGTCGCATCTACTCCTCTTATGTCAGAAGTGTGCTACTGTATGGCTCTGAAACCTGGGCTGTCTCAGCCAGCATACTGAAGAAACTAGAACGTAACGATAAAGCCATGATCAGATGGACCAGTTTAGTTAAGCCTGAAGAAAACATTCCATTTGCGTTCCTCCTCGCTAAAGTCAACCTGGAGAGCATCGCAGACATCATGCAGAAGAGAAGACTGCGTTGGTTGGGGCACATAGAGCGCAGCACTGGCTGGATTGCTCAAGTTAGACAAATGAATGTACCAGCAGAAAGGACCACCGGTAGGCCTAAGTTGTCTTGGGAAGAACTTGTAAAGCGTGATAGGAAAACCCTGGGTATGGATTCCAGCAACCCTCAGAACAGACAAGAATGGAGAAGACGACTTCGATCTAGACTGGGCAGTCAGGCCCCACCCTCATCAGAGGATTAATTGTTGGCCTGATCAACAAATAAACCGGATAGTGAGTGAGTGAGTGAGTGAGATGCGGTAGTGTTTCCAGGAGCCTTGTGTTCAAGTGGCATGGTAGGTTTAGCGATGGATAGGCGGATAGTGTACAGCGTGGCCATAAACCCTACAAGGATAACGGTAACATTAAGGCTGCTAACGACGTCATTGATGGAAACAGACACAAGATGGTAAGAGATGTTGCCGAGTTTACAGGGATAAGTAATTGCAGAGTGTACTGTGATAAGTAAATCGACTGCACAACACATATTAAAATCTTACTTAAAATTGTCACATATGAGAGCTCAGTGATTACTCACTGACAGGCTACTAACGAAGGAAGAAAAACAGGCTAGAGTTGTGGCATCTAGGACATTTCTTCGTAAGGTTGAAAGCACACTTTTCTGTCCTGTAGTATTACCACGGATGAGAAAAGGGTTCATTACTACTAGCCAGAAGACAAGGGGATGCCGATTGTGTGGAAAACCGTGTGGACAGTCCTCCAGCAAAGAAGGCGAAGATTGTTAAGTTCATGGAGAAAGTGATGTGTATCGAACTCATGGATATGAGAGAGGTGATCCTAGTACATATGGTGAAGGCTGGATGGACGGCGATGTGATCCAAGCAATTCAACAGTTCAACCATTCATTTGACAGTGGTTGGTGTAACAGAAGTGGGAAAAGCGGCATTGCAAGTGTATCACGCATAACCTGGAGTACTTTGAAAAGCAGTGAACGTTTCTGCGCATGACGTTCAAACTTGAATGACTATGACGTTGTCAACGTCGCCAGTGTGTGCTGTGTAAGCATACCCTGTAGCTTTATTTTGTGTACAGAGATGTTATACTTAGACATATTTTGCTGTAATTTTGTGTGTACACTCATAATACATGTGCAGGTATATGATATACGTGAAAATTGAAAGCGCATATGACTGTTGCTTTTTCTACAGTAAGCTCAGTCCACGATTTACTGGGACAACCTTCATAAATATGCCTTTTCACACATTTACAAACAGAGTAGACCCAGATCACAGAGCTCCTGTAGGAGATGTCTGATCATGGTCTGCTTTGTTTGCTTATGGAATAATAAAGATCTGTTTTTGTTTTGGCCAAAATTTCCTATTTTTCATGTGCTGTTATGAAAATACTCCGATTAATAATTATGATGTCATTATTTCTTACTTGATTTAGAGGGTTAGCCCATTACCCCATAGGCTATTTTTAGACCCAACCTCTTTTCATAAATCTACTGAATAGCAGCATTTAATAGGAAAACAGAAAACTTTAGAATTGTGTAGTATTGAAACCATTGTGATAAATAGAGCATTACCTTTCTCTCCATTAGACCAAATGCTCTATTTATCACTATGGTTTCAAAAAGTGACTTTAACAGAGACGTCAAAAGGCGTCAGTATGAGGGAATGGGTTTAAGGAAGTACTCTGAGTGATATGTGTATATACAGTTGCAAAATCAAAATGTTTGCTCAGTTTCTAGGTTCTTTAATTTTAACTTTATAAGATTTCTAACTGACTTTATTTTAGTGGATTGCAAATGATAGTCATGTTCAAATGTGCCATTGACTTTTATCAGCTTAACCCTTCATGAATATCCATGTTAGAAAAAACGGCATAATGAATGCCGGGGACATTTTGACCATGGTAGAAATTGTAGATTCAAAGCGATATTCTTTCAAAGGCAGACAGAGCAGGTCCTGAACAAACAGCTCCTACAGCAGCCATCTGATCTGGGTCTACTCTGTTTGCAATGGCATCAAAGTCAACTCTATCAAGTAAATAAGTAAATAGATAAATTAACCCTTTACTCCATAAATATGCCTTTCTATGCTTTTGCAAACAAGAGTTACTAAGACCCAGATGAGACAGTTCCCATAGGAGCCGTTTGACCAGGGTCTGCTCTGCTCTGCTTGCTTGTGGAATAATATGGATATGATTCTTCAGTTTCTGCTTAGGCAAAAAAAGTGTTTTAAAAATTAATCTACTTAATATTCATGATGTCATCATTTCTTTTATGAATATTCATAGAGTAAAGGGTTATAAGGATAGCAGTTGGCTGCTTCCCTGCGTAATTAGTGTCATCTGCATCTTCTTGTCTGCTTAGCATTTCCCTGTATGAATATTCATGTTAGTACAGTAAACCCTCTCTATAACGACCACTAAATTGTACAGTAAAACCTCTCTATAATGGCCACTAAATTGTACAGTTAAACCTCTCTATAATGGCCACTAAATTGTACAGTAAAACCTCTCTATAACGACCACTAAATTGTAAGTAAACCTCTCTATAACGACCACTAAATTGTACAGTAAAACCTCTCTATAATGACCACTATATTGTACAGTAAAACCTCTCTATAACGGCCACTAAATTGTACAGTAAAACCCCTCTATAGCGGCCACTAAATTGTACAGTAAAACCTCTCTATAACGGCCACTAAATTGTACAGTAAAACCCCTCTATAACGGCCACTAAATTGTACAGTAAAACCTCTCTTTAACGGCCACTATATTGTACAGTAAAACCCCTCTATAACAGCCACTAAATTGTACAGTAAAACCTCTCTATAACGGCCACTAAATTGTACAGTAAAATATCTCTATAACGGCCACTAAATTGTACAGTAAAACCTCTCTATAACAGCCACTAAATTGTACAGTAAACCCTCTCTATAGCGGCCACTACTAAATTGCACAGTAAAACCTCTCTATAACGGCCACTAAATTGTACAGTAAAACCCCTCTATAACGGCCACTAAATTGTACAGTAAAACCCCTCTATAACGGCCACTAAATTGTACAGTAAAACCCCTCTATAAAGGCCACTAAATAGAGTAAAGGGTTATAAGGATAGCAGTTGGCTGCTTCCCTGCGTAATTAGTGTCATCTGCATCTTCTTGTCTGCTTAGCATTTCCCTGTATGAATATTCATGTTAGTACAGTAAACCCTCTCTATAACGACCACTAAATTGTACAGTAAAACCTCTCTATAATGGCCACTAAATTATACAGTTAAACCTCTCTATAATGGCCACTAAATTGTACAGTAAAACCTCTCTATAACGACCACTAAATTGTAAGTAAACCTCTCTATAACGACCACTAAATTGTACAGTAAAACCTCTCTATAACGACCACTATATTGTACAGTAAAACCTCTCTATAACGGCCACTAAATTGTACAGTAAAACCCCTCTATAGCGGCCACTAAATTGTACAGTAAAACCTCTCTATAACGGCCACTAAATTGTACAGTAAAACCCCTCTATAACGGCCACTAAATTGTACAGTAAAACCTCTCTTTAACGGCCACTATATTGTACAGTAAAACCCCTCTATAACAGCCACTAAATTGTACAGTAAAACCTCTCTATAACGGCCACTAAATTGTACAGTAAAATATCTCTATAACGACCACTAAATTGTACAGTAAAACCTCTCTATAACAGCCACTAAATTGTACAGTAAACCCTCTCTATAGCGGCCACTACTAAATTGCACAGTAAAACCTCTCTATAACGGCCACTAAATTGTATAGTAAAACCCCTCTATAATGGCCACTAAATTGTACAGTAAAACCCCTCTATAACGGCCACTAAATTGTACAGTAAAACCCCTCTATAAAGGCCACTAAATTGTACAGTAAACCCTCTCTATAGTGGCCACTACTAAATTGTACAGTAAAACCTCTCTATAATGGCCAATAAATTGTACAGTAAAACCTCTCTATAACGGCCACTAAATTGTACAGTAAAACCTCTCTATAACGGCCACTAAATTGTACAGTAAAACCTCTCTATAACAGCCACTAAATTGTACAGTAAAACCTCTCTATAACGGCCAATAAATTGTACAGTAAAACCTCTCTATAACGGCCACTAAATTGTGTTAATTAGTTGGTATTTAGGGCAGGTGGCTGCTTAAAGCAAGGTGAAAGTAAAACAGAACACTCCTGTAGGAGCGTTCTGTTTTACTTTTACCATGCTTTGAGCAGCCACCTGCATTTAACACAAAATACTTGATGTAATTAAGTGGCAGTTATAGAGAGGTTTTACTGTATTTATCATGAATACTGCTTGTAATTGTGTGAAATTTTTGTATGGCCCATGAGGCAAGAAACCTTTTGCTATCATTGACAGCATAGACTCACATCCATAACACTATGTAACCCTTTACTTTATAGACACACCTGTGAACACCTTTGCAAACAGAGGAGACCCAGAGCAGATGAGACCCGTGTGAGACATCTGATCTAGGTGTGCTCTGTTTGCTTACAGTATCATATACACATCTGATTCTAGAGTCTGCCATGGACAATATTTCCTGTGTTTACGTCATCATAAAAAAATCCTCTGATTAACCCTTTCCTCCATAAATACGCCTTTCTACGCCTGTATAAAAGTCACTTAATGAAACCATTGTGATAAATTGAGCATTTGCTCCTATAGGAGCAAATGCTCTATTATTTATCACAATGGTTTCAAACTACAAAATTCTAAAATTTCACTTTTCTCTAGTAAATTCTCCTTTTGGGTAGATTCATTCAAAGAGGATGGGTCTAAAAATAGACTATGGAGGAAAGGGTTAATGTTTACGATGTCCTTATTTCTTACACGAATATTCATGGATTAAAGGGTTAAACATAGGAGACCCTTCAAGATCTGTCTGATGTGGATCTTCTCCATTTGCGAATGCGTAAAATAGCACGATTATCAAGTAAAGGATAATTTTTCAGCTCGTCATTTGGTCGCAAATAATTTTGAAATTGTGTTGTATCACTGTATTTAATGATTTTGTTTTCTTTTGTTATTTTCAGGTCTTAAGTTGAAAATGACAGAGGAGGGGTTTGAGACTAGTCTTGCAACCAATCATTTTGGACCATTTCTCCTGACAAACCTATTACTTGGTAACATTTTGTTCTTCAAGAAAATTGTTTCTGGTTAACCCATTATTCCATGAACATTCATGTAAGAAATAAATGAATGCTTATTAATCTTTAGCCTGCTATGGGTGAATGAGTGAATACCTATGCAAACAATTTGGATCCAGATGAGACGCCAAGTAACTCCGTGTCTCATCAGGATCCAAACTGTTTGACACCCTGATTGCATTTTAGTAGACAAAATGATTATAGCTCGAACTTTGAAAATGTAGTTGGTGAAAAATTCTGTGAATATAATTTGCTCAGCAGGCTAAACAAATTAAATCTTTATAATGGCATTACATGTTTAAACAAAGGAATAGTTTATCAGGGCAAAACTGTATACTCAGATCACTATTAAAGAAAGAGTTGATCAGTTCTCCTAATCACTATGATGTTCCACCTACCATATTTCAATATAACTACAGTAAAACCTCTCTATAACGGCCACTAAATTGTGTTAATTAGTTCATATATAGGGCAGGTGGCTGCTTAAAGCAAGGTGAAAGTAAAACAGAACACTCCTATAGGCAGCTACCTGCCTTTGTGTAATTTAGTGGCCATTATAGAGAGGTTTTACTGTATTTTGTACATGACCTTTTAGTAGGTATTGAAATTTGAAATAAATATAGAACAGTGAATCTACCCGGTATATGGGAAGCATTTACTCTTTGATTTGATCAAAGCTGGTGGCTGCTTACTGCAGGGTGAAAGTCTTGCTGAAGGCTCCTAGCGGAGCTTTCTGCATGACTTTCACCCTGCTTTAAGCTGCCACCTGTCTCCAAGAGCGATATTTATACAAAATTTAGTGTCCGATTTAGATAGATTTATTTCGGTAAAAAAAGGGGGTTACTGTACTTATTATCTTAACATTTGCCATCAGTTTGGATACAGATCATCCCTCTATTAACTTATGCATCTGGTTCGGATTCAAGCTATGTAACTGTGTAAACATTTTGTTGGTAGTTTTTCAAAGGCTTGAACAAATCTGATGAATAAAACATTACAGCAGACACTAACCCAGTGGATATGCGACACATGTGTGTACTGTCATTTGCTGCAAACAGTGCAGACCCTGATCAGAGAGCTCCTCTAGAAGGCTTCTGATCATGGTCTGCACTGTTTGTCATTCAAAATCCACTATCAAAATTAACCCTTTCAAACTGAATAGACTCATTTGTTAAACAACAATGGACAATTCCACTTTGGACAATCAGCATTCAAAGGTTTAATGTTAAGCCTTTCCCTGTTCTTTGTTTATTCCAAATTTCAATACCTGCTGAATATTCATGAATGAGACAGTTATAATGAAATATGGAAGATGGAACATTGTAGCCGTTTTAGAAACCAAAGAAACAGATCTGTCACATTCCTTTAAGTAAACAGATCTGTCAAATTTCTTTAGCAAACAGAGCAGATCCTGATCAGATGGCTCCTACAGGAGCCATCTGATCTGGGTCTACTCTGTTTGCTAATGCATGAAATGATCTAGGTCTACTCTGTTTGCAAATGCATGATAAGGCATTTATATGAAGGAAAGGGTTAATGTGAAAAGGATAAGATTTTGTATTTTTAGATTTGCTGCAGAAATCTCAGCCTAGCCGAATAGTGACTGTGTCATCAATGGTTCACAGCTGGTTACCTAGTCTGGACTGTGATAATCTACGCGCAGAGAAAGATTATGATAAAAGAAGAGCCTACCAAATGGGCAAACTAGCCAATGTTTTGTTTACGAGAGAGCTAGCAAGGCGACTGGAGGGCACAGGTAAATAAATTGTTTACTTCTGAAACCTTCCAATATTTTCATGTCACAATGGTGAGATAACATTTCTTTGGGGATATTATATTTGGCCTTATTGTTTGTCTGTCCGTCTATTGGATATTTTGACATTTTCCCCAACATTTGAACTTTTACATATAAAGTTTTACTCCATAAATACACCTTTCTTTGTCTTTGCAAACAGAGTAAACCAAAATCAGATGGCTCCCACCATGGCCAAAAATTCCTTTGCTCGTGTGCCATTATAAAAAAAAACCTAATTTGATATTCGTTATTCTGTACTTGAATATTCATGGAATAAGTGGTTAATGAACTGCCCTAATTTTCATTACTTCAGTGAATATTGAGTGAATACTATACCAGTTTTTGTCTTTAACCATTTACTCCTTGTACAAAATAATCAGTATTAACCCTTTCCTCCATAAATACGCCTTTTGAAACGCATTGTGATAAATAGAGCATTTGTTCCTGTTGTTAAAAGGAGTGACTAAATTATTTATTTCCCCTTTTCCCTTTTGAACATTCATGTAAGAAATAATGACATGATTAACTGATTCCCTCATATTGACACCTTTTGACCCATTCCCTCATATTGATATTTTTTGATACCTCTGTTGGGGAGGGGGATATTGTTTTTGTTCTGTCTTTATGTTGGTTGGTTTGTCTGTTTGGTCCCAACTTTAATGTTGGTGATAATTGTGTCACCATTGCACATACATACTTCAAACTTGGCATGCATGTGCAACTTATGGAGGCGAACATTTTTAGGAATGACTTATTAAGGTCAAGGTCAAAGATCATATAGGGAGCATAGTGTTTCACAAACACGTTTTGTTCTTTTGGCTAGTAAAATTAATGCTCCGTCCTTCTGTCTGTCCGCATACTCACAAATGGGTACTGGTGTGACTTTTTCCTCTGATCAGTTCTTATATGACTAGTCCCACAAGTAATACATATTTTTGGCTCTAACTTTGGAATGGAATGATCTGGTAGCTAACCCCAACCCTATGTCCCACAATTTTAGGTTAATATCACAAGAGATGGCCAGGTTAATGTCACAAGAAATGGCCAGGTTAATATCACAAGAGATGGCCAGGTTAATGTCACAAGAGATGGCCCGGTTAATGTCACAAGAACTGGCCAGATTAATGTCACAAGAGATGGCCAGGTTAATGTCACAAGAAATGGCCAGGTTAATGTCACAAGAGATAGAGATGGCCAGGTTAATGTCACAAGAGATGGCCAGGTTAATGTCACAAGAAATGGCCAGGTTAATGATTTTACTTGCGTGACTAGTCAGAAAAAGTCACACAACTACCCATTGGTGAATGCGGATGTCTGTCTGTCAGATTTTAATTGGTCCACACTTTCTACAAAAGCTTTGGTCGGATTTTCATGAAACTTTAAAGGGCCGATCAGCACCATGCCTAGTTGTGCATATCTTATTCCTGTTCTGGTTCGATGATTTTCTGCAGTTATGTGACTTTGAATTTTTACATGGAAATTTTTGTCTGCACGGTTTCTCCAAAACCTTTGATCAGATTTTCATGAAACGTCATAGGATTGATCAGCACTATGCCTAGTTGTGCATATATTACTCCTGTTCCAGTTTGATGATTTTCTGCAGAGTTATGGGACTTTGAAATGTTTAAATGGAAAATTTTGTCCACACAGTTTCTCCAGATCCTTTGGTTGCATTTTCATGAAACTTCATAGGATTGATCAGCACTATGTCTAGTTTTGCATATCGTATTCCTGTTCTGGTGTAATGATTTTCTGCAGAGTTATGGGACTTTGAAATGTTTACATGGAAAATTTTGTCTGCACGTGGGGGATGGGGGAGACATCAGTTTTTGTATCAAAAACAATTTTAGTTCTAATTTATATTCATGATGTCATCATTTCTTTCATGAATGCTCATGGAGTAGAGGGTTAATAATACAATATCTTTTTTATGCCTCCTACCCTCCACTTACAATGTGAGAGGCATGTAGCCAAACTCATATCCGTCTGTAAATATGTATCTACGACAAATTTCTTGTGTGTCCAATTCCTCATACACCACTTGGAGGATATACTTCCAACTATCCCAAATGAACAATACTGATATCGTGCTTGTCCAACTCGTCATGCTCTGTTGGGAGGAATTGTTTCAAACTGTCACAGATGAACAGCCTTGATGTGAATATGGTCTTAAAAAACATTTTGATCAGAGGTATGTGACTTTAAAAAGAATTCACTTTAAAACACACAATGAAAAAATCTGGTATAAATCCTCATACACCTCTTGTTGGATTTGCTTCAAACGTTCAAATATTAAACAATCTTGATGTGAAGATGGTTATGAATAATTAACTTCTGCGGTGGCTATTTTTAGCAAAGCTTCGGAACTTTGTGGGGTTTTTTTTTCATTTCTAAAAACGTACTTGATTTGGAGAAATATCAGCAGAAAGGGAGCATCTATGTCCTATGGACACAATTCTACTATCATCCAGTGTTAATTAATCCTTTATTTATTACAAAAAGATTTAATTCTTATTTTTCTCAATAATATGCCAATTAGATGCTAGTGTTCTACATGCGCTGCTATAAAAATGCATAATCCTTCTAATAATGCCTATCTTTTCTACCTGTTCTTCTTTCGGAAGAAATTAATGTAAATACTGGGTAACCTAACTTGTCTCTTGAATCCAGCTGAAAAATAATCTGAATGAGGATTCAGTCATATCCCACTGAAAAATAATCTGAACAAATGTGTATTGTCTTTGCTGAGTATAATGTGCACTATGTACTAGTACAAACAAACCTACGCCTTTGCACACAGAGTAGACTCAGATCAGATGGCTTCACAAAAAAATCATGTGTTAACATGTCATTTTATTGTTAATCTAATTAATATTCATGATGCCATAATTTCTTACATGAATATTCATGTAGCAAAGGGTTAAGTGAACTTAAATACCGGAATAAAAATGTTAAATATACTGCTTCTCTTGTCAGTTTGACCAATGCTTATGGCTATAATTTTTCACATAGTTCTAATATAAATTTTGCATTATAAAGCACAGGTGTTGTTTTATTCATTAAGTAGGGCATTTACATAACAAGGTCTGTGGTCGGCAGTAAATTTCTCTGAGTGACATGCAATCAACTACTCAAACTTGTACTTAATTGACTTGTCCAAAGACTGATGATTTCTAGCTGTTCTGGTGATATACTGACTAATCAGATAAAGGCTTTTGCACCTTCACCTCCAACAGAGCTTTCTTGATATAAGTGCAAACATATTAAATCTTGAAAATAAAGCATTTGCTATATGCTTTTGCATGTTTAAATTACATTTTGCAAAGGTTTTCACAAGTTCTAGAGTCTGTAGGTATTGATGACATACAGTTTGGGTGGAGTGATCTCCCTTATACTGCCATTTAGCACTGATTGAACACTTTACCCAGTGAATATTTATACCCCCGCTAACGAAGTTTGAGAGAGGGTATATAGGAGTCAGTGTGTTGGTCTGTCGGTTGGTCTGTCTGTCTGTCCATGGCACAAATCCTGGTCATGGCCCCTATATCTTTGATTTGCAATCAAGGCAGGTGAGTGATAGTTCTAGTTTTGTCAGAAATAAGGACTTAACCCTTTCCTCCATAAATACATAAATACGCCTTTGTATTAGTCACTTCTTGAAACAATTGTGATAAATAGAGCATTTGCTCCATAGGAGCAAATGCTCTATATTTATCAAAATGGTTTCTGTACTGCACAAGTCTAACATTTTCCTTTTCTCTAATAAATCCCCCTTTTCGGTAGATTTATTCAAAGACGTTTGGTCTAAAAATATTCTATGAGGGAATGGGATAATAAAGATTAATTTGATTATTAGTTATACTAGCAAATGAACATAGAAATGTTTGGCCATGGAAGAAACTGTAAAATCAGATTTATATAATTCCATAAGCAAACAGAGCAGACCCTGATTAGATGATTCCATTAGGAGCCATCTGATCTAGGTCTTCTCTGTTTGCAAAGGTGTAGAAAGGCATATTTATGGTGTAAAAGGTTAAATCAGTTTTTTCTTGTAGTAAATTTGATTTTATGAACAACAGAGACCATTGTTATTTCATAACTCGCAAAATGTTTAGTTAATTTGATTGGAAGTGATCTTACAACTGAACTGTTTACTGTAACAACCAATTATATTTGAACACAGGGTTTCCACGTGATAGTTACATTGATACATGTACCTGACTTTACCATAAAAGCAAGTAGGTATTATAATGAGAACGAACTTTTTCCTCATATTTTGCCCTAAAAAATCAGATACATTCTATAACCAGATGTACAAAAGAAGGAATTCATGTCCCACTGAAACATTATCTGAAAAAGGATGTCCTGCTGGAAAATAACCTGAACAAGGGTGTAGGCATGTCCCACTGAAAAGATTCTGGACAAGAGAATAGTTATGTCCCACTGGAATATAATCTGAACAAGGGTATATTCCTGTCCCTCTGGAAGATATTCTGAGCATGGGTATAGTCATGTCTCACTTGAAGATAATCTGAACAAGAGTATAGTTTCCTCCCTCTGGAAGATAATCTGAGCAACGGTATAATCATGTCTTACTGGAAGATGATCTGAACAAGGGTATAGTCCTCTCCCTTTGGAAGATAATCTAAACAAGGGGTTCCCTCCCTCTGGAAGATAATCTGAACAAGGGTATAGTCTGGTATAGTCCTGTCCCTCAGGAAGATAATCTGAACAAGGGTATAGTCATGTCCCTTAGGTAAATAATCTGAACAAGGGTTTTGTTATGTAAAGGCGAAAAAACAAAAACAATTACAGATAGATGAATGTTGTGGTGATTGTTTTAAGAAACTGTTGTAAATGAACAAAAGAAACAAATTACTGGAATCCTTTACCTGAAAGATTACCTGTGGATTTGTATAGATCTAATTACCTGCAGATTTGTATAGATCTAATTACCTGTGGATTTATATAGATCTAATTCTTCTGTTTCTGCCATCTACAACACCTGCAGGAGTCATCTGATCAGGGCCTACTTTGTTTGCAAAGATTTGAAACAGTATCTCTATCAGCTTTAGTGTAAAACTTATTCAAAGTTCTCTTCTCTTTAGGTGTATGTGCATATGCAAATCACCCTGGAATCGTGGGTACGGAAGTGTTCAGAAATTTAAATCTGTTCTTAAGGATTTTGTTTAACAAGATACTGAAATATAGTTATATAAAGGTAGGCATTTTAAATCAGAAATCGGTTCCTGCGCTATTTTTTTTTTGCCCGTGTCAAACTTGACTTCTGCCTGACTTCAGTTCTATTTTTAGTATTGTTCATGATTTGGCATTCCAGCAGCCAATTAACCCTTCGCTTGCTATTCACGTCAATATACCTACCTGTAAATAGTGAAGACCCAGATGAGACAGCTCCTGCAGGAGCTGTCTCATCAGGGTCTGCCCTATTTACAAGTTGATTGTGCTACCAGTTCATTCCACAGCAGTGATTGCACAGCGAAATACGTGTACATAGTGCAGATATATGTAATTATACAACAGGGCATGGGTAAAGAAGGAGAAATGTGTTTTTAAAATTCAGCAAGAGAAGGGTTAATGGTTGTCAACAAAAAATGTTTGTTTGAAATTTTAAAACTGAAGTATATCTACTTTGTACTTTGTACTACTTTATTACTTGTAGTAAGCAATGATTTTGGTAAATGAAATTATAATGCTTTGAATTGGAGCATTATTTGTATTGAAGATAGAACTTCAAGTTGTTTAATTTTATCTTTGATACAGAACAACAGATAAATGTGCGTACTCAGATACTAAAATTGTCATTTCTTCACCAAATCCCATGTTGTGATGAGTCTTTAGAATCGTCTCTTCGTTGTGATGACTCTTTAGAATCGTCTCATCACAACATAGGGTTTGGTGGAGAAATAAATGAGTTATAATGTTGAAAATGTTTTAATTTACACACCTTATCTGGACCTCTGTTTGATAGGAGCAGTTTGACATGGTATTTTCTATGTAACCGGTATCCACAAATTGACCTACCCATGTATAAATTGTATTTTGCTTAAATTGTACTTTGCCTTGGAGATCAGAAAGGACAGGGGTTATTTTATTATCCTTACTCTCATACAAACACCTTTTCACGTCTTTGTTATAAAGCAGAACAGACTCAAGTCAGATGGCTCCTGTAGGAACCATCTGATCAGGGTATGCACGGCTTGCTTATGGAATTATATAGACTAACATAATAAAAATTTAATTTATGAATATTCATTAAGTGACCAGATTCCAATAAGGAAAGGATTATACTAAAATAGATGGGATTTTGTGGCCTATATTTGTTTTCAGATTTGAGATACAGAATGGCTTTTTTTCATTGCTGGTCTAGGTTTGACATCATTCTGCCCCTCAGCCTGGGTGTGTGAAAACGAACCTTGTGAGACACCTACCCTTCCTTAAAGTGCTAATTGAAAATTTGATCTTCACCTTCTTGAAGGTATAATCAGAACTGTAGATAAAGATGTGTATTCCAATATTAGTGGGAGTGGTGGCTCAGTGGTAGGACGTTAAGACTTGGGATCGAAGGGTCCCCGGTTCGAATCCTGCCATCGGACTATCAGAATTTTTCTGAGCAAAAAATGCATCCTTTGTTTGCTCCTCTCTCCCCAAGTGTATAAATGGGTACCTGTGAGGGAAATAAGCCAATGTGCCATGGCTGCCTTAGCGCCGAGTGTTAATGGCCGACTTATAACCCAGTGATCAGGGGGTAAATTGTGAAGTTTGGAGAATAATTATGTACATTGTATGTAGTTCCAGACTATAAACCTCACCTTTACCTTTTACCTTTACCTATTAAAATGGTACATTTTCCACCCCCCACCCCCCACTTAGAACTGCCGCAATGAGACAATTCTAAAGAGTTATCACAACATGGGGTTTGGTGGAGAAATAAAGGAGCTATTCTTTATCACATCTTATCTATTCCTCTGTATAATAATGTAAGCTGCACCAAGGTGAGAAGAAGGCACTTGAACATTGCAAAAACTTCATGGACCTAGATATTTTATGTACCAAAGGCTTCTCTAATTTCGTCCAAATGAATTACTAAGGTTAACATATACTTAATGTTTCATAGGGTATGTTTCTTCAATTTCATTTCAAATTTCTTACCAGAGTATCAGACTGTCTGGTTCTTGATGAGATGATGAGTTACATGGCTAAGTTACATGGCTAACTGGTGTATCTTCTGGATCCATATGGTTCACAAAACTTACTGCAGATTTGCCTAAAGTATACTGCTTCTTCAGAATCAGTAGTATTTTATCCAGTACATACTACATACTACACATACAATAGGCCATGGTCAGTACTGGCTTGAAATAAGCTTCAGATACTTTGAAACTATTTCAGATGCTTCAGAAGTTATTTGTTAGCCAACCTATAGTAACAACTACTCGTTAGAATTGTCTCATTCTAATGAGTAGTCATAGCTATGGGCTTGATGGAGAATGATTAGATTATTGTCTGGGTCTACATTGTTATGTACAAATACCTTTTTCTCTTGGTACAGCTTATATAAGGGAGTGTATAGAGACTTTCAGCATGTGTATTTTTTAACTGAATAATCCATGACCCATGTCTCAATAAAATATATATTAGGGTTTTGCTGAAACAGTGAAGCCTGATACCAGCAACTAACAGACACACTTCATACAGTGTAGCCTCAGACCAGTAACTATCAGAGACACTGCATACTGTGTAGCCATAGACCAGGGACTGTCAGACACACTTCATACAGTGTAGCCTCAGACCAGCGACTCTCAGTCACTTCAAACAGTGTAATCTCAGGCCAACAGCTATCAGAGACACACTGCCTTACAGTGTAGCCTCAGACCAGCGACTCTCAGTCACTTCAAACAGTGTAACCTCAGGCCAGCAACTATCAGAGACACACTGCCCTACAATGTAGCCTCAGACCATCAACTATTAGATACACACTTCATGCAGTGTAGCCTCAAACCATCAACTATTAGATACACTCTTCATACAGTGTAACCTCAGACCATCAACTATCAGAGACACACTGCCCTACAGTGTAGCCTCAGACCATCAACTATTAGATACACACTTCATACAGTGTTGCCTCAGACCATCAACTATTAGATACACACTTCATGCAGTGTAGTCTCAGACCATCAACTATTAGATACACACTGCCCTACAGTGTAGCCTCAGACCATCAACTATTAGATACACACTTCATACAGTGTAGCCTCAGACCATCAACTATTAGATACACACTTCATGCAGTGTAGCCTCAGACCATCAACTATTAGATACACACTTCATACAGTGTAGCCTCAGACCATCAACTATTAGATACACACTTCATGCAGTGTAGCCCCAGACCATCAACTATTAGATACACACTGCCCGACAGTGTAGCCTCAGACCATCAACTGTTAGATACACACTTCATACAGTGTAGTCTCAGACCATCAACTATTAGATACACACTTCATACAATGTAGCCTCGGACCATCAACTATTAGATACACACTGCCCTATAGTGAAGCCCCAGACCATCAACTATTAGATACACACTTCATACAGTGTAGCCTCAGACCATCAACTATTAGATACACACTTCATACAGTGTAACCTCAGACCATCAACTATTAGATACACACTGCCCTACAGTGTAGCCCCAGACCATCAACTATTAGATACACACTTCATGCAGTGTAACCTCAGACCATCAACTATTAGATACACACTGCCCTACAGTGTAGCCCCAGACCATCAACTATTAGATACACACTTCATGCAGTGTAGCCTCAGACCATCAACTATTAGATACACACTTCATACAGTGTAGCCTCAGACCATCAACTGTTAGATACACTCTTCATACAGTGTAGTGTCAGACCATCAACTATTAGATACACACTTCATACAGTGTAGTGTCAGACCATCAACTATTAGATACACACTTCATACAGTGTAGCCTCAGACCATCAACTATTAGATACACACTTCATACAGTGTAGCCTCAGACCATCAACTATTAGATACACTCTTCATACAGTGTAGTGTCAGACCATCAACTATTAGATACACACTTCATACAGTGTAGTGTCAGACCATCAACTATTAGATACACACTTCATGCAGTGTAGCCTCAGACCATCGACTATTAGATACACTCTTCATACAGTGTAGCCTCAGACTAATGTAACTGTCAGACACATGGCATACAGTGTAGCCTTAGACCAGCAACTGTTAGATACACACTTCATACAGTGTAGCCTCAGACCATCAACTATTAGATACACTCTTCATACAGTGTAGCCCCAGACCATCAACTATTAGATACACACTTCATACAGTGTAACCGCAGACCATCAACTTTTAGATACACACTTCATACAGTGTAGCCTCAGACTAATGTAACTGTCAGACACATGTCATACAGTGTAGCCTTAGACCAGCAACTATCAGAGACACTACATACTGTGTAGCCCCAGACCAGTAACTATCAGAGACACTACATACTGTGTAGTCCCAGACCAGCAACTATCAGAGACACTGCAGATAGTGTAAGCTCAGACCAGTAACTATCAGAGACACAATTCCAACAGTGTAGCCTTAGACCAGCAACTATCAGAGACACTACATACTGTGTAGCCCCAGACCAGTAACTATCAGAGACACAATTCCATCAGTGTAGCCTCAGACCAGCAACTATCAGAGACACACAGCTTACAGTGTAGCCTCATGCCAGCATTAATTCAGTTTGGCACCATTTTGATAACTTTATAACCCTTTCGATGCTAGCGATGGATTCTCCCACCACTAATGACCTATGCAAACAGTTTGGATTTAGATCAGGCCCCACATAATGTGGGGCTTGATCTGAGATCTAAACTGCTTGCCTTTGAAACTCAACTTCAGAAAAAAATTAGGAAGAAAATTAATATTTATGAATATGCTGCAGACGACAATTGCAGATGGTAAAATTACCCAGCATGCAAAGAGTTAAATTAGACTGATGACATAGCAGCAAAAAATGTAGAATCTGATCAAATAGCTCTTCCAGAAGCCGTTTGATCTGGATGATGCACTATTTGTCCAGGTCTGTCTGTCTTTGGGAATTATGGTAGGTATATTTACAAAACATTGTCGGTGTGGACCAACCACCTCATTCAATATTTGTGGTCTACACTGTCTGATACCCTTTTACATCTGCTGTGTTTTAAGAATTGATCTTGAAAGTGTAGATCCTTTACTAAGTGTTAAATGTAATAACATAGATGCATCTCCAGGTGTACAAGCTGACAAATGGAAATTTATTACAAGACTTGAATAGATGTCTTTTTAATTACTTGTCTAGGGGTGACCTCATTAAGCCTTCATCCAGGATGTGTGAGAACGAATGTTTTGCGACACCTACCATGGTTTCTTAAACTGGTGGTTGACTATTTGATCTTCCCATTTTGGAAGGTATAATTTATTTAAGCTGCACCTCTGTGGGGAAAAAGGACACTTGTTGTAGACCCAGATCAGCTAACATATTTCCAAGGCTTCTCTAATGCTTACCACTTGTTAATCAGTCACTGCTTACTATGTCTGTGCAAACAAAGTAGACCCAGGTCAGGCGGCTCTTGTAGGAGTTGCAAACAGAGTAGACCCAGGTCAGACGGCTCCTGTAGGAGTTGCAAACAGAGTAGACCCAGGTCAAATGGCTCCTGTAGGAGTCGTCTGTTCAAGCTCTGCTCTGTTTGCTTATTGAATAATACAAACATGATTCTTCAGTTTCTCCCATCCATGGCCAACCATTCTTGTGTACATGTGCCATAATGAAAACTATTCTAAGTATAATTCATGATGCCATTATTTCTGACATGAATATTTATGGTGTTAAGGTTTAAAATCTGTCCACCACCTACTGCAAGTACAACAGACCCTAGTGTGAACTGTTTTAAACTTCTACTCCATATATATACAGTTTAACACCTCTGCAAACAGAGTTAATCCAGATCAGATAGGAGCCGTCTGACCAGTGTCTGCTCAGTTTTCTAATGGAACTACATGTATAGTAAAACTCCTCTAATGCGACCAGCAAAAACGGACATAATTCACAGTTGCAGAGGCAGGTGTTAATGCAGGGCGAAAGTTATGCAGAAAGCTCCTAGGAGCTTTCTGCATAACTTTCGTCCTGCATTAAGCAACCACCTGCTTATAAAGACAGGCATGTTTATTCATTAAGTGGTGGCAGTACAGGGGTTCTACAGTATATAGATCTGATTGAACATTCCTGTGTTCATAATTATGTCATTATAAGAATTCATCATATTAATATTTGTGATGTCATTATTTATGATATTAATATTCATGACATAAAGGGTTAAAATATGACTAGAGCTGCAGAATAGAGAAGTATTTCCATTGCCAAAATCTATAGATGCTACTACTTATGGACACCATAACCCTTTCCCTCATAGGCTATTTTTAGATCCTACCTCCTTGAATAAATCTACCAAAAAGGAGCATTAACTAGAGAAAAGGATTTTTTTTAGAATTTTGTAGTTTGAAACAATTGTGATAAATAGAGCATTTGCTCCTATGGGAGCAAATGCTCTATTTATCACAATGGTTTCACAAGGTGACTTTTGCAGAGGCATCAATATGAGGGAATGGGTTAATTGATAAATATTTATGTAAGAAATGATGGCATCTTTGATATCAATAACATTGAATTTTATAACATGTGGCATATTCAAACAGGAAATATTGGCCAAGACAGAAACTGTAGAATCATATCTATATTTATTCTATTAGCAAACAGACTTAATAGACCCTTTTCAGACGACTCCTGTATGAGCCATCTGGGCCCGTATTCACAAAGCGCTGAGTCTGAAACTTAGACTCAAAACTCAAACTGAGTATGTGAACATCTCAACCATGCCTCGGCAAAATGGAATGAAAATTGCCATAAATAATTATTTTACAGCTTATATTAACATACTCATTTCCCAAGTTGATCAAAACGATACTATTCAAGCTTTGGTAGTTTCCATTCGGAGTATTGAGTCCGAGTTTCAGACACAGTGCTTCGTGAATACGGGCCCTGATCTGGATCTACTCTGTTTGCAAAGATGTTAAAAACCGTATAGTTTCACAGAGATGATTCTGATAATGAACAATCTATCTGGGTCTTCTTTTTTTACAAATGCATATTTATGGAGTAAAGAGCTTAAATCATTTCACCAGAATAATTCTGGTAAATAGTCACAACTACATGTATTGGCTTGACTGAGATATTCTTGATTAATCTTGTGATTTATGATCCTAGTGGCTATTGATCTGGGTCTACAGTGCTAGTTTGGTACAATGGCCTTCTTCCCATAATTTGATTAATGAAAAGGGCTATGTGTGTATAGACCTTCAGCACGCTTTTGCTATTACTCTAATAAACCTTAGTATTCAGACCCAATCCCCTCTCTCTACAATTTATTAAGCTGAATTCAGTTTGGCATCCTTTTAATAATTATACCCCCGCAAACGAAGTTTGAGAGAGGGTGTATAGGAGTCAGTGTGTTGGTCGGTCAGTTGGTCTGTCTATCTGTCCATGGCACAACCTGGTTCAGTCCACTTATTTACATAACCCTTTGAGATAAAGCTTTCAAATTTTACACAAGTGCCTACCATCACAGGCATCATCTGCAGGCAAGAGTACATAAGTCTTTCAACATTTTGACAGAATTATGGCCCCTTTTATGGTTGGTCTGTCTGTCTGTCCGTGGCACAACCTGGTTAAGTCCACTTATATACATAACCCTTTGAGATAAAGCTTTACAACTTTACACACTTGTCTACCATCACAGGCATGTTGACAGAATTACGGCCCTTTTTATGGCTGGTCTGTCTGTCTGTGGACTTACATAATCCATTGGGATAAAACTTTGAAACCTTACACACTTGTTGAATTTAAATTTGGTAAATGTAATAACCATTAATGGTAGAAGCAATTTTCATGAGTTTACCGATGAGCATTGCAGAATTAAATCCCTTTGAACTTTGATTATTTTTTTGTCATTTTGGCATGAAATATGAGGAGTTGGTGTCGCGAACCCCTCCTTCAATTTGAAAGTTATTGAATTGATACTTGCCATACATAAAAACCACGAATAGAAGATGTGCATGACGCAATTTTCATATGTTTGTTGCAAGCATTACAGAATTATCTCCCATTGAACTATGATTATTTTTGTGTTTTGGTCCTGTTACATGGGTAGTTGGGGTCACAAACTTGGATTTGCTATCAAAGCTGTCATGTGGGGGTATTCATCACCTTTAGTGATAGTTATAGTTTGTATTAGACTAACATAGAAGCAAATAGTGTACACTGCTCTTTCAGAACACATTGCATCAACATAGTGTAGCTTCAGACTAACGACTACCGGACACATTGCATCAACATAGTGCAGCTTCAGACTAAAGACTGTGTCGGACACATATTGCATCAACATAGTGTAGCTTCAGATTAAAGACTATGTCGGACACATTGCATCAAGTTCATCAACATAGTGTAACTTAAGACTAAAGACTATGTCAGACACATTGCATCAACATAGTGTACTTTCAGATAAAAGACTGTGTCAGACACATTGAATCAACATAGTGTAGCTTCAGACTAAAGACTATGTTGGACACAATGCATCAACATAGTGTAGCTTCAGACTAAAGACCCATAGTCACATTATATCAACACAGGGTAGCTTCAGACTAAAGACCAATAGTCACATTGCATCAACACAGTGTAACTTCGAACTGAAGACAGTGCAAGACACATTGCATCAACACAGTGTAGCTTCAGAGTAAAGACTGTCAGACACACTGCATCATACATTGTTTGAGAGAGCCTCAAAGACACCTTTTTTGATTGTGTGACTCATAAAGCAACTTTGTGTGACTCATAAAGAACAACCTTATTTGTGAGACTCATAAAGCAATCTTGTTCGTGAAACTTTTAAAACATTCTTGTTTGTGTGACTCTTAAAGCAGCCTTGTTTGTGTGACTCATAAAGCATTCTTGTTTGTGTGACTGTTAAAGCAGTCTTGTTTGTGTGACTCATAAAGCAACTTTGTGCGACTCATAAAGCATCCTTATTTGTGAGAGTCATAAAGCAAATTTGTTTGCTTCAGTCTTGCTTTCTGACCCATATTATGCAGTCTTAAGAAACCATATTAACCTTACGTATTTGGATACCCAATCTCCTCTCACCACTGGGTTGATATAGCTCACCACTGGGTTGATATAGCTCACCACTGGGTTGATAAAGCTCACCACTGGGTTGATATAGCTGGGTTAGTCAATACTACACCATTATGATAGTTTAACCCTTTCCTCCATAAAAACGCCTTTCTGCACCTTTGCAAACAGAGAAGACCCTAATCAGACAGCTCCTATAGGAGCCGTCTGATCTGGGTCTACTCTTTTTGCAAATGTGTGAAAAGGCATTTATATAACGAAAAGGGTTAACCCATATCATGCTCTAAAAATTATGTCTCCTAAACCTTGATCTTTTACAATTTTAGGTATTTCAGATTCATACAAGCTTTTCGAGGGCTTTAAGCCCTCGTTTTTAAAGTTTTAACCCTTTACTCCATGAATATTCATGTAAGAAATAATGACATCATGAATATAAGCTAGATTAATTGTTATAATAGCACACAGATGCATCAATTTTTGGCCATAATAGAAACTGTAGAATCATATCTGTATTTTATCATAATCAAACAGAGCAGACCCTGATAAGACGGCTCCTAAGGCAAAGGCATAGAAAGGTGTATTTATAGAGTAAAGGGTTAACCCTTTCCCTCATACAAACGTGTTTTCACGCATTTGCAAACATAGTAGACCCAGATCAGACGGCTCCTAGAGGAGCCATCTGATCTGGGTCTACTCAGTGTTTGCTAATGAAATTTGATAGTCCTGTACTTTTTAGTTTCTAAAATGGCTACAATGCTCCATCTCCTATATTTCATTTTAACTATTTTGTCCATGAACGATCAGTACGTACTGAAATTTGATATAAACATAGAACAGGGAAAGGGTTAAGGAACTGTTGACTGAGTATATATCAAACAGCTTGGATCTTGGTGAGACACCATTTTATCCTTTACGCTATAAATAGTCTAATCAATATTAACAACGTCGTTATTTATGTCTCCCCCAGTATACTGGGGAGACATTTTGTTATTGTGCGTGGCGTGTGACCGTCCGTCCATCGTCCATCCGATTTTAATTTGTCGGCACAGTTTCTCCAAAAGCTTTGGTCGGATATTCATGAAATTTCTTAGGATTGGTCAGCACCATGCATAGTTGGGCATATCCTATTATTGTTTTGGGTCGATGATTTTCTGCAGAGTTATGGGACTTTGAAAATTTTACATGGAAAATTTTGTCCACGTGGGGGCTGGGTGGAGGGGGGAGACATCAGTTTTTGTATCAAAAACAATTCTAGTTCTTACATGAATATTCATGGAGCAAATGGTCAAATCCTGTTTACAAATGCCAGTGACCAGGTTACGCTTAGCGTGATGAGGGTTAACCCTTTACTCCATGAATATTCAAAGAAGAACTAATGACATCATGAATATTTATTAACTGATATTTTATAATGACTCTATGAACAAGGGACGCTATTTTCGAGACAGAAATTGTAGAATCATTTGTTTATTATTTCAGAAGCAAACAGTAGACCCTGATTGATGTGAGATGGCTCTTACAGGTGTCATCTGATCTGGGTCAACTCTATTTGCAAATGTATTAAAAGGAGCATCTTTGGAGATAAGGGTGAAACTTGATCAATGTTTCTAACCGAATCTTACAAAGATAGCCTTACTTACCAAGTCCTACCCATCTATGATCTGGATATGCACAGTTTTCTTCATAAATTAGTTTAATTGCCATCATTAGACTTGTATGTAGTTGTTAATGATTTCTTTAATTAATATGTCTTCTCAGGCTTTTGCAAACAAAGCAGACCCAGATGAGACTGCTCAGCCGTGTGATATTGGTCTGCTCTGTTTGCTTATGGAATTATGTAGATCTGATTCTGCAGTTTTTATCAATTCAAAAACTTCCCTTGAAAAAATTACCTTTTTAAAAGTCAGCTAATAAATATTCATGACATCATTATTTCGTACATGAATATTGAACAGGTAAAGGGTTAACTCTAAAAAATGAAAATTAGACTTGTTCAAAATTCAGTCATTCCAATCAGGAATATGAGCATCACCCATGGTGGGAAAGCTCACCATTATAGTGTGTTTTCAGATGTGGAAGCGTATTGTGTACATCCAGGAGTGGTAGCTACAGCAATTTGGAGAAATCTGCCTATTCATATGGCTTTTCTGATTGCAATACCAAAGTTTTTCTTAATGAAGGTGAGACAGTGCACATAAATCATGTCTGGGCAGATGAATCATGCATGAACAATTATATCGGAACAGAGCTACAGATAAAGATGCGTACCCAAATACTAAAATCGTCATTTCTCCACCAAACCCTATACTGTAACCACTCTTTAGAATCGTCTCAAAGAGATGATTCTAAAGAGTGGTCACAGTATAGGGTTTGGTGGTGAAATAAAGAAGTTATTCCTGAAAATGATTTAATATACACATCTTATCTGGAGCTCTGATCAGAACTTTTGATTGTTGTACTGTTAGTTTCTTAACTCTTTACTCCATGAATGTTCACTGCAAGAAATCATGACATCATTAATATTGATTAGATTAATTGTTATAATAATAGCTCATGGCCACAGGTTGTGTTGGCCATGACAGTAATTGCAGAATCATATCTATATTACATCATAAGCAGAGTAGACCCAGGTGAGACGCTCCTGCAGGAGTTGCTGGATCTAGTTCTACTCATTTTGCAAAGGCATAGAATGGCGTATTTATGGAGTAAAGGGTTAACGTGTTATAAGTGGAATTTGTGTGATGTCAAAAGAGGTATGTTTTAGTTGTTTTAGCAAAGGCATATCTTTTGACCCTTTCCCTCATATAAACATGTTTTTACGCATTTGCAAACAGAGTAGACCCAGATCAGACGGCTCCTAGAGGAGCCGTCTGATCAGGGTCTACTCTGTTTGCTAATAGAGTTTGATAGATCTGTTTCATTGCTTTCTAAAATGGCTGCAATGTTCCACCTTCCATATTTCTTTATAATTATTTTGTCAATGATTATTCAGTATAGGTATTGACATTTGGATTAAATATAGGACAGGGAAGGGTTAACTCCTTCGTACATAGAGACGTATTTTGGCTGCTCTGTAGAGTAGATCCAGTTCAGATAGTTCCTGTAGGAGCTGCTTGATCAGTCTCTGCTCTGTTTGCTTATATAATATCTTAAATCTGACTATGTTCTATTTGGCATAGCTATGTATTCATTTGTTTTAGGTAACACTAACAGTGCATGCATGGTGAATGATTTGCGACATCTGTTGTATGTTTTGCACGGCATCACTGTGCACTCTTTGAATTCTGAGTATCCTGAGTGAAATTGCCAGTCACTGTTAAATTAACCCTTTTTCTTAAAGTAAATGCCTTTCCATGCATTTGCAAACAAAGTAGACCCAGATCAGATGGCTCCTGTAGGAGCCATCTGATCAGGGTCTGGGCTGTTTGCTTATAGTACAATATAGATCTGATTCTACATTTTCTGCCCGAGCCAAAACATCCTGTGTACATAATTATGCTGTTATTAAAATGCAGCTAATAAATATTCATGGTACATATCATTATTTATTCTTGATCAGAGTGCTGCTCTAGGAACCTTCTAATCTGGATCTACACTGTTTTAAACTGCCACTGCATGCATTTTCAACATTCCAAGAGTTGAACTTGTACCTGTTACATTGTAGCATATTTGTTGTAAATTATTAACGTGTTTTCTTACCTGGATTTAAAGTAATATGGTTACTAATCTCAATTACATGTAGCTTTAACCATAAAAAGAATTATGGTTAAGAGCAGCTCATAGCCTAGCCCTGTGCAGCAATGTGGTTCAGTCTTGCCAGAATCTGGCTTGGCAAAGCACCATACTTCATAGTCTTGCCAGGATCAAGTATTGTCAAAAGTCTTGCCAGCGTCTTACTGATATATTAACCCAATAGTTCATGTATTTGTAGCTTTCATATTTTATTGCATTTTAACCCAATAGTTCCGGTATGTGCGGCTTTCATATTTTATTGCATTTTAACTCAATAGTTCATGTAGATGTATGTATATAGCTTTCATATTTTATTGCATATTAACCCAATAGTTCAAGTATATGTGCCTTTCATATTTTATTGCATTTTAACCCAGTAGTTTCTTTGCATGTGGCTTTCATTGCATATTATCCCAATATTTCCATTACATGTTACTGTATGTGTGGTTTTCATAGAGGACATAAACCTTTAGCCTTCTATGGACGGATGAGTGAATTCCTATGCAAACAGTTTGGATCCAAATGAGATGCCTTGGCGTCTCATCAGGATCTGAACTGTTTGACACCCTGATGGCATTTTGGTAGACAAATTGACTATAGCTTGATTTTGGAAATGTAGTAGGTAAAGAATTATGTAAAAATAATTTGCTCAGCAGGCTAAAGGTTAAATTATTAACACACAATATTTCTGTATCATTTAGTTATCAGAGGTAAAGGTGTAAATTAATACTTTTTAGCTCACCTGAACATGAATTGCTCAAGGTGAGCTGTTGTGATAGTTCTGTGTCTGTTGTCTGTCCGTCTGTCTGTCTGTCTGATACACTGTTTTCATAACACTTCTCCCAGTAGGTAACACATATAATACATTTCCCACCAATTGACAGAGCTCCGGATGAGATGTGTCAATTAAAATATTTTCAAGTATCATAACTTCTTTATTTCTCCACCAAACCCTATGTTGTGACCACCCTTTAGAATTGCCTCTTTGATACTATTCTAAAGAGTTGTCACAACATACACATGTAGGGGAAAGAAGAGACAAATCTAGGTCACAACACAGGGTTTGGTGGAGAAATAACAATTTTAGTATTTGAGTATGCACAGTTATCTGTAGCTCTGAATTGACACACATGTTCCCATGAACACTGTTGCTGTGTGTGAGGTTGACAACAGTAGATGTGTTTTACCTGCATTTCAGGCATAACAGCACACAGTCTGCACCCAGGACCTGTACCAACAAAACTTCTTCGCAAATTCTACCCTACATTGCTCCTACCTTTATACCCGATTGTTGCACATTATTTTTTAAAGGTACATGTACTGACACACATTCAATGCATTCCATTCTTTAACCAATTGTATGCTGAATTATAATATTTTACTCTTCTCTCAATGAATACTGATGAAGCAAACCACCAAACAAAACAATATATTTTATTGTAGATTTTTATGGTAAACTGTGAAGAACCTAATCAGGAGCCCTCTGATCTGGGTCTAAACTGTTTGCAGATTACTGATATTAAATGTTTTTTTGCATAATTTAATAAGGGGTTAATTCCAATTTAAATAATATTTTTTTCAGGATTTAATTTTTTTTGGACACATTGAACATGTTATTTTGGAATTTTACTTTTTGACAGTTAAAAACAAGTGAAGTGGCATTTTCAACTACTGTAGCCTCAAATCAGAGGATACCCCAGTCAGAGTCTGCCGGTCTGCACTGTCAATCAAAATCCTCTCACAAATTACACCCTTTCATACTCTATGGATTCTGTCATCAAGCACTGATGGACCATTCCACCTTGAACCAATCAGCATCCATTGAGTTAAACCCACCCATAGGCTATTTTAGACCCAACCTCTTTGAGTAAATCTATTGAAGAAGGAGCATGTATTAAACACAAGAAAATTTTAGAATCGTGTAGTTTCAAAACCATTGTGATAGAGTATTTGCTCCATAGAAGCAAATTTTAGAACTATTTATCACAGTGGTTTAATAAAGTGACTTTTAGAAAGGTGTCAGAATGTTTCAGTATGAGGGAACAGGTTAACCCATTCCCGCATATTGACGCCCCTGTAAAAGTCACTTTCTGAAACCATTGTGATAAATAGTTATAAAATTTGCTTCTATGCAGAAACAAATGCTCTATTTATCACAATGTTTCAAAACTACAATTTTTAAAGTGTTCCTTTTCTCTATTAAATTCACCTTTTTGGTAGATTTAATCAAAGAGGTAGGATCTAAAGGTAGCCTATGTGGGAATGAGTTAAATTATTGACACATAATCCATGGTTTTCCACAGTCAACTCTTTATCCAGCTAATTGTTACCTCGATGGCATTTGCCAACAACTTGGATCCACTTAAAGGCCTATGTCACAATGGTTTATGCGCAACTCTGTGCGCATGTGAAATATTTTACGCGGGTAATGTAAATCAGAGCACCGTGGAAATATTTGTTGCACACAGAGTAAAGTAATACACAATCACTGTTGAAATGATGTTAAACTCAATGTCTAGGTCTAAATAAAGTAACTAGATTAAGATTTACGGCCGATTCAATGACTGTTTATTTATTAACTATTCTTTAAACTTGTATCTACATAACATGATGATGTTGACGATGTTGCATGGTAGTTTACGCCGTCGTGTAAACGTAGGATAAGAAGGTGACATTTTCAGCAATAGGAATAGGGTAATACAGGTTAAGGATCATTGTCAAACAAATCTATATACTTGTTAGTTTAACCTTATTTTATTTATCAACATTTGTGCATTTTTTGTGTCACCTGCCGAGAGACAGTGTGTCACTTAGGGGTCACTTTTCTGTCGTCTGTCCGTATTTCTCTCCGTCCGTCTGTCTGTCCATCACACTTTCTTTTTTTGGCTTTCATTTCTCAACTAATCATTATAGAGCTTTCAAATTTCACACATGGAACAAGCATGATGAGAGGAAGTGTCATGCACAAGGGCATCAATATTTCATGAGTTATTCCCCTTTTTCATATTAACAATAAGTTTTTGTGTCAGCTGCGAGCAGGTGACACACGTGTTCCTCCGAACACTGACTTGTTCATATACAAAGGTGGCTTATAATGATGCACAATGTTGAGGTTTGCACTTCTCATTAGACACAATAGTGCAGTGTTGATGACAGGTGTCGTGACTTAATTATGGTGTATTGAAAAAAATAGCATGGTTAAGTCCCATTTTTATTTCTTCATATTGATTTGAATTATATTTGCTACCACTATAGAAATAATGCAAAAAATCTGTCTGCTATGACATTCCTTATTTATACCTTTTCCATTTTTCATTCGTCAAATTACCTCCATTTTGGTATTTGTTTGTCACGAAATAAATGCTTAAAATTTTGTAATTCTGAAAACTAAACATTTATTCTACTTGTAAGACTTACATGGATGTGTTTCAAATCAAATTATATACATTTTGCAGATGATTCTTTCATATTTGTTGATTCTCTCATGTTGTTTAGAAAAACAGGTATTTAGACACAAACACCCATTAAAAGGACCATTAGTGGCCATGTTCAAAGGATCATATCTCGGAAAAGAGCACAATGACCCCATAAAAATTTGACTCCTTCCAGTTCAACCTTTTTGGATAACTATTTACTGATAATCAAACAGCTTGGATCCTGATGAGACGCTGAGGTTCTCGGTGTCTCACATGTGGATCCAAGTAGTTTGTAAATGTGAGTTGAAGTCCCACTTTGCAGAGAGTTGGATAAGGGTCAAAAAGGTATTTGATAATACAGTAAAACCTTGATTATTTGAATGCTAAAATACCATTATTATCGATCTTTAAGACAGGTGGTAGCTTAATGCATGGTGACAGTCATGCAGAAAGCTCCTCTAGGATTAAGTTAAGCCATCTGCCTAAAAGGGTCTAAATTCTTCTATACAGAGAATTAGAATGATCGAGATTTTATTGTATTTCATTGTATCATTATATCAGAAGCACATATCCATAATCCACACTAATTACGTATTACATGTACTAATATTGGCATATTTGACTATGTTACAAAGAAGGCATCAGGAATCTAGAGCTGTATATATAAGTCATATTTAGTAAATCCTTTATGTCTTGAATATTCATATATTAACTCTTTCCCTTATATAAACGTGTTTTCACGCACTTGCAAACAGCATAAACCCAGATCAGACGGCTTCTAGAGGAGCCGTCTGATCAGGGTCTGCTCTGTTTGCTAATAGAATTTGATAGATCTGTTTCTTTGCTTTCTAAAATGTCTACAATATTCCACCTTCAATATTTCATTGTAACTATTTTGTCCATGAATATCCAGTAAGTAATGAAATTTGGAATAAACATAGAACAGGGAAAGGGTTAATTAGCTGAATACTTATAATGGCCTAATTATGAAGACTGGAAATTTTGGTCATTGCAAAACTGTAGAATGTGATCTATATTGTTTAATATGTAATTATAGAGAACTCTGCTCAGATATCTCCTACAGAATGAGGACCAGTCTGATCTTGGTCTACTCTGTTTCCAAAAATGTGTCTGTATCCGATAAAGGACAACGGTTTACCCCTTTACACTCCATAAATACATCTTTGCTAAAGGGATAGACTCAGATCACACAACTCAGGGTTTTCTCCTGACATACTATGGATATGATTCAGCAGTTTATGCCATGGTCAAAAATTGCATGTGCCATTATAAAAATTCTTCTAATTAATATGTATGATGTCATTATTTCTTACACAAATATTCATGGAGTAGAGGTTTAAAGGAGATTATATTTGTGCTTCAGACGGCTGAGGAAGGTGCTCAGACAAGTATTTACTGTGCTGTGAGTGAGGAACTGGACGGCATCTCAGGCAAGTATTATGTCGACTGTAAAGAAGCTGAGGAGCAAGCATCAGAGACCAGTAGAGATATGGGACTGGCTAAGAAACTATGGGAGGTCAGCGAAAAACACACTGGACTTGGGCAGACCAAATAATACAGATTTGGTCGAGCATTTAAGTGAATGGACTGAATATGACTCTTGGTTCAACTGGAGAAGAGTTTCACCAAATAGACAGATTTAGTATCTATTATGTATGTTGCTTTTAGAAAGTCTTGAAAAGTTCAGAGCTAATAAAGCCATCAATTTATACATTATACATTTTACAGTCTGTTATACTATAGAATTGACAAGTTTGTTAACTTTGACCTTTTAAATCTTTATCTTAGAGGCACTGCCCATTATAAATATTAACTAGTTCATTTCCTTATTAACCCTTTACTCTATAAATACACATTGCTTTGCCCTTGCAAACAGAGTAGACCCAGATCAGATGGCTCCTGTTGGAGCCATCTGATCAGGGTCTGCTCTGTTTGCTTATAAATGAAATAATAAAGGTCTGATTCTACAGATTCTGCTATGGTCAAATATTCCTGTATTCATTATGCTATTGTAAAAATACAGTTAAGTAATATTTACATATTCATTATTTCATAATAAATATTTTTAGATAACCCCTAACCTCATTAGTTATAATACAAAAATCTATCACTTCATGAATATTTGGTGACTGAGTTTGTGTAATGGTACCAGGGTCCATGCTTATAAAGCTTTTAGTTGAGTCTGAGTTTCGTTCTCAAGCTTTTGATTGGTCAGATTTGAGTTCTCAAGCTTTTGATTGGTCAGATTTGAGCCAGAGGCTCAAATCTGACCAATCAAAAGCTTGAGAACGTACTCAGACTCAACTAAAAGTTTTATAAGCAGGGACCCTGAACAAGAGAACTTTTGGTCATGAAAAACCTTTAGGATCAGTTTTAAATATTTTTAGATGTACTCACAGTAGACACTGATGAGGTGGCTCCTACAGGAACCATCTGTTCTTGGTCTAATATGTTTTCAAAGACATTAATAAGTGTCTTTATGCGGTAAAAGGTGAACCCTTTGCTCAGTAATATTCCTGTGACAATGAATATTAATTGGCTTAATTTTTATGAATGTCTTATGAACAATTTAAGTTTTATGGGCATATTGTTTTTGCTGTCTGTCTGTTTGGTTGGTTGGCTGGTTAGTTTGTCCCTAACTTTAACATTGGTAATAATTTTGTCACCATTGCACATACATACTTCAAAGTTGGCATACATTTGCAACTTATGGAGGCAGACATTTTTAGGGGTGACTTATTAAGGTCACGTTTATACATCAAGGTAAAAGGTCATATCAGGGGCATAGTGTTTCACAAACACATCTTGTTGACCATGGTACACTCTGTAGTATTAGATATTTATTATTTCTTAACCCTTTCCTTCATATAAACGTGTTTTCACGCATTTGCATACACAGTAGACCCAGATCAGATGGATCCTATTGGAGTTGTCTGATCAGGGTCTGCTCTGTTTGCTTTTAACTCATTCTCAATTTACCGAAAAGGAGCATTAACTAGAGAAAAGCAAAATTTTAGAATGTTGTAGTTTGAATCCATTGTGATAAATAGAGCATTTGCTCCTATAGGAGCAACTGCTCTATTTATCACAATGGTTTCACAATGTGAATTTTATAGAGGCGCAAAAATGCGTCACTAGGGGGCAATGTGTTAATATTCATGGGGTAAAGGGTTAAAACTTGGGATGATTACAGGGACAAGGATGAGGATGTAATTTAATGTTGGTGCTGCTATCTTAAATGTGTCCTATGAACTTATTTCTTTAATTTTTATACGCCCACCTAATAAAGGTGGTCGTATATTGTCGTGGCCCTGTCCGTCCGTCCGTCCGTCCGTTCGTTCGTCCGTTCGTTCGTTCGTTCGTTCGTTCGTTCGTTCGTCCGTCAACATTTTGTTTGTCCGCTGTTTACTAGGAAAACTATTTGAGAGATATTAATGAAACTTCACACAAATGTTAAATGCATCAAGATCTGAAGCTGAGTTGATTCTGAGGTTCATTTGATTTTTCATTTCAGAGTTATGGCCCTTTTCCTTAAAAAATATGCAAATAGTTTGTCCGCTGTTTTCTGGGAAAACTATTTGAGAGATATTAATGAAACTTCACACAAATGTTTAATGCATCAAGATCTGAAGCTGAGTCGATTCTGAGGTTCATTTGATTTTTCGTTTAGGAGTTATGGCCCTTTTACTTAAAAAATAATGCAAATACATGCAAATAGTTTGTCCGCTGTTTTCTGGGAAAACTATTTGAGAGATATTAATGAAACTTCACACAAATGTTTAATGCATCAAGATCTGAAGCTGAGTTGATTGTGAGGTTCATTTGATTTTTCATTTCAGAGTTATGGCCCTTGTCCTTAAAAAATATGCAAATAGTTTGTCCACTGTTTTCTGGGAAAACTATTTGAGAGATATTAATGAAACTTCACACAAATGTTTAATGCATCAAGATCTGAAGCTGAGTCGATTCTGAGGATCATTTGATTTGTCGTTTCAGAGTTATTGCCCTTTTGCTTAAAAAATAATGCAAATACATGCAAATAGTTTGTCCGCTGTTTTCTGGGAAAACTATTTGAGAGATATTAATGAAACTTCACACAAATGTTTAATGCATAAGATCTGAAGCTGAGTCGATTCTGAGGTTCATTTGATTTGTCGTTTCGGAGTTATTGCCCTTTTACTTAAAAAAAAATACAAATATATGCAAATAGTTTGTCCGCTGTTTTCTGGCAAAACTGTTTGACATATATTAATGAAACTTCATACACATGTTTAATGCATCAAGACCTGAAGCTAAGTCAATTCTGAGGATCATTTGATTTGTTGTTTCGGAGTTATGGCCCTTGCACTTAAAAAAATAATGCAAATCTATGCAAATATGAGGATGGCCATAACTTTTTCAAAATTTTGAAATGATATTTACTTCAATTTTTTTATATGGTTAAACCTTTATGTGAATTTTCACATATATTGCGGGGGTTTTGATATGTCATTTTATTCTAAAGCTATGGTCCTTGAACTTTGTGTGTTAATTGCTTTGTTAGTCGGTCAACTTTTAGTTTGTCTGTTGTTTTCTGGGAAAACTATTAAAATGATATGAATGAAACTTAACACAAATGTTTTAAGCAATAAAATTTGAAGCTGAGTTTATTTTGAGGTTCATTCAGTTTGTCTTTACAGAGTTATGGCCGTTGCACTTTACAAAAATCTGCAAAAATGAGGATTAGCTGTAACTTTTTTATTTAATAAGATATTCACTTCATTTTTTTAAAAAATAGTATCACCTTAATATGGAAATCAAGATCTGAAGCACAGATTAGAAAATGTCAACACTTATAAGGCATGTTGAATCAGAGAAAGTTTGCAAGTGGGCGTATTATGTACCGTATGCGGTACTCTTGTTCAATTTTGGAAAACTTGTGGTTGTTACCGCAACTTGATCAGTAAAATTGTTCATGATGTCAGGGGATTTTTTATTACCATGTTTCATTTATATTTACTTGATATATCTATGTTAATGTAACTATTCTTCATGAATATTTAACCATTTACTCCATGAATATTCACATAAGAAATAATGTCATCATAAATATTAAAGAGATTAAAAAGATTTGATGTTGAAATAGCATATGGAAACTGTAGAATCATATCTATATTATATCATATGCAAACAGAGCAGACCCTGATCAGATGGCTCCTACTGGAGCCATCTGATCTGGTTCTACTCTGTTTGCAAAGGTGTAAAAAGGTGTGTTTATGGAGTAAAGGGTTAAAATCTTTATCTATGCAAATAAAGTTTGCATGCTATAGCAGTCAATTTGGGATTTCCTTTACCTTTTCCTTTTTGGATCCAGAGTATTTCCAATCTAACAGTACCGGTATTACTATGTTGTTGTTTTTTGAGTCGCTGATTAATTTGGTGGTTTAACACTTCTCTCGCTGAATTTTGAAATAAATTTCTCCTTCTTTACCCATGCTCTGTTGTTTAATTAATATATCTTCACTGTCTACAAATATTTCTCCATGCAATCACAGCTATGAATTGCATTAGTTGCACAATCAACTTGTAAATAGTGCAGACCCTGATGAGATAGCTCCTGTAGGAGCTGTCTCATCTGGGTCTTCACTATTTACAGGTAGGTATATTGAAGTGAACAGCAAGAGAAGGGTTAAACTGTTTGTAATAAGAGGTAATCACAGAGTCATCCATAGCATGTGAATAAATATACCTGCATATGGTTGTTATTTAGATGTACAGTATTTTGTGAGCAAAGGTTTAGAATCGAATTTGAATTTGGACATGGGTAGTTTAGCTTTTATATATATATATAATAATATATATATATAATAATTATGTCTCCCCCCACATTTATATGGGGGAGACATATCGTTTTCGTGAGAGTTATCTGTCTGTCTGTCTGTCTGTCTGTCCATCCGTCTGTCCGTCCATCAGTCCGTCCGTCTGTCCGTCACACTTTTATATATGGAAAGAGCATAATGAGAGGAAGTGTCATGCACAAGGTCTATAACTCTGGCTTCACTAATACATGAGTTATTGCCCCTTGTAAAAAAAATCGCATTTTTTTGTCCGGACGATAACTTCAATATGCCTGATGCCAGTTGATTGAAACTTCATATATGGAAAGAGCATAATGAAAGGAAGTGTCATGCATAAGGTCCATAACTCTGGCTTCACTAATATAGGAGTTATTGCCCCTTGTAAAAAAATGCAATCTTTTTTGTTCGGACGATAACTCCTATATGGCCCATGCCATTGGATTGAAACTTCATATATGGAAAGGTCATGATGAGAGGAAATGTCATACACAAGGTCCATAACTCTGGCTTCACTAATAATGGAGTTATTGCCCTTGTAAAAAAATCACAATTTTTTTGTCCGGACGATAACTCCTTTATGGCTCATGCCATTGGATTGAAACTTCATACATGGAAAGATCATGATAAGAGAAAGTGTCATGCTCAAGGTCCATAACTCTGGCTTAACTAATATTGGAGTTATTGCCCTTTTTAAATAAAACAACACAATTTTTTGTAAGGATGAGAACTCCTATATGGCAAATGCCATTGGAGTGAAACTTCATACATGGAAAGATCATGATAAAAAAAAAGTTTCATGCATTAGGTCCTTAACTCTGGCTTCAATAAATTGAGAGTTATTGCCCCTTGTACATTTGTTTAACGCTTTCTTGTCCGGACAATAACTCCTACATGGCTCTTGCCATTGTATTGAAACTTCATACATGGAAAGAGCATGATGAGAGAAAGTGTCATGAACAAGGGTCATAACTCTGGCTTCAATACTTTTGGAGTTATTGCCCTTTGTTACATTTTTGTCCGATCAATAACTCCTGTTCGACGGCTGCTATTGGAATGACATTTCATTTATGGAAAGAGCATGATGAAAGTAAGTGTCATGCACAAGGGCCATAACTCTGGTATCAATATTTTTGGAGTTATTAGCTGCTATCATTTTCTTTTTGAAAAATGTTGTGTGGAAAGCGCATAATGAGGGGAAGTATCAATCATCAAGTCCATAACATTTTTAGTGATTTCCCTTTACATACCGTTTTTATTAGAGGGGAGACATCTGTTTTTGTGACAAAAACCTCTAGTCTTTATTAAAGTCTCATTATGGTTACAATCATATAAAGACAGAAATATATCTATAAAGAAACCATTCCATTCATATTTGAATTACAAGAGACTATACAACATACTACTCCATATTATTGCACAAAGGGTAAAGAGTAAAATAGTCTCTGTTAATCTAACAAACAAGATGTATGTGCATTTACAAATACATACGGTATGTATGTTTTATTAAAAACTACTTTAACCAGACATCAGATAAAAACTGAATTTTGGAAAAACGACCAAATGAGCCAACTTACAAAAAGTTCTTAAGAAATCGATTATTACCTCAAATCAAATTTGAGATAAACTGATTAACAGAGACTTTATACCTAGCATAAAAAAGCAAATACTGAAACATCAGTTGTAGACATTATTTACAATGAAATAGATCAACACATTAATACCTGTAATATGACCATTGTATATATATATATGTTACAGTATTAGATTTTTACAGTAGTTTTTACAGCTTTATGCAATGAATTTTTATTTTTAGGGATGACTTATTAAGGTCCAGGTCATATATCAAGGTCAAAAGTCATATCAGGGGCATAGTTTTCACAAACACTTCTTGTTTAGTATTTGTCACTTACAGCAAAGCGTGTTTTAACTCTGTACTTCGTAAATATGCCTTTCTACGCCTTTGCGAACAGAGTAGGCCCTGATCAGATGGCCCTTATGGGAGCTATCTGATCAGAGTCTGCTGTTTGCTTATGATATAATATAGGTATGATTCTACAAAGTCTGCCATCCTGTGTCCATTTGTGCTATTATAACATTTAATTGAATAAATAGTCATGATGTCATTATTTTTATGCCCCCAAAGGCGGGCATATAGTAATCGCATTGTCCGTCCTTCCGTCTGTCCGTCCGTCCGCACTCACCAAAGGGTAGTTGTGTGACTTTTTCTAACTAGTCGCACAAGTAAAATCATTAACCTGGCCATCTCTTGTGACATTAACCTGGCCATTTCTTGTGACATTAACCTGGCCAGTTGTGGGACATAGGGTTAGGGTAAGGGTTAGCTTCCAGATCATTCTATTCCAAAGTTAGAGCCAAAAATAGTTTTACTTGTGGGACTAGTCACACAAGAAAAGATCAAAGGAAAAAGTCACACAACTACCCATTTGTTAGTATGTCCGTCCGTCTGTCCGTCTGTCCGTCCGTCTGTCCTTCCGTCCCAAATTCGTGTCCGGTCTGTAACTTCTTCATCTATAAATGGATTTCAATATAACTTGGCACAAATGTTCACCAGACAGAGACGATGTGTCGCGTTCAACTCCCCGGTCCATGGGTCAAAGGTCAAGGTCACAGGGTACAATTACTTTGTCACAAATTTCGTGTCCGGTCTGTAACTTCTTCATCTATTGATGGATTTCAATATAACTTGCCACAAATGTTCACCACACAAAGACGATGTGTCGCGTTCAACTCCCAGGTCCATGGGTCAAAGGTCAAGGTCACAGGGTACAATTACTTTGTCACAAATTCCGTGTCCGGTCTGTAACTTCTTCATCTATCAATGGATTTCAATATAACTTGCCACAAATGTTCACCACACAAAGACGATGTGTCGCGTTCAACTCCCAGGTCCATGGGTCAAAGGTCAAGGTCACAGGGTACAATTACTTTGTCACAAATTTCGTGTCCGGTCTGTAACTTCTTCATCTATCAATGGATTTAAATATAACTTGGCACAAATGTTCACCACACAAAGACGATGTGTCGCGTCAACTCCCAGGTCCATGGGTCAAAGGTCAAGGTCACAGGGTACAATTACTTATCACAAATTTCGTGTCCGGTCTGTAACTTCTTCATCTATCAATGGATTTCAATATAACTTGCCACAAATGTTCACCAGACAGAGACGATGTGTTGCATTGAACTCCCTGGTCCATGGGTCAAAGGTCAAGGTCACAGGGTACAATTACTTTGTCACAAATTTCGTGTCCGGTCTGTAACTTCTTCATCTATCAATGGATTTCAATATAACTTGCCACAAATGTTCACCACACAAAGACGATGTGTCGCATTCAGCTCCCTGGTCCATATGTCAAAGGTCAAGGTCACAGAGTACAATTTTTGGGGGCATTTGTCACGTGACTGTGACATCTCTTGTTTATTCATGAATATTCTTGGAGTAAAGGGTTGTTCAGTCAGTCAGTGAATATAGAAAAGATTCTTTGAAACAGGTAGCTGCTTAATCCTTTGCCTCATATAAACACGTTTTCATGCATTTGCAAACAGAGTAGACCCAGATCAGATGGTCTGCTCTTGTTTGCAAATGGAATTTGATAGATCGATTTCTTTACTTTCTAAAATGGCTACAATATTCCACCGTCATTATAACTATTATGTCCATGAATATTCATTAGGTACATGTATTGAAATTTTGAATAAATATGACACGGGAAAAGGGTTAAAGCATAGCAAAAGTAATGTAGAAAACTTCTTTAGTCCTGTTTAAAACTATCACCTCTCTTAACCTTTTCCTTCATATATATACACCTTTTCATGCATTTGCAAAGAGTGTAGATCCTATCGGAGCTGTATGCTCTATTTGCTTATGGTATAGTATAGACCTGTTTCTATAGTTTCTGCCTGAGCCAATACATCCAGTGTACATATTCCATCATAGAATTTCAACTTATGGATGTTCATGATGTCATTACAGTTGAACTTCGACATCTCGAACTCGGATAACTCGAACTACGGGATAACTCGAACTAAACGCTTGGTCCTTCCAAAATCTTACAATACAGAATTGCTCTAAAATGTATCTCTATGCATATCTAGAAACACATTTCACATCTTACTACAGGTCTACAGTAATGCTGAAAGCTCCTATAGGAGCTTTCATTATTACTGTAGACCTGCATTAAGCTGTGAACTTGAGAAACTGTCAAGATTAGAAATCGGATAACTCGAACTTCTGTTATCTCGAACTAATTTATATAGTCCCTTGAAGTTCGAGATATCGAAGTTCAACTGTATTTCTTACATGAACATTAAGCAGGGAAATGGTTAAACTTTTATCTTATAATCTTTTTTTTATGCCTTTGCAAACAGAGTGAAACCATGACCTGCCAGATTTGGGTCTACTCTGTTTGCTTATGTTACAGATTTGTGCCTATAAATTTCCTGTTTTATTATATTCATTTTTTTGCCTCCTCAGATCTGTGATCTATATAGATGCTAATGAGTCGTCGACTTTCCAAGTGTCTCATTTGTATCCGAACTGTTTTCATAGGAATCACAGAGTCAGTATTGGCAGTGAATGAGTTACACATATAATGAAATACATATTGAGTGATAAATCTCTCAGATTTAAATTGTTATGTTTAACTCTTTGCACGCTAGCGGCGAAACTGTGATTACCTATGCAAACAGTTTGGATCTAGATGAGACGCCGCATAATGCGGCGTCTCATCAGGATCCAAACTGTTTGTCATCTTGACCATACTTTTGCAAAACAAATGAGAGAAAGTTAATTATTATACCCCCCACAACGAAGTTTGGGGGGGGGTATACTGGAATCAGGTTGTCCCTCTGTCCGTCCATCTGTCCGTCCTTGGACACAATTTTGTCCGGTCTTCTTCTTCTACAGTTTTGCTTCAATTTTGTTGAAAGTTCATGTATAGCCATATGACCATATAAACCTTTGCACCGCATATTTCCATTATGATCGGACCACTACTTCAGGAGTTATCTCCCCTTTTTAGTCCCCTATCAATGTTTTCCGGTTTTCTGGACTTTTTATGGAAGTGACTAGAGATATCAACTATATATTTAGTACAAAGTTAAATCTAGATAAGTTACAGCTTATGATACAATCTCAGCCAGGTTGAATAATTATTTCCAGAGTTATTTCCCTTGAACTTTAATTTTTTCTTCAAATTTGGGATTTTCCAGACTTTTTTTGGAAGTGGTTGCAGATATTACCTTTATATTTGACATAAAGCTAACTCTAGATGAATTAAAGCTTAATTCCCAATCTCAGTCTGGTTGAATAATTTTTGACAGAGTTATGGTCCTTGAACTTTAATTTTTTGTCAAATTTTCAATTTTCCGGTCTTTCTTTGGAAGTGGTTAGCGATATTAACTTCATATTTGACATAGAGCTAAATCTAGATGAGGTACAGCTTAAGTTCAAATATGGATTGAATATGGTTGAATAATTTTTGTCAGAGTTATTGTCCTTGAACTTAATGTTTTTCTGAAAAGGTACCTAGCTTTAGAACTTTGGATTTGACAAAAAACCTCATGAAAGGGTCTTGTTTCTCTGAATTATTCTTCATTTTTATTACATAAATTAGGTTTGGGCATGTATTGTTTTTAAATCTCTTCATGTTTCTGTATGTACATATGTTCAGATTGATGATAGGTGTTCTGACAAGCAGACAGGTGGGGGTATTCATTAGCCTTTGGCTTACAGTTCTAGTTCTAAGAATTGAAGCAGATGACGATTGTTGCAGATGAAAAATTACTTGGCGTGCAAAGAGTTAAAATGTCTCTACCTGACATGTATGTATTGCCAAATATACCTGATCTCCTTAACCCTTTTCTTTGTATAAATATCATTTCACGCATTTGCAAATAGAGTGGACCCAGATCAGACAGCTACTGTAGGAACCATCTGATCAGGGTCTGCTCTGTTTGCCTATGAGATTATGATAGGTCTACCAGTAACCCAAAACCTGTGTATATTTGTCATTATGAAAATTCAGCTTATAAATAAATAATCATGATGCCATTATTAGTCCCCTACCAGCAATTCCAAAGGGGACTATACGTCACTCAGTCACACTTCAGTTTTCCGGACTGTTTGTGTAAACCCCTGCAGATACTGAAGTGATAGTTGGTATGTAGCTTTGTTATAATGAGGTACAGATCAAGTTTGAATTTTCTTATGCTACATTGATTTTTCACAGAATTACAGCAGTTGGATTCCAGGAAAATTTTAGTTTTTTCATACTTTTATATCTGGCTTGTTTTAACAAATGCATCTTTTTTTCGGAGCTTTTCTCTGTCATATCTCATCAAAACTTTTTTAAATTTTGCAGTATTGTTGAACACCATCTGAAGTATTGCACCTGCAATAAGGGTTTTGAATGAACGATCTCCCTTTTCATAATTTAACAAAGGAAAATTTAGCGGTCGGGAGCTTTATTTCTATAACCCCATCTCTGTGTCAAATGTGCTAGTGGGGGTATTAATCACTTTTAGTGATAGTTCTAGTTACACATGTAGTCATATTCACTTTTCCAAGTTGGTAGAGGACATTGACATAGGACTGTCTGATATGGGTCTACTCTGTTTGCTAATGGAATTTGAAAGATGTTTCTTTAATTTCAAAAATGGCCACAATGTTCCACCTTCCATATTTCGGATTAACTTTTTGTCCATAAATATCTTTTTTGTCCATGAATATTCAGTAGGTATTAAAATTTGGAATAAATATAGAACAGGTAAAAGGTTAAAGAACATAACCTAATTACAGTAAGTATTCAGACAGACAAGCCCAGGCAAATAGTGAATACCTAGATCAAAGGCTCCTGTAGGAGCAGCTCCATTACAATGTACATCATTTGCTACTATGACTGTCTATTTGAACTCTTTCAACACTGAATTATTTAAATGGAATACACCATTAGTGTTTTACTATAGAGTTCACTCAATATAGTAGGCTTAAACTTATGATTATGTTGAATGACAAACAGTGCAGATCCTGATCAGAGGGCTCCTGAAGGAGCCCTCTGATCTGGATCTACACTGTTTGCAAATGATAGTGCAAGTGTGTCTCAGGTTAAAACGGTTAAAGTCATCAAAAAGGTGGCACCTCTAATTATATAGCTTTACCAACCAATGGAGATAGGTTTGATGTCAAGATACATAGGGTAAGAAGGGTATTACAGGATCTTAGTCCATGTACCGCGATTGCTATACCCGGTGTACTCCATAAATGCGCCTTTGTGCGCAATTGCAAACAGAGTAGATACTCCTATTGTAGCTGTCTGATCAGGGTCTGCTCTGTCTGCTTATCATATGATACATGTATAGATATGATTCTATAGTTTCTGCCAGTGGCCAAATATTACTGTGTCCATGGGAATCTAATGAATATTCATGGTGTCATTATTTCTTACATGAATATTCATGGAGTAAAAGGTTAACCACTTCCCTCATAGGCTATTTTTAGACCCAGCCTCTTTGAATATATCTACTGAAAAGGAGCATTTACTAGAAAAAATGGCTGTTTTTTAGAAATGTGTAGTTTTTTAAACCATTGTGATAAATAGAACATTTGCTCGTTTGGAGCAAATGCTCTATTTATCACAAAGGTTTCAAAAAGTGATATTTGGAGAGGTGTCAAAAGTCATCAATATGAGGAATGGGTTATCACTACTAAAGCTTGCTAGTGTAGGGATATCTGTGGTATCTCGCCTTATACAATATACATAGATGTAATGTCATTCTCATTGTAACATGATAAATGTTGATTATCCATTTACTCTATGAATATTCATGTAAGAAATAATGACACCATGCATTTTAATTAGATTAACTGAGATAATAGAACATGGACACCGAAAGTTTTGGAAATGGCAGAAACTGTAGCTTTAGATCTATGTTATACCAAAAGCAAACAGAGCAGACCCTGAGTAGATGGCTCCTATAAGAACAAAGACATATTTATGGAGTAAAGTGGTATTCAAAGTGTAAAACGTTGGAGTCTATTCAGTATGAAAAGATTCAATTTACTAGAGGATAGAATGGCAGTGCAAACTCAGATCAGATGGCCCCTGTAGTAGCCCTCTGATCTTGTCTACATTGTTTAAAAATGCCAGAACACAAATGTTCCTCACTTGAAGGGTTACAATATGCTATTTTGTTATCATGATTTACCTATTTTTACCAAAAATAAACTGCCAAAAGGTTTATTGATTGACAGGTAGTGTCTTGTCAATCGGATGCCCAGTGAAATGTACTAATACCCAGTAGGGTTTAAACCCACACCTAGTCACTTTACCCTGATACCATGTCCACCACTCCTAGCACTGCTTGTACTTTCTTTGCCCAGTGTTTCCAGAGCGATAATTCAATGGTTTGATCCCTAGCTATGTTATAGTTACGACAGTAACCTTTTCCATGGCAGTAATACCTTTTCACACCTATGCAAACAGAGTTCACAGCTCCTGTAGGATCCATCTGATCAGGGTCTGCTCTGTGTGTTTAATTACATGTACAGTAGAACCCCTCTAATGTGACCACTTAATGAAAAAGCATGGGTGTCTTTATAAGCAGGTGGTTGCTTAATGCATGGCAAAGGTAATGCAGAAAGCTCCATTACTTTTGTCCTGCATTAAGCTACCACCTGCATCTAGCACCAAAAATTATACCTCTTTTAGGTGGTCGCAATAGCGGGGTTTTACTGTTTATAGATTTGATCCTACAGGTTTTGTCTGAGCCAAAAATTCCATTGAAAATTTTACGTTAGGAAAATTAAGTTATTGAATATTCATGAAGTGACCAATTCACACAAAAATGTTCATTAGAGAAAGGGTTAAATGTGAATGGGTTTATAGGTTAACCCTTCTCTTGCTAAATTTTAAAATACATTTCTCCTTTTTTACCCATGCCCTGTTGTATAATTACATATATCTTCACTGTCTACAAGTATTTCGCTGTGCAATCACTGCTGTGGAATGCACTGGTTGCACAATCAACTTGTAAATAGTGCAGACCCTGATGAGACAGCTCCTGCGGGAGCTGTCTCATCTGGGTATTCACTATTTACAGATAGGTATATTGACGTGAACAGCAAGCGAAGGGTTAAAAGGGTTCTTGTGGTGTTCTTGCTTTAGACTAATATAACCTTTTCCTCCATGAGTATTCATGTAAGATATAATGACGTTATGAATATTAATTAGATTAATTTGCTATAATAGCACATGAAATTTTGGCTATGGCAAAAACTGTAGAATCATATCTATATTATGTCATAAGCAAACAGAGCAGACCCTGATCAGACGGCTCCAATAAGAGTCATCTGATCTGGGTCTACTCTGTTTGCAAAGGCGTAGAAAGGCGTATTTATGGAGTAAAGGGATAAGGGTAGTGCTAGGTTGGTAGGATTGTGTCAGGATACTGGGACTGGGTGTGGTATCATGACATTTGTCTTCGACTTGTTATCAGTGTATTACATTGTTATAACCAAATATAAGTTGTCAAAGGTGTTTTGATTGACTGCTAATGTTATTGAATAATAAACGTTAAATAACGTTAAAGATAATGTTATCTAACATTGGCACTTGTTCATCATTACATGCTTCACCTGTAGGCAAGAGTACATAAATCTGTCAAGCATTTTGACAGAATTAAGGGCCTTTTCAATTTAGAATTTTTGGTTAAAAGGTTTTTGTTAAAGTCCACTTATTTACATAACCTTTGAGATAAAGCTCTGAAACTTGGAAGACCTGTTTACAATCACAATCTTCACTTGTAGGCAAGAATACATAATTCTGTCAAGCATTTTGACAGAATTATGACCCTTTTTAACTTAGAATTTTTGGTTAAGGTTTTTGTTAAAAGTCCACTTATTTACATAACTCTTTGAGATAAAGCCTTGAAACTTCAAATATGTGTTCACCATCGCATGCTTTATCTGTAGGCAAGAGAACATAACTCTGTCAAGCCTTGTGACAGAATTATGGCCTTTTTTAATTTAGAAATTTCGGTAAGGTCCACTTATTTACATAAACCTTTGAGATAAAGCCTTGAAACTTGGAACACCTGTCTACCATCAGAAGCTTTTTGAAAAAAAAGAGACATATTATGGAATGGCGCAGTCTGTCTGTCTAACATCTCTAACTCAAGTTCTGCTTGGTGGATCCTCAAATTACACCATAAAGTTTATCTGGACATGCTACAGTAGCATGGGTGTGTCTCGTTATGTATATTCAAGGTCAAGGTTGCAAAATTGGACTTAGAATTTGCATTTAGCAAATATGTTAACATCAGTTCATGTTGAACTAGGCCTCGACGTGCGTATATAGTGCCCACTGGCACTCTTGTTTTATAACGACGTATGAACAAGGGGATGTTTTACCATTTCAGAAACAGCTGATCCGGATCTGTTGTTCCATAAGCAAACAGAACTGACCATTGTCCAAGATAATAAAACTTCTGATTCTGAAATCATTCTCAAGTATCTTATTGGTAAGATTCTGACCAATCAGATGCTTGAAAATGATCTCAGACTCAGGCAAAATGTTTTATAACCTCGGGACAATACTTAGAGATGAGTCTGTTCTGTGTTTTAAGCCGTGTATATATGAAATAATGGATCGACTCCATCTGTTACAATCTTACACCGATTCTTTCAAGTTTTTAGAAATTTATGAATAGGTGTCAGTTAGTTTGGATCCTGATCAGACGCTGAATTACTGTTTCCAAATGCCAGTGTCAGGTGCGCTTAGCAGGCTAAGGGTTAATTCATGAAAACAGCAATGGCAACTGGCAGTTTAAAACATGTCAATTGGAAGTTTAAATTATAATGGCAAGTTGCAGTTTAAAACATAATGGCAAGTTGCGGATTAAAAAACATAATGTCAAGTGGCGGTTAAAACATAATGGCAAGTTGCGGTTTAAAACAATGACAAGTTGAGGTTTAAAAAATCATTATGTCAAGAAACTGTTTAAACATAATGGCAAGTGGCAGTTAAAACATAATGGCAAGTTGTGGTTTAAAAAGCAACGTCAAGTTGTGGTTTAATTAAGCATAATGACATGTTGTGGATTAAAACAATGTCAAATGGCGGTTAAAACATAATGGCAAGTTGTGGTTTAAAACATAATAGCAAGCTGCGGTTTAAAAAGCATAATTTCAAGAGACGGTTGAAACATAATGGCAAATGCGACACTGATGTCCCCGCCAGTTTTTAACCAGGTTTTCCATGGAAAATTCGGTTATTGAAATGGTGATGTACAGCTTCAGACCAAATATCAAATAATTCCAGCTTACTCAAGCCAAGAAATCTTTGACGAAATTGTTTGTCATTAAACAATCACCAAAATTCAATCTTCATGTTGGCAAACAAGAAATAGATGAACGACAGACCTGAAAATGGAGGCGCGGTATAACTCACAAAAATGGAACTTTATACTTCAGAGCAAATAAAATCACACCAGCATACACAAGACAAAAAAAATCTTTGACGAAATCTTACAGGACGGGCGTATGGACGTATGGATAAGGGTATATCTTAATGCCCCGTCGCCTAATGGCAAGAGCATAAAACATAATGGCAAGTGGCAGTTTAAAACAAAATGACAACTGGCGGTTTATCTTATAAAATGAAAATTGAAAAACAGTCATTACCAAAACAGATCAAGCTATTGAACACGTAGTTCGTCAAAACGTGTGACATAGTCACTGACTAAGTCAGCACTGTAGTATATTCCATTTGGTACTTAGTCGTGCATAAGTACTGTCTATTTGTTATATATCATATTCAAGTTATATGTCACTGCTTTACTTTGGTTCTTGTTTTGTCCTTCTACTGCATCTGAAAGCAAAGTTATGACGCATTTTCTGTACCAAGATAGTTCTGAAATTTACCTCGGGTTACCATGGCAACCGTTAAATAAAACATAGCTGGGACAAAATTAATTTGGGGGAATGCTCAAAATGTGTTCTGATGACCCCAGCGAACAATTTAAACCTAAATTCAAGAATTGTTTAGCATTAATAGGCCTCTCAGACTAAACAACAAACTTCTTTTTTTTCTAAAAAGAACTCATTTTTTTACTTCCTCATTAATATTAATAAGAATGCATTTATGCATATTAATAAAAAATATATATCATATTCAAGCTATATGTCTCTGCTTTACTTTGGTACTTATTTTGTCCTTTCATTGCCTCTAAAAGCAAAGTTGTGACGCAGTTTCTTAACCAAGGTAGTTTCGAAAATTACCTCGGGTTACCATGGAAACCGTTAAATAAAACATAGCTGGGACAAACTTATTTTTGGGGGCATGCTCAAAACGTGTTCCGAGGACCCCAACGAACAAGTTGGTACCCATGAAAAAAAGTCTAGTGGGGATGCTACGGTAACCATGACTAGGACCCAGCCTATATAATAGAGCGAAATCAGCTGCTGGGTCACCATAACGGACTGGTTAGGGTCTATAATAGGCCGTAATCATGCGCTGAATCACCATAATGGGCGGAATAGGGCCCATAATATGCCGAATTCAGGTGCTGGGTAACTATAACGGTTAATAAGTGTCAATACTTTATACATGTATATGTACAGCAGTTAGAGGAACGCATGTTAGTACTTAAACAGAGAGGATCTGGATCAAACAGCTCGTCTCAAACGCGGTCTGGTTATATTTAGAATAGAAGTCAGGTTGTCTGTCTGTCTGTCTGTCCATCCGTCCGCCCGTTCGTTCGTCCCTCCGCGCTGTTCCGCAATTCCTGTTTATGTGACTAATTGTGTGAGAACAAGAGATCTTTTGTTCTCATCGGTTTCATGTGGCTTATTTTCAGTTTATGTGGCTATTTCGAACAAAGGAATAGCCACATACACTCAATCCGTTAGAACGTCCGTCTGGTCGTCCGACCGTCGGTCTCTCTGTCTCTGTCTCTGCCTGTATGTATGTCTCTGTTTGTCTGTATGTCTCTCTCGGTCTGCATGTATGTCTGTCTCTGTTTGTCTGTCTGTCTGTCTTTCTATCTCTCTCTGTATGTATGTCTCTCTCTCTCACTCTCTCTCTCTCTCTCTCTCTGTCTCTGTGTATGTCTCTCTATCTCTCTCGCTGTATCTCTGTCTCTCTTTCCCTCTATCTTTCCCTCTGTCTCTGTCTGTCTGTCTGTCTCTCTCTCTCTCTCTCTCTCTCCCCCTCTCTCTCTCTCTCTCATTCACTTCTTTAGCGTCGGGAGTTGCATCCAACAGATGCGATTCGCTTCAAACATTGACCTCCTATCTGCGGCCTTCCCTGTGGAGCTTGAATCCGAAGTTACTAAGTGCATTTCATACCATCTGGGCCGTTCGACCCAACTGGTCTTGGGTCAATGGCTCAAATCGACAGCGAATATGCTCCGCGGTCGCCGTGACACCTTCCTCTAGTCTGCAGGACAAGTCGAAGGGCGAGTTGTGGGCGTATCTCTTTGCCTCCGAACTACTTTTCGGTGGCAACGTTAAGGAGAAAGAGCTGACAGTGCATCTACCAGGAACCCTCCCGCTTCGGGTCTGGGCTTTTTTAAAAATCCCTAAGGTTGACTGTAAGCCTCTTACGGGACCTCCAAGAAGGGTAAGACAACCAGACCCTATTCTGCTTCTCAGCGGGGCCGGCCAAGAGCCGGTTAGGACCCTTCCCTTCCCCCCCCCCCTTACCCAGGACTGACTTCTAAGGGTTCATTCCCTTCCCGTCCTAGCGGTTCTGGGCCTTCTAGGCCCCAGCCCTAGGGACACACCCTTTCTGCCCCTTCCGATCCGATCCACTATTACTCAGGACCCTTTGACCCTCTCTATTGTAGAGAAGGGCTATCGTGTCCCTCTAGGTCGACAGCCTCTTTCCGGAGAGAGGGGATTCTACTCTCGTCTGCTTTGGTACAATATCTGGTATTTTACGTAAAATAAATCACAGAAAAGATATTATACTCAAAATAATACTAAATACAATGCTCAAAATAATACTAAATACAATGCTCATAGAAAATTGCTTATTCCTTTACGCACATTATATGCAAATTAGCTGAAATATGCATGTTTTATAGAAATATGACCTTTATTTTCCTTGTATGAGCACATGAAAACATTCAAACATGAATTCAGTAACTCTTGTTTATTAATAGGCCTCTCAGACTAAACAATAAACTTCTTTTTCTAAACAAAAACCGGATTGTTTTACTTCCTCATTAATATTCATAGGAATACATTTATGAAATTAGTTAAATTACATATCATATTCAAGTTATATGTCTTTGCTTTATTTAGGATCTTGTTTTGTCCTTCTTTTGCCCCTAACAGCAAAGTTATGACGCATTTTTTTAACCACGGATGTTTCGAAATTTACCTCGGGTTACAATGGAAACCGTTAAAAACATAGCTGGGACACAATTATTTTGGGGAATGCTCAAATTGTGTTTTATGGACCCCAACGAACAATTTAAACCTGAATTCAATAAGTTTTGTGCATTAATAGGCCTCTAAGACTAAACAACAATCTCCTTTTTCTAAAAAAGCGGAACTGTTTACTTCCTCATTAATATTCATAAGCTATCATATATGAATATTATTGAAATTATATATCATAATCAAGTTATATGTCTCTGCTTTACTTTGGTTTTTGTTTTGTCCTTCTATTGCCACTAAAAGCAAAGTTATTACGCATTTTCTGAACCAATGATGTTTCGAAATTTACCTCGGATTACCATTGAAACCGTTCAATAAAACATAGATGAGACAAAATTACTTTGGGTGAATGCTCGAAATGTGTTCTGATGACCCCAACAAACAATTTAAACCTGAATTCAATAATTTTTGTGCATTAAAAAGCCTATCAGACTTAACAACAAACTCCTTTTTTCTAAAAAACGCATTTTTTACTTTCTCATTAATATTCATAAGAATGCATTTATGAATATTAATACAATCATATATCATATTCAAGCTGTTTGTCTCTGCTTTACTTTGGTACTTGTTTTGTCCTTCTATTGCCTCTAAAAGCAAAGTTATTACACATTTTCTGAACCAAGCATGTTTTGAAATTTACCTCGAGTTACCATGGAAACCGTTAATAAAACATAGATGGGACAAAATTATTTGGGGAAATACTCAAAAATGTGTTCTGATGACCCCAACAAACAATTTAAACCTAAATTCAATAATTTCTGTGCATTAATAAGCCTCTCGGACTAAACAACAAACTCCTTTTTTTCTAAAAAAACACACTTTTTATTACTTCCTCATTAATATTCAAAAGCATGCATTTATGAATATTAATACAATCATATATCATATTCAAGCTATATGTCTCTGCTTTACTTTGGTACTTGTTTTGTCCTTCTATTGCTTCTAAAAGCAAAGTTATGACGCATTTTCTGAACCAAGGTAGTTTCGAAAATTACCTCGGGTTACCATGGAAACCGTTAAATAAAACATAGCTGGGACAAACTTATTTTGGGGGGCATGCTCAAAATGTGTTCTGAGGGCCCCAACGAACAATTTGGTACCCATGAAAAAGTCTAGGGGGTGCTACGGTAACCACTACTAGGACCCAGCCTAAATGTAGTATATGGAATTGTTCGTAAAGATTTAACTGTACCATGCAGTATATGGAATGGCTCGTAACGGTTTAACTATATCACGTAGTATATGGAATAACACGTAAAGGTTTAATTATATCATGTAGTACTTAAATGGAATGCGTAAAGGTTTAACTACACCCTGTAGTATATGGAATGGCTCGTAAAAGTTAGACTATATCATGTAGTATATGGAATGGTCCATACAGGTTTAACTATAACATATGGCACTTATACTGAATGACTCTTAAAGGTTTAACTGTACTATGTAGTATATGGAATGACCCGTAAAGGTTTAATTATATCATGTAGTACTTAAATGGAATGCGTAAAGGTTTAACTACACCATGTAGTATATGGAATGGCTCGTAAAGGTTAAACTATATCATGTAGTATATGGAATGGCCCATACAGGTTTAACTATAACATTTGGCACTTATACTGAATGGCTCTTAAAGGTTTAACTGTACTATGTAGTATATGGAATGGCTCGTAAATGGAAAAGTAGTAAAGTCAAGCAGGCAAAGCCACATGCAAGACGCAACCACCACCAAAACACCGATAGACAGCATGACACACACACACACACAACCACACACCCAAACGCACACGCACACACACGAAATGAACACAGAAAACACCAAAAGACACACAAGAACCAGGGACAAACGTTCCACAACATGAACAAACCACAAGCACAAAGACGCAATGCAAACAAAAGGAAGGGTGACAAAGGTTTAACTGTACCATGTAGTACATGTATGTGGAATGGTCAAACATTGATTAAGTGTATCATGTAGTATGAACCGTTTAAAATTACTGCTAGAGAATGTTGAATGACAAACATTGAAGACCCTGGTCAGATGGCTATTCTAAGTCCCCTCCTATAGCTTGGTCTACACTACTTGCCAATACCAGTACATTCGTGTCTCACACTCAAAGAGTTATGTCCTTTGCTGCCACATGATACAATCTTCATATTTAACCTCTGCTTCAATTTTCATTTTTGAATTTTCTTAACCCTTTACGCCATAAACACGCCTTTCTACGTCTTTGCAAACAGGGTAGACTCAGATCAGACGGCTCCTAGAGGAGTCGTCTGATCAGGGTCTGCTCCGATTCCTTATGAAATAATATAGATATGATTGTAAAGTTTCTGTCAGGACCAAATATTCCAGTGGTCATATGTTATTATAATAATAAATCTAATTAATGTTAACCTGGCTCCATGCTTATAATACATTTTAATTGAGTCTGAGTTCATTTTCAAGCTTTTGATTGGTCAGATTTGAGTTTTCAAGCCTTTGATTGGTCAGATTTGAGCCAAAACCATTCGTTACATGAATATTCGTGGAAAATCTATTTTAAAAGACTTTATTACAGCATCAAACACTCTTGATCGTGCTGAGAGGCCGAATTACCCGGCGTCTGATTTGGATCCAAACTGTTTGCACAGTTGATCACATATTCACAGTTAGCAGAGAAACACTTGTAAGGCACCGTAAAGACACGGGAGTCAGTAATATCAGGAATGCGAGCAATGTAGATACGAATTAATAAACCATGAAGACGAATTTTACATTCAACTTATGGCAACCCCATCTCTCAGCACTTTGTGTAAAGTTTTAATAAGTTTGGAAAACAGTTTAGATCCATTTGAGTACTCGAGTAACTGGTAAAACGCGACATGAGTCGGCCACACTTCAGTGTTATGTCATGAAACGAAAGTTCATAGGCCTACTTTCAGGCACGTGACAAATTAATGCAGGGCGAACGTCATGCAGAAAGCCTCTGGACGAGCATCCTGTATGACTTCACGGTGCATTAAACTGCCATCTGTCTCCAATACTGATATCTATACTAAATTCAACGTCTGGTTTTAAGATATTACTGTACCATATTATCGTCTAATTCTGAGGTTTGGTGTGGCCGAAATAGCCGATGGGGTTCACGTTGATTTTAATTCGTGTCTATGATTTAGACCACAGGTGCTAGGCGTGTGGCCATTTCACAAATACTGCTTATAAATACCTTCAAATACGTTTAGACATCATAACTTGACATTATAAAAAAAAACAGAAAAAAAAATTAAAAAAAAAATTTTTCGTATAGTATATTACTATAGTAATATACTATACGAAACAAATAATTTTTTTTGCATTTTTAGCTCACCTGAGCCAAAGGCTCAGGATGAGCTATTGTGACCGCTATTTGTCCGTCGTCCGGCGTCCGGCGTCCGGTGTCCGGCGTCCGTCGTCCGTCCACATTTTCAAACGACATCTCCTCTGAAACTGCTGACCCGATTTTAACCAAATTTTGTCAGAAGCATCAGTGGCTAGGGGGAACGAAACGTTGTTCACATTATGACCCCCGGGCCAAAAATGGCCCCGCCCAAGGGCTTATCAGTTTTTCATAGGCAAATCTTTAAAAATCTTCTTCTCTGAAACTGTAAGGCCTAGACCTTTGATATTTGGCATGTAGCATGATCTAATGGTCCTCTACAAAGATTGTTCAAATTATTACCCCCGGGCCAAAAATGGCCCCGCCCAAGGGCTTATCAGTTTTTCATAGGAAAATCTTTAAAAATCTTCTTCTCTGAAACTGTAAGGCCTAGACCTTTGATTTTTGGCATCTAGCATGATCTTATGGTCCTCTACAAAGATTGTTCAAATTATGACCCCCGGGCCAAAAATGGCTCCGCCCAAGGGCTTATCAGTTTTTCATAGGAAAATCTTTAAAAATCTTCTTCTCTGAAACTGTAAGGCCTAGACCTTTGATATTTGGCATGTAGCATGATCTAATGGTCCTCTACAAAGATTGTTCAAATTATGACCCCAGGCCAAAAATGGCCCCGCCCAAGGGCTTATCAGTTTTTCATAGGAAAATCTTTTAACAGTCTTCTTCTCTGAAACTGTAAGGCCTAGACCTTTGATATTTGGCATGTAGCATGATCTAATGGTCCTCTACAAAGATTGTTCAAATTATTACCCACGGGCCAAAAATGGCCCCGCCCAAGGGCTTATCAGTTATTCATTGGAAAATCTTTAAAAATCTTCTTCTCTGAAACTGTAAGGCCTAGACCTTTGATATTTGGCATGTAGCATGATCGAATGGTCCTCTACAAAGATTGTTCAACTTACGACCATGACCTCTGGGCGAAACTTGGCCCTAGCTTATCAGTTTTTCATGGGAAAGATATATTATTTTTCTCTGAAGCCATAAGGCTTAGACCTTTAATTAATGGAATACTGCTTTGCCTTGTGGTTCTCTACCAAGGTTGTACAAATTATGGCCCCGCCCCTGGGGTATCTCAGGTGAGCGCTTCAGGGCCTCATGGCCCTCTTGTTTTTTCTTTTTTTTATAATGTCAAGTTATGATGTCTAAACGTATTTGAAGGTATTTATAAGCAGTATTTGTGAAATGGCCACACGCCTAGCACCTGTGATTTAGACATTACCAACTATTTGCGTCCTATTGACGCAAAGTCAGTCAAACATTCGAATCGTTTTTATGTCTCGCTTACTTTGGAGGTTGTCATAAGATAAGATGATAAACATCAGACAGTCGAATGTTCACGGGTCCATAGCAGTATTATGAAATAAGTGGATAAATATCCTCATTTAAAACGCGTGATATTATGCAGCAAATAATAATTGTTGTTTATTTGCATAGTTACTGCGAAGTGTAATTGCTTAAAAACTTCTTTTCTTTATCAGATATGAATGTAGTCACACCCACTATTGAAAATGACAAAAAGGAAACCATCGACAGACGAAAAACCTTATTGCGCCGATATAAGTGTCTGCAAAATATACATATATATAGAGAGAAAAACCTGCCTTCAACTATTCCAATCTTCACTCAGGCCAAACCTACCGTGAATATTGAGGGATTTATAGCAAGTGTAACATGACAAACAGTGCAGATCCAGATCAGAGGACTCCTCTACAAACATTCTCATCTGTGTTTACACTGTTTGCAAAGGACTTTAGTTTAAGAATTCAATACTGTGTAAATAGTAATGTCCAGACTGCTTTTATCAGTACTCATTAGCAATGGCAATTTGGGGTAGATAGGACAGAAACGTCAAAATCAACTCAATGTTATCCCATGCGCAAAAAGAGCAGACCCGGGTCACACAGCACCTACAGGAACACTCTGACTAATGTCTGTTTTGTTTGAAAAAATACCAAAAGTCATAAATATCAATAAAAGGGTCATATTTGTAACATTCTTCCATTTCTCTTCCAAACAATACATATGAAATGTACACCAGTGAGAATGTCTAATCTTCTTGATCCTGATCAGTGGCCAATATCATCGACGTATAATCTGGATCCAGACTAGTAGCGTGCGTTATGACACGCTTACCGCTAACATGCAGGTAGATCAGCTTTAACCCTTCGCTTGCTGAATTTTGAAGTACATTTCTCCTTCTATACCCATGCGCTGTTGTATAATTACATACGAGGGGTGTTCCATAAATAATGTCATCTGTGCTTTATTTCGCGGAAATCGTGCAATTCGTGCACAAAACCACCTCGTGTCGATTGAGTGATCACTGGCTCGTGACACAGGTAAATATCTCGTCCACACGTTCACTTGCCTCGGTACAGTGTACATCGTTTCATAGCCTATTCGTTAGACGATACACAAAATGACAGGAAAACGAGCTGAAAATGTTCTTGAAATTAGGGCCTATGTAAAAGGTAGGTCATTACTCGGCATAAAGGCTGTAGATATTCACCGCGAGGTGTGTGACATTTATGGGGAGGGCCAAATGTCCCACAGGACTGTTTGTAGGTGGGTAGCTAAATTTAGTGCTGGGCAGCAGCAACTGAAAGATGCTGCTCGCCCAGGTCGTCCTGCAACAACTACGACCAAAGGTAACATAGAAAAAATCCGAAATATCCTCAAAACTGATGCTCGATTCACCGTAAGACAATTGGCTCGAATGACAAACTTGTCGTTAGCAAGAGTTCATGCAATTTTGAAGAAACACTTAAAGGTTAGAAAGATAAATGCAAGATGGATACCCCATTTGTTAACGGATGAGCAAAAGAAGACGCGTGTAACAATGGCAAAAAACCTCAAAATGTACCAAAATATAGTAAAAATGCTTTTGATAATATAGTCACTGGTGATGAGACCTGGGTGTATTATTTTAAACCAAAGCGGAAGGTTTCCAACCGACTATGGGCCACTAAAAATGCCAGACGCCCAAGTATTGCCAAACGAATACGAACGGTAAAGAAGGTTTTGTATGCTATTTTTTTTCACTAATAAGGGTCCAGCTATTCAAATCCCGGTGCCAAAAGGCAGAACGGTCACAGGCAAGTTCTATAAAAACGTTGTTCTGAGAAAATTGAAGAACTACTACAAAAGTAGCCGCCCCAAAACAGGACTTAAGTATGCCCGACTTTTGCATGGTAATGCACCCGCTCACAAGGCACGTATTGTGACTGACTTTTTGGAGTCAGAGAAGGTTACCGTCCTTCCGCACCCTCCGTATTCGCCAGACTTGGCCCCCTGCGACTATTTTTTCTTTCCAAAACTTAAATATCATTTATCTGGAAGGAGATACAATTCGAGAAATGCCCTTGGATCTTCTGTTTATCAGTGTCTGATGGGTGTCCCCATTGAAGAGTATGAAAAATGCTTCCAAAAATGGATTGACTGGCTAAAAAGGTGTATTCTGGCTGGCGGAGAGTATTTTGAAGGGCAGAGCAAATTAAAATGAACAAAAGCACTTCCGCTATATGAGCACCGATGCAAGTGACATTATTTTTGGAACACCCCTCGTACATCTTCACTGTGATCAAGTATTTCGCTGTGCAATCACTGCTGTGGAGTGCACTGTTTGCACAATCAACTTGTAAATAGTGCAGACCCTGATGAGACAGCTCCTACAGGAGTTGTCTCATCTGGGTCTTCACTATTTACAGGTAGGTATATTGACGTGAATAGCAAGCGAATGGTTAAACATGCTACCGATAAAGTTGTGATAACCGTTGATCCAAGTATGACGGTTAACATCTACATGTAGATGTGATTGTTTAGATGACGGCATACTTGGATATATGACTGTTTGGATCCAGATATTTTCCTTCTTCCGATTCGATCAAGTTGTGAAATTATTGACGGACTGTCAAGCAGCTTGGACCCTGAAGAGACTGGACACCCCATCTGGAATTAATATGTTTGCAAAATGCGAGTCGAGTCGAGATAAGCAGGAAAAGGGTTAACCCGTACAACGCTGAATTTTCAAGTGGATAATTCCCAAATTTAAACAAGTCAAGCTTATGGTGAAAATTTGGGGATTTTTACTAAAGAAAATGTAACATGGCAAACATTGTAGACCCTGGACCCTCTTCTAGGAGCCCTCTCATCTGGGTCTACACTGTTTGCAAATGTCATTAGCGATTCGTGTCCCGCACTGTAAGGGTTAATGTGAAAAAAACAACAGCTTAACCCTTTGAATGCCGAATATTTAAACCAGTGTATGCTGAATTATATAATATTGGAACCCCCACCCCCTTATGAATATTTATGAAACAAACCACCAAAACATTAATTTCCATTAGAAAATACTAAGTAGTTTTGTACAGACACTAGTTTTACTCACACGGGAAAATGGGTTAATCAATTCGATGTTTTGAATATATACCGCCTGGTACGTGAGCTTACACGCACGTTAGATAAATATAAAAAACGTGTTTACCTCTTCAATACTAGTTGGCAAAACAAGTACAGACAAGACGAATACTGATGCAAGGCATTGGATCGCCGGGAAATTTGTGTACAAGGAAGGTTTTTAATAAGGAACTGTTTTGTTAAGACAATTGAAATACAACATTTCATTAAAAACTTAACGAAATATGTAGCCTCTAGAGTGTAATGACGTAGTGACCTAGTTCCGAACCCGACATGATCCATATTTGAACTTGACCAAGATTGCATCCAAAAATAACGTATAAGTTGAAAGAAAAAACACTTAATATGGATAATTATCATTAACTATCCCAGTAAAAACCCAAACCGCCATTAAAAAAAATAGAAAGGAAAAAGAGAGAAAAAGAATTTTCGTCAGCGGTGAGAATCGAACCTGGGCTGACTGCACGATAGGCGACCGTGGTAACCACTACGCTATCAGGCCAAACATACTTCAAGGGAAATTGAAGATTTATATAAAGTTATCATACTACTATATTGACGACTTTTTTAAATAAAAAAAATAAAACGACTTTTTTAAATAAAAATAAATAAAACAATAAAACTTCATTACAACATTTATCACTCTCATGATAATTTAATCAATAAACTCTAACAAGGGCGGTGATGGTCATAGACCTAAATATAGCCTGTTCAGTTCCATTAACGAGTGACGTTAGTCCTATCTAAAAATAGAAACCGAGACGACGGAATTCGATTTTGACCATGTAGAGCCTCCGGTAGAATAATAACCATGTCTGTTTGAATTAACATATCGACTGTCGATTCAAATGATCTTATTTTTCAAATTCGAGCACGTTTTCCCGTCTTGTAATGTAAGTCCCATTTACAACACTAACCTATTATTCTCTATTAGGATATATCGCTTTCACACACAGGGGACCAGGGCGTAGGGCATAAATTGACCAAAAAAAACAAAAAAAATGACCCCCGAAAAAAAAAATATATGTGAGTATATATTATAGACAAGGGTTCGAACTGTCAACAATGCCATTTCACTACCTCCCGTAATAAACACGTCATATTTTTTTTCACGTATTGATCAAATCGACTAGATCCAATTTTTCCAAATACCTAAATAGTCACACTAATGATAACCATTAACACTTATCGTGTATTTTTTCTTGATCTCGAAAACGAATAAAAATCCGAGCAAAATGTTGCTCATTTTACTAGGTCGTCAAAGTTCGTGCAATCGTCAATTTCAAGACTGAACAGCAACATAACGCCATGCAGGGGAGAAACGGCAGCATGCAACCAATAAACGAACATATAATATGTAACTTGCCAGCATTAATCACCCGCGAATCGCTCTTGGGTCCACCGATTTCGCAATCATTCTGTTCAAACCTTCAAATTTCAAGCTGGCTTTCCATTTGGGTTGGTCTAAAACACGCAATGGAAGAAATGGAAGAAATGGAACACAAAACACGCAATGGAAATTTTTAAGGCATTTCTGGGTCGATTTTAATATTTTTTTTCAACAAATATAGGTACAATAAGATAATTTCGATTGATCTAGACCATATAAAACAAGACTGGTCAATAGATAACCATAAAATCGCTTAGTTACTGAAAACTTTTCCATTTCGCCATTGGAGAAATGGAGAAATGGAGATGAAATGTGCATTTTTATGTTGATTTTGTTCATTTTTTAGGCATTATGACTACTCTTACACGAATTTTATCGAATTAGATCAAGCTAAGTATATGTCGTCCATTAATAATTGTGCAATCGTGTATTTACTTTAAAAAAGTCCATTGCGCCACAAGAGAAATGGAGAGAAAACACGCAATGGAAATTTTAAAGTCATTTCTGGGTTGATTTTTACAGTTTTTTCAAGCAATATAGGTACTATAAGATAATTTCGAATGATTTAGACCAACTAAAACGAGAATTATCAATAGATAACCTTAAAATCGCGTAGGCCTAATTAATGAAAAAAATCCATTGCGCCAGTGGAGATTAATAGTAGAAATGGAAATGAAATATGCATTGATATGTTTTTGTTTTTTCAGGCATTATGACTACTTTACAGGAATTCTACCGGATTAGACCAAGCCAAGTCTCATTTGTTCATTAATAATTGTAAAATCGTGTAAGTCTATTCAGCCACTAGAGAAATGGAAGGAAAACACGCAATTGAAATTTTAAAGTTATTTCTGGATCCATTTTAACCGTTTTTTCAAGCAATATGGTTACTGTCAGGTAGGGTCGATTGAAATCCCACCAAATAAAACACGACGTGTCAATAGATAACCATAAAATAGTGTATTTACCAAAACCCGCAATGGAATTCATTCATTTGGAAACACCCCTCTTGCTTTACCGGGACTGGGGACCCGCAATAACCTCATTTTGAATAGAAGCTATTGGCGCAGTTAATGTTCTTTATATAAAGTTAAATTAACTAACACCGCTGCATCAACATTGTTTCATTTTAATGGACAATGAAACACTATTAATTCAACGCTGTTAGCCTTAAATTTATGACGGACAGTCTAGACAGTTTAACTGCTCCCTGTAAGAACTCGGACAGGGCAGACCCTGCTCAATCAGTTCCTACACGAGCCGTTTCATCTGGGTCTACTATGTTAGTGTAAGATTTCTGACGCAAACAGGGGAAACCCTGATCAGTCGGTTCCTACATGAGCCGTCTCATCTAGGTCTACTATGTTAGTGTAATAAATATATAACGACGTTACCAATAATTAGAGTAAGTTTCTGAAAATTACAAGTATCTTTCACAGAAGCCGTTTGATCTGGATCTAATATGTCACCATTTATTAGATTTTATTCATTAAATAACGTTTTGGTCATTGCAGAAAATATCAAGTCTAATTAGGTATTAAAGAAGTATATAACAGAGCAGATCCTGATCAGTCGGATTTGATTTCCGCACCCGTGAAAGTCCTGAACGAATTAAGTTGATGTTTAATCCAATCAGCGGTTATAGCATGATTGGATTATCACACCTTTTAGCGACAGTCCCGCACACCTAACCGCTCACAGATCAAACGCGTGTTGCTTCCTGTAGAAGCCAATTGATCAGGGTCTGTTCGGTTTGCTCTGCTTGTATGTACAGCCTAACTAAATGTGTAAATTTTTAGCATTATATACATAAATTAGGGAGTTATGGTATAGTTATGGTATAAAAACCTTCGACTATTTTTGGTGCGAATATATCGCCCATCCGACATATACATGATATATACTCTACAGTTAATTTGAACTTTTAACGTGTTAGCACAATGCATTGTACCGTTAGATACAGACGATGAGTGTATAGTAGGCATACAATTGCAAGTAAACAGACAATATATGTATGTGTTTCAGATGTATTTGCCCTGCGTTAATTATAGTTATGATACGTATCGATACTATATTTTTAAGTTATATGATTTGTATAGCACGTATTCAGATAAAGGAACATGTGTTTTTATGGGTGACATGAATGCTAATATTATGCTTAGTCAATTGCATGCTCGAGGTAAATGTTTGCTGAAATTTATAAATGATTGTAACCTTGCAGCTCTGAACACTATGGATATTTGTTGTGGTCAAAAGAGCACGTATGTCTCATATGACAATAGTAGTATGTCCGTTATTGATTATATCATTGTTCCGGTAGAAATGGTAAGTTATGTTGTACACTGTGAAGTTGCCGGTGACCATTGTTTAAATGTATCGAGACACAAGCCTATATGGTGCTGCATAGACTGTCGTAGTGGTAATACTGTAGCAGATGCTAATTCGTGTACACGTCCCAATATTAATTGGAAAAGGACTGATGCGGAATCTATTGGACAATATAATATGTTACTTTGTAATGACATTGAATTGTGTCGGATCTCGGATGGTCAGATAAGTGAGGATAGAATCGATATGGCATACAGTAAATTGAGTGAAGTGCTTGTGACTTGTGCTGAGCGTACTTTCCCGATCAAAAGGTACAAATACTATCTTAAGCCTTACTGGTGCGACGAGCTAACCGTTTTACACGCAGACATGAAATTGGCTCGTGCGTCCTGGTGTCGAGCAGGCAGACCGCGTGACCCCAATGTGGTAGAATACCGGGTGTATAAGGACAAGAAAGCCGAATTTAGACGGGCACACAGACGGTGTGTCCTGAGGTATCTTTCTTCGCTGGACGGAGAACTTGAATACGCTGCTCAATCCGACAGTGCTCTCTTTTGGAAGCTTGTTAAAGGTCGGAGAGGCAAGAGTAAGTCGACACTTGGAGCAGGGATAAAATTCGATGGGGTTCTGTATAGGGATACGAGGGATTTGACAGAGCAGTGGAGAAATTATTTTTGTAATTTATATGGCCCATCTGACTCTCCATACTTTGACGAGGCATGGAACGGATTGTGCACTCATCCGTAACAGATTATCTTGGTAGTGTGACAATGGACAGTACGATAACGGTAAGTCAGGACCTCATTGCAAAGAGCATACGGTCACTGCCTAAAGGGAAAGCCAGTGGGCTAGATGGAGTTTGCTATGAACATTTGATATTTTCTATAGATGTTATTTCGTCTGTTTTATCCAGTTTGTTTACCTCTATGATTCGATATGGGTATATACCGTCTGAGATGAAAAAGGGTGAGATAATTACATTGCACAAGGGAGGGAAGAAGGTGAAAGATAACCCGGATAACTATCGAGCTATTACTCTGTCATCTGTCATTCTTAAACTGTTTGAAATGGTGTTATTGGATCGCTGTCAAGATGGAATTATCGATAAATTAAGCATTCAGCAGGGTGGGTTTCAGAAACAGTTGGGGTGTTCTATGACGTCATTTGTGTTACGTGAAACACTGCATTACGCCCGGGAGCAGTCATCAAAGGTGTTTGTGTGCTTTTTAGACGGTCGACAGGCCTTTGACCACGTATGGCATGACGGATTATTTTTCAAACTGGCGTGGTGAGGAATGCCGTAATGAGCCTTCCTTGCTGCTCTTGGCCTTCACCTGGCTTTATGGAGTCTCTTTGCTTCTCTATTGGGTGGTCGCTTAACATAGGTCTCACTGTGTTACCGTTATGTCATAGTCACATAGATATACGGAAATAAGGCCGAGCTTTTATATCGACTGGTCGGGCTTTGTTTGGCGATTATCGAAAGTGTGTAGTCTTTGTGATGGCGGTATTTTGTTGCAGGACGGAAGTGGTGTTGGGCGCAGAAACCGTTCGCCGTCGCATTTGTCTTGCATTGATTGGTCGCCTGTATGTACGAACCGCCATGCTTCCTATCGGTTATCGCTTAACACGAGCTTGACCGTCTAGATATTATAGTGTGTTGTTTCGGCTATTGTGATTTTATATGAACGCCGAATAGCAATGTTCTAGTGAGCAGTTCAGTTTCATCAGATTCTAGTCCATTCGTACATATGTATTATGTTTGATTTTAACACTATATAGCAAAATGGCAAACAGAGCATACCCTCTAGTCGGGTCTGTACTGTTTGCATAGTACGTATATACTATTCACAGGTACACTATCTGTTGATGAACGCGTATATGTATTACGGGATGTCTGGATATTTGTATGCTCTAGCGGTAAAGACACTGTTTTGGTCATGCCCGTTCGGTTGTTATTTGACTTGTATTAACCCTTATCCTGTCGATCGCGACTTGACTGTTATTTGCAAGCGGTTTGGATCGAGATTGGATTCCGCGAGTCCGATTTGGATCCAAACTGTTTGACACACGGCTTGAGGCCTACGGCGAAATAAGGGTTAAGAGTAGTTTCAGGTTTACTACTAATAATAATAATAATAACGAATTGGAGGGTTTTTTTCAATAAACATGCACTTTTATGCTTATAATTGGACTGCTCATCTTTTAATGGGTCTAATTAATTCGAAATTACCTTAAGTAACTAACTTTACAGTAAGTAACTAAAATGATTAAAAAAAAAACAAAAAAAACAGCTATAATCTACCCAGAAATGACTTTAAAATTTCCATTGCGTGTTTTCTTTCCATTTCTCTAGTGGCGCAATGAATTTTAACAAGTAAATACATGATTGCACAATTATTAATGGACAAATGAATCTTAGATTGGTCATATTCGATATAATTCATGTAAAGTTAATCATAAGCTTAAGGCCTGAAAAAACAACAGCATATAAATGTCTATTTCATTTCCATTTCTTCTATAAATTTCCATTTCTCCACTGGCGAAATGGTAATTTTCATTAATTACGCGATTTTATGGTTATCTATTGATAATTCTCATTTTAGTTGGTCTAATTAAATCGAAATTACCTATATTGCTTGAAAAAACTGTAAAAATCAACACAGAAATGACTTTAACATTTCCATTGCGTGTTTTCTCTCCATTTCTCTTGTGGCGCAATGGACCCTTTTAAAGTAAATAAACTATTGCACAAATATTAATAGACAACAGATGCTTAGCTTGATCTAAATCGATAGAATTCGTGTAAGAGTAGTCATAATGCCTGAAAAAAGGAACAAAATCAACATAAAAATGCACATTTCATCTCCATTTCTCCACTGGCGAAATGGAAAAGTTTTCAGTAATTACGCGATTTTATGGTTATCTATTGACCAGTCTTGTTTTATATGGTCTAAATCAATCGAAATTACCTTATTGTACCTATATTTGTTGAAAAAATTATTAAAATCGACCCGGAAATGCCTAAAAAATTTCCATTGCGTGTTTTGTGTTCCATTTCTTCCATTTCTTCCATTGCGTGTTTTAGACCTACCGTTCCATTTTGAATCACGTGACTACATATGTAAGCTGTCATTTCATTGGCTCTCTTACATCTGCAGTCACGTGATTCAACATGAATTATAAGATCTTCACTCATGAATAAGAGACAACAAGGAAATATCTTTGAATGATAATATAATTTAGGCATAATCTGAAGTTACATTTCAATCATTTTCAATCATGAATATGCATTAAGCATATACTCAATTGACAGCTGTCAAATATAATCAATATAATAATATCATGGAAAATATGTCAATGACTACCATAAAGCTGGCACATTATAAATAATCATTACATAATATTCATCATGAAGCAGGGAGGGTGCGGGTGGGCAAAACCAAAAATCAACATGTAACTTCGTCGTCAAACAAATACAGAATGATGAGAAGAAGAAATCAAGTCATGAATATTAATTTTAGCGCCGAAATATCAACGACCAATGATATTAAGGCAGCAAAATAACAACCAATGACACAACATGTATACATTTCGTAACCTAACAACTAGCTTGAACCAATTAGAATGAGGGATACACCATAGTTCGTTCAGGCCAGATAATTAAGTTATTTTTAGATCAAAATAATGTAAATTATAAGATCTTCACTCATGAATAAGAGACAACAAGGAAATATCTTTGAATGATAATATAATTTAGGCATAATCTGAAGTTACATTTCAATCATTTTCAATCATGAATATGCATTAAGCATATACTCAATTGACAGCTGTCAAATATAATCAATATAATAATATCATGGAAAATATGTCAATGACTACCATAAAGCTGGCACATTATAAATAATCATTACATAATATTCATCATGAAGCCAAACCATAGGCCAACCCTAATAATAAACCAAACCTACTAAGAGACTCTCGTCTAATCCCCTTAGTAGTATAAACTTCAAAGCAGCCATCACAGCTTTGCAAGTCAGAGTCCTCTCTTATGAAACAGTGTGCCATAAGCAAAGGACGCACAACCAGTATCAAAAAACTACAAAAGATGTGGACAAGCACAAGCTACCAAAAGATGTACATCCCATCTAAATAGCAGCTAAAACTTCAAACCAGCCAACGCCAATTTGCAAGTTCATTACACCTCTTCTAAGAAACATTGTGTCTTAGACAAAGGTCAAAACCTAAACATAGAAAAGTCCACATATACAATCAAGAACCAAAAGAACTTTGAAACAACACAAGTCTCACTTCAAATGAGAGACCGTGTTAATAAAAAACTCTTTCAAACGTCTAACGCCTTCGAAATTTAAATGTAATCCGCCATCTCTAACACTAAAATACTCACGTTTGGGAATACCACACTTCAAAAAAGGTTTAAATGTTCGAATAAAAAGAACATGTCTAGTCTTACAAAGTGAAACCAAACGATTATTAATATTCTTAACACGAATCCCTGTTGTTTCAAAGTCAATTGGTCTAGGAATAATTGCAGAAATCAAAATACTGCACTGAGATCTGGATTTCACCACAGAAATCAAATCATTATATAAAGAAATAATCTCTTCCTCCAAAAGTGTACCACTGATGTCATTAGTGCCCACATGCAGAATCACATAGTCTGAGGATAAATCCACACAACCCTGTGTAATTCGACTAGTAAGTCTGGAAATGTTAATGCCAGGAAAGGCTAAAACTTTGGTATCCCAAATTCCAGTAATATGCTTTGCCATCGAATCTGACACAATCGTACACTTACGCAGAGGAGCATTCTTGACTTGCTCTGAAACAATACAAAATTACAACTATCTAAAAACTATTCAAAAATAAAAATTTCTCGACATGTTTCTGACAATTTGCAACTTATTAGATAAATCTAAGGAAATATATCTCTTATAAGCATCAGAATGCCAATCTCCAAGTAACTGAATCTCATCAGCAGAAATATTACTTCTGAAAGCAAGAGTTGCAAATCCTCTTCGAAACGAATGCGAAGAATATAATGAAGAATCTAAACCAAGAATATCTAATAATTCTCTGAACTTTTTTTGAAAAAGATAATATGTAACAGGTCTACGATTAGGCAATAAAAACAAAGGACCATCTGCCTTAACCTTAACCATTTTAATCATATTAAAATACGCTTTAACAGGACATAACTTAGAACCCTGCAAACGCAAAAGCGGTGTTTGTAACACCCGCTCGCCAAACTGCAATGTTTTGGTCCAATTTAAAGTCACCACTAAATTTTCATGAAAATCAGAAACATCCGATCTGAACAAACATCTATGTTTATCTATATCCTTAACAGTAGTAGGAACTAAATTAGATTTACGAGCAAGCAAGAAAAAGGCAAACAAAAATAAACACCAATACACATAATTTTCAGTATTCTGCCAATCCATAATTTCATAAATTTTAGATAATAAAAAGGGAGTGACTGGCTCTGCCTGCTTAACCATGTGCCCCTTAATTCTAGTAATCCCTCTTAAAGAAAAATTAATGAGATATTGATTAATATCATCCAAAGAATATCCTAATAACTTATGTATCGTACGGATTCCACTCAAATAATTACGAATACTAGAAACAGATTTAAAAGATCTACTTAAAAACTGAGCATACAATTGCAAAGTCTTGGTAGAACAAGGCAAAAAACAAAAATCAAAGTACACACAAAATAATAGAAAAGATTCCCATTGAATCTTCAAATTTTTTCGAGAACCTTCAGCTAAAGCTAACAAATGCGAAGACCTCAATTCAGACTTAATGGATCTCAACTGTTCATCTGAAAGAGAATGGGAATCACCAATTATTTACAAAAATAAAATCACTATCCCTGACTACATCTTCAAACAACTCCCAATCAGCAGTCAAATTAAAAAACTCTGACCTACATTCAATATCTGAATACCACCTAGACAAACAATCTGAAATACGATTCTCAGCACTAGTCAAATGCACAGCCTTAATCTCACACTGATTAAGACTAGTTAAATAACAAACTTCCCTCAAACCTTCCTGAAGAAAAAGACATCTTGATCTACCCGAATTTAAAACCTGACACACAGCCTGATTATCACAAAACAACTTAATTCTCTTACCTGTAAACTCAGAAGACCATAACTTCAAAGCTATTGTGATACTCAACAATTCAAGAATAGCAATAGAGAAACGTCTCTGAATAACAAAATCAGGAAACTGTACATGAAAAAACCTGCCCTGAAAGAAACCACCACATCCTGTCAAACAAGCATCTGTAGAAAAAATTGCATCAGGGGATGACCAATCATCATACCACATAATAGAAACTCCATTATACAGAAACAAAAATCTGTTCCACCACTCAATGTCTTTTTTGACCTCCATTGGAATATCAATATACACATGAGAAGCATAACTATACAATTCTTTCAACCAGTTGAACAATCTACTTATAAAAACTCGCCCTGATCTGACACAGGCAGCCACAAAATTTAATTTGCCTATAAGAGACTGAACCTCCTTTAACGTGGCCTCAGTCTTGGAAAGCCAGAGCTGAACTAAATTTTTTATCTCTTCCAAACGTTCTGGAACAACCTCCATAGTCATTGTAATTGTATTAAACAACACACCCAAAAAAGTCATAATCTCAGAAGGTGGAGATGCCTTATCTACAGATTCTTTGAGTCCACATTTCTTCAAAACTATTCCTAAACAATTATAAGAAAATTCAGCCAACTCCCTTCTTTCAGCTCCAGCTAAATCATCTAAATAATTCAGAATAAAAACACCAATTCTGAACATAATATAAGCAATGGCATTAGTAACTCTTTGACAAATAGCCGCTGCTGACCGTAAACCCATACTCAAAACTGTATCACAAAAAATGTGCTTCTTCCAACAAAATGCAACTAAATTATAATCACCAGGGCAAATACTAATCTGTCTATAAGCTTTCCTAAGATCTTTTTTAAACAAAAGACAACCCTTACCCTTCGATTTTATCAATTGTATAAAATCATCAATCTTTGGAAAAACTAAATTTACATCCTCACCTAAATAAACATCTTTGTCAACAAAATCATTAATGGCAGAACCCTTAGGCATACTCAAATCTAAAATAACTCTACGCTCAGTAGTATCTTTCTTCGGCACTGAATTCAAAGGAGAAACTTTTAATTGAGAATGAAAAGGATTCTTTTTAAAAGGACCTAAAATACAAGATCTAGAAGCCTCCTTCCCTAAATATATATTTATTTCTTCCACAAACTCTTCTGCTCCCTTATGATTCCTATATTTCCATGTCTCTATTTCTTTAAATTGATCATCTTTCCCAGAAAAACCAATAGGAAAACCAAATTTCAAAAGATCACACACTAATAAATCCCTGTAATCTGAACCTAACATTCTTTTCATAAAATCCACATTTATAAAATCATTAACTGGTATTCTACAACCTTCAAAATTATAACAACCTGACTGACACACTTTTTGGTGAATCAAAACTTTATCAATAATATCACCGTTATTTTTACACTTTGTAACTGAGCAAATTTTACACTTAAAGGAATGTTTACAAATACATCTGTCAATAAATGAATGATCATCCTTATTCAAACCAACTTTATCAAGGAATTGAGGATAAAAAGAATTAACTACAGGCTCTTGTAGACTAATTTGCGCTTGCAAATTACAGAAACGATCAATGAGTCAATCCTTAGCATGAGGACAAGAACTTGAACATTCTGGATGATCAAGCTTCAATTTATCTTTCATCCAACAAGAAGCACATATGTGATGAGCCAATCTCATTACTCCTTTGACAACCATTGTGTGAGGAGATTTATTGAAACATTTGTTCCTTTGGAATTGACTGCAAAACCAAATTTTATCAGACTCAAACTTATCAGGTTTAACTTTCACACCTTTACTTTTTGACAAAGACACTTTTTCAGCTCTATGCCCAGAAAGAACAGCTGTCTCAACATAGCCAAAAGAGTCCCCCCATTTCAATAAACCTAACTCTATTTCCCTTAATACCGCTGCATACAAAGCCTTCATAACAGTAAAATTATAAGAGGAATTTAAATACATAATCCTCTTCAACAACTGGATCCTAGCCTTTTTTTCAGAGCTTTTAATAGAAGATGAAGAAATAATCTCAAGTTCTCCAGCCACAAATAAATTTATATCTAATTTATCAAAAGAAACAGACTCATTTACAAATTCAAACCGAAGATGTGACTGAGGATAACTCTGTCGATTCCTAACCCGATCACTGGCTTTAGACAAAATACCTGATTTTCTTTTGCTCTTTTTTGATTTTGACTTTTTCTTCTTTCTTTTTGCATCCGAATCAGATTCTTTGTCCGAATCAGAATCAGACACAGAACTGGTAGAAGTACTTGACAGTATCCTGTACTTAGATTTAGATTTCTTTTTACGACCACCAGACCTGACAAACCGACCCCTATCTGAACTACAATCAGTTGAAGAAACTTTCTTCTTCAACCGTCTAGACTTAAATGATGCAACTGAACTGGAATCAGAATCATCATCTGAACTGTCTGAATCCAATAAATTCAACCCCATTTTACAAATTTTAGCTTTAACTTCCTTCCTTAACTTAAAGTCCTTTCTTAAATCTTCCAGAGTCAACTTATCCCCGCTCACTTTTGACGCCTTCGCTCCTTTGCTACCTTTGGAGTCTATTCCACACTCCTGAAGAAATAAACTAGTCTCACCTCGTAGCCGAGACACCACCTCTTTCTTCTCACAAATCTTCCGCCTCAGCTCGTCTGCCTCTGACCTTTGCCGCATCAACAACGCCTCCTCCTGCTCCAATGCCTCAAATTCCTCTCGCATCCTCCGCAAACCTTCATCATCCGAACTTCCGGAAGTTCCCTCCAACTTCTTAGAGTTGTCTTCTCCTGCCGCAGTGGCTCCGAAAGGGTTATCAAAACCTACTGCACCCTCATGCATTGCCTTATAGTCTTTCTTACCACTCCTTGCTGGCAACTTCCTCTTATTCTCCTGCCCTTGCCCATTATCCGACATTAGGCACAATTAAAAGTTAATTCACAAAATAATACAGTCAAGGAGAAATAAAATAAAACAGTTCACCACAAAATAATCATGAAACGTCAGTAAAAGAATTTAAACGAGAAACTCATTTCCGACGAAACGGTACCCCTTCCAGCCTCCTAAACAGCTTCTATGAAAACGTTTCTAAAATTCACAACCTAATTCATAAAATAAATTCAACCGAAGTCGAATAGATATCTGTATGAAGATAATCAAAACCAAAAATCAACATGTAACTTCGTCGTCAAACAAATACAGAATGATGAGAAGAAGAAATCAAGTCATGAATATTAATTTTAGCGCCGAAATATCAACGACCAATGATATTAAGGCAGCAAAATAACAACCAATGACACAACATGTATACATTTCGTAACCTAACAACTAGCTTGAACCAATTAGAATGAGGGATACACCATAGTTCGTTCAGGCCAGATAATTAAGTTATTTTTAGATCAAAATAATGTAGAAAGCCAGCTTGAAATTTGACGGTTTGAACAGAAAGATTGCGAAATCGGTGGACCCGAGAGCGATTCGCGGGTGATTAATGCTGGCAAGTTACATATTATATGTTCGTTTATTGGTTGCATGCTGCCGTTTCTCCCCTGCATGGCGTTATGTTGCTGTTCAGTCTTGAAATTGACGATTGCACGAACTTTGACGACCTAGTAAAATGAGCAACATTTTGCTCGGATTTTTATTTCGTTTTCGAGATCAAGAAAAAATACACGATAAGTGTTAATGGTTATCATTAGTGTGACTATTTAGGTATTTGGAAAAGTTGGATCTAGTCGATTTGATCAATACGTGAAAAAAATATGACGTGTTTATTACGGGAGGTAGTGAAATGGCATTGTTGACAGTTCGAACCCTTGTCTATAATATATACTTATATATATTTTTTTTTTCGGTGGTCATTTTTTGGGGGTTTTTGGTCAATTTATGCCCTACGCTCTGGCCCCCTGTGCTTTCACATATAAAGGCACTAGCAAAGAGTTTGAATCTATTCATGACTTAACATGTGTATATCACATGTATAAATATACTGATGTATGTATTACTTTTGTCGACATTTTTGGACAATAAACAATGGTGACAAACAATTGGTCATTATTGGTCATTAAACAAAACTGTAATAATATGTCAAAATCTCTGAAGGGCATAATTTAGAACGAGAGCACCGCAAACAGGTGCACGACTACAGTTTTGACCCGGCTTCAATTCTGCGACTTTGACCCGGCTTCATTTATGTTTACAAAACTGTTTTTGGCATTTAATGTCGATACTTCGACGAAAAAAGTGTCATAATTATTGTTATTATTGTACATTTGTTTGATAAATTTCTTTTTAAACATCGTATGAAGGTTTTTATTACATCACATATTTCACTACATCAATAATGCAGATAGAAACTATTCTCTGCCACGCTCTCATGAGCCAATTTGTAAAACTTGTCGCTACCCCTCCTACATGGGTAAATACTTTTGAACATTCCATTAGTGATCGCCGCTCATGCGGCGATCAAAAAGTCTCCATTTATATCAATAGTAAAATGTAGCTAATATAACAACTCAAGCGAAGTTTAATTCTGGAGTTTTTAAAACAGGTCAATGCTTAAGGAGACTTTCTGCATACTTTTTGTCCTGCATTAAGCAACCACCTGCTTTGAAGGACTCTTGTGTTGTTGTTCCGCACCCACAGGCGCGGATCTATTTGGTGTTTACGATTTCTTTGATTCATGGACCCGGATTTGATATTTAACCCTTTAGATCAATGCTCAAGTATTCATGATTAACACTGGGCTTTAACGTGTATACTTTTCATGATTTAATGCAGTTTCTATTTTATTTTATTTTTTTAAATTCAATGCTAATAATAAACATTATATAATAAGCAATATTTACAATATCTGAATATGTCGCGATTTTGTCGGACACGAGTTTTATATACAGGGCACTCCTTTCCGTGTTCACGTCAATATGTTTACAAAGTTAACTGCCCCAGTGAATATGGTGCTGTCGTGGATTGCTAAGCTTTGCTAATAAAGACTTTTATTTGTGTGGATTTGTTTTACGAACGCAATTTTAGGACTTCGTATAGACTAATAAGTAATAATGTCATACGAAAGTAGTTCAGGAAAGCAATTTGCTGCTTTTCACTACAATAACAATCGGACGGGAACGAGTCAAACCGGTCCAAGTTAAAAATCGGTCCATGGTCAATCCGTCATCAAAAGAGTCAAAGCAGCCCCAATTTTTGTCAAACCACTCCCCCTTATATTTTGCTTGGTCAAACCGGTCCCATTTTGGTCAAAACGGCCCGACAAAAGCCATAACGAAATTTTGATCAGTGTGTACACAGTGCATCAACAAGTAGTGGCCAAAATATTGATAAAACAATGATAGATCTACTGTTGAAGAATGTTTATGCCCCCATTGACGATAGTCAGGGGGCACATTGTTTTTGACCTGTCTGTTTGTCTGTTTGTCCGTTTGTCTGTTTGTTTGTCAGCAACTTTAACATTGGTCATAACTTTTGAGCCAGTACAGATAGAGACTTGATATTTGGCATGCATATGTATCTCATAAAGCCGCACATTTTGAGGTGTAACATGTCAAGGTCAAGGTCATCCTTCAAGGCCAGAGGTCAAATATATGGGTCAAATCACCGACTTTAACATTGGCCATAACTTTTGGACCAGTAGAGATAGAGACTTGATATTTGGCATGCTTGTGTATCTCATGAGGCTGCACATTTTGAGGGGTGACATGTCAGGGTCATCCTTCAGGGTCAAAGGTCAAAGTGTCTGTTTCTTTGTCTGTAACTTTAACACAACCTTAACATTGGTCTTAACTTTTGAGCCAGTACAGATAGAGCCTTGACATTTGGCATGCATATGTATCTCATAAAGCCGCACATTTTGAGGTGTGACATGTCAAGGTCAAGGTCATCCTTCAAGGTCAGAGGTCAAATATATGGGTCAAATCACCGACTTTAACATTGGCCATAACTTTTGGACCAGTTGAGATAGAGATATGATATTTGGCATGCTTGTGTATCTCACAAGGCTGCATATTTTGAGGGGTGACATGTCAGGGTCATCATTCAGGGGCAAAGGTCAAATTGTCTGTTTCTTTGTCTGTCAGAGGTCAAATATATGAGAGGGTATAGTGTTTCACAAACACATCTTGTTTACATAAGTAACGAACTTTGATTTTACAGTAAAACCTCTCTATAACGGTCACTAAATTGTATTAATCAGTTGGTACTTAGGGCAGGTGACTGCTTAAAGCAAGGTGAAAGTAAAATAGAACGCTCCTATAGGAGCGTTCTGTTTTACTTTTACCTTGCTTTAAGTAGTCACCTGCATTTAACACAAAATACTTAATGTAATTAAGTGGTCATTATAGAGAGGTTTTACTGTATCTAATATAACGTTATGTTGAATACAAATCTAAATTCACGAATTGCACATTTAAATGTTATGAAATATAACGTGATCTTGATCTGGGTCTTAACCGTTTAAAAGCTGACATATTTCTATAAGGTTCCTATTCCGTCATTTTAAGTGTCTGTTTAAAGCAGGTTTTTCTGTATTTACTTCGCTTCAACTCTCAAGTTAATAATCGTTCCTGTATTACTACTCCTATTTTCGTTTAGTATAGGAGAGTATACATGGGTGCGGAGTATTTCATCCCCTGTAGGTATATGTTGTTTCACCCGTCATAAGCATAATTACTCGTATGTGTATATATCTGGGTATCAATCATATTAAATACATGTAATTTAATTCGTGAAATCATGGTTATCCGTATTACTTCTCCTTTCGTTTCGTTGGAGATTATACTCGGGTGTCTGTTGTCATTGTACATTGTAACTCTGGTTTTCTTAACCCTTTCCCTCATATAAACGTGTTTTCACGCATTTTCAAACAGAGTAGACCCAGATCAGACGGCTCCTAGCGGAGCCGTCTGATCAGGGTCTGCTCTGTTTGCTAGTGGAATTTGAAAGATGTTTCTTTACTTTCTAAAATCACTAAAATGTTCCACCTTCAGTATTTCATTATAACTATTTTGTCCATGAATATTCGGTAGGTATTGAAATTTGGACTAAACATAGAACAAGGACTCTGGTTTTCTTAACCCTTTCCCTCATATAAACGTGTTTTCACGCATTTTCAAACAGAGTAGACCCAGATCAGACGGCTCCTAGCGGAGCCGTCTGATCAGGGTCTGCTCTGTTTGCTAGTGGAATTTGAAAGATGTTTCTTTACTTTCTAAAATCACTAAAATGTTCCACCTTCAGTATTTCATTATAACTATTTTGTCCATGAATATTCGGTAGGTATTGAAATTTGGACTAAACATAGAACAAGGAAAGGGTTAACCCTTATTCCGCTGAAAATGTCGTCTGCTTGGAAATGGTAAACTTTGGCTTGTTGCATTTTAAAAATGGAAACATACCTAAAGACGAGTGTCATGCAGCTTTGATCCAGATCAGATGCCTCGTTACGTGACGTCTGATCCGGTTCTAAACTGTTTGCAAATTTGCAAATACCAGTGAAGTCGCGTTCGGCAGGAAAAGAGTTAAATGATACAGGAATAGGTTATATTTGTTTATGATTCGATGGTCTTGTAAATGTTTGGTCATTGTAAATATTTATTGTGTACCATTTTACGATAAAAATACTGCTGGTTTTGCCATTCACTGCTGCGATTCAATCTTTTTGTTGCAAACATGGAAGATTATTTCTATTACCATTTCATTTACACATTTGTTGTTTTTTTGCGCGCGGAGCTTCCCCTTTGCTGTTTTTACAGCAACATTTGTACTTGTTCAATTACGTGGTCACATTGGCGGGATTGTAGTTTAATATATATGTACTCCTAGGTCATAACTAAATATGTCACTACTGTTGCCAACTGATTTTGGTTTACATTGTTTACTTATTCTATATTAAAATCTAAGAGTGAAGTTGTATCTAAAACTTGACATACACCACGCACTGTGTAGAGACTTGACATACACCACGCACTGTGTAGAAACTTGACATACACCACGCACTGTGTAGAAACTTGACATACACCACGCACTGTGTAGAAACTTGACATACACCACGCACTGTGTAGAGACTTGACAGACCCAAGGACCAGTAAAAACATAGACACCACACATAGTGTAGAAACTTGACATACACAACGCACTGTGTAGAACACTTGAAAGACCCAGACACAGTATATACATAGACACCACACATAGTGTAGAAACTTGACATACACCACGCACTTTGTAGAAACTTGACAGACACCGAACACTGTGTAGAAACTTAACATATATGTACACCAGGCACAGTCTGGAAATTTGCCATACCCAGCACACTGTGTAGACATTTGACATACACCAGGCACAGTGTAGAAACTTGACAAACACCGCGCACTGTGTAGAAACTTATCATACACCAGGCACAGTATAGAGTCGCACAGTGTAGAAACTTAACATACACCAGGCACAGTGTAGAAACTTAACATACACCAGGCACAGTGTAGACACTTGACATACACCAGGCACAGTGTAGAAACTTGACAGACACCAGACACGGTGTAAAAACTTGCCAGACACCGCACACTGTATAGACACTTAACATACACCAGGCACAGTGTAGAAACTTAACACACACTAGGCACAGTGTAAAAATTTGACAGGCACCGCGCACTGTGTAGAAACTTAAAATACATCATACATAGTATAGACACATGAAAGACACCACGCACGGTTTAAAAACGTGACATACACCACGCACTGTGTAGAAACTTGGCATACACCAGAAACAGTATAAACACAGACACCACAAACCGTGTAGAAACTTGACATACACCACACACTGTGTAGAAACGTGACAGACACAAGGCACAGTGTAGAAGCTTGACAGACACCACACACTATGTAAAAACTTGACCAAAACCGTACACGGTGTAGAAATGTGACACACCACACACTGTGCAGATACTTGACATATACCACACAGTTTGTAGACACTTACATGTACCACACACCACACACCGTGTAGAAACATGACATACACCACACACTGTGTAGAAATTTGACATACACCACGCGCTGTATAGAAACATGACATACACTACGCACTGTGTAGACGACACTACACACAGTGTATAGAAACTTGTTTATTCACGTGCTTCTGTAACTTTCTGTAACGGGCGACTGCTTAATGCAGAATCAAAGTGATTCAGAAATCTTCTTGGGGAGCATTCTACACTACGTTTGTCAGGCATTCTACACTACGTTTGTCAGGCTTTAAACCAACCACCTGTATATTAAAGACAACAATCCGCCTTTGTTCGAATGGTCATTATAGAGAAGTTTTACAATATTTTCTAATGGAGAGTATCGACACCTTTAGACTGACAAGAGTATTCATGTAAGATATAATGACACAATGTATATTTATTAGCTGGATTTTATAATGGTGTATGCACACATGCATTAACCCTTCTCTTGCTATTCACGTCAATATACCTACCTGTAAATAGCGAAGACCTAGATGAGACAGCTCCTGCAGGAGCTGTCTCATCAGGGTCTGCACTATTTACATGTTGATTGTGCAACCAGTGCACTCCACAGCAGTGATTGCACAGCGAAATACGTGTACACAGTGAAGCTATTTAAGAAATGAATGACGTGCTTCCGGTGTTCATGAGGTTATGCAACGCATAGCTTTACGAGCAAAGTTAGTGAAGCCCGAAGGGCTTCACGTGAATCTTTGCTCGTAAAGCTATGCGTTGCATAACCCATGAACACCGGGAGCACGTCATTTATTTCTTATATTTATATTCCATTGTATTTCTTATATTTAAGAAATGAATGACGTGCTTCCGGTGTTCATGAGGTTATGCAACTTTCTTTTTAGAATAAGGTTATATAAGGACGTTGCAGGGCGAATGTAAATATATGTAATTATACAACAGGGCATGGGTAAAGAAGGAGAAATGTATTTTAAAATTCAGCAAGAGAAGGGTTAAGGACCCAGGTTGTAACTGTATAAACTTCGAGGAGCTCACAGTGCAGATTCGGACCAGACCACTCCTACAGAAGCCCTCTGATTTGGATTGACTCTATTTGCCAATACCCGACAAAGCGTATCTATATACAGAGTACGCCATTAAACCATTGGTTCACCGTGTGCCTTAACCCTTTCCTCCATAAAAATTCATGTAAGAAGTAATGACGTCATCAATATAAATTAGATTAATTTGTCAAATTATTACAGTACATGGTCGCGGGAATTGTTGGCCATGGTAAAAACTGTAGAATCATATCTATATTATATCATGAGCATACAGAGCAGACCCTGATCAGATGGCTCCTATATGTTTCGTCTAATTTGGGTCTACTCTGTTTGTATATACGTAGAAATGCGTATTTATGGTGTAAAGGGTTTAAATGGACGTAAAGTGTAGACCCAAATAAGAGGACTCCTGATGAGTCCTCTGATCAGGGTCTGCACTGTTTGCTGAGCCCATCAATGTCAGTGGCTTATTCTAGCAATTAGTTTGTTTGCTGTTCCCTCTCCGCATGAAACATTGACGGATTGCAAAGTATTTTTTTTTGTTCCCCCTCTATATGAAAAATGGATGGGTTCCAAAGTAATTTTGTTTGCTGTTCCCCCTCCACATGAAAACACATGAAAATGGATGGGTTCCAAAGTAATTTTGTTCGCTGTTCCCCCTCTACACGAAAGCACATTAAAATGGATGGATTCCAAAGTAATTTTGTTCGCTGTTCCCCCTCTACATGAAAGCACATTAAAATGGATGGATTCCAAAGTAATTTTGTTTGCTGTTCCCCGTCCACATGAAAATTGGATGGACTACAGAATAAGATCTTAACGGGTTTCCTTAACCCATTCCCTCATAGGCTATTTTTAGATCCAACCTCTTTGAATAAAACTACCGAAAAGGAGCATTAACTAGAGAAAAGGAAAATTTTAGAAGGAGCAAATGCTCTATTTATCACAATGGTTTCAAGAATGGAATATTACAGAGGGGTAGAAAGGCGTATTTATGGAGGAAAGGGTTAAAAAGGTCTAAGCCAAACACTGTAGACTAAGATCAGAGTGCTCCTGAAGGTGTCCCCTGATTAGAGTCTTCACTGTTTGCTGAACCCACCAATGCCAATGATTTACTCAAACAAATATTTTGTTTACTTTGCCCCTCCGCATGAAAAATGGACGGGTTCCAAAATAAGATCAGTACGGGTTTCTTTAAATGATATGGGAATAAATGGGTTGAGATGTTACAAACATCAGTCAGAATGACATGTAGATACAGATGGTCGCCTACAAAGTGAGTAAACGTTGTTTTGATCACTGATATATATCTGAAGGTACACTAAACTTTGTCATAAGCGATCATTAAAAGGAGGTCTAAAATTTGGACGTTAATGTAGGTGGTAGCTTAATTTTGATCAAACGTAATGCAAATAGCTCGAATAATATCTTCCGCATTATTTTTGCCAAGCATAAGCAACTAACTGCTTTTCAAATGTCCTAGTTTCAATCAGCTAACGGTCGCTTTATATAGGTTGCACTGTAGCTAAACTGCAGTCATTATAGTTCACCGTTTGAGTTGGAATGTTGATGTACTCACGTATCAGCTACTATAAGCAATTATACAGGTGTCCTCCAATTTGTATGTACATGTAGGTCTTTCTTCTATCGGAGTCGCTCTCTTAAGATTAACCCTTTCACCGCCGCAGTCGCATAAATGCACCACGACAAATAGTGCAGTCCCAGATCAGACGCTGCCTTTTCAAGGTCAGGGACTTCACTATTTGGCTCAATCTCTATTTCTGTATATGTGCTTTATTCCTTTGAAATATTTATCTGATTTCCTTATTTTTCTGAATGATTTAACAAACTTGGATTGCAGACGACAATTAGAAATTTGGCACCGAAAGGGTTAATAGGCTTTTACTGCATTGCAAACAGGGTCTACACAGACCAGTCACACCTTCCTTGACGCGGCTTCTGACCTGGGACTAACTCGTTTTAGAATAAACTGTTATATTGTGTTCTTTACATTTCCATCCTGTGTAAAAGCTTGATCAGATATCTAATCACATACACTGTCTGCACTGCTTATCATAAAAATGAATTGTTTCCCCAAATATCAATTAATTCCATTAAAGATATCAAGAAGATAGAGGGAGAAGAAGAAGAAAAAAGAAGAATATGAGAAAAAAGAAGAAAAAGAATGAGGAAGAGATGGAGAAGAAGAAAGGAAGAAGAACAAGAAGAAGAATGGAGAAGGAAGAAGAAGGTGAATAAGAAGAAAGAGGAGAACAACAAGAATAAGAATAAGATGAAAATGAAGAAGACGAACAAAAACAACAACAAGAAGAACAATAAGAACAATAAGAACAAGACCCTAGAATAATACATATTCAATAATTTTGCATTAATTTTGCAAATGTGAGTAACTTAGCCCTGATCATCCTGAAAATATTGATCTATTCCAATAAGTAAATTCCGATTCGTTTAAGAGTTCAGGAAACTACTGACAGAACACCAATCACATTGGGTCCGAAAACCAATCAGCTTGGGTCCGAATGAGACGCAGAGCTACGGGTATACAGTAGAACCCCTCTAATACGACAACTTAATGAATAAACATGTGTGTCTTTATAAGCAGGTGGTTACTTAATATTGGGCAAACTAATGCAGTAAGCTCCTCTAGGAGCTTTCTGTATTACTGTTGTCCTGTATTAAGCTACCACCTGCATCTAGCACCCAGAATTATACCTCTTTTAGGTGGTCACATTAGCGGGGTTTTACTGTATTCCCATGCCAGTCAGGTATCGTATAGTATGTAAATACAGTATAACCTCTCTTAACCGGAATTCTAGTAGATAATAATTTAGATACTTTTAGGCAGGTGGCTGCTTAATGCAGGGTGAAAGTCTTGCAGAAAGCTCCTCTAGGAGCTTTCTGCATGACTTTCACCCTGCATTAAGCTGCCACCTGTCTCCAGGACCGATATTCATACTAAATTTAACTGCCGGTTAAGAGAGGTTTTACTGTAGATATAATACAGTACAGTTCCGAGCTACATAAAAACGTGCGTACCCCTATACTAAAATCATCATATCTTCACCAAACTCTATACTTTGACTGCTTTTTAGAATCGCCTCTTCGAGACGATTCTAAAGAGTGGTCACGGTATAGGGCTTGATGGAGAAATAAAGAAATTATTCCTGAAAATGATTTAATTTATGCATCTTATCTGGAGCTCTGGTACTTCTGCTTCTGTTCTGCCTGATACTGGCCACCATCAACACGTTATCATGTCAGGTGCTTATAGGCACAACGAGTCGAACCTGTCTTAAGTGGCTACAAAACAGAGGTTTAATTATGGGTATATAAGGCAGGTGATAGCTTAATGCAGGTCAAAAGTAATGCATATAGCTCCTATTATGCAACCATCTTCTTTTTAAGACCTCTGTGTTTAACCCATTCCCTTATATTGACGACTTTTGACGACTCTGTAAAAGTCATTTTGTGAAACCATTTTGATGAATAGAGTATTTGCTCATATAGGAGCAAATGCTCTATTTATCACAATGGTTTTGAACAATACTACACAATTCTAACATTTTCTTTTTCTCTAATTAATGCTCATTTTCGGTAGGTTTATTCAAAGAGGTTGTATCTAACAATAGCCTTTGAGGTAGGCCTAATGGGTTAATAAATGAATGGCCATTCGAAACATTTTACATCTTGTCAATCGTTGCGAGCAATTTTTTAACCCTTTCCCTCATATAAACGCCTTTCCACGCACCCATTCATTAGGAGCCGTCTTATCAGGGCCTGCTCTGTTTGCTTACGGTATGATATAGAGCTCTGGTTCTACTGTTTCCGCCTGAGCAAAAATGTCATATCTTTATATGCCATTATAAAACATAATCTACAGTAAAACCTCTCTATAACGGCCACTAAATTATGTTAATTAGTTGGTATTTAAGGCAGGTGGCTGCTTAAAGCAAGATGAAAGTAAAACAGAACGCTCCTATAGGAGCGTTTTGTTTTACTTTCACCTTGCTTTAAGCAGCCACCTGTCTTTAACACACAATACTTGATGTAATTTAGTGGCCGTTATAGAGAGGTTTTACTGTAATTTAGTGGCCGTTATAGATAGGTTTTACTGAAATTTAGTGGCCGTTATAGAGAGGTTTTAATGTAATCTAGTGGCCGTTATAGAGAGGTTTACTGTAATTGACTATTTAAAGATAATGGGTTAAACCCTTTACCTAATGATTATTCAAATATAATTAACAATTATCCCTTTACTCCATAAATACGCCTTTCTATGCCTTTGCAAACAGAGTAGACCCAAATCAAATGTCCGCTATAGGTCTGCTGTATTTGATTACGACATAATATAGCTATGCTTCTACAGTTTCACTTCCTGTGTTCATGTGTCATTATAAACATTAGATTAATTAATATTCATGATGTCGTTATTTCTTATATGAATATTCATGGAGTAAAGGTTATATGAATATCAGTTAGCTGAAATCTTCTAACAACGTCAAGGACAATAGAATGTTTGGGCCATTTCAGAAACGGTAACTGTGAAATCAAATCTATATATGTTCTTTTACGAAATGGACAGACCCTGGTCAGACATATCTTACACGAGTTACCTGTTCGCGGTCTACTCTGATAGCAAATGAGTCAGACTACGTATGTATCAGGTATAGGATTAACTGGACGCACGGCCCGTTTAGATGCCGTGTTTGAAACATAACATATTATCCGGGTCTATACTGTTTGCAATATATGTGCGTCCTGCACGCATTAGGCGCTCTACTAGTGTAATTACATACATGTATTATGCAAACAATATGAATTGTGATGATGCGCCGAACAACTCGACTTCTCATCAATACTCAAACTCTTTGACACTAACAGTAATATTTGTACAGACAGACGTAATACTTACAATCATCAGAGGAGACAAAGTCTAAGCGGGAAACAATTTACTTAACAGGCTAATGGTTAGCATTATCGCGCTGACATGTACGTGTCTTATTAAGCTGACAGGTACGTGTCTTATCAAGCTGAAATATACGTGCCTTATCTAGTTGACATGCACGCGCCTTATTAAGCTGACATGTACGTGTCTTATAAAGCTGATATGTACGTGTCTTATTAAGCTGACATGTACGTGCCTTATTAAGCTGACATGTACGTGTCTTATTAAGCTGACAGGTACGTGTCTTATCAAGCTGAAATATACGTGCCTTATTAAGCAGACATGTACGTGTCTTATAAAGCTGATATGTGCGTGTCTTATTAAGATGACATGTACCTGTCTTATTAAGCTGACATGTACGTGCCTTATCAAGCCGACATGTACGGGCCTTATTAAGCTGATATGTACGTGTCTTATTAAGCCGACATGTACGTTCCTTATTAAACTGACATGTACGTGCTTTAAAAGCCGACATGTTAGTGTCTTATTAAGCCGACAGGTACGTGTCTTAATAAGCTGACATGTACCAATATGTATAATCATTTTTCTTACATGATCTTACGCCTGATACATCAGTCACATTTATTGCTGTATATAGACAATACTGGGGATGAAATGTAACAACGGTCAGTAGAGTACACTTATTGGTGTATACAGACAATACTGCGGATAAAATGTAACTACGGTCAGTAAAGTACACTTATTGCTGTATATAGACAATACTTGGGATAAAATGAAACTACGGTCAGTAAGTACACTTATTGATGTATATAGACAATACTGGGGATGAAATGTGACTACGGTCAGTAGAGTACACCTATTGATGTACATGTATATAGACAATACTGGGGATGAAATGTAGCAACGGTCAGTAGAGTACACCTATTGATGTACATGTATATAGACAATACTGGGGATGAAATATAACAACGGTCAGTAGAGTACACCTATTGATGTACATGTATATAGACAATACTGGGGATGAAATGTAACAACGGTCAGTAGAGTACACCTATTGATGTACATGTATATAGACAATACTGGGGATGAAATGAAGCAACGGTCAGTAGAGTACACCTATTGATGTACATGTATATAGACAATACTGGGGATGAAATGTAGCAACGGTCAGTAGAGTACACCTATTGATGTACATGTATATAGACAATACTGGGGATGAAATGTAACAACGGTCAGTAGAGTACACCTATTGATGTACATGTATATAGACAATACTGGGGATGAAATGTAACAACGGTCAGTAGAGTACACCTATTGATGTACATGTATATAGACAATACTGGGGATGAAATGTAACAACGGTCAGTAGAGTACACCTATTGATGTACATGTATATAGACAATACTGGGGATGAAATGTAGCAACGGTCAGTAGAGTACACCTATTGATGTACATGTATATAGACAATACTGGGGATGAAATGTGACTACGGTCAGTACAGTAAATTAAAAAAAAAAACTATTACAGTAACTTTACGAATGTAACATTTTACTCAAAACAATCATGCAGCCTTTCTATGCCTTTGCAAACAGAGTAGACCAAGAATCGACGGCTCCTCTATGAGTCGTCTGATCAGGGGTTGCGCTGTTTGCTCATGCATGGTGTAACATATATGTAGATATGATTCCAAGTTTGTGCAATGGCCAAACATACCTGTGTTTATAATGCCCTACAATAATTCAACTCTCATTTATATTCATGATGTCATTATGTCTTGCATCAATATTCATGGGGTAAAGGATTGATATTGATAATAGGAAGTTGAGATCAAAACTGACGAAGTCTTTATCACGGACCTCGTTTTAACCCATTCCCACTTAGGCTATTTTTAGACCTAACCTCTTTGATTAAATCTACCAAAAAGGAGCATTAACTAGAGAAAAGGAAATTTTCAGAATTGTGCAGTTTTGAAACCAATGATCAATGGTTTCACTAAGTGACTTTTATAGAAGCATCAAAAGGCGTCAATATGCGGGAATGTGTTAAGTATAATAACCTTATATCCTGTCTTGCATTTGAAACGACCCGAATCTACCCGAGACGATCGTGGTCTCATGATCCACGCTGTTTTACACCCGGTGAGTAGTTTCTCAAAATAGATCTAGACCGGAGGTTTAGCAAACTTCATTTTTTACCATTATACACTATTAACTCATTCCCTCCTAGACTATATTTAGACCCAACCTCTTTAAATAAATCTACCGAAAAGGAGCATTAACTACAAAACATCACAATGGTTTCAAATTATGATTTTTAAAGAGGCGCCAAAATGCGTCACTAGGAAGAAATGTGTTAATTAATCATCACGTGCCCTTGGGACTTCAACTTTAGACTGGTTGCATAAGAGTACATGCGAATCGAGATCCTTTGAATGCTGAAAATTCAAGGTGGTCTTGTCCATCCTTGTTCAATGATCGAATCCATTTAGTGTGAAAGGCTTGTTTGGGTACATTGTAGATGATGTTGAATGGCAAACAGTACAGACCCTGGTCAGATGATTCGTAGCGGAGCCCTCTGATTTAGGTCAAGATTGTATGTAAATGCAAACACGTGCACAAGTGCTTCTTGTCGCATTCCAAGGGTTTACAACAAGGGTAACGCCAATTCAAAAAGAGTTTTTACTAAATACAAAACATAGCTGTAGAATTCAAACAGACAACCACTCGATAATTCAGTTACACCCAGAGACACCTGTGTTTACTGGAGGTTACCCTGCATTTGCAGTGGAACTTACCCTGAATTACTAGACCAGTGGTAACCAGTGATTAACCCTTTCCCTCATATAAACGTGTTTCCCTCATATTTCACGCATTTGCAAACAGAGTAGACCCAGATCAGACGGTTCCTAGAGGAGCCGTCTGATCAGGGTCTACTCTGTTTGCTAATAGACTGTGATAGATCCGTTTCTTTACTTTCTAAAATGGCTACAACGTTCCACCTTCCATATTTCTTTATAACTATTTTGTTAATGAATATTCAGTAGGTACTGAAAATTGGCCTAAATACAGGACAGGGGATGGGTTAATTGCAGAGTCAACTCAGTAAGAACGGTCTGAATTTGCTAGAGGGTTTTACATGGCAAACAATGCAGACCCTGGTCAGAGGGATCCTCTATACGATCATCTAGAATCCCTACGATCTGGGTACACTGTTTTAAAATGACAGTGGGTGCTTGTCTCGAGTTGAACAGGTTAAAACCGGAATCTGACTAGCTAAATGCAGTCGGTGCACCGATTGGATGAACTCAAGCAGCATATGCATGCGTTTAGCCATGCTTCTGCCATAGCCGCGGCATGGGCGTGCATATTCGCGAGGTCACAGACAACGCGTTGATAAGGAAATGTGCGTCTGTTTGCACCGTGTTGTGCAATGTCTCAATGCTTCAAAAGAAATACCCTAGTAACACCGATGACAGGTCTTAAAAATAACAACGTGCAATTTTCGGAAAATCTTAACAGATATTCGTTTAGAATTTATTTGGGCCATCTTTGGTGCACTTAAGAATGGTGTCACTTATTGCAGGGGAACTGGTTTCATGTTTCACCTGTTGTTAATGTCCTTCTTCTACCCACTCACTTGCGTCATAGCCTTTTCTATTAAACTATTTTTTTGGATTGAAAAAAGCCTTTATAGCCTACAGGGGCGGATCAAGCGCATGTTGAATTGGGCAAGATCTGTCATATTGTTGACTTACATTTGATACACAGAATACACATAACTGGGTGTACGCAGTGGCTACACATCCAATAAGTATGTTCGCAACAACCTGTATAATATAATCATATAATGAATTAACCCTTTCGGTGCCAGCATTGTCGTCTGCTGGGCATAGTTTCGTTTATTTTTAGTGTAAGTGTGTGCACTTCTTCCATTTTCTTTATAAGAAAGTAAACAGTGTCAAACAGTTTGGATCCTGATGAGACGCCGAGTTACTCGGCGTTTCATCTGGATCCAAACTGTTTGCATGTGATATCATAAACCCGTCATTGTGGCACGGAAGGGGTTAATACGGAGGTTAAAGAGTAAATATGATTGTTTAGCGCTCCAAGAGACGGTTTCTGCAGGGGATATTGTCCTGCATTAAGCTACCACGTGTTTTAGATAACAATATACTCCATGAATACGCCTTTATATGCCTTTGCAAACAAAGTAGACCCAGCTTAGACGGTTCCTGTAGGAGCTGTCTGATCAGGGTCTGCTGTGTTTGCTTATGAAATAACATAGGTGTGACTGCAGTTTTGCCATAGCTAACATTTCCTGTGTTCACACGCCATTATAAAAAACGTATCTAATTAATATTCATGATGTCGTTATTTCTTACTTGAATATTCATGGAGACAAGGTTTTAAACCCTGAATGAGACCTACGATAATAGAGCTTTACTGCTAATTGTTTACTTATCTCATTTACCCTCAGACTTCCCGCGAACTCGTTGATTTCGTATTGCTCGGTGTTTTATTTTTGTCTTTAAATGTTATTATCTTGTATATTTAACCCTTTCGGCTCCAAATTTCTAATTGTCGTCTGCAATCCAACTTTTGTTAAATCATTTGGTACAATAAGGAAATGAGATAAACAAATGCAAAATTCAAAGGAATAAAGCACAAATATAGAAATAGAGAATGAGACAAAAAGTGAAGTCCCTAATCAGTCGCCGCCTTGAAAAGGCGGCCTTCTGATCTGGGACTGCGCTATTTGTCGTGGTGCATAAAGGCGACATTGGCGGTGAAAGGGTTAAAGAGTTATCGGCCTTTAAAACATTATTTCCTGTATTAATCGACGAGCTTTGGCATCCACTTTCTAATCTGAACAATTTCTCGAGTTCACAGTTTAATACAGGTCTAAAGTAATTGTATTTCTAGATATCACTTGCGATACATTTTATTGCAATTCTGTATTGTAAGTTTTGGAAGGACTGGATTTTTTTGTTCGAGTTATCCCGAAGTTGAAGTAAATAAATAATGCAGCGGGTCGTAGGTTTGGCTGACATCATTTATACTAAAGGATGCTCTTTAACATTTACTCAACGAATATTTATGTAAGAAATAATGACGTCATGAATACTAAATTAGATGAATTTGCCATAATAGTATATGGACACAGGTAGTTTTACCATGGTAGAAACTGTAGAATCATATCATGAGTTAACAGAGCAGACCCTGATCAGGACGGCTCTTATAGGAACAGTCCGATCTAGGTCTACTCTGCAAAGGCGTAGACTCGCGTATGCATGGGTATGGGGTCAAGGGTTAACTCTACTTCACGTACATGCATTTTTATGCATTTGCATCAGGGTCTACACGGTAGATAATATAAAAAAGATTATTTATGCCTGGTCAAAATTCTCAATTTCTTAATATGTCATTGTAATACTTCAGCTACATAATATTTACAACGTTGGTATATTTTACATGAATATTCATGAAGTTAAGTAGCATTTTATTATACATTGATACTAGTGGTTCACCCTATTATCACTAAGTAACTAATTTATTTATACAATGGTGCTAGTGATACATTGCGTCATCACTAAGTATCCGTTTGTTTATACAATAATACTAGTGACTTATCGTGTCATCACTAAGTATCCAATTTATTAATACGAGGATACTTGTGACTTATCATGGTATCACTAAATATCCGCTTTATTTATACAATAATACCAGTGACTTATTGTGTCATCACTAAGTATCCAATTTATTTATACAAGGATACTTGTGACTCACCATGTTATCACTAAGCAACCGATTTATTTATGCAAAAATATTAGTGACTTATCGCGTCATCACTAAATATCAAATTTATTTATATGAGGATACTTGTGACTTATCATGTTATAACTAAGTGGCCGATTTATTTATGCAATGATACTAGTGACTTATCGTGTTATCACTAAGTAGCCGATTTATTTATACAATGATACTAGTGACTTATTGTGTTATCACTAAGTAGCTGATTTATTTATGCAATGATACTAGTGACTTATATTGCTATCACGAAGTACCTGTAGCTGCTTTATTTATACAATGGCACTAGTAAATTATTGTGGTATCACTCATGCAGTTGCCGATTTATTTATACAATGATATTAGAGACTATCACTCAGCATAAGACGGTAGTGATGGGACTGGTTGGTCCATGTCCGTATGATATAGCTGCGTGTGAGTTGAAGTCCCAGGATCCATACTTTTCATTGAACACGTTAATGAACTAGAAAATCAAAACTAAGTTCTGCTCATTGGGACTGTAGCAATTTCTAGCCATTAAACAATCAACCAATCAAACAGCCAATGTTTGATCCGCACCTACATATTAAACTTTTTATGCATGTGCCTTTTAGTTACGACTCTGCAAGCAGAGTAGAACCAGATCAAACGACTCATGTAGGAGCAGTCTAATACGTGTCTGTTGTGCTCGTTTATGAATATTATAGATATGATCATACAGGGTCTGCAGTAATCATACAAATATCACTAGTTCAAATTGCCGTTATAAAACGTCAGCTATGTATTATTATTTCCTACATCAATAATCATGGGGTTGGGTCTAAGTGGACAATCAGACAGCAACTGAAGTACAGTCAGACGCGATAGGGCTAAGTTTTAGTAATGAATTGAGAACTATTTAGGCAGGTGGCTGTTTAATGCAGGATGAAATTCATGCAGAAAGCTCCTCTGAGAACTTTCTGAGTGACATTTACCCTGCATTCTGCTGCAACCTGCCCTAACCCTTTCCTCCATAAATACACCTTTCTACGCCTCTGTAAAAGTCATTTTTGAAACAATAAATACACCTTTCTACGCCTCTGTAAAGGTCATTTTTGAAACAATAAATACACCTTTCTACGCCTCTGTAAAAGTCATTTTTGAAACAATAAATACACCTTTCTACGCTTCTGTAAAAGTCATTTTTGAAACAATAAATACACCTTTCTAAAGGTCATTTTTGAAACAATAAATACGCCTTTATACGCCTCTGTATAAGTCACCTGTTGAAACCATTGTGTTAAATAGAGCATTTTCTCCTATAGGAGCAAATGCTCTATTTATCACAATGGTTTCAAGCTACAAAATTCTAAAAGTTTCCTTTACTCTAGCTAATTAATGCTCCTTTTCAGTAGATTTATTCAAAGTGGTTGGATCTAAAAATAGCTTATGAGGGAATGGGTTAAAGACCGATAATGATACTTGTTTTATTCTTCGAACTATCAGGGGTTCACTGTGCCTACCAACCAAACAACCAAATACTGATCCGCAAGTACAAACTAACCTTGTTTAACTTCTCGTCTGGGCTTCGTTGAAAAAGTCACGCACCAATAACTCCGAAAGGCTACTACTTATACCTTTCCATTTGGGTTCATATTTTAAATTACAGGATATGAAAATCTTTACAAATGTTCTCTTTAGTTAACTTTTTTTTTTCATGACTATATCAGGCGCAGATACCCAGGTACCGAACAGTAGGCCATTCGTACTGGTGTCGTGAACACAGTCGGTATCATAGGGGGAAACTTATAACACATATCCAATAGAGCCGCTTTTACACCGTAGCGTTTCGGGGCTCTAACTGGCGCCGAAGTCATGGGAGGGACAACTAAATTTCGGTTCCTGCTCTTGGCTATACTTGTCTCGTCAGTGCATTTGCAAGAAGGTAAGTGAAATATATTTTTTATGAAAACATTCGGCAAAGTACAATAGCCGCAACATAGTAATACGGGCACACACACACACATACACACACGTTGCAAACAGAGAAGACCAAGATTAGACAATGTCTATATTTCTAGATATTTTGCAATAATGGGCAAAATATCGCTTACGCTAACGAATGAAAAATGGTGTAGACCCTGATCATACACAAGCCCTATACTGGATTTTCAAGTATTGGAACAAAATTACTTTAAAATCAAATCACAAAAGACGCGTGGAAATTTAACCCATTTACTAAGTACTTTGATGCTACACATGTACTAGTGCGATCCCGGCAATTTACTTCTGCGATTAAAAATATTACACATGCAATCAGTGTAGACACAGATTAGACCCTGCACTGTTTTCTGAATAAATCATTGGCACTGGTTCAGTTTAGCATACACAGTAAAGCATATCTAAACTGAACAATGAAATAAATAGCAATGTTGGTATTTAACCCTTTCCTCCATAGGCTATTTTTAGATCCAACCTCTTTGGATGCATCTACCGAAAAGGAGCATTAACTAGAGAAAGGGATTTTTTTTTCGAATTTTGTAATTTGAAATCATTGTGATAAATAGAGCATTTGCTTCTATATGAGCAAATGCTATATTTATCACAATGGTCTCAACAGGTGCCTTTTACTGAGGCGTAGACAGGCGTAATTATGAAGGAAAGGGTTAAAGCGGTAATCTGTACCTGCTACGCGTTTTGACAAATGCCTCATAGATATAGTACATGAATTATTTGTTTATATGCTGAAAAGAAACTATATCGTAAATAGAGGCAGATGAAGACAAAACTTCCATGTGTTTGATATCGAAGACCGGGTGCTGTTCGTCAATGTATTAGTATTTATTCGCGTTGCATATTAATTTGTAACTGTTCAACATAGACCGATGCTATTTTGTTGTGATATTAACCCCTTCCGTGCCACAATGACGGGTTTATGATATCACATGCAAATAGTTTGGATCCAGATAAGACGCCGAGTAACTCGGCGTCTCATCAGGATCCAAACTGTTTGACACTCTGTTTACTGTTTTATAAAGAAAATGGAAGAAAAGCACACACTTACACTAAAATTAAACGAAACTATGCCCAGCAGACGACAATGCTGGCATCGAAAGGGTTAAGTATCGACGAAAACAGTTTATTTGGTATCACAGAGGCATTATTTCGATACAAATCCAAATTGTCAATCTTCATAATAGTGATTGAACATAAAAATACCAAGTTTTATGATGCTATTCAAAATATGTGATTATTATAGGGATTATCACTTTAACCCATTCCCTCATGGGTTATTTTTTGGCCCAATCTTTTTGAATAAATCTACCGAAAAGGAGCATTTACTAGAGAAAGGGAAAACTTTTTTGTAGTATTGAAACCATTGTGATAAATAGAGCATTTGTTCCTATGGAGCAAATGCTCTATTTATCACACTGGTTTCAAAAACTGACTTTTACAGAGGCGTAGAAAGGCGTATTTATGGAGGAAAGCGTTAAGACATGTAGCAGATTAATGGTAGTGAATTGTATGCAGAAAGTTCATTTCGGAACATTATACTGTATTAAAACGTGATATCATTTCTTTTAACCCTTCGCTTGCTGAATTTTAAAATACATGTCTCCTTCTTTACCTATGTCCTGTTGTATAATTATATATATCTTCACTGTGTACAAGTATTTCGCTATGCAATCACTGCTGTGAAGTGCACTGGTTGCACAATCAAGTTGTAATAGTGCAGACCCAGATGAGACAGCTCCTGCAGAATCTGTCTCATCTGGGTCTTCACTATTTACAGGTACGTATATTGAGGTGAATAGCAAGCGAAGGGTTAAACATCGAACCATTCACATTCTAAGCGCTACTCGACTGGCAATGCCAAAAAAAGCGTGGACCCAGTATCCATGCTTATAAAACTTTTTAGTTGAGTCTGAGTTCGTTCTCAAGTTTTTGATTGGCCAGATTTGAGCCTTTGACTCAGAGCTACAGATAAAGGTACATGTGTACCCAAATACTAAAATTGTCATTTCTCCACCAAACCCTGTACTGTGACCACTCTTTAGAAACGTCTCGCCTATCTCATCTTTTAATGTTCATCCTTTTTGTTAAAGACAAAAACGTAACATTTGCCACACTAAATAGTTTGGATCCAAACGACATGCCGAGTAACTCGGTGTCCCATCTGTATCTAAATGGTTTGCATAGGAAACCCCACATTCGCCATTGACAGAGAAAGAGTTATTTGTCGTTATAGTACAGAAAAATCTCTCTATAACGGCCACTAAATCGTGTTATTTAATTTTAAGCAGCCACCTGCCGTTAACACAAAATATATACTTGATGTAATTCAGTAGCCGTTATATATAGAGAGGTTTTACTGTATTTCATATATCATTTATTTGTCTAGCAAATTGTGTAGCCCGTGATTAGAGGGAAGATTCAGACTCTTTTCTCTTTTGAGTCTATATTGTTTGCCTAAGCACTTAATAAAAATGGATTAATTTGCAAGCAAAGAAGGTAAACATTCTTTGCACGCTAGTGGCGAAACCTATATTACTTATGCAAATCGACTGGATCCAGATGAGACGAGATCCGATGTCTCATCAGGATCAAAACTGTTTGATACTTATATACATATATATTTGAAAAAGAGTGAAATTTTATATTAACCCTTTCCTACATATCAACGTGTTTCAAGCATATGTAAACAGAGTAGACCTAGACCAGACGGCTCCTATAGGGTCAGGGTCTGCTCTGTTTGCATAATGTTCTGTTCTGCTTGTGGAATTTAAAATGTCTGAAATATATGTTTCTTTACTTTTTAAAATGTCCCACATTATAATTATTTTGTCCATGGATATTCAGTAGGTATTGTAATTTGAAATAAACATAGATCAGACAGAGGGTTAAGAATTGAAATAGACGACAGTTGTTGCAGACGAAAAAGTACTTGGCGTGCAAAAACAGCTGTCTGATGGGACACACTGCCACATTCACACGATCGTAAAGACCGGAAAATCATCATTTTATTATCACATTTAAGTATTACGCCTCTCTTAAAGTTACCGAATGTTTGTATTATGTAGGATATTAACGCACTTCGAATATATTTAATTACAGGTAAGATGTGTTTAAGTCAATAAGTAGAGGACACCAACAAACTAGTGTACCTAGGTCACGTGGTTATAAACTTCTGCTTGGGAGTCTGGGTATCTTTTAGGTCCTATATTTCAATTTAACTCAACTCCTGATCAACCAGAAGCCTGAGAACACCAAACTCACATTATTTTTTATCACATGGACTGTTCTTGTGGAAGTGTAAACTCAGATCAAACGACTCCCGCCGTTACCGCCTTATCAGGGTCTGCTCTGTGTTGCTTATCCCTTTCCCTTATATAAACGTATTTTCACGCATTTGCAAACAGAGTAGACCCAGATCAGACGGCTCCTAGAATTTGATAGATATGTTTCTTTGCTTTCTTAAATGTCTACAATTTTCCACCTTCCATATTTCTTTACAACTATTTTGTTAATGAATATTCAGTAGGTATTGAAATTTGGCCTAAATACAGAACAGGGAAAGGGTTATACTGCAATAATATACAATATACAATACAATACAGTACATGACCAAACATTTCCTTGTTCAGAGAGGTTTTACTCTACATATACATGTTGTTCCCGACTGAGCCTTTGATTCATTAATTTTGTTATTATTCTGAGCTGACGTTGATGTGTTTCTGTCAAAACACATGGTGTAAGATAGAAATCTTACCGCGGCGTTCATAGTCTATTATTTGCATCTATTAAATAAATATTTTAAAGCAGTGAAGTACGAAATAAATATATTTTTATTAATACTATTTTCACGCCGCATGCATATTAACATTTAGCCTGCTACGTGCGGATGAGTGAATACCTATGCAAACAGTTTGGATCCAGATGAGACGCCGAGTAACTCATCAGGATCCAAACTGTTTGACATCCTGATTGCATTTGGGTAGACAAATTGATTATAGCTTAAATTTTGAAAACGAAGTAGGTGAAAATTTGTGTAAAAATAATTTGCTCAGCAGGCTAAAGGTTAATACTTTAACATTGGTCGACTGCAAACTTTACTGTCTTCTCCATTCATTTGACTGTTCTACCTTATTGTTAATTAACCCTTTCGCTGCTAAACTATGTCGTCTGCTAACTTTGTCGTCTGCTACAAATTTCATTCTTTTCAATTTCTTCATTTTTGTTTCAAAAACATAGTAACAGTAACAAACAGTTTGGATCCTGATGAGACGCCGAGTTACTCGGCGTCTCATCTGGATTCAAACTGTTTGCATAGGTATTCACAGATCCGGCATCGGCAGCGAAAGGGTTAAAAATCATCCCACAGTATCAAATAGCATGGAACCTGGTGAAACGCTGGATTGCTTGTCATCTGGACCAAAACCGCTAGTAAACGTAGACACAGATTCGCCATTAGAGGCGAAATGCAGTAGAACCTGTTCTAAGCAACCGTTCACTGTTTGAACATAGGAGTCATAAAGGCAGGTGGTCACTTAATGCAGGGCGAAGGTAATGCAAAATCTCCTACGGCTGCTTTCTGCGTTACGTTTGACCTGCATTAAGCTACGACCTGTTTTACATACCCATAACTGGATCTGTTTTTCATAGCCCTTCATGTTCTGTTGTATTTTACTTTCAGCACTCTGCTAGAAAATGTGTGTTAACCGTTGCAAACAGTTTGGATCTGGATGATACGCCGAATAACTCACCAGAATCCAAAATGTTTGTCATTTTCTGACACTCCGATAGTTCGAACAAGTATCATCACCGGTCTTTAAGACAGGCGGCAGCTTAATGCAGGATGAAACTCATGCAGAAAGCTCCTCTTTGAGCTTTCTGTGTGACTTTCAATCTACCTATACCGGCATAAATTCTTCATTCGAAGTATCGAGTTTAACCCATTCCCTGATATCAAAGACGCCTTTTGGCGTCTCTGTAAAAGTCACGTTATGAAACCATTGCGATAAATAGAGCATTTGCTCCTATGGAGCAAATGCCCTATTTATCACAATGATTTGAAAACTACAAATTCTAAAATTGTAATTTTCTCTAGTAAATGCTCCTTGTTAGTAGACTGATTGAAGAGGTGGGGTATAAAAATAGCCTATGAGGTAATGGGTTAAGGCGACAATATTTAGAGACGATAATTCCCCAGAGTGCAGCAGGATAACCCTGGGTGATATATTTGGGATAGGGCTGGACTTCATGCCCATGTTGTAATCTGTGAAATTATGTACATTCACTTAATACATTATCCCCTAGTGACGCATTTTTGCGCCTCTATAAAATTCACGTTGTGAAACCATTGTGATAAATAGAGCATTTGCTCCTATAGGAGCAAATGCTCTATTTATCACAATGGTTTCAAACTACAAAATTCTAAAATTTTCCTTTTCTCTAGTTAATGCTCCTTTTTGGTAGATTAATTAAAAAAGGTTGGATCTAAAAAATAGCATATGGAGAGAATGAGTTTCTATGTTCAATATTCACGTAATAATGACATCATGAGTGTGTATGATGGAATATGAACACAGGAACGTTTGACCTCTGCAGAAACATTAGAATCTGATATATGTCATACCATAACCAAACAGAAAAGACACTGATCAGCAAATTCCTACAGGAGCCGTCTGATCTGGGTCTACCCTGTGAAAAAAACGAATGAAAATGCGCGTTTTTAATAAAGGAAAAAATAATGTCTGTTCGATCCCGGGTTTGTTGAACTATTCACTGACTTCCAATTTGAACAAAAGTTTGAGATAAATGTACCATTGAACGAGTTTTGAAACAGATTGGGTCCTGATGAGACTCACCTGGATCCAAGCTAATTGGTGGAGTCAAGAGGCGCTTATATAGCATGAGTTCACAGTTAACCATTTATCTGACAGACACGTATTTCTACACCTTTGCAAACAAGGTAGACCAAAACTCAGGCGGTTCATACAGGAGCCATCTGACGAGGGTCTGTTCTGTTCGCTTATCAGTGATATAAACCTTGTACATTTGATTCCGTATATGAATATTCATGAAATAAAGGTTTTACCCATTCCCTCCTGGAATAGTTTTAGACCCAACCTCTTTGAATTGATTTACCGAAAAGGAGCGTTAACTAGTGGAAAGGAAAACATTAGAATTGTGTAGTTTTGAAACCATTGTGATAAATAGAGCATTTGCTACTATGGAGCAAATGCTCTATTTATCACAATGGTTTCTAAATGGGACTTTTACAGAGGCGCTAAAATGCGTCACGAGGGGGAGGAAATTTGTTAATAGTTATAGTTAATTATCATTGATACACTGTTTCCGTTCTTTTGTGACAAAAATGCTGTAAAATGTTTTAATAAGAACAATGCCGTTACTAATACAATTGAACCTCTCTAAACTAGAATTCTAGTAGAGAAGAATTTAGATACCTCCAGGCAGGTGGCTGCTTAATGTAGGGTGAAAGTCATGTGGAGTCTACATTACTTTTGACCTGCATTAAGCTATTAAGCTAAATATTTTGTGTTAAAGGCAGGTGGCTGCTTAAGGCAAGGTGAAAGTAAAACAGAACGCTCCTATAGGAGCGTTCTGTTTTACTTTCACCTTGCATTAAGCAGCCACCTGTCGTAAATACCAACGAATTAACACAATTTAGTGGCCGTTATAGAGAGGTTTTACTGTACTTCGTCCATACTCCTGTATACGCCTTTGCAAACATAGTATACCGAATCTACAGTTTCTGCTTTGGCAAGGCATCCATGTGTTAACATACCATTTTAATAACTAATCTAATAAATGTTCATGACGTCATCATTTCTTTCATGAATATTCGTGGAGTAAAGAGGTTTCACTAACTTGGATCAGTCGTACATTTTACTCAGATCAGTTGCACATTTTACTAAGATCAGTTGCACATTTTACTTAGATCAAATTCGTCTAAGCTTTTGAGAAACGTTTAACCGACTGTCAAACAACTTCGACCCTGATAAGACACCAACTTATGTGGCGTCTTATCTAGCCCACGCTTATAGCAAATGTAAATCATGGCTGTTAGCAGGTTAAGGGTTAAAATGATCCCAAAGTTAAATGGATTGATTCAAACATTATTAGTAATAAATTTGACTATGGGCACAATGAAAGCTGATAAAATATTAATGTCATTTTTTTACATGAAATCTGAAGATAATGTGTTAAAATGTGCAACTCAATAAAAATAAAATGTATGAACCTACTGCAAATATGTGCCGAAATTTTTACTATGCAGTTAACCGTAACTAAATGTATCATCCCGACTGTTCCGCGTCTGATGAAAATATAGAAAAAATGATATAACCCTTTCCCTGATATAAAAGTGTTTTCACGCACCTGCAAACAGAGAAGACCCTGATCAGACGGCTCCTAGAGGAGCCGTCTGATCAGGGTCTGCTCTGTTTGCTAATGAAATTTGATATATCTGTTTCTTTTCTTTCTAAAAGGGTAACAATGTTCCAACTTCCATAGTTCATTATAACTATTTTGTCCATGTATATCCAGTAGGTATTGAAAATTTGTAATAAACAAAGAACAGGGAAAGGGATAAACTGTTTGTCTGTTTAGCAAACGTAAGTCATACGATGTACAGTAAATCTCCTCTAATGCGACCACCACAAAGGGGCATAATTCACAGTGGCAAAGACAGGTGGTAGCTTAATGCAGGACGAAAGTTATGCAGAAAGCTTTCGTGCTGCATTCAGCAACCACCTGCTTATGAAGACAGTCATGTTTGTTCATTAAGTGGTCGCATTAGAGGGGTTTTACTGTAGAACTTCAGTTTACAATTTTCAAAAATACAATCAAAGTGACCAACTGTTTGGACGCTGGTACGATTCCGAGTTACAAAGTGTCTCATCTGGATCCAAACTGTTTGTGGAACTGAGCACCCATTCGCTCACAGCAGGTTAAAGCATAGATGGTAGATAAATCAATTAATCTAACGCAGGAAAAGTGGTGTTACATTTTCACACGTTACGGGTGATTTATTTAAACTCTTGCAAACAGTTTTTATCCTGAAGAAACGCCGAGTGAACGCAGACCTATGCTATATTGATTAATTTTACTGACCCATGTCATACTGGCTAATTTTAGTGAATGCAGACCCGTGTCATACTGGCTAATTTTAGTGAATGTAGACCCGTGTCATACTGGCTAATTTTAGTGAAGGCAGACCCGTGTCATACTGGCTAATTTTAGTGAAGGCAGACCCACGCCACACATGCTAATCTTAGTGATCGCAGAGGCATGTTATATGGCTAATTTTAGTGAATGTAGACCCATGTCATATTGGCAAATTTGAATGAACGCAGACCCATGTTATATTGGCTATGTTCGGTGAACGAAGATTGGTGGTGGTTCGGGGGGGGGGGGGGGGTACTGTATTGTGTACATGAATGTCCATACATGTATCTTGATTTGGCTTTATTCTGTTTCGATATCAGATCAACAGTTATAATAATCTGCATAACCAAATAACAATAATTATACACACAGTTTAAAAAATAAATACAATGATAAGCATAGACATTGAACAGACCAAGCTATAGCACGGTGTTCGAATAGCGATAAACACTCCGACTTGGTATATATTACAAAAATATGTTTTAACATCGAAAAGGTAAATTTACTGGGATGTATGGAATTATCTATAAAAAGTTGAATAAATATTTAATCTATCTAGGGTAATACTAAACACATCAATTATGGAGACTGTTCGTATTTCAAAATTCCCGCTGCCAATCACGTGTTGTCCGGTTAGTAGAAAATGTTAGTCTGAGTTATGCCCCTTCAACTGTATTAAACATTCGGATGGGTGAATCTAGAAATGGGTATTAAGGAGAAACGTAAGACAAGAATGATAGCTTAATTTATTTATTCCAATAGCTTTGTAACATACGAGTATGTTATTCACCATGCGAGTATGTTACATATATACCCTTTCATATTGGCTTAATTTAGTCAACACAGACCAATGTTGCATTGACTAATTTTGTGAAGCAGACTTATATCAAATTGGCTACTTTTAGTGACCGTAGATCCTTGTCATACTGGCTACTTTTAGTGAACGCAAACCCATGCCATATTGACTACTTTCAGTGAACGTAGACCCGTGTCATATTGACTAATTTTAATGAACGTAGACCAATGTTATATTGGTTTCGTCTAGTGAACGTAGACTCATGTTATATTTTTTACGTTCAGTGAACGTAGATCCATGTTATATTGGCTACGTTTAGTGAACGTAGACCCATGTTATATATTGGCTACGTTTAGTAACACATACCCATGTTATTTTGGCTATGTGTAGTGAAAAATACTCGTGACGTATTGCTTACGTTTAGTGGGCGAATACCCATGTCATATTTGCCTAATTTTAGTGACCGCAGACCCGTATCATTTTGGCTACTTTTAGTGACCGCAGACCCGTATCATATTGGCTCATTTTAGTGACCGCAGACCCGTATCATATTGACTTATTTTAGTGACCGCAGACCCGTATCATATTGGCTCATTTTAGTGACCGCAGACCCGTAACATATTTGGCTCATTTTAGTGAACGCAGACCCGTATCATTTTGGCTAATTTTAGTGAACGCAGACCCGTATCATATTGGCTTATTTTAGTGAACGCAGACCCGTATCATATTGGCTAATTTTAGTGACCGCACACCCGTATCATATTGGCTTATTTTAGTGACCGCAGACCCGTATCATATTGGCTTATTTTAGTGAACGCAGACCCGTATCATATTGGCTTATTTTAGTGAACGCAGACCCGTATCATATTGGCTTATTTTAGTGAACGCAGACCCGTATAATATTTGGCTAATTTTAGTAACTGCAGACCCGTGTCATATTGGCCAATTTTAGTGACCGCAGACCCGTATCATATTGGCTTATTTTAGTGACCGCAGACCCGTATCATATTGACTTATTTTAGTGACCGCAGACCCGTGTCATATTGGCCAATTTTAGTGACCGCAGACCTATGTCATATTCGCTAATTTGTTTACTAATTTGACTGTTTCCAATTTCGATCAAGCTTATGAGAAGCTACTGCCTCAGTGTTACACTGCTTGGATCCTGTTGAGTTACTCGGCGTCTCCAGGGGCGTAGCTAGCCCTATATTCATGTGGATTCATAATTTTGTCAGCCTCCCCCGCCATCACATCCACCCACACATTCCTCGCCCTACCGACCCTCTCCAGAAAAAATGAAAAATGTGTTGTATTCTGGACATTCTGAGGCGTTTTATTTAGTACGGAAATTCAACAAATAAAACCATTTACTTGGCAGATTGTGTTTCTGAAGGAAGGCTTAATATCAAAGAAATACAAGCCAGTCATTTTTCCATGTATGAATACATTTCCAATGTTCATATACATGTATGTGACATAAAACATTGCTAGTCCAAACTGACATTTAGTGACATTGTACATCTCATGCAGTTCTTCACCCTCCTCATAATACTGAACTGCCTCTCAGCTGAGGTTGTTGAGACCAGCATAGTGATAAGCACCAAAACATATGAAAATGTCAGTCCAGAGTTTTGTTTGTGTCTTTTGATGTTGCACTCAGGTCAGAAGGGTTTGTTTCTTTCGAATACCAACTTTCTCTCCAGCGGACAACGTCTTAAGTTTTTACGATATCCAATGAAGTCGTGACAAAATGCACCAAAATTGGTACCTTTCGGAGCAGGCGTCAGTTCATGGACAATACTTGGAATCAGATATAATGTACTCTGCTTTGAATCTGTCTTTGGATATTACATGCGATCTTCCATTCTACAACCAGGCGGTCAAGAAACGGGTAGTATATTGCCCGTTTCCAGTATTCCGATACGGAATCTGTATAGGCACTTTGCCAGGTTAACGTTCGTGGCAAGCTACTCTTGGCTTTGAAGGCTCTGCTTCCTGCGTTCGGCCATGGCCACTGTTTTGCAGTACAGCTCATCACACAAAACAGAAGGTTGCTTTAAGAACCTGGCTCTCCCTGACAGCCTGCAAAATCTATAGCTGCGCACATTGGCGTCTCCTCGCTCTAGCACCTTGAGGACATTTTCTACAGTGGCGTATGCGTCTTTAAACTTGTACCGAGTCTGCAATTTTCTCTTTTTGCATTTCTACTTTTGCTTTCGAGGGATCACCCATTTTCAGAATATTTGTAGATGGAGTTCGCATGACTGGTCAGAGAGAGAGAATGGCCAGAGACCCTTCAAGCGGATTCGCTTGGTCAGTTCTCCTCTAGCAACAGCACTGACTTTGTCCAGCAAGTTTCTAACAAGTGCTATCTTTGCAGGCATGCAAAATGGAAAGATTCAAGCTATGCAATTCGCACATGGTTTGTGGAACTAGTTGCTGTACCCGAGTTTGTACTCCACAATGACACCCGGAACATTACCGACTCTAGATATCGTAATTCTGGTCACACATCTTAGCCAACATTCCCCTGGCCCTCAATAAAATAATCGAACAGAGCTTTTCCAGCAGTTGACTCCTGAATCATCACGAATGTCATTTTCTGACCAAGAATATTATCTCACACACATTGGTATACATGTGATAAACAGTCAACCCCTTCTCGGTTGTTATTTCGGTGGAGTATAGTACACAAAGGCTATTTAATCAAGAAGAGGATAGGAACGTTTTATACCAGTACGTTGGCTGATTTTTCAAATTTTTATATTTTTTATTAAATTTATTTTTTGGTCAGAATTATGTGGATTCAGCTGCGTACTCGCGTATAGGCGGCTACGCGCCTGGTCTCATCTGGGGCCAAACTGTTTGCAAGACAGGTCGCGCATAGCTGGATGAATGTTAAATTTTCTTCCAACAGGAGATATTTATAAGTCCGTTTCATTCTAAGCGAGATCTGCAAACAGTTTGGATTGAGATCAGATCTCTCATGATGATCCAACCTGTTATTCTGTTCAAGGGTGGGTTTTATTCAGAAGCGTGTTCGAATTGGAAGTAAAGTTTACAAAAGACTGTGGTTTGAGTAGACATTTTATTTTGGTGTTTTAACCATTCGCTTGCTATTCACGTCAATATACGTTCCTGTAAATAGTGAAGACCCAGATGAGACAGCTCCTGCAGGAACTGTCTCATCAGGGTCTGCACTATTTACAAGTTGATTGTGCAACCAATGCACTCCACAGCAGTGATGGCACAGCGATATACTTGTACACAGTGCAGATATATGTAATTATACAACAGGGCATGGGTCAAGAAGGAGAAATGTATTTTAAAATTCAGCAAGCGAAGGGTTAAATTAATACATGGATAAGGGTTTACCCTTTCCTTCATATAAATGTCTTTTCATGCATTTGCAAACAGAGAAGGTCCAGATTAGACGGCTCCTAAAGTAGCCATCTGATCAGGGTTTGCTCTGTTTGCTAATAGAATTTGATATATCTTTTTCTGAAATGGCTACAATTTTCCACCTTCCATATTTTATTATAACTATTTTGTTCATGAATATTCAGTAGACATTTAAATTTGGACTAAATATAGAGAACAGGGAAAGGGTTAAAGACGAAACAGAATAGAACAGAACAGAACAGATATCTCATTGACATGAAATGTCAATCGCCTTGGTACACACACACACATATATATATATATAAATGGCATATACAATTACTGCTCAAAATTGAAAGTGTTTGCCGCGTGTTTGAGAAAAAATAAGATCATTCGCATTAGGTTTGGTTTCTCTGTATGCCATAAATTATACTTTCAGGTACGCCCCCGTATATCGTTTTGAGATGGCTATCTCGCTATTCGTAATTGTCAAGAGATCAGAAATAGGACTCGATTGACATTAGATTCCAACAGGGAATGAGCTTAGCGAGCGACCACAGTATCTAATGTCATTTCAAGTGAAGCGCATACTCGTTAAATATTTTAAGATGTTGTGAGTGTCGCTGGACCTCTTATTACAAACGACCTGTTGATTGCTAGATATTCAAAGTAGAATGATCCAGCATTGTCCATTCAGGTTGAAGGGGTTGCATTTGCAGGAGATGGGGCGAATGATAACAGTGCTGCCCTGGATTAGAGTGCCTTCAGAATCATCTGGGTCAACACTGTTTGGAAATCACAGTATACACTCGTAGCCCGCATTAAAATGGTCAACACTGTCCTTCATATAAAGGAATTTTCACGCATTTCCAAACATAATAGACCAAGAGCAGACGGCTCCTATAGGAGCCGTATGATCAGGATCTGCTCTGTTTGCTTATGGACTTATATAGATCAGGGTCCATGCTTATAAAGCTTTTAGTTGAGTCTGAGTTTCGTTCTCAGGCTTTTGATTGGTCAGATTTGAGTTCTCAAGCTTTTGATTGGTCAGATTTGAGCCTTTGGCTCAAATCTGACCAATCAAAAGCTTGAGAACGATCTCAGACTCAACTAAAAGCTTTATAAGCAGTCTTCCTGATTTTACAGATAAATATTCATGATGCCATTCATTCTTACATGAATGTGAAACATGGAAATGGTTAAAAGACACATATCAGGCATATATCCAGTATAGCACGGGATTGGAACCGTTGACTTAAATGTATCTTATCAAGAATGTAGAGAACAAAGAATGAGATAGATCGATGGTGCTAGAGAGACCGAGAGAAACAGGGACATATATACAGAGAGACAGCGTGAATGATGAATGAGAGAGGATGATGGGGGAGAAATAAAGCAACAGAGATAGGCAGACAGACAGAGAGGCATAGAGAGATATATAGAGAGACAGCATGAATGATGAATGAGAGAGGGTTAAAAAAAGGGAAACAGAAAGGGCAGATAGAGCGATAAAGAGAGCGAGAGAAACAGAGATACATGTAAACATATAGAGAGACAGTATGAATGAGAAAGGATGACAAATGAGGAATATTAGCCGTTGAAACTAGAGAGAGTTGGAGAAAAGAACGAAAAGAGAGATCAGAGAGTAAGGTAGAGCGAGTTTGCTTAAGACAACAAAACAAACAGAGAACAGCAAAGATGAGAGAGGCGGATAAAACAGTAGAAAGTGAAGTTGACGATAAAGAGAGAGAAGAGTGAACAACGAAGAGAGAGAAAGTGAGAGAGAGAAAAGAGAGATGGAGAGCGGAAAGAGAGAGAGGAGGAGAGACGATAAGATAATAGAAGATAATAGAAGAGAAGATAATAGAAGATAGGAGAGGAGAAGAGAATACAAGAGAAGAGAAGGAAGGAGAAGAAAAGAGAGGAGAGGATAAGAGAAGAGAAGAAAAGAAGACAATAGAAGAGGAAGAGGGAGGAGAGGATAGGAGAGGAGATGAGATTAGAGGAGATGAGATGAAAAGATAAGAGAGGAGAGGAGAGAAAAGAAGAGAAGAGAAGAGAGGAAAAGAGAGTGAGATAGAGTGAGAATGAGAGAGACAAAGAGAGAAAGAGAGAGCAAGAGAACGGCCAGACAAAGAGGAGAAAGACAACGACAACAATGACAGGTAGAGGCAGACACTGAATACTTAGGAATGAACGCATGTATATTACACTCACATGGAGCATATGGCAGAAACGCGCAGAAATACGAAGTCGGAATCACAAAGTAAAAGATAGTCTTGTGTTTTATTGAATATTGTAAATGCACATTTGAATATACTTCTCTTTTATAATTACAGCCAACAACGAAGATGATGCAGTCCAAGACGATGGCATTGGTAAGTGATGATACTTTTAAGTATGCACAATGCCCCTGAGTTATAAAACTTCACATGATTGCATAGTACTTCCAAGGCTTTGACATTGTTTGATACTGTAAAATGTTTGACACCAGTGCACTGTTTGACACCTGAGTTACTCGGCGTCTCATCTGGATCCAAACTGTTTGTATAGGTAATCCCAGATCCGGCATTGGCAGCGAAAGGGTTAAAACAAATGAAAGCTTAATGCACGGTGAAAGTATTGCAGAAAGCTCCTCTGGATGTTCTCTGTATGACTTTCGCCGTGCATTAAGCAGCGACCTGCCTACAACGTTTTCAATTCTCCGGATTAGCGAGGATTAGTGTCTGTCCATCTCAAACTTCAACTAGAAACTATACTGAGATCTGAAACCATGCTTATAAAGCTCTTTAGTTGAGTCTGAGTTTGTTCTCAAGCTTTTGATTGGTCAGATTTGAGTTCTCAAGCTTTTGATTGGTCAGATTTGAGCCAAAGGCTCAAATCTGACCAATCAAAAACTTGAGAACGAACTCATACTCAACTAATAGTTTTATAAGCATGGATATAGAAACGCCAATTGTTCCTCTCTCCAAATGGTAGACATAGGACTAATTGAACCTTTATCCCGCGAATATATACACACGAATTCAAGAAACCATGAATATTCATTGAAACATTTCCCTATTCTTCATTTATTCCAAACTTCAATACCTAATGAATATTCATGGACAAATTAGTTATAATGAAATATGAAGGTGGAACATTGTAGCAATTTTAGAAAGTAAGCAATCAAATCTATCAAATTCCATTAGCAAACAGAACAGACCCTGATCAGACGGCTCCTATAGGATCCGTCTGATCAGGGTCTGATCTGCAAGAAAATACGTGAAAATGCGTTTATACGTATGAAGGACATGTTTAACCCTTTCACCGCGGCAGTCGCATAAATGCCCCACGACAAATAGTTCAGTCCTAGATCAGACGCCGCCTTTTCAAGGTGGCGTCTGATCAGGGACTTCACTACATGTATTTGTCTCAATCTGTATTTCTATATATGTGCTTTATTCCTTTAAAATTTGCATTTATTTATCTCATTTCCTTATTTTACTGAATGGTTTAACAAACTTGGATTGCAGGCGACAATTAGAAATTTGGCGCCGAAAGGGTTAAATAAATTTACTGGATATATGTATATATAATAAAGGAAATAGTTTGGCCATTTCAGTAAATGTAAATCAAGAATCTCTATAATACGATAAGTAAAGAAAGAAGACCAAAATCACGCTACTATAGTTACATATGTATATATAACACTAGGGTCTGCTCTGTTTGCTCATGAAATAATCTATTCCTGGTTCTGCAGATTCTGTCGTTGCCAATATTCATGTGTTCATTTTTCCATGATAAAAAATCAGCTTAAAATGCATGATGTTACTCTTTCATGCCTGCGGTACGGAAGGTCGTGGGTTCGATCCCCGGCCGCGACAGACCAAAAGTCGTTAAAAGTTGGTACTAGTAGCTCCCTTGTCTACGCTCGACATTAAAAGGTGTAGTTCAAGGACTGGTCGACCCGGTGTCAAGATAATCTGACTGGGTGGGATGCCCTTGCCATGTGCCCGCGGCAGGGGTATTTTAATGAGGCAGCACTATAACTTGTCTCATATGGGTACAGTCTGCAAATAACTGAAATACTGTTGGTCGGACGTTAAACCTAACTCACTCGCTCACTCACTCTTTCATGGAGTATAGTTTCAATGCTTTCTTCGTAAATACGTTACAACCGAACCCCTCTAAACCGGAGTTAAATTTAGTATAATTATCGGTCTTGGAGACAGGTGGCAGCTTAATGCAGGATTAAATCAGTATTAATGTCATCTTTAAGACAGGTGGCAGCTTAATGCAGGATATCAAGCAGCCACCTGCCTAACAGGATCTAAATTCTTCTCTGCTAGAAGTGCGGTTTAGGCGGGTTCTAGTATATTCATAATAGATTTAAACTTTTCCTCATTCAAACGTGTTTTTCACGCATCTACAAACAGAGTAGACCCAGATCAGACGGCTCCTTTAGGAACCGTCTGATCAGAGTCTCTGTTTCTTTGGTTTCTAAAATGGCTACAATGCTCCATCTTCCATATTTCATTCTAGCTATTTTTTCCATGGATATTCAATAGGTATTGAATTTTGTAATATTCATAGAACAGGGAAAGGGTTAACAAATAGTTCGGGTTTAGATGATCGCCGTCTTATCAAACATCAAAACTATATATAACCCTTTCCCTGGTATGTGTTTGTTCCAAAGATCAATACCTACTGGATAGTCATGGTCAAAATAGTTATAATGAAATATGGAAGGTGGAACATTGTAGCCATTTTAGAAAGTAATCAAACAGATCTATCAAATTCCTTTAGCAAACAGAGTAGGTCCTGATCAGACGACTACTATAGGAGTCGTCTGTTCTGGGTCTACCATGTTTGCAAATGCATGAAAAGGGCGTTTATATGAAGGAAAGGGTTATCGCTTGAACAGGTGTTTGAACTTATAGACAGGTATTTGTTTTATTGTAAAAACCTTATAAAAATACAGTTTCAGAATTGAAGCAGGCGAGTGTTTTACATATGCATATTATTTTGAAATTGACCCTTCTCTTGCTGAATTTTAAAATACATTTCTCCTTCTTTACCCATGCCCTGTTATACAATTACATATATCTTCACTGTGTACAAGTACTGCGCTGTGCAGTCACTGCTGTGGAGTGCACAGGTTGCACAATCAACTTGTAAATAGTGCAGACCCTGATGAGACAGCTCCTGCAGGAGCTGTCTCATCTGGGTCTTCACTATTTACAGGTAGGTATATTGACGTGAATAGCAAGCGAAGGGTTAAGGACGAATGTTAAGCGCTTTTGTGAGAAATTTGGCGTCGTAGGGTGTGTCCTAATAAGCGATGCAGCGAGTACGTAAATATTCAAATCTTGACATACATCTAAACAATCCAATGCTATTCCTTACAAAGGTTACACAAAAAGCTCAGATCAGTAACCATCGGTGCGATTTGTATTGATATACCATGATACATTTTTTGGTAATTAGATTTCTTTGTTGCCATGTTCTCTAAAGTCACCTTGGTTACGGTTTGTGGGCATTTGCTATCATATCAAGTAATCGACTTTTAAAAAAGAAGATTTATATGTTATATGTTATTTACAGGTCATATTTCTTATTAAATATTCACGAGGTAAATGTGTATCCCTGTACTCCATAAATACGCTTTTCTACGCCTTTGAAAACAGAGTAGACCCAGATCAGTATGATCAGGCCTGCTCTGTGTGCTTATGATATAATAAAAGATACGATTTTACAATTTAGGCATTCCCTGACAATCCTGTCTCCATGTGCTATTGTAAAAACAATTAATCTAATTAATATTCATGATGTCATTATATGTCATTGTATTCTTGAAGTAACGGGTTAAGGCATATTTAAAACACAATATGCAATATAAGGTATTTGTTTGTCTATAGTTCTCGACAAAAATAAACTATATAATCATGTAACCCTCCTTAACCCCATTACCTTATAGGCTATTTTATATACAACCTCTTTGAATAAACCTACTGAAAAGGAGCATTAACTAGAGAAAATTTTGATTTTTTTTTAATTTTGTAGTTTGAAACAATAGTTATAAACAGAGCATTTGTTCCTATAGGAGCAAATGCTGTATTTATCACAATGGTTTTACAAAGTGACTTTGTCAAAAGTCGTCAATATGAGGGAATGGATTAAAATGTTTTCACAGAAACAAATCAGAAGACACGCAAAGGGACGATGAGACAGACAAAAATGTAGAAATAAATATATTTAACCCATTACTGTACAATGCCCCTTAAACGGAAAACCCAGATGAGAGGGTTCCTACATTATCCGTCTGACCAGAGGCTGTACTGTTTGCTGAACCCACCAATATCAGCTGCTTATTCCAGCAATCATCTTTTATTTGCTGTGTCCCTTCCACATGAAAATGGATGGGTTCCAAAGTAAGACCTGGACTGGTTTGCAGAAACTATAGAACCAGGTCTGCATAATTCCATAGGCAAAGGGAGAAGATCCTGAGTAGACGATTCCTACAGGACCCGTCTGATCAAGGTCTCCTCTGTTTGCAAAGGCGTGAAAAGGCAATTGTATGAGATCAAGGGGTCAGTCATAATAACGTTACGTGTATTAGTCTCGTAGGGCGAGTTCTTGGCACCAGACACTTTAACCATTTTACCTGATGGATGTTCATGTCATATAAAAATTATGACACCATGAATATTAACTCATTCCCTCATATTGACGACTTTTGACGGCTCTGTAAAAGCCACTTTGTGAAACCACTGTGATAAATAGGGCATTTGCTCCTATAGGAGCAAATACTGTATTTATCACAATGGTTTCAAACTACAAAATTCTAGTTTTTTCCTTTTCTCTAGCTAATGCTCCTTTTCGGTAGATTTATTCAAAGAGGTTGGATCTGAAAATAGCTTATGAGGTAAAGGTTTAAACAGTCATCAAAGAGAGGTCTAAATATGGGTCTGTAAGGCAGATGGAAGCTTAATGCAGGTCAAAAGTAATGCAGAATGCTGCTATAGGAACCTTCTGCATCACATTTGCCATGCATTAATCAGCCACCTGCTTTTTAGACTTCTATTTTCAATAAATGAATGACCATTAGGAAAGGTTCTACTGAATATCAGAGCAAGATAACTAACTCACCGTGGTTTCATTAACCTTAACCCTTTCTTTGATGAATATTCATATAAGAAATAATGACGTCATAATTATTAATAAGATTATTTTTTATAATGACTTATGAATGCATGACATTTGGCTAAGGAAGAAGCTGTATAATCAGATCTATATTACACCATAAGCAAGCAGAGCAGACCCTGATCAGACAGCTCCAATAGGAGCCGTCTGATCTGGGTCTACTCTGTTTGCAGGTGCGTTAAAATGCGCTTACATAAGAGAAATGGTTACAACAGGTTTTAATGTACATGTACACTGTTGATGCAACGGCCGACACCCAACAAAGAAATGATGACACGTGATACGAAATATTTTCTTTAGCGAGACCGGGGTTTAATTATAAGAACATACCGACTTCAACTATAAGCCCTAGTTCTCGTTTTAAAAAATGGTGTCTGCTTACCAGAACAGAACAGATGTTTTATTTTGACTTATCATCATAACATCGTAACATACACATGACAGTCACGCTAATATAATTATCCAGTGCCAGTTTAACATACATGTATATACATAATAGTATACCCTGTCTCACGAGAGTGTTCTACATTAGCCTAATACCTCAACTGGTAACAAACATATCATAAGCCTATAATAGACTAAGAGTATCGTTTCCTAGTTTGAAGCTTTTGATGTAATATAGTGCCAGTCTGTTTAAGACTGTTTTACTGTCTGAATTTAACAAATTAATTTATCATTGGACATGGTGTAAGTTTGATTACATTCGATTCGATCAAGCTTTTGAGAAACTGTAGACCTGGCGACAAATAGATTGGATTCTAATCTGGATCCAAACATTTGCAAATTCGAGCCAGGTCACGGTCAGCAGGATACAGATTAATGGTTATAATGTATTATCCCCCTCCCCCATCCCCGGCGTATCCCCTCCCCCACAACGGCATACAAACACACCCTCCTGCAGCATCGACTATTCTGGTGGCTGTCTAGCCATTTCTCTCTTATAAATACGTATTTTCACCTCTTTGCAAATGGGATAGACTGAGATCAGACGGATCCAGCAGGGGTCATCTGATCAGTGTCTGCTCTGTTCATTTATAAAAGAATACAGATCGGATTCATGGAGTAAAGAGTTAAAAAAAATAACGAAATACACACAATATGCAGGAAACATTAATTCTTCTGAAGTGTTTCTTCCAGGGTATACGCTGGTTAGACCTTTCTATGAGCCCCCACAAGTGGGTCTATACTGTTTGTATGAACTCGCTGCACGCACTAATGTGGTAATTAAGGTAGCTGACATTTTTTCGCTTCAATAATATCAGGTCATTGATATACGTCACTAGAGCACCTTGCATTTACAGTAAAACCTCTCTATAACGGCCACTAAATTATATCAAGTATTTTGTGTTAAAGGCAGGTGGCTGCTTTAAGCAAGGTGAAAATAAAAAAAACGCTCCTATAGGAGCGTTCTGTTTTACTTTCACCTTGCTTTAAGCAGCCATCTGCCGTAAATACCAACGAATTAACTCAATCTAGTGGTCGTTATAGAGAGGTTTTACTGTAGTAAAGTATTAAATTTTACCTGTCCTTTTATAACAATTCAAGTGCCATATGCAGTACATTTTCTCATGGTTTCTATCATAGGTACAATATATTTATTATTATACAACCGTTTCGCTTGTGTTAATCTTTTATGATCATCTCTTTAACGATGTAATTAATGCAACGTTTTATTGATCTACTCTCGATGTTTTATTTGATTACGCTTTATTCGGTGACTGTCGGTGCGGAGCTTGTATTCAAATGTCTCGAGATATTTGTGAAAAAATGTCTGTTTAACGCCCACACAATTCACGTAAACTTTGAGAGGAATGTGGTTCACCCTGTTTGACTATTTTTCCATATTGGAGAGGAAGCCTTTGAATTTATTTGGTTAATTGACATGACAACCCAACATATAAAATTTACGTACATTTGATTGTGACAAGGAGAGCCGGATTATAGCGCAAGGGATTACATCAAAAAAACAACAGAACTACGTTTTTCAAACATCCACCCGTCCACATTCCCGTCATGTAAAAACGTCCTGCCTATTCAGTAGTGCACAACAGGTAGACGTACAGGTAGCTATTGATGTAAGTCAATGCACACATTAGCCTCTAGACCGTTCTGTGCTCAAAATACAGATGCCTCGATTTGATCTTAATCCTTTCCTCCAATAATTACGCCTTTCTATGCCTCTGTAAAAATCACCTATTGAAACCATTGTGATAGATAGAGCATTTGCTCCTATAGGAGCAAATGCTCTATTTATCACAATGGTTTCAAATAACAAAATTTTAAAAATTTCCATTTCTCTAGCTCATTTTTGGTAGATTTATTCAAATTGGTTGGATCTAAAAATAGCCTATGAGGATAAGGGCTAATCCTTTACATGCGTATCATTCATGTAAGAAATCAATTACTTTATGCATATTGATTTGCTGATTGTTTGACGGCCAATCGAACAGCGGAGTTGTTACCATGGCAGCAAATACAGAATCAGATCCATATTACTTCATAAGCAAACATACCTGGAGGTGTCTGATATTGGTCTTCCCTGTTTGCAAATATGTAGAAATGCCTCTCTGTCAGGAACGGGTTTTAAAGACAGTTGCAAATTGTTACTCTATCGAGTTTCTGCCGAGCTGCTCGGTGTCTCGTTAGGGTCGACACTGTCATAATTATGACGCGTGCGACTCCCTCGTTGGGAGATCGGCAGGTAGCGTTTTGGCCAGCGTTAGACACACACATGGGTACAGTAAAACTCTCTAAGCCAGACGTTAAAGTTTAGTATAAATATCAGTCTTGGAGAGACGTAGCAGCTTAATGTAGAGTTGAAGTCGTACAAAAAGCTCCTGTAGGAGCTTTCTCCATATCTTCCACCCTGCATTTAGCAGTCACTTACCTAAAAGTATCTAAATTCTTCCTTACTAGAATACCGGTATAGAGGGGTATTAATGCACTATAATGTGACCAGCATACCCAAATACTAAACACTTCACTTCTCTAACAAACCCTATCTTGTGACCACCCTTTAGAATCACCTCGAAGAATCATCTCGAAGAGACAGTTCTAAAGAGTGCTCACACCATAGTACAGTACAACCTTTCTATAACGACCACTAAATTGTGTTAATTAGTTGGTGTTTAGGGCAGGTGGCTGCTTAAAGCAAGGTGAAAGTAAAACAGAACGCTCCTACAGGAGCGTTCTGTTTTACTCTCGCATTGCTTTAAGCAGCCACCTGCCTTTAATACAAAATACTTGATGTAATTAAGTGGCCGTTATAGAGAGGGTTTACTGTATTTAGGTAAAGGTCAAAGAGAAAGAAAATGAGCTGTACATGAACTATTTTGATTTACGTGTTGTGTTATATGGGTGTATGAACACGCGTACTTCTCATTGTTTTTAACTCTTTATCCGTCAATAACTCTTTTCCTGTTCTATAAATACCAAATTTCAATACCTATTGAATATTCACGGGAGGAAAAGAGTAACAATGAAATATGGAAAGTGAAAACTTGTAGCCATTTTAGAAACTAAAGAATCTATCAAATTCCATTAGCAAACAGAGAAGACCCTGGTCAGATGGCTCCTATAGGAGCCGTACGATCTGGGGCTACTCTGTTTGCAAATACGTAAAAATCGTTTATATGAAGAAAAGGGTTAAGTAATAGCAATCTGCGAAAAGTGTCATCAGCTATGATTCCCGAAGCTATCTTATTGATCCGATGTGAAAAACATAATATCTGTTCTGTCTGGACCTGTTTCAGTTTTGACTAATCCCATCTCAATCAAGCTTTTGAGAAACTAGCGGCCAAATGTATTGACACAAGATGTCGAATTTTTTTCAAACGATTGACCATGTACAAAACAGCTTGGGTTTTATTGACACGCCGATCTGGATCCAAACTGTTTGAAAATGCGAGTCAGGTCGCAAATAGTGGGATAAGGGCTATTTTTTGTTCCATGGTATTTCGTCCAAAGAATACTACAGTAAAACCTCTCTATAACGGCCATTAGATTGTATCAATAAGGTGGTATCTAGAACCAGTGGCAGCTTAAAGCAAGGTGAAAGTAAAACAGAACGCGGTTTTACTTTCACCCTGGTTTAAGCAGCCACCTGCATTTAACGCAAACTACTTGATGTAATTAAGTGGTCGTTATAGAGAGGTTTTACTGTACTACATGTAATAGATTATTAAACAGACTGCCAAACTATTTGCATAGATAATTATTAATTAACTGCTAACATATAAAAAGTTCGACATTGTCTTCATATAATCACTTTTCGCGCCTTTGCGTTAGAGTAGACCCAGATCAGACGGCTCCTAGGATAGACTCTGTCTGCGTATTGTCAGTTTCTGAAATGGCAAAACACCCATTGTTCATTGGCCATTATAAAGATTCAAATAATTAAAATTGTTGAAGGCATGCCTTTTCTGTAAAATTATTAATTCGGAAAAATATCAAGGAATCGGAGAACCAAGCGAGAGTATTTTTGTACCTATCCCCAGACCCCCCCCCCCCCCCCCCCTCTGTACCTGGCCCTTCTCCGCTATACATGTCCTCTTCCCCGCTGTATATCACCCCGTCCCCTCTGTACCTGACCCCTTCTCTCCTGTACCTGGTCCCTTCCCCTCTGTACATGGTCCTTTCCTCTCTGTACCTGGCATCTTCCCTTCTGTAAAAAGCCCCATCGTATCTGTACCTGGTCCCTTCCTCTCTGTACCCCCCCCCCTGTCTACCTGGTCCCATTCCATCTGTACCTGCCCCACCCTTTATACCTGATCCCATCCCTCTTACCTGGTTCCATCCCCTCTGAACTTGGTTCCAAACACTCTGTACCTGGCCCCACTCCCCCTGTACCCTGCTTCTACAGTTTATTTCTTCTATAGATTATACAGTTTCTTCTGGATAAAGTATCGTTTGTTTATATACCATTATAAAAAATCATTTTCCAATTACCATAGGAGGCCTACTTATAATACGGATGTATTTAGTTTTAAGCCTGTAATTTCTGAATTTTCTTACGTGCGTAGCGGACACTATCAACCACTTACATGTAGCCATTCAAATACGTTAATTAGCTGATAACCAAGCTTAAGGTTACATTGTAAACCCGTCTCCCAATAACCGAGACCTGACTCGCATTTGCAAACTACAGTGAAACCCCACTAATGCGACCACTTAATAAACAGCCACTGATGTCGTCTAAAGCAGGTGGTTGCTTAATGCAGGACGAAAGTTATGCAGAAAGCTCCTATAGGAGCTTTCTGCATAACTTTCGTCCTGCATTAAGCTACCATGTGCCTCTGCCACCCATAATTATACCCCGTTTTGGTGGTCGCATTATCGGGGTTTTACTGCAGTAAAACCCCGCTAATGCGACCACCTAAATGAGGTATAATTCTGGGTGTTTGATGCAGATGGTAGCTTAATGCAGGATAAAAGTAATGCAGAAAGCTCCCAGAGGAGCTTTCTGCATTACTTTTATCCTGCATTAAGCAACCACCTGCTTATAAAGACACATATGTTTATTCATTAAGTGGTCGCATTAGAGGGGTTTTACTGTACTTGGACCCAGATGAGACGATGAGTAACTCGGCCTCTCATCAGGATCCAAACTGCTTGATTCTCGGTCAGTATTTTCCCAAAAGCTTGATCGAATCGTCAAAACTGCACAAGCTTAAATATTCCATTCATTTTTTTTTAACAAATGGGTAAGGGTTAATTACCTATACACTTGTGCTGTGTAGATTCAGATCTACTTCCGGTTAATAACGCAGCGTTATCCTTTAGGTCTGCGTAGCGATAAAAACCCAAAACATTTAACTATACTAATTCGACGCCAAATAAGTTTCGTCTGTAAACACTTGTCGTCTGCTTTAAAGTTAAAACCCGTATTCCCCTGTCAAACAGGATAGATCTTGATGAGATGCCGAGTTACTCGGCGTCTCGCCTGGATCCAAACTATTAGCAAACGCCTGCAAGTCACATTCAAGAGTGACAGGACCCTCATGCCGGTGAGAGTGAACACTTAGCCTGCTATTCATCCGCTTTATTAACCCTTTACCCCATGAATAGTCATGTGAGAAATAATTATACTATGAATATTAATTAATTTATTTGTTATAATAGCGCATGGAAACAGGAATATTTGGCTATAACAGAAACTTTAAAGTCCTATTTATATCATAAAACAAGCATACAGAGCAGAGTCAGCAGACCCTGATCAGACGCCTCCTATAGGAGCCATCTGATCTGGGTTTACTCTGTTTGCAAGGCGTAGAAAGGCGCATTTATGGAGTAAAGGGTTTAAAAAGTTGCCAGAGCTGTAGAAATGATGCGTCCACTATTACTTGATACTACACATTAGAATTGCCTCGGAGAATTATTCGGCGACACTTAATTGTTTGGTAACGCCAGTCACATCGGGCCTAGCCTTATAAGGGCTTGCACTTGTTCGGAAGACCAAATAAGATACGTAAATTAAATCATTTTAAATCAAAACTCCTTTATTTCTCAACCAAACCCTAGAATGTGACCACTCTTTAGAATCGTCTGGAAGAGACGGTTCTAAAGAGCGATCACAACATAGGGTTGCTGGAATGAAGAGTTTAGTATCTGAGTATGCACTTTTGTTTGTTGCTCAGTTATTCATGATCTCAAATATTACCCATAAAACGTGAATTTGGAAATTATACACCCAGACATTTTTGAGAAACTTGATTTCTATAGCTTTTCTGAATCTGAGCAATTAATACAAAGTATTTACACATGTATATATAAAGACTGGTATCCGTGAATTATTTATCATGACAGGTTGCATTATGTTAATGTTTCACCTTTAGCGCGCTTAGATGAAATAGTTTGAAAGCACAGTACAATCTCGATAATTCGAACACAGTAAAATCTCGATTATCCGAAGGCTAATATACGTATAATTATTGATCTTTAAGACAGGTGGCAGCTTAAAGCTAATTAGCAATTATGTTTCAGATTTTACAGGTACAAATGTAATGGATATCAGCTACAGAATGTTTTATCTTATTATGAATGTTTAAGATAATATTCAAACCCTTTCTTTGAGTGGGAATATACAATTTTTATTAATATAGTTATATTATGTAATAAATGTTATTTGCATATCGTCGGGACTTAAAGAATCTATCTAAATAGTGTTAATGACTGGCGAGTAGACATCTTAGTGTGATTTCAAAGTACATGTAGTTCGACAAGGTGAAAGGTCTGTACTTGTCAATTCAAAAGATTTGTTTGCTAAAAGCAAAATTGAGAAAATTGTACTTTAATTATGAAGCATGTTTGCACTGTCAAGTGGTGACAACACCCTCCCATTGAAAAAAAAAATCCGACTACTTGTTCAGATTTAAATTTTTCGCTGCCAACCTTTGTCGTCTGCAAACTTTGTCATCTTCACGTTTTCTCTCTTCATTTTTTGTGTAAAAAACAGTCACAGTAACAAACAGTTTGGATCCTGATGAGACGCCGAGTTACTCGGCATCTCATCTGGATCCAAACTGTTTGCATAAGTAATCACAGATGCGACATTGGCAGGGAAACAGTTAAATCGGTTGGCGAATCAATGTTTGTTGATCTATACCTCGCTGTTAAAAAAATCTTCTTAACTCTTTGCACGCTAAGTAAGTTTTCGTCTGCAACAATTGTCGTCTGCTTCAATTCTTACAATAAACTTTCTCTCATTTTTTTGCAAAAATATGGTCAAGATGACAAACAGTTTGGATCCTGATGAGACGCCGCATTATACGGCGTCTCATCTGGATCCAAACTGTTTGCATAGGTAATCACAGTTTCGCCGCTAGCGTGCAAAGAGTTAAGCTGGATCTGCTGTAAGCTGGATCAAGCTTTTGAGAAACTACTGACCGAGTGTCAAACTGCCTGGATCCTGAAGAGACGCCGAGTAATGCCGAGTTGCTCGGCGTCTCATCTGGATCCAATCTGTTTTCAAATGCCAGCATGGTTACGGATAGCGAGATAAGAGTTGTTATAGCAATATAATACAAATCTCGAGGTAAAAAGGTTAAAGGGGATTTTCCTTTTCTTTCCAAACTCTGCATACGTATGTTTATCTAAAACAGTTGAATTGGGAAGAGACGCCCAACTTACATGTACTGAGCTTTTTATCAGGATCTAACTCTTTTGCTGTCAATGTCGAAGTTGTGATTACCTATGCAAACAGTTTGGATCCAGATGAGACGCTGATATACTGAGTAAATGGATGTCTGAATAGGATCCAAACTATTTGTTACTGTGAAACAAAAATGAAGAAAAATTAACAAAAATAAATAAAAATTGTGGCAGACGACAAAGTTTGCAGACAACGAAATTTTGCAGAGGAAGAGCTCAACTGTTTACAACGATTACACCAATTTGCCTACTCCGAGCTAAATATATGTGTATCGAATCTTAAACCTGCAATACGCTGATCCGTGTTGGTGTTTTAAAGCTGGGTCCATGCTTATAAAGCGTTTTAGTTGAGTCTGAGTTCGTTCTCAAGCTTTTGATTGGTCAGATTTGAGTTCTCAAGCTTTTGAGGCTCAAATCTGACCAATCAAAAACTTGAGAACGAACCCAGACTCAACTAAAAGTTTTATAAGCATGGACCCAGTTTGGACCCAGAGGAGATATTTGATACTAGTGCTGGAGTTGCTTATTTCTTTAAACCCTTTCCCTGTTCTATATTTAAACCAAATTTCAACACCTACTGAATATTCATGGTCAAAATAATTATAATAAAATATGGAAGGCGGAACATTACAGTATAGCCATTTTTGAAACTAAAGAAACTGATCTATCAAATTCCATTAGCAAACATAGCAGACCCTATAGGAGCAGTCTAATCTGGGTCTACTCTGTTTGCAAATGCGTGAAAACAGGTTAATATGAGAGAAAGGGTTAAAAAACAAAAGGTGGGGAAAATTAATGCTAACACAATTTTGTTTAATAATCAGTCAGCTTAAAATGTTAAGGTTATTGGATGAGTGTCGAGTAGCGTGAATATTGACAATTATACAGGCTGTATTTGTATCTCCCACTTGAGTAAACAGAGAGAGTTAAACTCATTTGCACACAATTAATAGTTTCATTAAAACGCCTTGAATATCTGTAACGCCTCTTTAAAGACGCCGAACCATTATATACCTTAGCATCAGCACTATATAGTAATTGTAGATAGTACAGTAGAACCCTTCTCATGCGACCACTTAACCCTTCTCTTGCTGAATTTTAAAATCCATTTCTCCTTCTTTACCCATGCCCTGTTGTATAAATACATATATATTCACTGTGTACAAGTATTTCGCTGTGCAATCACTGCTATAGAGTGCACTGGCTGTCTCATCTGGGTCTTCACTATTTACAGGTACGTATATTGACGTGAATAGCAAGCGAAGGGTTAATGCATAAACATGGATGTCTTTATAAGCAGATGGTTGCTCAATGCTCTAGCAGCCTTCTGCATTACTTTTGCCCTGCATTAAGCTACCACCTGCATCTAGAAACTAGAATTATACCTCTTTTAGGTGGTTGCCTTAGCGGGGTTTCACTGTAAGAGAAAAAGAGTTGAAAATAAAATCCATCTACCATTTTGATTAGAGCTTTGGATGGAGTAAAGACTTTTACAATGCAGTTCAGCCTCTCTACAATGTAATGATTAATATTTACAATTATCCATCCCGCTTTCACGTCAACCCCAAATCAGACAGCCCCTGCATACAGAAGAACATCTAGGTTTCTTTCTCAACTACCTGTAATTAGCAAGGCGCCGCGACATGACTTAAGACCGAATACGAATATTCGTATTCGTATATTCGACTTAAGACCGGGCGACCACTAGGGCGCTAAAGGGTTCCCGAATGTGGATATCACGGATTCGGGATGTTCTGAAACCCTTCCGCGTCTTCCTGAACGTTTCGGGAACCCTTCTTGGTAGATCTTGGATTATCAGGATAAAATAAGTGTCGGCATCTTTGGAACGCCATTCTGCCATTCTGCCATTCTGCGAAATGCTTTTTGCCAATTGGGTAAATTGCTAGGGAAATAACCGGAATGTTCCAAATAGTGAATGTAAATGAAAAATGCGAAATGTTTATTGCTAAATGCATGTTTGCACTGTGCTAACATTGAACAGCGCTATTTTTAATTTAGTAGTGCGATAAGCAATAAGCTTTAATGTAAATAAACATGCATTTAGCAAATGAATAGTCACTTTAAAAATGGCGCTATTCAAGGCTGGTAGTGAAAACATGCATTTAACAATAAGCATTTAGCATTTTGTCATTTGTCGATCAGTTGGAACATTCCCTAGCAATTTACACAATTGGCAAAAAGCATTTCGCATTTTGTGTTTAGCAATTAGCATGGCAGAATGGCGTTCCATACATAGCATTGAAGTTTTAAAAGTTTTAAAATTAGTAGGCGAATGTTTTATTCTGGAGGGCTTCGGGACATTCGGCAAGCCTACGGGAACCCCTCGGGAAGGTTGGGAACCTTCACATTGGTTTCGGAATAGTTTCGGGAGCATTTTACAAGGCCTCGGAACACCTCAGCTATTTCTATCGAAATATTCCGACCCTGACGGAATACGGCGAGTAGTTACGATTGGGCGTCGGGCTCTCCTATCCATCCCGAGCGGTTCCCGAATGAAGCCGAATCGATGCGGAAGGCTTCCCAAGGACGCCGAATGCTTCACGAATCCACGCGGAAGACATGACGAACGTATTTTGAACAATTCAGAATCGTCTTAGAAGACGCTGGTGTCGGCAAAACTTATATACATGTATATCTGAAAAAGAGCGGTCGTCAGATTGTCGAAAGAATTTCGAGAAAAAAGACATCTTTTCAACTCCAAAGCACAAAATGCGAGGAAAAGTCAACGATTTGGCATCCCTTCGGCATATTCTGCAACGTTTCCTCAACCTTTCCGCACGCACGATCGGAAACCATCCGGGAAGCATTCGGGGGAGGGGTTAATTCTCAATTCTCAATGTTTCAATATGCTTCTGCGTCGCATCGACGTCTGTTCCACAACGCTTCGTAAGCTATTCTCCGAATACATGTGGATGCATGCCGAACAACCCCAGGGACAAGGCTAATTCCGAATGGTTCCCGAGCAAAATTTATTCTGCAGTCCTTCGACAAGGCTTCGGCGCTACATTAATACCGTTAAATCCATGTAGCCATGAAATATATACATGTATGAAACATTGTTCTAAATAATGGTAGTACAATGGCTTTCAATTTCTAAATATACACGTGCAATTGGGCCCAGGTAATACTAATCAATCATTTAATAACAATATTTCATTTTTGAAACTAAGAGATTTAGTTGAGTTCTGTTTTACCGTTTTAAGATCTTCAGTACGCAAGGGTAACCAATGCCATATGCACTCCTGTCTCTCGACGGCCCATGACCTCCATCCTGTTGATCACCATTAAATCAATTTTTCGTATTTCTTTCTTTCCTCTTTATTCTATTTTTTTTCAGATATAATAGTCCTATTATTTATCAGGAATTTTATTTGATTTGACTCTTTCTTGCACCCTTGTAATATGTTTCTCTTGTAGTTTGTTTACGAATTTCTTCTTAGCACTACATTAGTAATTTGCACTCATGTGTTGACGTTTCAACCTCTATCACTGAGACCATCTTCAGAACAACGATCTAATGTAGTGCTAAGAAGAAATACGTAAACAAAGTTGGATTAGCTACATGATGAATTCTTACAAGGATATGTTTCTCTTGTAGTTGAATTTGAATTGTACACAACATAATTATGTTACGTCAGGAAATGTTCACCAGTGCAGTTATAATGCGTTAAGGAGAGAATCCTAATAAGCATATTGCTTTCGATCCAATCCTTATTACAAATATAGTGATAAGTGGATTTATGTACCTTTCAGAAATAAAATATGTTTTGAATAAACTAATAACAATCTTACATATGCATGATAGATGTAGTAATTATTTACAAATTAGTTAATGCATGTACTTATATATTTCTTGCGTGTACGACATGTAATACATGTAATTACCTTGTACCACTGGAGAGGACTTACATGGGCTATGCCTGTTGTCCAATCCGTTTCTTTATTGAATAAAATCTTATCATTCTGAAGTAAGTAAAAATGCAAATGTGTTTTGGCCGAAATATTTTCAGCAATATACGAGCCAAATGTTAGCACAATAGTGATGACGTAATCGTTGTGGGCACATAACTATTTCTATACTATGTAGACCCAACTATTTTTTTCACTATAGACCTACTATTTTCAACACTAAAGACCAACTATTTTCAACACTATATACCAACAATTTATACCGATTGCAGCCAGTATGGCTCCCGACAAGATAATTGGCAGCACGGCGTGTCGTCACTCTCATACCGATTTGTGTTATAAACAAGAGCACCGCAAGCGGGTGCCAACGCTCGTCTTTCGTCATTGTCAAGATGAACATGCATACCAAATATGAAGGTTGTAACTGAAAAATTGAAGTTGTGGTCAATGCCAAGATTTCGGACGACGACGCGGACGCCGGAGTTACGACAATAGCTCCTGATTTCTTCGAAACAGGCGAGCTAAAAATGGGGAAGTGATAGTCCCTACATTGACTATTTCCCTCATATAAACGCCTTTTCACGCATTCGCAAACAGAGAAGACCCAGATCAGACGGCTCATATAGGAGCCGTCTGATCAGGGTCCGCTCTGTTTGCTAATGGAATTTGATAGATCTGTTTCTTTAGTCACTAAAATGGGTACAGTGTTCCACCTTCCAAATTTCATTAAAGCTATTTTGGCCTTGAATATTCAGTAGGTGTTGAATAAACGTAGAACAGGGAAAGAGTTAACCCTTCGCTTGCTGAATTTTAAAATACATTTCTCCTCCTTTACCCATGCCCTGTTATATAATTACATATATCTTCACTGTGTACAAGTATTTCGCTGTGCAATCACTGCTGCGGAGTGCACTGGTTGCACAATCAACTTGTAAATAGTGCAGACCCTGATGAGACAGCTCCTGCAGAAGCTGTCTCATCTGGGTCTTCACTATTTACAGGTAGGTATATTGACGTGAATAGCAAGCGAAGGGTTAAAGGCATATTTTCAGTAACATCATGAGACTTAGTATATGGTGTGTTGAATCATTATTATGAAGATTGTCAATTTGAACTTCCAGTAAAATCTCGATTATTCAATTTTTTGTATAGACGAGTTGAGACCCTTTTTAGGCAGGTGGCTGCTTGGTGCATGGTGAAAGTCATGCAGAAAGCTCCTCTTGGAGCTTTCCGCATGCCTTTCACCATACATTAAGCTGCCACCTGTCTTAAAGATCGATAATAATACGTATTTTGGTGTTTGACTAATCGAGATTTTACTGTATATAGAAAAATACCCGTGATACAAAATAAACATTTTTTTGGTCAATACTTATATTTTTTTGTTCGGCCTATGTTGAATAGTAACGATGTAAAACGAAGCCCGGATAAGATTGAAGCAGATGGTATTTTTTTTTTTAAGTGTTGCACGTGAAACGTACTTTGTATTGACAGTGTTAAGTAGGTTTAAGGACGGTTGACACTAAAGGTCACTGTTTTTTTGTGATTATAGGCTCGAATTTTTTCGTTCTATGGAGACGAGGAACTGACCTCGATTTCTATCATAAACTATTAAAGTGGCTTAATCTAGTCTGCATACAATACTGTTTACCAGTCACTCAAAAGAAAACTGACCTACTTCGAATTACCGACTAAATCAAGAATTAAAACAGTGGCACTCGGCAATAAACAAAACATTTAAACACTATGGAAGTATCTCTACAAGAATAGTGCTGATATAAACTAATTCTTAACTTGCAAAAGTCTAAAGACTAACCAGCTGGTGAGAGTTCGACATTTCGAAGATGTTAACCATTCTCTTGCTGAGTTTTTAAACACATTTCTCATTCTTTACCCAACCCCTGTTATATAATTACATATATCGTCACTGTGTACATTTATTTCGCTGTGCAATAACTGCTGTGGAGTGCACTGATTACACAATCAACTTGTAAATAGTGCAGACCCTGATGAGACAGCTCCTGCAGGAGCTGTCTCATCTGGGTCTTCACTATTAGCAGGTAGGTATATTGACGTGAATAGCAAGCGAAGGGTTAATCCAGACACATGATTTTCTACTACACTCAAATCCTCATCCCGCGATATGCGACCTGAATAACAGTTGCAAACAGTTTGGATCCTGATGAGACACCGGATAACCCGATATCACATCAGGGTCCAAGCTGTTTGACACTCAATCATTAGCTTCGAATCGGAAGTAATCGAGTATGCACCATTCCAAATCTAAGCTGACGTCTTTTTTCACAGGTTAAGAGGTACATATTGATTTTATTTTAATATGTAAACTGGCGGCTCTTTCAAATGCATAAAACCTAATAAAGCTGTTAAATTGGATTAAAAATTACCCTTTTTACAAAAATGAAAGCGCGGACGAACATTTTTTCTCTTTCTTCCTTTTCTTCTTTATCTTTCATTCTTGTTCTTTTTTGTCGTCTCTTTGTTTACTTATTGTTCTTAATTCCTTTCCTGTATCTTGTCGAAATTGCTGTTATACAATGGGAACCGACATTGTTGAATCGACGCTGCTATTCATCCAGAAAGCTTTGGTTTGGTTTCAAGTTACAAAATATCCAATGAAATATGTGACTTTAATATTCGCTACATCTAACCCTTCGCTTGCTATTCACGTCAATATACCTACCTGTAAATAGTAAAGACCCAGATGAGACAGCTCCTCAGGGTCTGCACTATTTACAAGTTGATTGTGCAACCAGTGCACTCCACAGCAGTGATTGCACAGCGAAATACTTGTACACAGTGAAGATATATGTTATTATACAACAGGGCATGGGTAAAGAAGGAGAAATGTATTTTAAAATTCAGCAAGAGAAGGGTTAATCTTTAGCATACTGGGTTTCACCAATTAAATCAAACCCCGCCAATCCAAACGTTTTTGTAAAGAAGTATTGTGAATTACGTAGACTTAGCGAAAGTCATTTTGAATTGAAAATGTTCGACATTAATTACTGATGATGAAAGTAATGAAGAAACTCTCATAGGGAACTTTTATTGTGACTTTCATCCTGCATTAAACTTCCACATGTCTTAATAGGAGTTGGCTATTTATTAACCCGTTTCCCCATACTGATGACGTTTAACGTGTCTGTGAAGGTCAATTTTTGAAACCACTGTAACGAATAGAGCATTTGGATCTAAAATTAGCCTATGAAGGAATGGGTTAATTAGGATTAGGATTAACCGTTTCCCTCATATTGACGACTTTTGACGACTCTGTTCAAGTTACTTTGTGAAACCATTGTGATAAATAGAGCATTTGCTCCATAGAAGCAAATGCTCTATTTATCACAATGGTTTCAAACTTACACAATTTGGTCCTATAGGAGCGTTCTGTTTTATTTTCACCTTGCTTTAAGCAGCCACCTGCCTTTAACACAAACTACTTGATGTAATTTAGCGGCCGTTATATTCAGGTTTTTACTGTACTGACCAGGTGTCAAACACTTTGGACCCTGGTGAGACACCGAGCTACTTGTTGTCTCATCTGAATCTAAACTATTTTTAACCCTTCGTTTGCTGAATTTTAAAATACCTTTTTTCTTCTTTACTCATGCCCTGTGGTATAATTACATATATCTTCACTGTTTACAAGTATTTCGCTGTGCAATCACTGCTGTGGAGTGCATTGGTTGCACAATCAATTTGTAAATAGTGCAGACCCTGATGAGACAGCTCCTGCAGGAGCTGTCTCATCTGAGTCTTCACTATTTACAGGTAGGTATATTGACGTGAATAGCAAGCGAAGGGTTAATATCAGTAAGATCCCGTTTAGCATGGGAAGGGTTAATACATGTACAGTAAAACCCCTCTAAATCGGACGTTCAATTCAGTATAAATATCGGTCTCTTGTAGATAGGTGGCAGCTTTAACTCATTCCGCCTATGCCTTTTTAGACCCAGCGGTCAACCCCTTTTAATAAATCTATCGGAAAGGAGCATTTACTAGAGAAAGGATTCTTTTTTAGAATTGTGTAGTTTAGAAACCATTGTGATAAATAGAGCATTTGCTATTATGGAACAAATACTGTATTTATCACAATGGTTTCAAACAATGACTTATACAGAGACGTCAAAAGGCGTCAGTAAGGTGGAATGGTTTAATGCACAGTGAAAGATACGCAGAAAACCCCTATAAGAGCTTTCTGTATGATGTTCATCCTGCATTAAGCAGCCACCGGCCTAAAGGATCTAAATTATTATCTGCTAGACTTCCAGTTTAGATGGGTTTTTACTGTATACCTGTTGGGAAAAGTCTGTCAGTCTGACCCAGCTAATGTCTGATGTTGAGATAATTTATATCTATGGAGCCTTCTCCGGTTTCAGTCTGGAACGTGTCTCAAATTGAAAAGAAAATTGCAAGTCATTTATCATTTTTCTTTGTGAAAGATATGCAGAATTTCAATTACACTGTAAATAATGTGTTATTAGCTTCATGCCATGATATGCACACATGCAACAGAATGGAAATGACTTTGTGATATATACATCTAATTATAGACACCTCTGTATTTCTCCTCATTTCTCCTCATACTTTCTCCACCCACACTCTGTGTCAGATTCTTATTATTGTATTTTCTCATACGCACATGTTATATGTAATGAGAAATATAAAGGGATAGTTGCACTTCTAGTTGTTGGCTAGAAGGGATAGTTGCACTTCTAGTTGTTGGCTAGAAGGGATAGTTGCACTTCTAGTTGTTGGCTAGAAGGGATAGTTGCACTTCTAGTTGTTGGCTAGAAGGGATAGTTGCACTTCTAGTTGTTGGCTAGAAGGGATAGTTGCACTTCTAGTTGTTGGCTATTTTATGAAACAAAAATGTAGAAAAATAAAGATTGAAAATTATAGCAGACGACAAAGACTGCAGACGACAAAATTTGGCAGCGAAAGTGTTAACTAGAATTGTTTTTATACAAAAACTGATGTCTCCCCCAGCACGTGGAAAACTTTATCAAAGTCCCATAACTCTGCAGAAAATCATCTAACTGGAAAAGGAATAAACTATGCACAACTAGGCATGGTGCTGATCAATCCTACGAAGTTTCATGACAATCCGATAAAAGAATTTTGAGGAAACCCCGCAGACAACAGTTTCCATGTAAAATTTTCAAAGTCCCATAACTCTGCAGAAAATCATCAAACCGGAACAGGAATAAGATATGCACAACTAGGCATGATTCTAATCAATCCTAGGCGTCTGATCAGGGGCTTCACTATTTGTCTCAATCACTATTTCTATATATGTGCTTTATTCCTGTGAAATTTGCATTTATTTGTCTCATTTCCTTATTTTACTGAATGATTTAACAAACTTGGATTGCAGACGACAATTAGAAATTTGGCACCGAAAGGGTTAAATTTGCTAGAGGATGTTGCATGACGGGTTCTTCTAGGGCCCCTCTGATCTGGGTCTACACCGTTTGAAAATTCCAATGCATGCGTGGTCCGAATTCAGAGGTATAAAGACCACGTGCTCTAGATGTCTATTAAAATGGAATAAATTTGTACTCTGTTTGATGTTGAAATACAGTAAAACCTCCCTATAACGGTCAATAAATTGTACAGTAAAATCTCTCTATAACGGCCAATAAATTGTACAGTAAAACCTCTCTATAACGGCCAATAAATTGTACAGTAAAACCTCTCTATAACGGCCAATAAATAAAATTATTGTGTTAATTAGTTTGTATTAAGGACAGGTGACTGCTTAAAGCAAGGAGAAAGTAAAACAGAACGCTCCTATAGGAGTGTTCTGTTTTACTTTCAGCTTGCTTTAAGTAGCCACCTGCCTTTAACACAAAATATTTGATGTGATTTAGAGGCCGTTATAGAGAGGTTTTACTGTAACTTAATAATCGTTTAACCCTTTCGCCGCTAGTGTCTCAAAAATACATGTACACCGAAACAAATGGTGCAGTTCCAAATCAGACGCCGCCTTATCAAGGCGGCGTCTGGTAAAAGACTTACATTTCATTTCCTTATTTTACCGAAATATTGTAACAAAATTGAATTGCAGGCTACAATTACAAAGTTGGCGCGGAAAGGGGTTTGAAACCGTTGCGTTAATAAGAGCTTTTGCTCCTATGCAGCTGCGTCAAAATTATTCAACATAAGAGTGTAGTTAATCAAAAAAACCCTGTAGTAGCTTTTTGCATTTCTTTCGTTCCGCATTAAGCAACCACTTGCTTTTGTATATGCTTACTGTAGGCCTACTCATTCTAAAAGGGGTTGCTTTCGAAGGGTTCTACAGTTTTGTTTTCAAAACAGCTCTAAATGGATTTTTCAGTCATGCCTGATCCAGTCTAATTTTTTTTTAATTTTTTTTTGCACACATCGCAAAACCAGTTCAACATTGCTACCTGTGACGTGTTGTTATGTTTTACAGTTGGACACTACTACCTGTGACGTTGTTGTTATGTTTTACAGTTGGACACTACTACCTGTGACGTGTTGTTATGTTTTGCAGTTGGACACTACTACCTGTGACGTGTTGTTATGTTTTACAGTTGGACACTACTACCTGTGACGTTGTTATTATGTTTTACAAATACAGTAAATCCCATCTAAACCGGAATTCTAGAAGAGAAGAGTTTAGATACTTTTAGTCAGGTAGCAGCTTAATACAGGATGGAAATCATACAGAAAGTTCCTAGAATAGCTTTCTGCATGACTTTCACTCTGCATTAAGCTTCCACCTGTCTCAAAGATCGATATTTATACTAAATTTAACGCCCCGTTTAGAGGAGTTTTACTGCATGAGATAAATAAATGATAAAATGTATGCAAGAAAGAGTATAATACCTGTCATGTTACATTTGTTAAGTATTTCGCCTTATAATAAATTTTGTTTGCGATTATTATCACCTATTTCAGCTTTAAATGTGGACATTTTCCTCGATTTTTTAAAAATAAAACAATAATCAGAATCAAACTGTTTGGATCCTGCTCAGGCGCCGAGTGATTCGGTGTATCATCCTGATACTGACTGTAGCGACATGTAAAGAGTTAAATAACCAATGAAATGTACACAATGTACTGCAATTATACCTCTATAGCCTAACCAAAACGTGTACCATTACAGCTACAGTTGAAACTTTCTTAACCCTTTCCCTGTTCTATGTTTATTACAAATTTCAATACCTACTGAATATTCATTGAAAAAATAGGAGGTCTAATTATGTATGTGTGTGGCAGGTGGTAGTTTAATGCAGGTCATAGGTAATGCAGAAATATCCTATGGGACTTTTCTGCATAATGTTTGTCCGGCGTTAAGCAACCACCTGCTTTTTAAAACGCCTTTGTTCAATAAATGAGTGGACGCTTAGGACAAGTTCTATTGTATTTTGTAGAGAATACCCAAAAGTTTACACCCCGTCCTATTAACCCATATCTTGCTGTGAGAATATATATCTGCTTCAAATTAAGGTCTTTTCCTTTTTTATTACAGTAAAACCTCTCTTAACCGGCAGTTAAATTTAGTATGAATATCGGTCTTGGAGACAGGTAGCAGCTTAATGCAGGGTGAAAGTCATACAGAAAGCTCCTAGAGGAGCTTTCTGTGTGACTTTCACCCTGCATTAAGCAGCCACCTGCCTAAAAGTATCTAAATTATTATCTACTAGAATTCAGGTTAAGAGAGGTTATACTGTACTTCCGATTCAATCAAGCTTTTGGGAAGCTGTTCATTGAGTGTTAGACAGTTTGGATCCAGATGCGACGCATAGTTACTCTACGATCATCTGGGTCCAAGCTAATTGCAAATGTAAGCCGTGTCGCGAATGGCCAGATAAGTGTTAAAGTGCAATTAAATTTGATTTATTCAACCACTTACCCGGATGACAAATGAATAACTACAAAACCCCAGGTGGCTGCATAACCATGTACCTCATGAATATTCGTGTAAGTAATAATATACCATGAGAATCATTTCGGTGGATCTTATAACGATGTAAAAACACATGAAAGTTTGACATGGTAGAAACTAGAGAGTCGTGCCTATATGACCCCATGACCTACGAGCAAACTGTGCAGACTCTGGTCAGACGGGTCCTATCGGAACAACCTGGTCTCAGTTTACTCTGTTTGCAAATGCGTTAAAAAGTGTATTTACAAATACATGTATGTAGTAAACGGTTATGACAGGTCAAAGGTAATGCAGGGAGTCCCTTTATCCTGCATTAAGCTATCATATACAATTAATCGTTTCTGAGCTGTCAATAAAAGGGAGGTAATACAAATAGTACGGATGAGTTTCAACATTTCGTATTTTTCGTCTGCAAAAGTTGTCGTCTGCTTGACTTGTAGTTTCGGTGTATGTGCTTTATTTGGACCCAAACTGCTTGCAAAATCTATTGTTTGCAGATTTACTCATATCATGATTTTGCACAGAAATTGAAGCAAAACCGCCATCTTAAAATTTGAAGCAGACGATAATATGTGTAGGTGAAAGAGTGTTGTAATATATGACATATAGTACAGGCTAAATAAGAATTACTATGCTAGTAGTTTGGAAGTTCAGCTGTATTTTGGTGAGTTAAAAAAGTTGTTAAATGCTAGCCAAGGCTCGCATTTAACAACTTTTCTAACTCACCAAAATACAGCTGAACTTCCAAACTACCAGCATAGTAATTCTTATATACATGTAGGTCTAAATCTGGGTCATAGAGGTAGCTGGTGACTTAACGCTTGCTTTGTTGAATATTCATGAATACAATAAAACCTCTCTAAACCGGAATTCTAGAAGAGAAGAATTTAGATACTTTATACAGATGGCTACTTAATGCAAGGTGAAAATCGTGCAGAAGGCTCGGGAGCCTTCTGTTTGATTTTCTCCATGCATTAAGCTGTCATTGTCTCCGAGGCCGGTATTTATACCAGATTTAAAGGACGGTTTAGAGAGGTTTTACTACATTTATTAGATGAACTATTATTAGTGCATGTATATACATAGGCTTTTTGGATATTAGTAGAAACTAAAGAGGGAGGTCTATTATTATTTCATAAGCAAACAGAGTAGATCCTGTTGGAGCCATCTGATCTGGGTCTACTCTGTTTATAGATGCGCGATAACGCGTGCATATGAAATGTTATATAGAAAGTTTCAGTAGGAGCTATCTGCATTATATCGCCCAGTATTTAACCCACTCCCTCCTAGGCTAGTTTTAAACCCAGCCTCTTGGAATAAATCTACCAAAAAGAGAAAATGAAATTTTTAGAATTGTGTAGTTTTGAAACCATTGTGAGAAATAGAGCATTTGCTCCCATGTAGCAAATGCTCTTTTTATCACAATGGTTTAAAAATAAATTACAGAGGCGTCAGTAGGAGGGAATGGGTTAATCAACCACCTGCTTTTATATGCACTCACAAAGTTGTCGCTTTAGAAGGGTACTGCTTAACATATATCCTCGGGTGTTTTAACCCTTTCCCTCATATAAACGTGTTTTCACGCATTTGCAAACAGAGTAGACCCAGATCAGACGGCTCCTCTAGGAGCCGTCTGATCAGGGTCTACTCTGTTTGCTAATAGAATTTGATAGATCCGTTAATTTGCTTTCTAAAATATCTAAAATGTTCCACATTCTGTTTTAACCCTTTCCCTCATATAAACGTGTTTTCACGCATTTGCAAACAGAGTAGACCCAGATCAGACGGCTCCTCTAGGAGCCGTCTGATCAGGGTCTACTCTGTTTGCTAATAGTATTTGATAGATCCGTTAATTTGCTTTCTAAAATATCTAAAATGTTCCACATTCCATATTTCTTTATAACTATTTTGTTAATGAATATTCAGCAGGTATTGAGATTTAGCCTAAATACAGAACAGGGAAAAGGGTTAACCTTTGTCGAATGGTTCATCAGTGGCTAACTACAGAGTCAATTCTGTATGAAAAGTTTTTAACTAGCTACATGGATTTCGAATGGCAAATGGTGCAGGCCCTGATTAAAGGATTCCTCTGGGTATACACTGCAAATGTCAGCTAGCTGATACCGGGTTTCCTGCATTCAAATAGCAATGTGTATACGTAGTACTATAGGTGGAACTATGAATGAGCCTAGATCCAGGGACAAAGATAAGATGTGCAGAACAGTCGGTCTTTTTTTTAAACTCTACTTTATTTCTCCACCAAGCGCATAGTAGAATATTGAGAATATTATTTATGACAACATATTTGGTTAAATCTGTTAAGGGGGACACTATCTTGAGTAGATCAAATAATACAGAAATGAGAATGTATTCACTTACCAACAAAGTTCACGCTTTATAAATACGAAGAATGGGCGTTGACGTCAGCAGCAATCTTTCTCTCGCTGCCCGCGACCCAATACATTACACCCAGAATAACCCGGCGTCTTATCCAGATCCAAACTGTTTGCAGTTGCGAGTCAATACAGTAAAACCCATCCAAATCTACCACCTAAAATATGTATAATTCTGGATGGTAGAGGCAGGTGGTAGCTTAATGCAGGACAAAAGTAGCGCAGAAAGCTCCTAGAGGAGCTTTCTGCATTACTTTTGTCCTGCATTAAGCAGTCATCTGCTTATAACGACACTCTTGTTTAAATTATTCATTAAGTGGTCGCATTAGAGAGGTTCTACCGTAGTTTCACGAAAGTCTGATCAAATCTGAAACAGTCAAAATTGCACCATATATCCAGACTTGAGCAGACGTTATTTATGTTGCAGCTGGCTAGGCTTTATAAGTATGCCGTAACAAAAGTGATTAGTTCTTATACACAGTTGGCATTGGTTTAGAGATGAAAGTTGGGGGAGAGTTCAGCCAAAGAAAGAACGAATCAGGAATGAAGAAAAGGAGAAATAGATAAAGATGGAGACGAGTTGAATAAGAACAAGAGAAAGAAAGACAGACATAGACAGACAGACAGACATATAGACAGACAGATATTGATAGACAGAGAGGGACAGATAGACAGAAAAATATAGACAGTGAGAGACAGAGAGATATAGACAGTAGAGAGTAGAGACAGAGATAAATAGACAGTAAGAGAGTGACAGAAAGAGATATAGAGACAGATATACTTTCAGAGAGACAGAGAGACAGATATTGATTGATTGATTAATTGATTGATTGATTAATTGATTGATTGATTGATTGATTGATTGATTGATTGATTGATTGATTGATTGATTGATTGATTGATTGATTGATTGATTGATTGATTGATTGATTGATTGATTGATTGATTGATTGACTGACTGATTGATTGATTGATCGATCAATCGATCGATCAATTGGATTGGATTGGATTGGATTGGATTGGATTGGATTGGATTGGATTGATTGATTGATTGATGTTCAATATTTAATTTTGATATTTTCAGAGCCTTGTTCCATGGACGATTTTGTACAGATGTTTAGGTCTGCATTCTATGCCATGGCAAGCGATGAGAAGGAAGCCGTCTGCAGGTAAAATATATTTTTGTTTTTGTGTTTGTTTATGTTTGTGCCTATTCCCCCATATAATAAATGCCTTTTCACGTCTTTTTAAACAAAGAAACCCCACATCAGAGGCTCCTTTTGGATCTACGTTGTTTGCTCATGAACTTATAATGGACCTGATTCTACCATTTCTTCCAATAGCAAAAGCTCCTGTGTACTTATACCATTATAAAAGATCAGCTAATGAATATTCATGATGCCATTAATACTCAAAAGGAATAGGGTTAAAGAAAGTGTTCAATGTACACAGCATGTATGTGTGTCTCATCGGGATACAAACTGGCTGATGCTCTGAATAGAATTATTAGACTGAATGATGCTACAAAGCGGTTCTATTTTTTAATTTGCTTTTTTAATTTATTTATTTTCACCTATTACTCCCATATAGTGTTAGGAAAATCGTCTCATTTGATTTTTTGAACCCATTCATTTTTTTCTCTATGAGAACATCCCAAAATGAATGCATACACTGGTGAGAACAGGTGATACACTGGTGATACACTGGTGATACACTGGTGATACACTGGTGATAACAGGTGATACACTGGTGATACACTGGTGATAACAGGTGATACACTGGTGATAACAGGTGATACACTGGTGATATACTGGTGATAACAGGTGATACACTGGTGATACACTGGTGAGAACAGGTGATACATTGATGATACACTAGTGATAACAGGTGATACACTGGTGATACACTGGTGATACACTGGTGATACACTGGTGATATCATGTGATAGCAAACAGTGCAGACCATTATCAGAGGACTGCGTCTGGAAGCCCCTGATCTTGGTCTATATACATGTATCTATTGTCATTTTATGTAAAACTTCCCAACGTGTTCCAAATGTTATATGAAATTAAATGTTTGTGAATATTTATATGTGACTAAGATGATGTACTATGTACAAATCTGAATAAAATTATGATCTGTTCTGTTCTGTTAAAGCAGGTGGCTGCTTAAAGCAATGTGGAAGTAAAACGGAACGTCCAAATTGTTACTTTCACATTGTTTTAAGCAGCCACCTGCCCTAAATACCAACCAATTAACACAATTAAGTGGCCGTTATAGAGAGGTTTTCCGGTAAAATCATGCGCTTGTTTAACATTTCATGTATAGACCTCTTTGATGCTTTGCAAACACACACGTCTAGCCTACTGTAGGGATCGTCTGATCAAAGTCAGCAATGTTTGTTTATGAAACATTATATATCTGATTCCACAGTTTGTGCTATAGTTAAATATTCCCTTGTTCGTAATGTTGTTATAAGAAATAGGTTAACCCTTTCCCTTATGTAAGCGCATTTTAGCGCATCTGCAAACAGAGTAGACCCAGATCAGACGGTTCCTATAGGAGCCGTCTGATCAGGGTCTGCTATGTTTGCTTATGGTGCAATGTAGATCTGATTCTACAGCTTCTTCCTGAGCCAAAATGCCATGTGTTCATAGCCATTATAAAATAATCTTATTAGATAGATAGATAGATAGATATATTTCGGCAAACAGAAAACATAATATGGTTCACAAACATGTATAACATCATAATAAATAATAATTCGTAAAATGATGCATAGTGAAAAACCATGACATGCTTTCTAAACCAAGGATAACACAATAAGGAGCATTTTATTAATATCCTTGACGTCATTATTTCCAATATTAATATTCATCAGGGAAAGGGTTAACTCTTTGCTCCATGCTATCGAGAATATTAATTAGATTTATAAATTAGACTTTTATAAGTTTCTCGTGATAACATAACAGTTTGGCCATGTCACAAACTGTAGAAACAAATCTATATTATCTCTTAAGCAAACAGTGACAACTTCTAATGGAACCATCTGACCTGGGTCTACTCTGTTTGCAAATGCATACAAAGGTGTATTAACGGAGTAAACGGTTAATAATACATTCATTATTGTTGCATAAATATTCATGAGATAACAGCTTAATGTTGGACCAAAGTACTGCTGCATAAAGCTTAGGCATAACTCGTCAGACGGGCGGCATTGCCCATCGCTATGCCTTTGCCATACAGTTTGGTTTGATACTCTTTTTAGAGAGATTTTATTGTATGAAATTGTCATTTTTATCCAGCAATAGAGATGAACTCAAAGACCGAGTGGCCGCGAACTTGCGCAGCTGTGAACCAGATTTTGGCGATGTTGTGATGCCAGCATTGAGGTCGTACCCACCTGTCTTGAGTACGCTGACGGATATGTTTTGCATGACATGTAAGTAGAACAGGCCTTATAATTCAGACCTCTTCTGTAACATTCATACAACGCTGAATTTTCAAATGGACTATTCCAAAATTCAAACAGGTCAAGCTTGTGGTGAATATTTAGGGATTATTCTAAAGAAAAGTGTAACATGACAAACAGTGCATTCCCTGATGAGAGGGCTCCTAGAGGAGCCGTCTCATCTGGGTCTACACTGTTTGCAAAGGACATTAGTGACTCGTGCCCCGCACTGTAAGGATTAATCTTTCCCTGTTTAATATTTATACACGTAACAAATACTGATACCTCATATGTATCAGCTGAATTGTTCTACTATAATGTACAGTAAAACCTCTCTATAACGGCCACTAAATTGTGTTAATTAGTTGGTTTTAGGGCAGGTGACTGCCTAAAACAAGGTGAAAGTAAAACTTTTTTACTTTCACCTTGCTTTAAGCAATCACCTGCCTTTAACACAAAATACTTGATGTAATTTAGTGGTCGTTATAGAGAGGTTTTACTGTATGTATACCGGATTGTTTGGTCATTGTGGAAGCGGTAGACATTTCATAGCAAACAGAGCAGACACTGACCAGACGGCTCCTATGGGAGATGTTTGATCTGGGTCTACTCTGTTTGCAAAGAGTAAAAACTCATACTTTTGGAGCAACGGGTTAATGATAATATGCTTAAAATACTTAAATCTCTGGAGCAATATGTTGAATGACAAACTGAACGAACCCTGGTCAGAGGACTCTTCTCGGAATCTTACACTGAGCTGGGTCTACACTGTTTGTAAATGCAGTATACCGATGTCCCGTATTTGAAAGGTTAACATCGGGTATTTAACCCTTTACTCCATGAATATTCATGTAAAAGATAACGACATCATGAATATTGATAAGATTACAGTAAAACAACTCTAACGCGACCAGCAAAAAGGGGCGCAATTCGCAGTGGCCAAGGGAAGGTGGTAGCTTAATGCAGGACGAAAGTTATGCAGAACACTATTATAGGAGCTTTCTGCATAACTTTCGTCCTGCGTTAAGCAACCACATATTTATAATATATAGACAGCCATGTTTATTCATTAAGTGGTCGCATTAGAGGGTTTTTACTGTACATGTAATTATTATAATAGCACATGGACACAGTACAGATTGGCCATGGCAAAAATGCAGAATCATATATGTATTATATTATACCATTAGCAAACAGAGAAGGGTCTACTCTATTTGCAAAGAAGTAGAAAGTGATATTTATGGAGTAAATGGTGAATACACTCACCAATCACTCATGGTCTACTTGTTAGACAGGCACAGAACAGCAAAAGAATGGTCCACAAATTGTGCTGACGCATTTACACCTCCTATAGGAGCTGTCTGATCAGGGTCTATTCTGTTTGCTAATAGAATAATAATATAGATTCTACAGTTTCTACTTTTGCAAACATTTTATGTGTTAATACAGTAAACCTCGCTAATGCGACCACCTAAAAGAGGTGCTAGATGCAGGTGGTAGCTTAATGCAGGACAAAAGTAATGCAGAAAGCTCCTAGGGTTTCTATATTATGTTCGTCCTGCATTAAGCAACCACCTGCAAAGACACCCATGTATATTGATTAAGTGGTTCTACTGTATGTCATTTTAGGAATTAATCTAATTAATATTCATGATGTCATACCTTCTTTCATGCATATTCATGAACCAAAGGGTTGATATATCAAATGTCATTTTATATCAGAGTTACAAGTATTTTAATTTCTTCATGTTTACCTAAAATAATAAGGGGTTAAAAGGCCACTATATGCTTAGTAACGTGAATAAATTTCAGTTGACTTAAGAATCGACAAATATTGACTGATTTCATCAAGCAATGACCAATGTCCTGGTCAAGACACAACTGACCAATCCATAAGCCAACCCTTGGTTATATTCAAAATAAATTGTAGAATGTACTGATAAATTAATTTAATTGATCAAATATACTTTTTTTTTCATTTCAGCTCTCAGTGATGGTAAGTCTGAAAAATACCTCTTTAACCGAGATTTACTGTTGTTATTATTGACATAACTATTACTAAAATGCAAAATCTGGTCCTATAATCCAGGGTCCATGCTTATAAAGCTTTTAGTTGAGTCTGAGTTTCGTTCTCAAGCTTTTGATTGGTCAGATTTGAGTTCTCAAGCTTTTGATTGGTCAGATTTGAGCCAAAGGTTCAAATCTGACCAATCAAAAACTTGAGAACGAGCTCAGACTCAACTAAACATTTTATAAGCATGTACCCTGATCAGAAATTGAGTAATTTGAAGTCTTTTCTGAATCCAAACTACATACATGTTTAATATAAGGTCAGTTAGTAAATACTTTTTATAGACTGTTAAGTTGTTAATCTTTTTCATTTGCATTTAAAGTTGCCTCTATGAGGCAAAGGGTGAACCATTTATATGTACTCGACAGGTGCGGATCCAGGATTTCAGATTAAAGGGGGAGGGGGGCGAAGAAATTTTTTGGAAGGGGGGGGGCGTAGATTTTTATGTTTGATTACATAAATAAATAGTGTGTTTGTAATACATGTTGAAAAAGAGCTTAATTTGGTGAGGGAAATAAAACACTCCTACTAAATCATTGTTTTATTGATTTTTAGTAGATACAACGACCACGATTTACATCAATTATTTTGTGTTAAAAGCAGGTGGCTGCTTACAGCAAGGTGAAAAGTAGAACAGAACGCCCCCTGTGGGAGCGTTCTGTTTTACTTTCACCTTGATTTAAGCAGCACCCTGCTCTAAATACCAACTAATGATCACAATTTAGTGGTCGTTATAGAGAGGTTTTACTGTATATAGATCTAAAATATTACTAAAAATTGTTTTGGCAATTTTAACAGGAGGGGGTGCGTACGCCTGTCCGGGGTCCGCACCTGCTTGATGAATATGCATGTAAGAATATTAATTATTTTAATACCGGAAACTGATTAATATCTGACCAGGCAGCTTTTACGTCATCATCATCGTTATTAGATGCTTGGGAATTGTCAGGTGATCTGATGGGACACAGCATAAGAGATGGTCTGTCAGCCAGCTCTGTCAGTAGCTTTTATGAAGGGCAAAAAAGGGCAAGCTTCTCAGCGATTTAACCCATACTCCAAAAATATGCCTTTATACGCCTCTGCAAACAGAGTAAGACCATATCAGATGGCTCCTATAGAAGCCGTCTGATCAGGGTCTATTCTGTTTTCTAATGATATAATATAGATAAGATTCTACCCTTTCTGGCATGACCAAAACTTCCCATGGAACTGTGCTATTACATGTAAACAATTAATCTAGGTAATATTTATGATGTCATTATTTTTACATGAATATTCATGGAGTAAAGGGTTATATATGAGGGCAATCAGGGCATGTACATTTTTCTAAACCCATTACTTCCTGAATATGTATGTAAGCTGTATAAATTCATGAACATCAATGATGTCAGTTTTTACCACGGTACAACGTGTAGAATCTGGGTCCATGCTTATAAAGCTTTTTATTTGAGTCTGCGATTGTTCTCAAGCTTTTGAATGGTCAGATTTGAGCCAAAGGACTCAAATCTGACCAATCAAAAGCTTGAGAACAAACTCAGACTAAAGGGCTCAAATCTGACCAATCAAAAGCTTGAGAACAAACTCAGACTCAACCAAAAAGTTTCATAAGCATGGGCCCAGAACTTTGACACGACCTGACTTTTTCCCTGTTCAGTATTCATGGTCAAAATAATGATAGCATCATTATTATTATCAGAATTTTTATAATGTAAACATTTCAATAGAATGTCTTGCTTTGACAAACATTGTAGAATCAGATCTATATCATGCCGCAAGCAAATTTCCCTGTTATATATGTATTCCAAAGTTCAGTACCTACTGAATATTTATGGACAAAATAGTTATAATGAAAAATGTAGCATTGTAACCATTTTTGAAAGTAAAGAAACAGAACTATCAAAATCCATGTGCAAACAGAGCAGACCTTGATCAGATGGTTACTACAGGAGCTGTCTGATGTGGATCAACACTGTTTGCAAATGCAAGAAAAGGCATTTACAGTAAAACCTCTCTATAACGACCACTAAATTACATCAAGTATTTTGTGTAAAAGGCAGGTGGCTGCTTAAAGCAAGGTGAAAGCAAAACAGAACGCTCCTATAGGAGCGTTCTGTTTTACTTTCACCTTGCTTTAAGCAGCCACCTGTCCTAAATACCAACTAACTGACCTAATTCAGTGGCCGTTATAGAGAGGTTTTATTGTATATGAAGGAAGGGGTAAAGGCAGCCACCTGCCTACAAGTATCTAAAATATTCCCTGCCAGAATTCGTCTTTAGAGGGGTTTAATTGCACTCCATTAATATTTATGTAAGAAATAATTAATAGACTGATATCTATAAGCTTAACACTTTACTCCATGAATATCTGTTTTCAAAGGCGTAGAAATGTACATTTATGGAGTAAAGGGTTAACCCTTTACCCAATAGCCTGTTTCTAGTTTTGAAGACATATGACCACTTAAAGCAGGTTGAAAGTAAAGCAGAATGCGCCTTAAGGCGCATTCTGCTTTACTTTCAGCCTGCTTTAAGCTACCACCTACTAGGATATAGAAAATATTTATTATGCAATATGTTCATGACTGTATGAATTTGAACTATTTTCTTCAGCGGAGGAATAAATCAAACACGCTAAAAGCCGCTTCTATCAGGTAAAGGGTCAATATTCATCATGGCATATTGACAAGAATGATTTTGGTAAAAACCATAGAATTATGTCTATATAATGTCATAAGCAAACAGACTAGAACAATATCAGACTGCTCCCCCAGGTACTGTCTGACCTGGACCTCCTCTGTTTGCAAATGCATTAAAGGGCAGTCTCTTTGTAGTAAACGGTTAAATGTGTTTTGATCTTCAATCTGTTTGTCTTCGACAGAGGACAGGAATTCTGGCCTGTTACAGGCAGGGCAATGTCTGATGGACTTTGCGGAGGTTGCTGCCACAGGATATGCAGTTGGAATATGCAGGTAATGTATAACCTCTCTAAAGTGACCACCTATATACAATGGAGGTAGAAACTCTCTAAAGTGACCACCTATGTGCAGGTAACGTATAACCTCTCTAAAGTGACCACCTATATACAGGGGAGGTAGAAACTCTCTAAAGTGACCACCTATGTGCAGGTAATGTATAATCTCTCTAAAGTGACCACCTACGTGCAGGTAATGTATAACCTGTCTAAAGTGACCACCTATATGCAGGGGAGGTAGAACCTCTCTAAAGTGACCACCTATGTGCAGGTAATGTATAATCTCTCTAAAGTGACCACCTATATACAGGGGAGGTAGAAACTCTCTAAAGTGACCACCTATGTGCAGGTAATGTATAACCTCTCTAAAGTGACCACCTATGTGCAGGTAATGTATAACCTCTCTAAAGTGACCACCTATATACAGGGGAGGTAGAAACTCTCTAAAGTGACCACCTATGTGCAGGTAATGTATAACCTCTCCAAAGTGACCACCTATATGCAGGGGAGGTAGAACCTCTCTAAAGTGACCACCTATGTGCAGGTAATGTATAATCTCTCTAAAGTGGCCACCTCTATGCAGGTGAGGTAGAATCTCCCTAAAGTGGCCACCTATATGCAGGTGAGGTAGAACCTCTCTAAAGTGGCCACCTATATGCAGGTAATATAGAACCTCTCTAAAGTGGCCACCTATATGCATTTAATATAGAACCTCTCTAAAGTGGCCACCTATATGCGGGTAATGTAGAACCTCTCTAAAGTGGCCACCTATATGCATGTGAGGTAGAATCTATCTAAAGTGGCCACCTATATACAGGTGCGATAGAACCTCTCTAAAGTGACCACCTTTATGCAGGTGTGGTAAACCTCTCTAAAGTTGCCTCCTATATGCAAGTAAAATAGAATCCCTCTAAAGTGATCACCTATATGCAGGTAATGTTAAAACTTCTCTAAAGTGGCCACCTACATGCAGGTAATGTAGAACCTCTCTAAAGCAGCCACCTTTATACAGGTAATATAGAACCTCTCTTTAGTGGCCACCTATATGAACGTAATGTAGAACCTCTCTAAAGCAGCCGCCTTTATGCAGGTAATATAGAACCTCTCTCTAGTGGCCACCTATATGAACGTAATGTAGAACCTCTCTAAAGTGGCCTACTTTATGCAGGTGAAGTAGAACTTCTCTAAAGTGACCACCTGCATGCAGGTAATGTTAAAACTACTCTAAAGTGACCACCTCTATGCAGGTGAGGTAGAATCTCTCTAAAGTGACCACCTCTATGCAGGTGAGGTAGAATCTCTCTAAAGTGGCCACCTATATACAGGTGAGGTAGAATCTCTCTAAAGTGGTTACCTAACCATTCACTGTAGGAATATTCACACAAGAAACAGTGACAGTATGAATATTCATGAGCTGACATTTTATAATGGTCACACATGGTCATAATAGAAACTGAAGACACTGTACAATCAGATCTGTAATGGTCACACATGGTCATAATAGAAACTGAATACACTGTAGAATCAGATCTATATATAGTACTTTCATAAGTTAACACTTTTCTTCATATAAATGTGTTTTCAAGCATTTGCAAACAGAGTAGACCCAGATCAGATGGCTCCTGTAGGAGTCATCTGAGTAGGGTCTGCTCTGTTTGCTAATTGAATTTGAAATATCTGTTTCTTTACTTTCTAAAATGTCTTCAATGTTCAACCTTGCATATTTCATTATGATTATTTTGGCCATGAATATTCAGTAGGTATTTAACATTTTTCACATAAACATCAAATTAGTGACAATCAATGCAAAACCAGCATGCCATAAGTGGGAATAAATCAGCATTCTATAAGTGGAAATAAATCAACATGCCATAAGTTGGAATAAAACAGCATTCCATAAGTGGGAGTAAATCAACATTCCATACGGGGAGTAAATCAACATTCCATAAGGGGGAGTAAAGCCATATGCCATAAGGGAGAGTAAATCAACATACAATAAGGAAGAGTAAATCAACATGCCCAAAGGGGGGGGGGTGTAAATCAACATGCCATAGGGGGAGTAAATCAACATGCCATAAGGGGGGTTTAAATCAACATGCCATACAGGGGAGTAAATAAAGGGGGGTTTAATCAGCATCCCATAAGGGGGAGTAAATCAATATTCCATAAGGGGGAGTAAATCAACATGCCATAAAGTGGAGTAAATCAACATGCCATAAGGGTGAGCAAATCAACATGTCATAAGGGGGAGTAAATCAGCAGTCCACAATCAACATGCCATAAGGGGGAGTAAATCAGCATTCCACAAAGGGGAGTAAATCAACATTCCATAAAGGGGATTAAATCAATATTGGATAATGCGGAGTAAATCAACATGCCATAAGGGGGAGTAAATCAACATCCCATAGGGGGAGTAACTCAACGTGCCATAAGGAAGAGTAAATCAACATGCCACAAGGGGTGGGGGTAAATCAACATGCCATAGGGGAGTAAATCAACATGCCATAAGGGGGAGTAAATCAACACACCATACAGGGAAGTAAATCAACATGCCATAAGGGGGAGTAAATCAACATACCATAAGGGGGAGTAAATCAACATCCCATAACGGGGAGTAAATAAACATTCCATAAGGGGGAGTAAATCAACATGCCAAAAGGGGGTGTAAATCACCATGCCATAAGGGGGAGTAAATCATCATTCCACAATGGGGAGTAAATCATCTTGCCATAAGAGGGGGGGGGGGGTAAATCAGCTTTCCACAAGGGGGGGGGGGGTAAATCAACATTCCATAAAGGGGAGTAAATCAATATTCGATAATGGGGAGTAAATCAACATGCCATAGGGAGAGTAAATCAACATGCCATAAGGGGAAGTAAATCAACATGCAATAAGGGGGGGGGGGTTAAATCAACATGCCATAAGGGGGAGTAAATCAGACTGTCATAAGTATCCACAATGTTTGACATTCTGTCTGTTTTTTCTTAAGTAAAATTGGTTTTGTTCTGCATAAAGATGCCATGTTTTTCTTTATCCATTAGTTGTTTCCACATTCTATATAAGAATATACGAAATTTCAGCTTTGTCTCAAAATGCCCCAAACTTGATTGATCGGCTCCAAATATTACCAAACGTCAATTTAGGGACATTTTAACTTATCTTCGACATATTTCATGAGCCGAACGCCTGTGGTTGTTTCAACACATCTCTTCAGGGAGATTTGATGTTTTATGTATACATGTGGACTTGTATTTCTAACTAGTCATTGATACTTTTTCTGTGCAGTCAAGCCCAGACTTCTATGAAGTGTATTGAAGAAGCAACACGGAGTTGCACAGATCGCCATAGAAACACCCTAGCCATGGTATCTAACACTATGCAGATGACAACACGTTCTGTGTGTAGCAAGGACACGTGCAACCTGGACATGGCAGAGAGGTGTATACACGAAGCTCACAGCTTCTATGGCATGGAGCTTTATGCTAATCCGATGTCTCCATTGACCTGCAGGTATACTAACTTTGGTTTTGTTTCATTTTAAGATTTAGTATGTTGTCCCTTTGCATCCAAATGGGGAACTCATTACTTGTATATAGAAATCTACTGCAATTATTGTAAATAGTCTGTGAATAGTGCAGACCCAGATAAAACTGTTCCTGACAGAGCGTTCAGGTATGCACTATTTACTTCTTTTTAATTTTTTACAGTGATAAGAAAAGTACATAGTACTTAATTTAGTCAGCTTTTAAAGCTTTAGTGAGAGAAGGTTTCACATGCAAATATTTATGATATTAACTTAAAACTCCTTGATTCATGAAAAACCCTAATCTGCAGTGCCAAACCATCACCATATTTCATGAATTCATGACAAGCACTTATATATAGTGCCAAACCATCACCATAATCCATGAATTCATGACAAGCTCTTATATATACATGTAGTGCCAAACCATCACCATATTTCATGAATTCATGACAAGCATAGTGCCAAACCATCACAACATCCCATTAATTCATGACAGAAAACTCATATAAGTTAAGTTGATCTAATATTTATTTAAAGTGAGAAGCATATAATTACACAATTCTGCAGATTGACCTTTTAAGCTACAGTACTGACAAATACATCAATAATTTACAGTGCATTAACCATCACCATAGCCTGATAACCCTTTATCTTAGAAATGTATAAGATTGCTCATTTTGAATCTTAACTTTATCAATACTTCAAATTAGCTTAACCCATTCCCGCATATTGACGCCTTTTGGCGCTTCTGTAAAAGTCACTTTGTGAAACCATTGTGATAAATAGAGATTTGCTCCACAGGAGCAAATGCTCTATTTAACACAATGGTTTCAAAACTACACAATTCTGAAAGTTTCCTTTTCCCTAGTTAATGTTCCTTTTTGGTAGATTTAATCAAAGAGGTTAGGTCTAAATATAGCCTAAGTGGGAATGGGTTAATATCTATAATGAACAAGGGGATTTGGGCCATTTGCAGAAACTATGGATTCAGATCTATATTATTTATTATGATCAGACAACTCGTAACAGCATCTGATCCAATCTGTTTGTAAATGCATGAAAATGCATCTGAATTTGTTAACCCTTTCCTCCATAAATATGCCTTTCCAGGCCTCTGTAAAAGTCACTTGATGAAACCATTGTGATAAATAGAACAAATCGAGGGCTTGGTGCAAAACTATTCTAACTCCTTCACTTTAGTGAAGGAGTTAGAATAGTTTTGCACCAAGCCCTCGAAATGCTCTATTTATCATAATGGTTTCAAACTACAAAATTCTAAAATTTTCCTTTTCTCCAGTTAATGCTCCTTTTCGGTAGATTCATTCATAGAGTTTGGGTCTAAAAATAGCCTATGAGGCAATGGGTTAAAGATTTAACCTTTTTCCTCATACAAACACTTTTTCACACCTTTGAAAACAGAGTAGACCCAGGTCTTTGTAATTAAATTTGCAAGCAGTATAGAGGCTTATAGTGCATTGGTATAATTGTCATCAGGATTAAAACTAACGCTCTGATCGTCTGTTCAAAAACTTTAGAGAAAATATTTTTTGGAAATAAAGATGTACATTATTTTTATGCAATTGCAAGTGGTCAACACACTAAAGATTACAGAATTAAGTTTTGAAAGATAATTCCTTTCCCTAATTCCTGTTTGTTTTATATTTTAGCTGGATTAAAACAGCCGTCTCCTGTGCTGTGCGCTATACGGTGCCATGCAGAATGTTCTTTGAAGATCCAATGGATGGGTAAGAAAATGGATTTTCTTTTTGAATAACCCTTCAATAATAGTTTATATTGTCATTAGAATGTCTCTCTATTATTTTAAATGGGGAACAAGCAAGTATGCAATGGAATTTACAAAAAGTGTAGACCCAGATCAGGGGGCTCCTAGGGTCAGGTAGGTCTCCAGTGTTTGTCATTCCAAATCCTCTAACAAGTTTAAAAACTTTCATATTAAGTGGACTCTATAGTTAAATACAGATGGGCTATTTCACTCAGAAAATTCAGTTTATCCTTACAGTGAGAGACATGACGTGTCACTAATGTCCTTTGCCAACAATGTAGACCTAAATGAGAGGGTTCCTAGAGGAATCCTCTCATCAGGGTCTTCACTGTTTGTCATGTTACACTTCTCTTTAGAAAACCCCTAAATATTCACCATAGTGAAGCTAGTCCAACTGTCCTAAAAATAAACAAGGGAACTTCTCCAGTAGTCCTCTGACAAACAGAGAGCTAGTCCAGTAGTCCCATAAGAAACAAGAGAACTTCTCCAGTAGTCCTCTGACAAACAGAGAGCTAGTCCAGTAGTCCTATAATAAACAAGGGAACTTCTCCAGCAGTCCTCTGACAAACAAAGAGCTAGTCCAGTAGTCCTGTCACAAACAAGGGAACTTCTCCAGTAGTCCTCTGACAAACAGAGTTAGTCCAGCAGTCCTGTAACAAACAGAGTTAGACCAGTAGTCCTATAATAAACAAGGGAACTTCTCCAGTAGTCCTCTGACAAACAAAGAGCTAGTCCAGTAGTCCTGTCACAAACAAGGGAACTTCTCCAGTAGCCCTCTGACAAACAGTTTGAGGTCGACGCGGGATTCTAACCCACCCATGCTTAATAAAAATGCTACTATTGCAATGCCGTCTGCATTATAGACTTTACCTGTTGCGTTAAACTGTTGACAAAAGTTGTGCCTGCATTATTATCAAATATATTATACTCGACTAAAAATGGTCCGAGATCATGCGGAATGTTGCTCTCCCTGAAAAATAAACTCGGCTACCCTTTAACACGCCAGACCTAGTTGTTTGACTATAATAACATCGTAAATATTTACTAGCTGATTTCTATGTTGTTATAATGAACACAGGCTTTTTACCATGACAGAAACGGTATAATCAGATGTATGTAACTCTATAAGCAAACAGAGCAGATCCTTACCAGACATGAGTTATTTGATCTTGATCTAATCTACAGACACAGAATAACAAAAATCTCGTCAAGGTCCAAAATCTTTGTCACTCTGACTGCAAACAACTGTATCTATGCTTATTAAACCTTTTAGTTGAGTCTGGGCTCAAATCTGACCAATCAAAAGCTTGAGAACAAACCCAGATGATCAAATCTGCAGCACACCATATTATCTCTAATAAATGCCCCCTTGGGTGTAACATTTTGTTATAGGGTTTTTTGTATTTTAAACGCAAGTGGTGGCATAATGCAGCATGAAAGCAATGCAGAAAGTGCCTTGGGGAGCTTTCTGCATTGCTTTAGTCTGTATTAAGCTACCTCATTTAACTCCGCTTCTCAAAGTAAAGGGGAGTTTATTAGGGAGAATATGGTATGACTAGAACTAAAAATAAAAAAAATCAACATATGAATCAGCATTCTTAAAGTCTTTTTAGCTGGTTTTTAGCTAACCTGAGCATGCTCAAGTGATTGCCCGTGGACTGTCCGTCAGCCTGTCCATCTGTTGACAATTACTTTAAATTTCTCAGAAACCACAAGGCAGAATGTAACCAAACTTTACGTATATGGTCTTGGTATCATGTTCTGTAAAAATTGCAGGATAAATCTGAATCTTTGCAGAATTCTGGTTGCCATTGCAACCCCAAGAAAATCTTTAAACATCTTCTCCAAAACCAGTTTTCAGAATTAAATTATATTTGATAGATATAGTCCTTTTGTAAACCGGGCTAAGCCTCTACCAAAATTGCTTAAACTTTTCCCTCATATAATCGTGTTTTCATGCATTTGCAAACAGAGTAGACCCAGATCAGATGTCTGACCAGCGTCTGCTCTGTTTGCTAATGGAATTTGACAGCTCTGTTGCTTTATTTTCTAAAATGGTTACAATGTTCTAACTATTTTTCTATGAATATTCAGTAGGTAATGAAATTTGGAATAAACTTAGAACAGGGAAAGGGTTAAATCATGTTGATATCTCAAAAGACATGGCCGCCAGGAGTGGGGCTTGATTTCTTTTATGTAACTATGTACAAGTATATAGAAAACCTTTCAAAATCTTCTTCTCCAAAACCCATGGTCCAATTTGGATTTAATCCATTGCTGATCCTTTATTAACCCATTCCCTCATTGGCTATTTTTAGATCCAACCACTTTGAATGAATCTACCGAAAAGGAGTATTTACTAGAGAAAAGGGAACTTTTAGAATTGTGTAGTTCTGAAACCATTGTGATAAAAAGAGCATTAAATTTTGTTCTTATGGAGCAAAATGCTCTATTTATCACAATAGTTTCAAAAAGTGACTTTTACAAAGGAATAGAAAGGCATATTTATGGAGGAAAGGGTTAAATTTGCTAAAACCATGCTGATATCTGAAAACATAATGCTGCCAAGGGCAGAACTAAATTTCCTTCTATAACTATAGGGAAAACTTTCAAAATCTTCTTCTCCAACACCAGTAGTCCAATTCTAATGGTATATTTTAGGAATTCACAGTCTTCTGACGACCCTCTATGAAAATTGCTAAAACCAAGTTGATATTCCAAAAACCATGGCTACCAGAGCCAGAGCTACATTTCCTAATATGTATAAATGGATATTCTTAAAACAAATTGAGTGGCATTTGGTAGTAATAGTCCCCACTAAAAATACCTTATGATTGAATGGGTTAAAGTGGGTTTCACTGCATTGCCTTTTATTTTCTGTTTCTTATAAGTACTGCTCATGTTAATTTTTTTTCACAGAGAGCCACCTGTTTACGGTGATCCTGAAGCAGATGAAGACCTATTTGCTAGCATTGAGGAATATGAGAGGGAATCCTCTTCAAGCATGGAAAATAGTAAATCCAAGCAAAGAAATGAGTGGCAAAATAACAGGAAACGTAACACCATGTTTGATGATGATTATGGAAGTTCTGTCAGGTCAGATGACTCTAGCGAGGTATATAACAGAGGATTAAGAAAAATAAAAGAGAAGGTTAACAACTACCTCATGGAAAAGGAAGGTGATAGCCAGGGTATGACCACACAGGATGATGACCTTGAAAAGTTTGCTGAAGAACTCCTGAAGCTAGATGATATTTTGGATGTACAAAGTAAACTCTACCGACTTTCAAACATTAAAGGAAGACTTGAGATCTATGGTAACAATGTGTTGGATTATGACTTGATGGAGCTGTACCAGAATGTCACTAATGAAGTTATGCAGAAATATGAAAAAGAAAAAGAAATATTTTACGGTCGTCTCACAAGTGTGCGTGACTCACTTAGATTCCTCCATAGTGGAATCTATACTTTTTGTCCCAGCCAGCCAGACACATATTTGAACATTGAGCCTGGCAGTGAAATAATCTATGTTGTAGGAATACTTCTCTGCAATCCTTACACAAACAAAGAGCATATGTGCGAGTAAGTATTAGCAGACACAGTGATAACCATTTCCCTATTCTATATTTATTCCAAATTACAATTGAATACTTACTGAATATTCATGGACAAAATAGGTAAAATGAAATATGGAAGGTAGACATTTTGGACAGTGAAGAATCAGATCTATCAAATTCCATTAGCAGACAGATCAACCCTGATCAGATGGCTCCAATAGGAGCCGTCTGATCTTGGTCTACTCTGTTTGCATATATATACACGTAAAAATGCATTATGAGGGAAAGGGTTAGCTGAGACTTTACTTGATAGAGTTAGCTTTGACATATTTTCGCTTTTGAACGCACATATCCTGTGTGAAAAGAGCGCCATATAAACGTGGTATAGTAATAATAATAATAATAATAATAATTTTCAAGCAGAGTAAACCCAGATCTGATGGTTCCTACAGGAGCCATCTCATGATTGTCAGTCTGCCCTTGTTATTTTTGGAATTACATAGATCTAGTTGTGCAGTTTGTACCGTGGCCATTATATCTGTGTTCATACTCTATAAATACGTCCTTCTATGCCTTTGCAAACAAAGTAGACCCAGATCAGGGTCCATGCTTCTAAAACTTTTAGTTGAGTCTGAGTTCGTTCTCAAGTTTTTGATTGGTCAGATTTGAGCCTTTGGCTCAAATCTGACCAATCAGACTAGTTAACTGCAGAGTCAGACCTATATCATTTCATAAGCAAACAGAGCAGACCCTGTAGGAGCCATCTGATCTGGGTCTGCTACCATTTACCTGAAGAATTTTCATGTAAGAAGTAATGACACTATGAGTATTTATAAACTTGATTTTAACAGTGGCATATGAACACATAATATTTGAGGTCCGATGTATCAGTGCTTTGCACTGGGCTTCTAAGAGAACCAGAGAAAACTCAGTCGATATTAAGAGCAAGACATCGCGCCCGGGTTTCTCTGTATCCTTTCCCCTCTCTCTGGGGCATCCAATTAGCTCGTAGTGAGCAGAAACGAATGTTAATCAACACAAACAAACAAACAAACATAATATTTGAGTATTAACTCTTTGTAATTTTTCATCTGCAACAATTGTCATCTGCTTCAATTCTTAAAATAAACTTTCTCTCATTTTTTTGCAAAAATATGGTCAAGATGACAAACAAATTGGATCCTGATGAGATAATGCTTTATGCAGCGTCTCATCTAGATCCAAACTGTTTGCATAGGTAATCACAGTTTCGTCGCTAGCATGCAAAGAGTTAAGTATCAGATCAGCAAACAGAGTAGATCCTGATCCCAGCCTGTTCATGGAGTAAAGGGTTAAATAGAGTTTGATCTGACATAAGGTGATGCAGTAGCTAGAACCACTCTATACCTTAGCATAAATATTGGTCTTGGAGACAGGTGGTAGCTTAATCCAGCTTTAACCATTTCCCTGTTCTGTATTTAGGCCAACTTTCAATACCTACTGAATATTCATCAACAAAATAGTTATAAAGAAATATGGAAGGTGGAACATTGTAGACATGAAACTGATCTATCAAATTCTATAAGCAAACAGAGCAGACCCTGATCATACTCTGTTTGCAAATGCATGAAAACACATTTATATGAGGGAAAGGGTTATGCAGCAGCCACCTGCCTAAAATATCTAAATTCTTTGCTACTAGAATTCCGATGTAGAGGGGTTTTCTGCATATTTATGGAGTAAAGATTTTAATAGAGTTTGATTTGACATAAGCTGATACCTCAATAGTTTTGCAAACTGTAGACCCAGACCAGCTGCCACATCAGAGACGTTTGATCAATTCCCAAGTTGTTGGTGATTTTGATATATTATACAGTAAAACCTCTTATCACAGAAAGATAAACATGATTGTCTTAACCCTTTCCTCCATAGGCTATTTTTAGACCCAACCTCTTTGAATGAATCTACCAAAAAGGAGCATTAATTAGAGAAAAGGAAAAAAAATGAACTTTGTGGTTTGAAACCATTGTGATAAATAGAGCATTTGCTCCTATGGAGCAAGTGCTCTATTTATCCCAATGGTTTCATAAAGTGACTATTACAGAGGCATAGAAAGGCATATCTATAGAGGAAAGGGTTAAGAGTTGGGGCCTGTTTTACTTAACCCTTCAACATTGAATTTTCAAATTGAGGGCTTGTTGCAAAACTATTCTAACTCCTTCACTAAAGTGAAGGAGTTAGAATAGTTTTCCACCAAGCCCTCGAAATGGACTATTCCAAAATTCAAACAAGTCATGTTTTATGGTAAGTATTTAGGGATTTTTCTTAATAAAAGTGTAACATGAAAAACTGCAGACAATGATGAGAGGGCTCCTCTAGGATCCCTATCATCTAGGTCTACACTGTTTGCAAAGGACAGTAGTTAGTGACTCATGTTTTACACTGTGAGGGTTAACCCTTACAGCGCTAAATTTACAAATGGACTATTTCGAGGGCTTGGTGCAAAACTATTCTAACTCCTTCACTTTGTGAAGGAGTTAGAATAGTTTTGCACCAAGCCCTTGATTTGTAAATTCAAATAGGTCAAGCACATGGTGAATATGTATGTCCTTTTTCTAAATAAAAGTATAACATGACAAGCAGTGCAGACCTTGATGAGAGGGCTCAACTAGGAGCCCTCTAATCTGGGTTTACACTGTTTGCAAAGGACATTAGTGACTCGTGTTCTGCACTGTAAGGGTTAAGTTCCTATGACTGGAAGTTGCAATCATGTAATTTAGAATTCAAGAAACTTTCTTGTTTCTTTATAGTTACACAATGTTACAGAATGTGCCATAATTTCGGCTATTTGAGTAGTAGTGATTGCTGCTAATTAGTGTTGAGATATACTACTGGTCGAAAGCTCTTTAGTAAAACAGGTCCAAGCAGAATGAAAGAAATATGTCTTTTGAGAATAGCTGTTTTTGGTCCCCACAAAACTCTTTGCTGTATCCACTGTTTAGAATTGTCTCAAGATGATTCTAAAAAGTGGTCACAACACAGGCTTTCTAGGAGGAATGATGTTTTGGTAAATGACATACAATAAAACTGTCCTCAGTGGCCATTCATTCATTAAACATCGAGGGCTTGGTGCAAAACTATTCTAACTCCTTCACTTTGTGAAGGAGTTAGAATAGTTTTGCACCAAACTCTCGACATAGGAGTCTTAAAACAGCTGCTTGCTTAATGGCGGGGCAAAAGTAATGCAGACAGCTGATATAGGAGTTTTTTGCATTAATTTTGTCCTGCATTAAGCTACCACCTGCCTTATAGGCTCATAATTACACCTCTTTTTGATGGTCACTTAAGACAGGTTCTACTGTACAAACATTATCCTATATGTGTCTGTATGACCATTCTTAACCTTATACACGATGGATATTCATGTGAGAAATGTTAACACAATTAACCCTTACTCATTCAATATTCATGGAAAAAATGATGACATTATAAATAATGGATTAATCTTTAATATAGCATATTAACCCTTCTCTTGCTGAATTTTAAAATACATTTCTCCTTCTTAACCCATTCCCTGTTGTATAATTACATATATCTTCACTGTGTACAAGTATTTCGCTGTGCAACCACTGCTGTGGAGTGCACTGGTTGCACAATCAACTTGTAAATAGTGCAGACCCTGATGAGACAGCTGTACTTGGCATATTGTGTGCTTGAAGCTATTGATATATTTTGTGCTTGAAGCCATTGGTATATTCGGTGCATGAAACTTTAATGAAGGGCTTTTCGGTGTGCTGTCAACCACTAAATCTACTCTCAAATATATGAAACCGGGCTTCTCCTATTTTCTCGGATGCCTGTGGGTTTTAGTTTAGCTACTTTTTACAGTGTTTACAGTTGAGGGGCTTTCTTGCAAGACAGAAGACAAGCCTCGTTTAACAATCTTTAATCACGGTCAATGTCCAGCTTAATAATGATACCCAGACATTGCCAGCATAGATATTTAAAGACTCCTTGTTGAAAATGCAAAACAAGCGGCTGTTGACTTAGAGAAGTTAAGCTCAGGGTGTCATTTGGGGTTTCCCTTGTGTGGAACATCTGTAGTGGCTTAAATGTGATTGGTTATCAAGGCCCATAATGCAGAGTTTGAATCTCTCAAAGCAAGTTACACAACAGTTCTATAATTCTAGCGACTGGCCAAGGAATTAAGGTAGGTTGGGTTGACTTGGTTGATAGTGGTTATCGAGCCCAAATGGCTTTTCTCAAAACAAGTTACACAATAATTCTAGCAACTATCCAGAGGATATAGTTAGCTTGCGGTTAACTGGTTTTATAACAATCTTCACATCTTTAAGCCACCTCAGAAACTATTAAACAATTATGAAATTATACAAAATTCAGTATTTATGTTCAAAGTACAGTACATGTAACAAGAATAATATATTTGAAATCCACATTTCAAGACCAATCGTTTGATACCAAATTTGGCTCCCTAATGTTATCAATGTTATCTGATATTAAACAATGAAAAAAGGACCATAATAAAACCATTGGTATATGGTGTGGTTGAAACCATTGGTATAGTGTGACAGTACCTGAATCCATTGAAATATTGTGTGCTTGAAGTCATTGTTATATTGTTTACATCAACACATTGGTGCATGTTTGCCTGAAGCCATTGGTATATGGTGTGCTTGAAACCGTTGGTGTATGGTGTGCTTGAAGCCATTGGTATATGGTGTGCCTGAGTGTATTTGAAGCCATTTGTATATGATGTGTATGAAGCCATTGGTATATTGTTTACTTGTAGCCATTGGTATATTGTTTACTTGTAGCCATTGGTATAGTGTTTACTTGAAGCCATTTGTATATTGTTTGTATGAAGCCATTGGTATATTGTGTGTATTGAAGCTATTTGTATATTGTTTGCTTGTAGCCATTGGTATAGTGTTTACTTGTAGCCATTGGTATAGTGTTTACTTGAAGCCATTTGTATATTGTTTGTATGAATGGAAAAGTAGTAAAGTCATGCAGGCAAAGCCACATACAAGACGCAACCACCACCAAAGCACCGATAGACAGCATGACAAACATACACACACACACAACCACACACCCAAACGCACACTCACACACGAGATGAACACAGAAAACACCAAAAGACACACAAGAACCAGAGACAAACGTTCCACACATGAACAAAATCACAAGCACAAAGACGCAAGGCAAACAAAAGGAAGGGTGACAAAGAGAGTACCGCCTTGGCACGGTCAGTAGCAAAAACACCACTGGGGGTTTAAACCGGTTTACAGACGTCCTAACCTCACACTTCTCTCAAAGTCACCCTAGCTTTACAAATAGTGTAAATAAAGGTATCCCCGCTGGACTTACCCACAACATAGACGACGTTGAACACAGGACAACATGTAAAACATAGCATAACAACTGTGACAATCCGTCAAATATGTACTCAATGACGTTGCTGAAGTCAGAGCACCTGCAGGTAAGCCGTTAAGGGCACGACAGGGAAAAAGTAATACATGAGTCTGGTAAACTCATCCTGTATCCAAGTTTAAGAGTATACCATCATAGAGTACTACCCTCGGCCTGTGTAATACAATACATAGACGACAAGCCGGAATTCTACTTCATAACTTTATTATACAGCTCTTCAAGTTCCTAAACATTCTCCCCAAGCTCCTTCTCTCTCTCCCCCAATACACAAAATCTCATGCTATTTATACATACATGTTTCTGAAAAACATTAACAGCTACGACTGACAGCCATGAACTCTTAGAACACATACATGTGACATATGATTAATTTTTCTAGCTAACACACCTATGTCACTGTCTTCCCAAATCATGCAATGCACTCAAATCTTTAGCTTGCACTCAAACCCTTAACATGCTAATTATCATTCTGAACCAGCATTCTAACCTCTTAACTCTCTAACCTTTATCCTGCTAACACACCCATGCATTACACCAGTCCTGTCATCGCGCAAGCAAAGAGAGAAGCGTAGATACCGACTGTAAAAGGGTCGATAACCAAACATGCAGTGCGTTGCAATAAAATAGGATCATAACCTTTCTTTTTAAATGTTTTAATGCGTTTAATAAACAAATTATGAAAATGGGTATGACCCCGAATTTTCCTAAGTTTGTAGATAACATCCCCATAAAAGTCTGGTTGAGAAATGCCTTGTTGCAGTAACGTCCGTAGATTGCAATTATATTTACTAATGAGTGGTAAATTTCGATAATAAAATTTAGAAATTGTTTTCCGAAGTTTGTGATATTTGTAACCTTGCTTAAGAAGTTTATCAGTTATAACTAAATTACGTCTGTTAAAATCTTCAAGCAAAGAACAGGCTCGGGCAAACCTAATAAGTTGAGAAATATAAACCCCATAAGATGTAGAGCGTGGCACATCTCCATCTAGAAAAGGATAATTAACAACTTTTAAATTAAAATCTTCTCTTTTATCGTGTATTTTGAACGAAACTTTATCATTTGTAATTGAAAGATTCAAATCTAAAAGTGAAGCTATAATGTCAGATTGATTCGCTTTGTTTAAAGACAGTTCTTTTGGGTAAATTGAAGAAATCATAGTATCAAAATAAGGATTATCTAAATTCAAAATATCGTCTAAATACCTTGAAGTTTTATTAAAAGCATTAACAAAAGCTAAGCATAAAATCCCTCTCGTAGCAATACAAAAACAAATCTGCAACAAGAGGGGCACAATTTGTACCCATGGGTATACCAAAAACTTTACGATATATGGTATCCCCATAACGCACAAATATATTATCTAAAAGAAAGGTAAGAGATCTACAAACATCAAGGCAAGTATTGGTTTATTGTGTGTATTGAAGCTATTGGTATATTGTTTGCTTGTAGCCATTGGTATAGTGTTTACTTGAAGCCATTTGTATATTGTTTGTATGAAGCCATTGGCATATTGTTTGATTGAAGCTTTTCACATATTGTTTGCTTGAAGCCACTGATTTTTAACTTGAAACTTTATACATGTACACATGTATATTGATTTTCTCCTTAAGCAGTCAGTATGTTGATTCTTTGATTGAAGCCATCAGTCTATTGATTGTTTGCTTTGAGCCATTTGTGGATTAATTGTTTACTATATATCATCCATATATAACATCTGTTTCAGGTTGGCAATGCACTTGGATGAGTCTATTCAGATGTATTCGATGGGTTGGGAAACAGAAGGCAAGCGGGATCATTTGGATGTCCTGTTAGACTCGAGAGATTTCCTACACACTATTTTAGAGGTTGTCTGTATCAGGGAAGATGATGATGGACCACCTGATGACATTGAACTCCAAGTTGAACTTGTGTGTAACATCCGTGAAGCTGTACATTGTCTTAACATTAGGGATCTTTTTCAGTTAGTCATGCAAGCAACAAGAACCATGGAAATACCGTTTGATGTGCCTTGCCAGTAAGCATTAATTTGAGATGGGGAGAAAAACCTTTTAACCCTTTACTTGATCAAGACATAATTATATAAAAGTGTATGCATTTGAAAATGTACACTGTGTACACTGACAGACCAGAAAGTTCCTCCTGTAAGAGCTGACAGTTTGCATATGAATTAATAAAAATATGATTCTATAGTTTCTGCCATGGCCAAATATTCTACTATCAAAATTTAGCTAATTACTCTTATAAGCTCATTATTTCTGACATAAATATTCATTAACCCATTCTCTCATAGCCTATTTTTAGATCTAACCTTGTTAAATAAATGTACCGAAAAGGAGCATTAACTAGAGAAAAGGAAATTTTTCGAATTTTGTAGTTTGAAACCATTGTGATAAATAGAGCATTTGCTCCTATGGGAGCAAATGCTCTGTTTATCACAATGGTTTCAATAGGTGATTTTAACAGAGGCGTATAAATGGCATCTGTGCTTGCCATATGTAAATTTGCGACCATTGTAAGCAGTTTGGATCCAGATAAAATGTTTAGTAACTCAGAGCCTCATCAAGAACTAAACTGTTTTAACCAAGGTTTTTGTTTTAAAAAAGAAATACCAGCATGGTTTTACTAAGCAAGTTTGATGTTTTACCCTTTCCCTCATAGATATTTGTTTAGTATATAATGACATCATGAATATTAAGTTGATGAATATGTATACTGTAACATGAACACAGGAATTTGTGGCAGAAATAATTGTAGAATCAGGTCTACAGCATATCATAGGCGAACAGAGCAGACAGTGATAAGCTCCCACAAGAGCCTTCTGTTCAGGGTCTACTCTGTTTGCAAAGGAATCCAGAGCTACAGATAACGTAGCGTGCTCAAATTCTTAAATCGTCATTTCTCCCCCAAACCCTATGTTGTGACAGAGCATAGGGTTTGGTGGAGAAATAATGAAGTTATACTTGAAAATGTTTTAATTACACATCTTATCTGGAGCTCTGGGAATGGAAAGACATATATATATGTGTGGAGTAAAGTATCACTGGCTATTTGCCAATTTTTTATTAACTTGAAAACAGTTTGTAAAGTAACATTAATTATGAATGTCAGCCAATGTTTTTAGTTTTTGTAAAAAATAATGATCTTATAAATAGTATGAACACAAGATTGTTTTAACATGGAAGAAACTGTAAATTCAGACTTATACATGTATAAGTTCATGTACAAACAGAGTAAACCCTAATCATATGACTCCCTGACCTTTTTGCTACAGTCATTTCTACCTGTCGATTTTAATAGGAAAAACAATATTGTTGTGGCGATGATTAGTGATTTGAGAGTCAAATTTATTAACATAGAATAAATATTTATATTCATAGATACCAAAAAAGAATTTTTAGAAATCTTTGAAAAATAAAAATAAAGTGTAAATATATCAGAGAATGAATGATGTATCTTTTAGATGTACAAACCCTTTATAAATGTAATATAAAAAACAACTTCAAGTGAATTTAATTATTACCTCTATCATTATACTGTTAGTCACATTACTTGCTTCTCAAACTTGTCAACACGTTCTCATGGACAAACAAGTAAGTCACATGACCTCAACATAAGGTATTTAAAGTCTTACAAATTGAGTAATTATGTAATCAAACCCATCCATTAATCAATGATGGCCGACCGCTGAATAGCATGCATTAACCCATTCTCTGATACTGACGACTTTTGACGTCTCTGTAAAAGTTACTTTATGAAACCATTGTGATAAATAGAGCATTTGCTCCTATAGGAGCAAATGCTATATTTATCACAATGGTTTCAAAATACAAAATTCTAAAATGTTCCTTTTTTCTAGTTAATGCTCCTTTTCGGTAGATTTATTAATTAATGGCATGCTGCTTTGCCTCATGGTTCTCTACAAAGGTTGTACAAATGATGACTTCTGGGTCAAAAATGGCCCCGCCCCGGGGGTTATCTCAGGTGAGCACTTCAGGGCCTCATGGCCCTCTTGTTTGTTTAGCACATCACCTCCTAGTGACACATTTTTGCGCCTCTATAAAATTCACATTTTCAAGACTACACAGTTCTAAAACTCTCCTTCTATAGTTAATGCTCCTTTTCGGTAGATTTATTCAAAGAGGTTGGGTCTAAAAATAGCCTAGGAGAGAATGAGTTAACAGGTACTTTAATTTTCTACAGGTTCGCAAAAGAAGGTTTACAGTGTATTGCTGATAATACAGGAGCATGTGACGATATTGGTGATCTGGATAGCATCAAAAGACAAGCAGAGAGACTCGTAGCTGGTTTGTCATGTGATCTGTCACTAAGACCAAAAAGCATCTGTAATTCTGTACAAGCAGCTACTGATTGCTTTAAGGAACCACCAAGGTTGTCACCAATTTGCCCGTAAGTGTTTTATCTTTGATATTCTTGTCATGATTTAGCTATGTCATTGGATACAGAAGACTGGATTTATCCAAGCAGAGGTCCAGATAAGATGCGTTAATTTAAACATTTTCAAGAATAGATCCTTTATTTCTCTACCAAACCCTATAAAGTGACCACTCTTTAGCATTGTCTCAAAGAGATTCTAAAGAGTTGTCACAGTAAAGCGTTCGGTGGAGAAATAACGATTTTAGTATTTGGTATGCAACTTTATTTGTAGCTCATTTGTAGTCATCTTATAGTCAGTTTCAAATATTTGTCACAATGGTAGTTGAGTGTGTGTGGTTCGTTAAATCCATTTTTTGCTATAAAAGGGCTAATTGGCTCTCCAAGGATGTTTTCCAATACTGAAACAACATCTTTGGGTCTTACCCTTTACTCCATAAACACGCCTTTCTACATCTTTGCCAACAGAGTAAACCAAGATCAGAGGGCTACTATAGGAGTCGTCTGATCAGTGTCTTCTCTGTTTGCTTACAATAATATGGACTTGATTCTACAGTCTCCGTCATTGTGTCTTGTGTTCATGTGCCATTTATAAAAAAAAAAAGATCTAATGAATATTCATATCATTATTTCTTTCATAAATATTCATGGAGTATTATATAGGATTAAATTCAAACAGGTCAGCTTACAGTTAATATTAAGGGAGTTTTCTAAAGAAAAGTGTAACATAGCAAACACAGCAGACCCTGATCAGACAGCTCCTACAGGAGCCATCTGATCTGGGTCTACTCTGTTTGCAAAGGTGTAGAAAGGCGTATTTATGGACTAAAGGGTTAATCCTTTCATATGGAATACACTGTACAGTTACTCTTTCCCTCATATACACACCTTTTCATGCATTTGAAAACAAAGTAGACCCAGATTAGACTGTAGGAGCTGTCTGTTCAAAATCTGCTCTGTTAGCTGTTGGTATAATATACATCAGGGTCCATGCTTATCAAACGTTTAGTTGAGTCTGAGTTCGTTCTCAAGTTTTTGATTGGTCAGATTTGAGCCTTTGGCTCAAATCTGACCAATCAAAAGCTTGAGAACTCAAATCTGACCAATCAAAAGCTTGAGAACGAAACTCAGACTCAACTAAAAGCTTTATAAGCATGGACCCTGATTCTACAATTTCTGCTTGTTTATGTTGTCATTACGAGTGCTTGGTGCAAAACTATTCTAAATCCTTCACAAAGTGAAGGAGTTAGAATAGTTTTTGTACCAAGCCCTCGTTAATTTGCTTCTTACAGGAATATGTAATGGGGTAAGGATTAACCCTTTGCTCCATAAATACCCCTTTCTACACCTTTGCAAACAGAGTAGACCCAGGTCAGATGGCTCAATCCTATAGAAGCCCTCTGATCAGGGTCTGCCCTGTTTGCTTATGATATAATATAGATATGATTATATAGATCCATCGATCCATGGCCAAACATCTTTGTGTCCATGTGCTATTATAACAACTACATGTATATCTATTAATATTTTCACTTGAATATTCATGGTATAAAGGGTTAAAACAATATGATGGGTCATTCCTCTTTGAATATTCAGCGTTCTGAGATGTTCATAGATGTTGAATAATCTTAACCCATTTGCACCCAGAGGATTATTCCATTGTTTATATATTGGATTAGTCCATTTTTTGTCTAAGGGTTGCCTGGCCTAAATTTTCAATTTCATTTTGTTTTATATTGAAATTCTTATCAGCAAACAGTGTAGACTCTGATCAGGCGCTGCATGATTTGCCTACGTTCCATATATGGGATTGTTGGAGTAAATATGTTAAGCTGAGCTAAGCAATTCTCTTTTTAGATACACGCTGGAAGTTGTGGTACAGGAATGTATTCCTAGCAATTTGAATGGATGTCAAAACTCAAATGCATTCATCCTTCCCGAGGTCAAGTGGCTTGGATATGTTGACACCTACAAGACAGAACTGGAAAATTGCACTGGAATTCCCAGTACACTTATCCCAGTTGATACCACGGGTATTCAATCCCAATGCAGTGCAGAATTTGTCAGTATTATACTAGATGTGTATGCCAGCACGATTGATTTCTCTCACACTTTGTGTGCTGCCATAGATGCTGAAAAAGATGGATTGAAAGATACATGCTTTGATCGACTTGATGCTCCTCTTCTGATAAAAATCCTGAGCGAAAAACATGACAGCTTCTTTGAAAAATTCTACAAGGAAAACTGTGATGTGTTCAGGATACAGGAAGCACCTCAGATTAGTGCAATACCAAGTATGATTGTGTTTGTATCTCTTTGCATCACAGGGGTCTGGATCGCTTCAGGGGGTCTATAATGTACTATATGATAACAAGGGTTCCAACTAGCAGAACGGGTATCCGTGTACCACAAGTACAAATATGACTGTAACTCTTACAAATTTAAATGATAATTTCTTAATTCTTTCGGCTATTGAAAGCCAATATATTTTTCTATCAAATGAATATAATCTTATAACGGTAACTTATGAACAAGTATCAATCCAACAATGATTTTCTCAAAATTTCACATGTTTTTAGGATCATTGACAAATGTTTGGTTGCTCCGGTTTCACTATATCACAGCAATAACCTGGCAATTTGCAGTTAAAAAATGGCATGAGTCAATAAAACGAATCAATTCTAACACTCACCTCTAGTCCCCAGCATCAAAAGAATGATGTAAAACTATAGAGTTTTGTCAGTATACATGAAATCGTCGAGGATCGAAGGAGCCATTGTACGTGATGTCACGGATTTTCCAACTTTTCCTTCGCTCATCCAATGAAATGGCTCCATTCAAATTTGTTGCAATATGGCACCATCAGAAATAGAAACATAACGATAGACGGAAAGGCCGCAATTGCTAGTTGCTTATTTATTAAGAGGAGACATCACATGGAGATTGGTGATATAATTGGGCTGTTTTATTGAACCACGCCATCTTTTGAACTGAAAATCGCCAGGTTATGGCTGTGATATAGTGAAACCGGGGTGAACAAACGTTTGTCAATGACCCAGAAAATACGTAAATTTTGAGAAAATTGTTGTTGGATTGATAATTGCCCGTAAGGTACCGTTATAAGATTATATTTATTTAATAGTAAAATATATTGGCTTTCAATAGCTGAAAGAATTACAAAATTATCATTGAAATTGCAAGAGTTACATTCATATTTGTATTTGTGGTACATGGATGTCTGTTCTGCTAGTTGGAACTCTTGTTATTATATAGTACATATAGACCCCAATGAAGCGGTCCAGACCCCTGTGCGTTGTATGCTAGCAAATAATTTCTAATTACAGTTAAACCCCAGTAAACCAGACATTAAATTTAGTACAAATGTCGGTCTTAGGGACAGGTGGCAGCTTAATGCAGAGTGAAAGGCATGTAGAAAGCTCTTCTAGGAGCTTACTGCATAACTTTCACCCTGCATTAAGCAGTCACCTGCCTAAAAGTATCTACTGTCCATTTCAAGATACTTTGTCACTGAATTTGAATCGAGAATTTTTTTCATTTCTTACCGGATCGAGATCAAATTTAAGCCACTTGTGTCATCGTTTTTCACGAACTCTGTGCCCGAGTTTCCCTTGAATCCATCTTCAAATAAATATTTCATGCATAAAAACAATGTTTTCCCATTGTAAACACGTTCATTATGTCTCCCCCATTTATGGGGAGATATATTGTTTTTGCCAGAGTTGTCTGTCCGTCCATCCGTCCGTCTGTCTGTCTGTCTGTCTGTCTGTCCGTCCGTCACAAACTTGTGTCGCATGTATCTCTGAAACCAGTTGGGCTAGAGTCACCAAACTTCACAGGAATGTTCACCAGCATGAGTTGTTGTGCACCTGGGGTTTTTGAATTGTCTCCCCCTGATAACTTTGGAGTTATTGCCCCTGATGACTTAAAATTAGAAAAACTTTGTGTCGCGCGTATCTCTGAAACAGTTAGTACTAGAGTCACCAAACTTCACAGGAATGTTCACCAGCATGAGTTGTTGTGCACCTATGGTTTTTGAATTGTCTCCTCTTGATAATTCTTGAGTTATTGCCCCTTTTATGAATACTTAAATTTATACAAACTTTGTGTCCCACGTATCTCTGAAACCAGTAGGGCTAGAGTCACCAAACTTCACAGGATTGTTCACTAGCATGAGTTATTTTGCTCTTGATTTTTTTTAATTGTCTCCCCCTGTTAACTTTGGAGTTACTGCCCCTGATGACTTAAAATTAGACAAACTTTACTTAGTGTTGTGCATATCTCTGAAACCACTGGGGCTAGAGTCACCAAACTTTACAGGAATGTTGACCAGCATGAGTTGTTGTGCACCTGGGATTTTTGAATTCTCTCCCCTTGATAACTTTGGAGTTATTGCCCCTGATATGATTACTTAAAATTAGAGAAACTTTGTGTCATGCATATCTTTAAAACCACTAGGGCTAGAGTCACCAAACTTCACAGGAATCTTGACCAGCATGAGTTGTTGTGCACCTGTTTTTTTTAATTGTCTCCCCCTGATAATTCTTGAGTTACTGCCCCTGATCTGATAACTTAAAATTAGAGAAACTTTGTGCTGCATGTATCTCTGAAACCAGTAGGGCTAGAGTCACCAAACTTCACAGGAATGTTCACCAGCATGAGTTTTTGTGCATCTGGGTTTTTTGATTGTCTCCCCCTGATAACTTTGGAGTTACTGCCCCTTATGACTTAAAATAAGAGAAATTTACTTTGTGTCACATGTATCTCTGAAACCACTAGTACTAGAGTCACCAAACTTCAAAAGAATGTTGACTAGCATGTGCTTTTGTGTACCTGGGGCTTTTGTATTGTCTCCCCTGACAATGTTGGAGTTATTGTCCCTTATGACTTTAAAATTAGACCCTGATAAGTTTGGAGTTACAGACACTTGTGAATTGGAAAGAGGTTGGAAGGGGGAGACATCTGTTTTTGTGACAAAAACAAACCTCTAGTTTCAAAATGCAAATGGCGGACGATTGACGTCGAGTGGAACATTCGAATTTAACTAAGGGTAATTATAGCTCTTAAAAGTTGACGTCATACACGAAATTACGTCATTTATTTCATATCAGTATGCTATTCACCCCTCTTGAAAAATGATATGCTCCACGATCCATACAAACGGCGGCCATTTGCAAAGAAACAGCTGATCGAATTAGCATGTAGAAAATGCATTTTCGGCATTTTATTCCTTGTTACTGCATGAAATTGAGGGATATTTAGCATGGGAGTTCGTGAAAAACGATGCGATCAAATGAAATATATTTAAGGTCAGTCTGACTCGAAATGAAAAAAATATCGACTAAAATCCAGTGACAAAGTAAATTGAAATGGACAGTACATTCTTCTCTACTAGATTTCAGGTTGAGAGGAATTTTACTATTCCTATGCAGTCAGTTTGGATCTAGATGAGACATGTAACATCTTATGTTATTCCAGACAGTATCACACGCAGGCTGTCTAGATGAGACATGTAACATCTTATGTTATTCCAGACAGTATCACACACAGGCTGTCTATTTATGTTATTCCAGGCAGTATCACAAACAGGCTGTCTATTTATGTTATTCCAGGCAGTATCACACACAGGCTGTCTATTTATGTTATTCCAGACAGTATCACACACAGGCTGTCTATTTTAACCCATTCCCTCATATTGACGACTTTTGACGACTGTAAAAATCACATTGTGAAACCATTGTGATAAATAGAGCATTTGCTCCTATAGGAGCAAATGCTCTATTCATCTCAATGGTAATTTTGGTTTCCAAATACAAAATTCTAAAAATTCCTTTTCGATAGATTTATTCAAAAAGGTTGTATCTAAAATTAGCCTATGAGGGAAAGGTATAATGAGTAGACAAAACATTTGGCCGACAATGATAATAATTAGCATGCAAAATGTAAAGTAAAAACATGGTCCCTAGCGTATAGTAGAAACAAATATCTAGCGTATAGTAAAAACAACACCCTTGGTGATTAATAGAAACAACATCCCTTGTGTATTGTAGAATTAAGGTCCCTAGTGTATAGTAGAAACAAATATCTAGCGTATAGTAAAAACAACACCCTTGGTGATTAATAGAAACAACATCCCTTGTGTATAGTAGAACTAAGGTCCCTAGCGTATAGTAGAAACAAATATCTAGCGTATAGTAAAAACAACACCCTTGGTGATTAATAGAAACAACATCCCTTGTGTATTGTAGAACTAAGGTCCCTAGTGTATAGTAGAAACAAGGCTCCTAGTGTATAGTATAAACATAATCCCTTGTGTATAGTAGGAACAAGGTCCCTATTGTATAGAACAAACAATACCTCATGTGGATAATATAAACTAGGGTTTCTAATGTGTAATAGGAGCAAGTCCCCTAGTGAATAATACAAACAAGGACCAAAGTGTATAGTAGAAACAAGGTTTCTTGTGGGTAGTAGAAACATGTCTCCTAGTGTTTAGTAGAAACATGTCTCCTTGTGTATAGTAGAAACAATATCCTTTGTGTTTAGTAGGAACAATGACCCTAGTGGATAGAACAAACAATACTCCTTGTGTATAGTATAAACAAGGCTTCTAGTGTGTAGTAGAAGCAAGTCCCTTAGTGTATAATACAAACAAGGACCAAAGTGTATAGTAGAAACAAGGTTTCTTGTGGGTAGTAGAAACATGTCTCCTAGTGTTTAGTAGAAACATGTCTCCTTGTGTATAGTAGAAACAATATCCTTTGTGTTTAGTAGGAACAATGACCCTAGTGGATAGAACAAACAATACTCCTTGTGTATAGTATAAACAAGGCTTCTAGTGTGTAGTAGAAGCAAGTCCCTTAGTGTATAATGCAAACAAGGACCAAAGTGTATAGTTGAAACAAGGTCCTTGGTGTAAAGTAGAAACAAGGCTCCAAGTACATAGGAGAAACAATATTACTTGTATATAATAGGAACAAGTATTGTAATGTATAGTTGAAACAGGGTACATGGTGTATAGTAGAAACAGGGCTCCTAGTGTATATTAAAAAACAAAAATCCTAGTGTATAATAGAAACATTGCTCCTAGTGTATAGTAGATACATAAGGCTCCTAGTCTATTGTAGAAACAGTACCCGTAGTGTATAGTAGAAACAAGTCTCCTAGTGTATATTAGAAACAATCATCATAATGTAAATAGAAACAATTCCCCTAGTGTATAGCAGAAACAAGGTTCCTAGTGTATAGTAGTAACAATTCCCTTAGTGTATAAAAGAAACAAGGCTCCTAGTGTATAGTTGGAACAAGATTCATAGAGTATAGTAAAAACAAGTCCCCAAGTTTATAAAAGAAACAAGGTCGCTAGTGTATAGTAGAAACAAGGATCATAATGTTTAGTAGAAACAAGGCTTGTAGTGTATAATAGAAACAAGTCTCCTAATTTATAGTATAAACAAACCCCCTATTGTATAGTAGAAATATATGAAGCGGTATTTGGGTCAAAATTACAGTTCTCAGAAGCTACACGCCTTATTCTACATGCCTCATTCTATATTCTTCATTCTATATTCTTAATTCTTATCGCTTTACGCTAAATGTTTCAACTCAAATTATTACGAAACTAACTCACCAAATACTAGCTCTACTTGATCTGTCTCATTCTACATTCTTCATTCTATATTCTTAATTCTTAATTCTTATCGCTAAATGTTTCAACTCAAATTATTACGAAACTAACTCACCAAATACTAGCTCTACTTGATCTCAACCCACCAAATACTAGCTCTACTTGATCTCAGAAGCTAACCGCCTTATTCTACATGCCTCATTCTAAATTCTTAATTCTTATCGCTAAATTTTTCAACTCAAATTATTACGAAACTTACTCACAAAATACTATATTTTCACGAGTGGCGAGGGTTATGTTGTATGACGTCATTTTGAAACTAAAAGGAAACTGTGTTGGCATTACTGCGCGTCATCTTTACGTCATAAGTCATATAAGCGCGTCATAATGATAAGTCTCCCTGTCGAAATAAAAAACCCAAAGCAGATCAAGTTAGTAACGTATTGCACTGCAAACTCATGTACTATACATACACGTTCACAAGCAATAGTAATTCAAAAACGGTGGTAAATGTACGTCTTTCTTTGTTGTCATGTCTAAAATCTAAAATCTAAAATTAGCCTATGAGGGAAAGGTATAATGAGTAGACAAAACATTTGGCCGACAATGATAATAATTAGCATGCAAAATGTAAAGTAAAAACATGGTCCCTAGCGTATAGTAGAAACAAATATCTAGCGTATAGTAAAAACAACACCCTTGGTGATTAATAGAAACAACATCCCTTGTGTATTGTAGAATTAAGGTCCCTAGTGTATAGTAGAAACAAATATCTAGCGTATAGTAAAAACAACACCCTTGGTGATTAATAGAAACAACATCCCTTGTGTATAGTAGAACTAAGGTCCCTAGCGTATAGTAGAAACAAATATCTAGCGTATAGTAAAAACAACACCCTTGGTGATTAATAGAAACAACATCCCTTGTGTATTGTAGAACTAAGGTCCCTAGTGTATAGTAGAAACAAGGCTCCTAGTGTATAGTATAAACATAATCCCTTGTGTATAGTAGGAACAAGGTCCCTATTGTATAGAACAAACAATACCTCATGTGGATAATATAAACTAGGGTTTCTAATGTGTAATAGGAGCAAGTCCCCTAGTGAATAATACAAACAAGGACCAAAGTGTATAGTAGAAACAAGGTTTCTTGTGGGTAGTAGAAACATGTCTCCTAGTGTTTAGTAGAAACATGTCTCCTTGTGTATAGTAGAAACAATATCCTTTGTGTTTAGTAGGAACAATGACCCTAGTGGATAGAACAAACAATACTCCTTGTGTATAGTATAAACAAGGCTTCTAGTGTGTAGTAGAAGCAAGTCCCTTAGTGTATAATACAAACAAGGACCAAAGTGTATAGTAGAAACAAGGTTTCTTGTGGGTAGTAGAAACATGTCTCCAAGTTTATAAAAGAAACAAGGTCGCTAGTGTATAGTAGAAACAAGGATCATAATGTTTAGTAGAAACAAGGCTTGTAGTGTATAATAGAAACAAGTCTCCTAATTTATAGTATAAACAAACCCCCTATTGTATAGTAGAAATATATGAAGCGGTATTTGGGTCAAAATTACAGTTCTCAGAAGCTACACGCCTTATTCTACATGCCTCATTCTATATTCTTCATTCTATATTCTTAATTCTTATCGCTTTACGCTAAATGTTTCAACTCAAATTATTACGAAACTAACTCACCAAATACTAGCTCTACTTGATCTGTCTCATTCTACATTCTTCATTCTATATTCTTAATTCTTAATTCTTATCGCTAAATGTTTCAACTCAAATTATTACGAAACTAACTCACCAAATACTAGCTCTACTTGATCTCAACCCACCAAATACTAGCTCTACTTGATCTCAGAAGCTAACCGCCTTATTCTACATGCCTCATTCTAAATTCTTAATTCTTATCGCTAAATTTTTCAACTCAAATTATTACGAAACTTACTCACAAAATACTATATTTTCACGAGTGGCGAGGGTTATGTTGTATGACGTCATTTTGAAACTAAAAGGAAACTGTGTTGGCATTACTGCGCGTCATCTTTACGTCATAAGTCATATAAGCGCGTCATAATGATAAGTCTCCCTGTCGAAATAAAAAACCCAAAGCAGATCAAGTTAGTAACGTATTGCACTGCAAACTCATGTACTATACATACACGTTCACAAGCAATAGTAATTCAAAAACGGTGGTAAATGTACGTCTTTCTTTGTTGTCATGTCGAATTACAACAAACTCTTATCCTTACGACGAATATGTGTCTTAAGGTGTCAAAATAAGGACATTTTACTCTACATATAAACAGAGGTGTCAAACCCAGTATTTTTGCAAATAACATTTGAACGTTTCGAGAAAGAAAACACGCTAACATTTGGTTTGTTTATATAGAATCTATGCTTTTTGTATGGTAACCCTTTCCCTCATATGACCGATTTTTGTGTCCTGCAAACAGAGCAGACCCATATCAGACTGTTCCTATAGGAGCCGTTTGACCTGGGTCTACTCTGTTTGATTATGAAACAATGTAGATCTGATTCTAATGTTTCTACCACTTGTTCGTGGTGCCATGATAAAATACATCTAGGGTCTAGATCTACATGTAATTCATATTCTAACATTCATGATTTTTACATGAATAGATGGGGGAAAGTGTCAAACTTTGTACCATATTATGAGTGAATCCAATATTGATTTTGTATGCAGTTTGGATCTACATCAGACACCGGGTGGTTCAGTGCGGCATCAGTATTCAAGCTGATTGACACTCGAGTGTATATAGTGAAGAAAGAATATAAAATGTCTGATCGGGGTCTGCTCGGTTTGCTTATGAAATGGTTAGATCTGATTCTACAGTTTCTGCCATGGCTAAAAGTCCATGTGTTCACATCAGCCATTTTAAACACTATTCTAATTAATTTTCATGACGTCATAATTTCCTTTTTGAATATTCAATAGGTACAGGGTTAATCGGAAAGCTATTACTGGTGCTTGATTGACTGTATACAGTTTGTGCACAGCTAGCAGTTCTCTACAAATAATTATAATTCTTAGTTTAAAATTAATGCAGGACGAAAGTTATAAACAGCAGCTTTCTAATCAGGATCTACCCGTCTAAACCGGACGTTAAATTCAGTATAAATATCAGTCTTGGAGACAAGTATCAGTTGGGTGAAATTCATGCAGAAAGCTCCTCTAGGAGCTGTCTGCATGAGAGGGTTTACTGGACTATCAGGTAAAGGGTTAACTTCCATCTTTCAAGTCTGAATTTTCACAGTGGAACATCAGTTTTTAACTATAGAGTCCACTCAGTGTGAAAGGCTTACACCTGCTAGAACTTTTTGAATGACATACGTGTGTATGTCCAATGTAATAAGCTCGCGTGGATGTATGTATTACCCCTTCTCAAATAGCCGCCTTTTAGGCCCGTGCAAACATAGAAGACCCATATCAGACGGCTCCTAAGGAAGCCGTCTGAACAGGGTACAATTTTTTGCTTATGGGAATATAACTGCTTATTCTGCAGTTTCTATCCATTACCAATCAAGAGTGTGTTTGTGAAACACTTATACCCCGACCTTTGACCCTGAAGGATGACATTGACCGTTTACCCATGGACCAGGGAGTTGAACGCGACCTGTCGTCTTTTTGTGGTGAACATTTGTGCCAAGTTATTTTGAAATCAATTCACAGAAAAAAAATACAGAAGGGACGCGAAATTTGGGACGGACGGATGGATGGACAGACAGACAGGCGGATGGAAGGACAGACGGAAGGACGGACAATGTGATTACTATATGCCCGCCGTTGGGGGACATAAAAAAATCATGTGTCCATATATCATTGTTAAAAATCAGCTAATACATATTCATGGTAGCATTATTTTTTACTTTTTACATGAATATTCTACAGGGAAGGATTAAACTACAGTATTAATAATTAGAGTTGGTACCGTTTACCGATTTGCAATTCAGACTTTAGAAATATAGTCATGAAGCATTAAGCGTTCACAACTAACATTCCACAAGAAAAAATATGTGTCGCTGCCGTGATTTGAACCACCAACCATCAATACCAAAACTGTTACCGGTAACTGCCAGCCGTTTAACGTTGTCATCGCGTAGTGTAGTAAGAGCTAGTATTTGGTGAGTTAGTTGCGTAATAATTTGAGTTGAAACATTTACCGTTTAGCGATTAGAATTAAGAATATAGAATGAAGAATATAGAATGAAGAATGAAGAATATAGAATGAAGAATATAGAATGAGGCATTTAGAATAAGGCGGCTAGCTTCTGAGATTGCGAATGAAATATAAGATTTTTGAAAAAAAACCCGGAAAAGACAATTAAAATAGAAGTTTAGAAAGATAAATTGTATTTAACAACATCGAAATGAGTATCTAAATTAACAAATAGCACGTAGATAACAGTATTCGCTTAGTAAAATCATAACTATAAGTTTGACCCAAATACCGCTCCATAGAAATAAGGCTCATAGTGTATCGTACATATATGTTGAAACAAGTCTCCTAGTTTACAGTAGAAACAAATCTCCTAGTGTATAGTAGAAACAAGGCTCCTAGTGTATAGTAGAAACAAGGTTCCTTGTGTATAGTAGAAACAAGGCTCCTAGTGTATAGTAGAAACAAGGCTCCTAGTGTATAGTAAAAACAAGGCTCCTAGTGTATAGTAGAAACAAAGTACCTTGTGTATAGTAGAAACAAGGCTCCTAGTGTATAGTAGAAACAAGGCTCCTTGTGTATAGTAGAAACAAGGCTCCTAGTGTATAGTAGAAACAAGGCTCCTAGTGTATAGTAGAAACAATGTACCTTGTGCATAGTAGAAACAAGGCTCCTTGTGTATAGTAGAAACAAGGCTCCTAGTGTATAGTAGAAACAAGGCTCCTAGTGTATAGTAGAAGAAAGGCTCCGTATGTATAGTAAAAGCAAGGTCCCTTATGTATAGTAGAAACAAGGTTCCTAGTGTATAGTAGAAGAAAGGCTCCGTATGTATAGTAGAAACAAATCTCCTAGTTTATAGTTGAAGAAAGGCTCCTAGTGTATAGTAGAAACAAATCTCCTAGTGTATAGTAGAAACAATGTACCTTGTGTATAGTAGAAAAAAGGCTCCTAGTGTATAGTAGAAACAAGGCTCCTTGTGTATAGTTGAAACAAGGCTCCTTGTGTATAGTAGAAACAAGGCTCCTTGTGTATAGTAGAAGCAAGGTTTCGAGGACTTGACTTTGTGAAGGAGTTACAATAGTTTTACACCAAGCCCTCGATTTATGGTACATGAAACATGAGATTTTTAGCTTATACAGATACTCTACATTCAGACCTATAGGCTATAACATTACTGAAGAGAACAGATCGAGCACACTTTAACCCATTACCTCGTAGGCTATTTTTAAACCCAACCTCTTTGAATAAATCTAACGAAAAGGAGAATTATCTAGAGAAAAGAAAACTTTTAGAATTCTGTAGTTTGAAACCATTGTGATAAATAGAGCATTTGCTCCTATAGGAGCAAATGCTCTATTTATCACAATAGTTTCGCAAAGTGACTTTTACAGACTCGTCAAAAGTCGGTCAATATTAGGGAATGGGTTAATCGGACTACTGTCGTTGTCTTATCTTGGGCTTACTCTGTTTGCAAAAGCTTTAATATTTTTGGCACATAGCATCATGTTCAGGTCCTATACAAAAGTTATATAAATTGTGCCTCTGGGGTCAAAATTGGCCCCGCCCCAGGTGTGCCTTGTTTTCTATAGAAACATATAGTAAAACTTGAAAATCTTCTCCTCTGAAACTGGGAGGTATTCAGCTTTAATATTTGGCACATAGCATCATGTTCAGGTCCTCTATAAAAGTTAAATAAATTATGCCCCTGGGGTCAAAATTGGCCCCACCCCAGGGGTGGCAGGTTTTCAATAGAAACAATTAATGAAAACTTTGAAAATCTTCTCCTCTAAAAATGGAAGGTACTCATCATTCATATTTGGCACATAGCATCATGTTCAGGTCTTCTACAATTTTTTTAAAGTTATATGAATTATGCCCCTTGAAATTTCTGAGGTTTTACATAACAGTATTCTGAAAAGTTTAGGTTTTCGTTCAAAACCCTAGCAGGTATTGAAGTGATATAAAAAGGTGTATTTAGATAAAGAAAAGAGTTGATAAAGTGAACCAAGTAATACTTTTACTAATCTTGTTTCCCTTTCCAATAAAATTCATGAAACCGTTTTGTTTTAATTTTCAGACTTTGATACTTGCGACAACAGTGAAAGCATTATTTTGACAGTTATGCAGTACTGGATTGAGCTGAGTCAAGTCTATGGAATCCAATATGGTACTGATCACTACAACCAGGCCTGCAGGTGAGATATTTGCATCTTTCCATGCTGGCAGAAAATCTGCATTACAGTAAAACCCCTCTAAACCGTAATTCTAGTAGTGAAGCATTTAGATACTTTTAGGCAGGTGGCTGCTTAATGCATTAGAGGAGCTTTTTGCATGAATTCACCCTGCATTAACTCTTTCCGGCACATACGGTAAACGTGTTTTCACGCATTTGCAAACAGAGTAGACCCAGATCAGACGGCTCCTAGTGGAGCCGTCTGATCAGGGTCTGCTCTGTTTGCTAGCAGAATTTGAGAGATCTGTTCCTTTGCTTTCTAAAAATGTCTACAATGTTTCACCTTCCATGTTTCTGTATAACTATTTTGTTAATGAATACGTTGTAGGTATTGAAATTTAGCCTAAACACAGAACAGGGAAAGGGTTAAGCTGCCACCTGTCTCCAAGACGATACATGTATTAATAGTGAATTTAATGTCAGGTTTAGAGGAATTCTACTGTACCTATGAAAACGGTGTAGACCACATGAGATGCCAAGTAAATGTTTGAAAAGGTTATAATGAATCCATTGCTAGCATGCAACGTGGTGATATACATGTATGTGTGTAACAGGGTGAAAATGTTGTGACTCGACTGGGACTCGAACCCAGGGCCTCTGGCTTACCATATTTGCCAACACTCTACGGACTGAGCTACCAAACCACACAGTAAAGCCTATCAACTTATTTCACCACAATCTCTACCCAGCTACACACACACCCTCTAAACAAGAATTCATCCCGAATTCTTACTCCAAGAACACTCCACGAAATTCTCCTTATTACAAATTATCTGCATATAATCTTCATATTATCCTGTGGGTTATTTACGTTGGGCGCCAAATGTAACATGGTGAAAAAGTTGTGACTCGACTGGGACTCGAACTCTGGCTTACTAATTAATATTTATGATGTCCTAATTTCTCACACAAATATTCATTTAGGAAAGGGTAAAATTCATCAGAATCCAAAAATTTAACAGTCTGATCATATTTTTGAAATTGGAATGCTTGAGTATATATACGGTAGTTCCTGCTGACGAAATATTGATCAGTTAGCAGAAGAATCGATAGACTGTGTTCAGTACACTATGAATAATAGTCCTTTATTTCTTGAATATTCATGTAAGAAATAATGATAACATGAATATTTAATTAAACATTTTACAGTGATATATAAATATGGGAATTTTTAGCCCTGACAAAAACTGTAGAATATGGGTCCATGCTTATAAAGCTTTTAGTTGAGTCTGAGTTTCGTTCTCAAGCTTTTGATTGGTCAGATTTGAGTTCTCAAGCTTTTGATTGGTCAGATTTGAGCCAAAGGCTCAAATCTGACCAATCAAATGCTTGAGAACGTTCTCAGACTCAACTAAAAGCTTTATAAGCATGGACCCAGGTCTATATTATGCCATCTGCAAACAGAGCAGACCTTATTCAGGCAAATCCTATAGGATCCATCCGATCTCTGTCTGTCTGTCTTTCTGTCTTTATGTCTGTCTGTCTTTCTGTCTTTCTGTCTGTCTGTCTATCTCTGAATGCCTGTGTGTCTGTGTATCTTTGGTGTAGGTGTCTGTGACTATGTGTCTGTGTATCTGTGGTCTGTGTGTATGTTTGTATGCCTTTCAGATCAGAATGTAACATTTTTTATTGTTAAGCCGTAGGAGTGGATTAGATTTGTCAGGGTACACTATCTTTTGGGATTGAGAAAAATTGCTTTTTTTTGTCTCTACAGTCAGGAAAAGCTTGATATGCTGCTTACACAACTTGACGATGATTCTGCCAGCTGTGATATTACTGTCCAACGTTATGTTGAAAGTTTTGCTGATTTCCTGAACAATCTCCGCACAGAGTACTGCTGTTTGGATGAGGTGAAAGAAGAGGAAGGTGTCTGCATCATGGAATACATATATGATTGCCTTAGCAACTTTGGATCACAGATCACCCTTGCTCCACCAATGGCAGACATTTGTCCGTGAGTTTTATTATAATTATAACTTTCAATTGTCAATCTAAGTGTAAAATGTAAAGTATGCAAATACAGTAAAACCCCGCCAGCTAAAAACAGGTGTAATTCTGGGTGGTAGTTGCAGGTGGTAGCTTAATGCAGGACAAAAGTAATGCAGAAAGCTCCTAGAGGAGCTTTCTGCATTACTTTTGTCCTGCTTTAAACAACCACCTGTTTATAAAGACACCAATGTTTATCCATTAGGTGGTCGCATTAGCAGGGGTTTTACTGTAGTTTGGATCCTCCTAATATCCAGCGTAAAGAGAATACAAACTGTTTTATTCTCATATGGGGTTTCTAATAGAAAATGATTGCAGAGTGCATTTTAAAAACAGAGGAGAACTTATTATTACCCATAGCCCTTTACTCCATGCATAGTCATGTAAGAAATAATAGCATGAGGAATATTAACCCTTTCCCTCATATAGAAGTGTTTTCACGCATTTGCAAACAGAGTAGACCCGGATCAGACGGCTCCTAGAGGAGCCGTCTGATCGGGGTCTACTCTGTTTGCTACTGGAATTTTAGAAGATCTGTTTCTTTACTTTCTAAAATGGCTGCAATATTCCACCTTCAATATTTGATTATAACCATTTTGTCCATGAATATTCAGTAGGTATGGAAATTTGGACTTAATGTAGAACAGGGAACCAGGGTTAATTAGATACAATTATCTTAATAGCACATGGACATAGGAATATTTGGCCATGGCAGAAACTGTAGAATCTGGGTCCATGCTTATAAAGCTTTTAGTTGAGTCTGAGTTTCGTTCTCAAGCTTTTGATTGGTCAGATTTGAGTTCTCAAGCTTTTGATTGGCCAGATTTGGCTCAAATCTGACCAATCAAAAGCTTGAGAACAATCTCAGACTCAACTAAAAGTTTTATAAGCATGGACCCATATTTACATTATACCATAAGCAAACAGAGCAGACTCTGATCAGATGCCTCCTACAGGAGCTGTCTGATTTGGGTCTACTCTGTTTGCAAGGGCGTAGAAAGGTGTATTTATGGAGTAAACGGTTATTAACTAAGCTTAACCTTTTATCTGATGAATATTCATATAATACAGTGAAACCCCGCTAATGCGACCACTTTATAAACAGCTACTGGTGTCGTTTAAAGCAGGTGGTTGCTTAATGCAGGACGAAAGTTATGCAGAAAGCTCCTACAGGAGCTTTCTGCATAACATTCTTCCTGCATTAAGCTACCACCTGCCTCTGCCATCCAGAAATATGCCCCTTTTTGGTGGTCGCATTAGCGGGGTTTTACTGTATTAATTTGATGAGTTTTTATGATGGCATCATATACAAGGATCTGGTAAAGCATGATAAGAAATGGTTAAAGTATCGCCGGATACCTAATGGGTACCACATGGTAAAAGCCTTGTATCAAATGGTACAAGTGCAGTACCAAATGGTAAGAAACGTGGTGACAAATGGTAAAACCATGGTAAAAAATGGTTAAAGCATCGCTGGGTACCAAATGGTAAATATGTGGTACATCATGGTCAAAGCCTTGTATCAAATGGTACAAGTATTGTGTCATATGGCAAATGCTGGGTACCAAATGGTAAAAATTTGGTACATCATGGTCAAAGCCTTGTATAAAATGGTACAAGTATGGTGTCATATGGCAAATGCATGATTGAGACTTTTCTGGATAATTCTAACTTTTTTGCAAACAGGGCAGACCAGTAAATCAATCAGCTCCTAAGATCAGGGTCTGCACTGTTTGCTTATATATTGCAAATCTGTTTCGTTATTGTTTGCTGTTGTAATAAATATCCTTATTCTATATTCTTAACCCTTTCCTTTAGTAAACACATTTTCATGATGAGCAGATTCTTGTATGAATATTCATCAAGGAAATTACCATAATGGATCTGTATTAATCTGTCAATAGGTATCCTTGTTAGGGGTCTTAACTTTCAACAGCTGGAATTTGTTAGTACAGTGTACTTGATAGTTGAGTAATTATCTGCATTGCAAACAATGTAGACCCAGACAAACTTAACCTTTTACTCCATAAATGTGCTTTTCTACACCTTTGCAAACAGAGTAGACCCAGATCAGATGGCTCCTATAATATCTGTTTGATCAGGGTCTGCTCTGTTTGCTTATGGTATAAAATAGATGTATATCTACAGTTTCGGTCTGAACCAAAATGTCTTGTGTAATTATATATTAACCCTTTACTTCATTGGCTATTTTAGATCCAACCTCTTTGAACAAATCTACTGGAAAGGAGCACTAACTAGAGAAAAGGAAAAGTTAAGAATTTTGTAGTTTGAAACCATTGTGATAAATAGAGCATTTACATGAGCAAATGCTCTATATATCACAATGGTTTCAACAGGTGACTTTTGCAGAGGCATCAAAAGGTGTCAATATGAGGAAATGGGTTAAATTAGTACTGATGTCAACTTTCTACACCAGACTTATATGATGTAATCTTGAATCTGAACAGGCCTCTATTGGACACCATCCATTGCATCGAGGAGCATTTTCCAGCATGTGTGAATGAAACAGACAGCATTGTAGAGCTGGAGTATCTGCAGAGTTTCTTAGGAGATCACAACTGCTTATCAGAATCACCTTCGTGGTGTGAACAAATAGGTATTAATTATTAACACATCCCTTCACAGGCTATTTTTAGACACAGCATATTGGAATAAACCTACCAAAAAGGAGCATTTACTAGAGAAAAGGAAATTTTGATAATTGTGTTGTTTTGAAAGCATTGTGATAAATAGAGCACTCCTAAGGAGCAAAATGCTCTATTTATCACAATGTTTTCCAAAATGTGACTTTTACAGAGGTGTCAAAAGGCATAAATATGAGGGAATGGGTTAATACTTTACATTATTATTATATAGTAAATGTTTTATGTCATTTGAGCGTTTCATCTTGTTTTTGTCTCGTTATTGTGCATTTTCCTGTTTGATGATGTTTGGGTGCCATGCACTTTTGTGTGTGGCGCGCCCTGTAGCACTGTTTATCAAATCACGAGCTATTGTCGTAACTCCCGCATCCGCATTGTCGTCATCGTCGTTGTCGTCGTCCGAAATGTTAACATTAACCATAACTTTGTCATTTTTAGCTCACCAGAGCACAAAGTGCTCAGGGTGAGCTTTTGTGATTGCCTGATGTCCGTCGTCCGTTGACGTGCATCGTCTGTCGTCCGTCGTCAGTCGTCAACAATTTGAACCTTTAAAAATCTTCTCCTCTGAATCAACAGGGTTCTCAGCATTCATCTTTGGCACATAGTATCATCTTTAGGTCCTCTACAAAAGTTATATAAATTATGGCCCTGAGGTCAAAATTGGCCCTGCCCCAGGGGTTCCTTGTTTTTAATAGAAACATATAGTGAAAACTTTGAAAATCTTCTTGTCTGAAACTGGAAGGTTCTCAGCTTTCATATTTGGCACATAGCATCATGTTCAGGTCCTCTACAAAATTTATACAAATTATGGCCCTTGGGTCAAAATTGGCCCCGCCCAAAGGGTAGCCTGTTTTCAATAGAAACATATACATGTAATGAAATCTTTGAAAATCTTCTCCTCTGAAACTGGAAGGTTCTCAGCTTTCATATTTTGCACATAGCATCATGTTCAGGTCTTCTACAAAAGTTATGTAAATTATGGCCCCGGGGTCAAAATTGGCCCCGCCCCAGGGGTGGGCAGTTTTCAATATAAACAAATAGTGAAATCTTTGAAAAATCTTCTTCTCTGAAACTGGAAGGTTCTCAGCTTTCATATTTGGCACATAGCATCATGTTCAGGTCCTCTACAAAAGTTGTATAAATTATGGCCCCGGGTGGGCAGTTTTCAATAGAAACATATAGTGAAAACTTTGAAAATCTTCTCCTCTGAAAGGTTCTCGGCTTTCATACTTGGCAAATAACATCATGTTTAAGTCAACTACAAAAGATATATAAATTATGGCTCCAGGGTCAAAATTGGCCCCACCCCAGGGGTGGGCAGTTTTCAATAGAAACAAATAGTGAAATCTTAAAAAATCTTCTCCTCTGAAACTGGAAGGCTCTCGGCTTTCATATTTGGCACATAGCATCATGTTCAGGTCCTCTACAACAGTTATATAAAGTATGCCCCTGTGGTCAAAATTGGCCCCGCCCCAGGTGTAGCCAGTTTTCAATAGAAACATATAGTGAAAACTTTGAAAATCTTCTTGTCTGAAACTGGAAGGTTCTCAGCTTTCATATTTGGCACATAGCATCATGTTCAGGTCCTCTACAAAATTTATACAAATTATGGCCCTTGGGTCAAAATTGGCCCCGCCCAAAGGGTAGCCTGTTTTCAATAGAAACATATACATGTAATGAAATCTTTGAAAATCTTCTCCTCTGAAACTGGAAGGTTCTCAGCTTTCATATTTTGCACATAGCATCATGTTCAGGTCTTCTACAAAAGTTATGTAAATTATGGCCCCGGGGTCAAAATTGGCCCCGCCCCAGGGGTGGGCAGTTTTCAATATAAACAAATAGTGAAATCTTTGAAAAATCTTCTTCTCTGAAACTGGAAGGTTCTCAGCTTTCATATTTGGCACATAGCATCATGTTCAGGTCCTCTACAAAAGTTGTATAAATTATGGCCCCGGGTGGGCAGTTTTCAATAGAAACATATAGTGAAAACTTTGAAAATCTTCTCCTCTGAAAGGTTCTCGGCTTTCATACTTGGCAAATAACATCATGTTTAAGTCAACTACAAAAGATATATAAATTATGGCTCCAGGGTCAAAATTGGCCCCACCCCAGGGGTGGGCAGTTTTCAATAGAAACAAATAGTGAAATCTTAAAAAATCTTCTCCTCTGAAACTGGAAGGCTCTCGGCTTTCATATTTGGCACATAGCATCATGTTCAGGTCCTCTACAACAGTTATATAAAGTATGCCCCTGTGGTCAAAATTGGCCCCGCCCCAGGTGTAGCCAGTTTTCAATAGAAACATATAGTGAAAACTTTGAAAATCTTCTCGTCTGAAACTGGAAGGTTCTCATCTTTCATATTTGGCACATAGCATCATGTTCAGGTCCACTACAAAAGCTATATAAATTGTGCCACTTGGGTCAAAATTAGCCCAGCCCCAGGGCAAGCTAGTTTTCTATAGAAACATATAGTGAAAAACTTTGAAAATCTTCTCCTCTGATTGTCTGGTGAGCGCTTCAGGGCCATTCTTGCCCTCTTGTATATTTGGCACATAGCATCATGTTCAGGTCCTCTACAACAGTTATATAAATTGTGCCGCTTGGGTCAAAATTAGCCATGCCCCAGGGCAGGCTAGTTTTATATAGAAACATATAGTGAAAACTTTGAAAATCTTCTCGTCTGAAACTGAAAGGTTCTCAGCTTTCATATTTGGCACATAGCATCATGTTCAGGTCCATTACAAAAGTTATATAAATTGTGCCACTTAAGTCAAAATTAGCCCTGCTTAAGGGCAGGCTAGTTTTCAATATAAACATATAGTGAAAACTTTGAAAATCTTCTCCTCTGATTGTCTGGTGAGCGCTTCAGGGCCATTCTGATCCTCTTGTATATTTGGCACATAGCATCATGTTCAGGTCCTCTACAACAGTTATATAAATTGTGCCGCTTGGGTCAAAATTAGCCATGCCCCAGGGCAGGCTAGTTTTCTAAATAGCATCATGTTCAGATCCACTACAAAAGTTATATAAATTGTGACACTTGGGTCAAAATTAGCCCTGCCCCAGGGCAGGCTAGTATTCTATAGAAACATATAGTGAAAACTTTGAAAATCTTCTCCTCTGATTGTCTGATGACTGCTTCAGGGCCATTCTGGCCCTCTTTTATATTTGGCACATAGCATGATGTTCAGGTCCTTTACAACAGTTATATAAATTGTGCCGCTTGGGTCAAAATTAGCCATGCCCCAGGGCAGGCTAGTTTTCTATAGAAACATATAGTGAAAACTTTGAAAAATCAAATCCTCTGATTGTCTGGTGAGCGCTTCAGGGCCATTCTGGCCCTCTTGTTTTATTTACAACCTTCATTTTTGGTATGCATGTCCATCTTGACAAGGCCTATCCACACATACCAAAATGATAACAGACAAGTAATTGTACCAGCTTGCGGTGCTCTTGTTTATTTCTGGATATCAGTTAGAGTTATCTTTTATACTGGCACATAAACATAGACAATTTTTGCCTTTGCAGAAATCTTAGAATCAGCTCTACATCAAGCAATCAGCAAACAGTGCCGACTCAGATCAGATGTCTCCTACAAAGTCATTGTTATGACCACTCCTTAGAACCATCTCTTAGAAATGATTTTTAAACCTTTTCTCCATAAATACGCCTTTCTACTGTTTCTATGCTCCTTTTCGGTAGATTTATGCAAAGAGGTTGGGTCTATAAATAGCCTATGAGGGAATGGGTTAAGAGTGGTCACATAATAGCTTTTGATGTAGAAATAAAAGTGTGTATTCAAATAATATAATCGCCAAAAGCTATATGGATTTACGATTCTAAAGAGTGGTCAAACTGTAAGATTTCATCATATAAAGGAACTGTTCTTGAAAAAAGGTTTAACGTATATACATGTACCTCTTTTGACCGATGAATTTGCGTGTTGAGAGAAATGACTTCCACTAAAGCAGGGACATTAACCCTTTCCTCCATAAATACGCCTTTCTACGCCTCTGTAAAAGTCACTTTATGAAACCATTGTGGTAAATAGAGCATTTGCTCCATAGGAGCAAATGCTCTATATATCACAATGGTGTCAAAACTACACAATTCTACCATTTTCCTTTTCTCTATTAGTAAATGCTCCTTTTTGATAGATTTATTCAAAGAGGTTAGGTCTAAATCTAGCTTATGAGGGAATGGGTTAAAAGCAAATGGAAATCTTAGTAGTATTAGATGAAGAGTTATAGCCCTTTATGTGATGTATATTCATGTTAGTGATAATGACATTATGAATATTAATTATCTGTAATTTTTATTCATGTAATTGTATTAACACAGGATAATCTGACTATAGCAGAAACTGTAGAATCAGATCTGTAGAATTCCATAAACAAACAGAGTAGACACTTATCAGAATGCTCCTAATGCGGGTCTACTTTGTTCAAAAGGTGTCTCTATCAGGGAAAGGGTCAATCCTTACCCTGAAGTCTGGGCCCGGCTCATCTTATAAACTGTTGGTTCCTTATTAATACTTTCCTTCATATAAATGCCTTTTTGATGCCTTTGCAAACAGAGTTGACCCTGATCAGATGGCTCTTATAGGAACCATCTGATCAGAGTCTGCTCTGTTTGCCTTTGACATGATAAAGAGCTGATTCTACAGTTTTTGCCAAAGCAAATGCTCTTTTATCACAATGGTTTCAAGAAGTGACTATATATATATCAGAGGCGTAGAAAGGCGTAATTATGGAGGAAAGGGTTAATGATGTCATTTTTAGCTAGTCTGTTTCGAAGAAATCATGAGCTATTGTCGTAACTCCGGCGTCCGCTTCGTTGTTGTCATTTTTGTAATCGTTGTCTTCGTCCGAAATACAACCTTCATTTTTTGGTATGCATGTTCATCTTGACAATGTCGACAGAAGAGCCTTGCACCCAATTGCAGTGCTCTTGTTTTTGTAACTAACTGTTCATGAATTAGGAAAATGGTTGAATTAGAGAAGATTCTGAATTTAAGCTTTTTAGCTCACCTGGCACAAAATGCCAAGGTGAGCTATTGGGATGATCCTGCGTCCGGCGTCTGGCGTCGTGCGTATGTGCGTCTTGCGTACGTGCGGGCGTCAGCAATTTTTACTTAAACATCTTCTTCTCCGGAGCCACAAAGCCAAGAGCTTTGATATTTGGTATGTAGCATGATGTAATGGTCCTCTACAATAATTGTTCAAATTATGACCCCTGGGCCAAGAATGGCCCAGCCCGGGGCTTATCAGTTTTTCATAGGAAAATCTTTAAAAACCTTCTCCTCCAAAACTGTAAGGTCTAGACACTTGATATTTGGTATGTAGCATCATCTAATGGTTTTCTACCAAGACTGTTCAAATTATTACCCCTGGGCCAAAAATGGCCCCGCCCTGGGGCTTATTAGTTTTTCATATGAAAATCTTTAAGAATCTTCTTCTCCAAAACTGTAAGGCCGAGACCTTTAATATTTGGTATGTAGTGTTATCTAATAGTTTTCTACCAAGATTGTTCAAATTATGACCCCTGGGTTGAAAATGGCCCGCCCTGGGACATATCGGTTTTTCATAGGAAAGTCTTAAAAAAATCTTCTTAAAAATCTTTAAAAGTCTTCTCTGAAATTGTAAGGCATAGACCTTTGATATTTGGTATGTTGCATTATCTTATATTCCTGTACTAAGATTGTTCAAATTATGAACCCCGGATCAAAAATGGCCCCGCCCTGGGGCTTATCAGTTTTTCGTAGGAAATTTTTTAATAAATCTTCTCCTCCAAATCTTTAAGGTCTAGATACTTTATATTTGGTATGTAACATCATCTAATGGTTTTCTACCAAGATTTTTCAAATTATGACCCCCTGGCCAAAAATGGCCCGCCCTAGGGCTTATCAGTTTTTCATATGAAAATCATTAAGAATGTCATTCTCCAAAACTGTAAGGCCGAGACCTTTAATATTTGGTATGTAGCATTATCTAATATTTTTCTACCAAGATTGTTCAAATTATGACCCATGGGTTGAAAATGGCCCTGCCCCGGGGCATACCAGTTTTTCATAGGAAAGTCTTTGAAAATCTTCTTCTTTTAAAACTGTAAGGCATACAATTTTGATATCTGGTATGTACCATGATCATGGTCCTCTTCAAAAATTGTTCAAGTTATGACCAAAAGTTTAAAAATCTTCTCTGAAACTGTAAAGCCTAGACATTTGGTATGTGGCATCCTTTAGTAGTTCCTTTCCAAGATTGTTCAAATTATGACACCTTAACAAAAAGTGTCCCGCGCAAGATTACATGCAATCTGTCATTGAAATCATAAACCTGTTACCAACAGGTGAGCAATTAAGGGCCATCATGGCCCTCTTGTTTCTTATTCTCCTGTGCAATGTCTACATCTATTATATAATATTTTAGATCCTGGGCTGCCATTTTGCTCCGAACTACCAGTCACATGCAGTACAGAATACGATGACTGTTTGGAAATGAACCCAGTGAATGATAGCTGTACAACCGCGTAGGTACCCTAATTAACCATTTAATGTGGGAAACGAGTCACTTATATCCTATGCAAACAGTGTAGACCCAGTCAAGAGGGTTCTTAGAGGAGCTCTCTCATCAGAGTCTGCTTTTCTTTTAAAAAAGTCTCTGAATAATCGAGGTAAGCTTGACATTTTTAAATTGTGGAGAATAGTCCATTAGAAAAGTCAGCGTTGAAAGGGTTAATCTAATTAACCCTTTACCTGATAGAAGCGGCTTTTAGCGTGTTTGATTTATTCCTCCGCTGAAGAAAATAGTTCAAATTCATACAGTCATGAACATATTGCATAATAAATATTTTCTATATCCTAGTAGGTGGTAGCTTAAAGCAGGCTGAAAGTAAAGCAGAATGCGCCTTAAGGCGCATTCTGCTTTACTTTCAACCTGCTTTAAGTGGTCATATGTCTTCAAAACTAGAAACAGGCTATTGGGTAAAGGGTTAAATAGACCATCCTCTTTGATCCCAACGGAGAGTTTTAAAGCACAAAATTATTAGGGGAGGGAGACATATTGATGTTGTGCTTTCTGTCCGTCCGTCCGTCCGTCCATCTGTCCATCCGTCCATCCGCACTCACCAATGGGTAGTTGTGTGACTTTTTCTAACTAGTCGCACAAGTAAAATCATTAACCTGGCCATCTCTTGTGACATTAACCTGGCCATTTCTTGTGACATTAACCTGGCCAGTTGTGGGACATAGGGTTAGGGTTAGGGTTAGCTTCCAGATCATTCTATTCCAAAGTTAGAGCCAAAAATACGTTTTACTTATGGGACTAGTCCCACAAGAAAAGATCAAAGGAAAAAGTCACACAACTACCCATTCATTAGTGTGTCCGTCTATCCGTCCGTCTGTCTGTCTGTTAAAATTCTTGTGCAGCTAACTCCTCCTACACTATTAGAGGGATTTCCTTCAAACTTTTACATATGAACCAGCTATATGTGAGGATGGTCATGTGGTTTGGAATTTTGGCTGTATCAATTTTGACAGAAGTTATGACCCTTTGGAGTTTTTCCTTATATAGAGTAATAGCGAAACTGTCTTGTGCAACTAACTCCTTTAACACTATTTTCCTTATATAGAATATATATAGCGAAAAAGTCTTGTGCTCCAACACGATTTTCCTTGTATAGAATATATAGCGAAAAAATCTTGTGCAGCTAAATCCTCCTACACTATTTGAGGGATTTCCTTCAAACTTTTACATATGAACCAGCTTTATGTGAGGATGGTCAGTTGGTTTGGAATTTTGGCTGCAACAATTTTTACAGAAGTTATGACCCTTTGGAGTTTTTCCTTATATAGAGTAATAGCGAAAATGTCTTGTGCAGCTAACTCCTACTATACTATTTTGACATATGAATTTATTCCTCTTATGGGTGCCAGGGTAGAGGGTGCCAGGGGGTGAATTCATTCCTCTTATGGGTGCGGAGGCGGGGTACCGGGGGAGACATGTGTTTTTCTCAAAAACAAACCCTAGTTGTAACTTCGTAACATTCTGTAATGTCTATAAGCATTTGCAAATTGTCTTCTTTTTTTATTTTGAAAAGAATATTGTCTTTCATTTCTTTCCAACTTCATTATCAAAATGTCAAAAAGTTTTGATCCTGATCAGACTCAAAGCTACTTAGCGTCAAGTCTCAGAGTCAATCGGCGTCAAGACTCAGAGTTACTCGGCATCTCATGTTGTTGCAAACTTTTTGAAATGTTCATCATTGTTTCACTGTATAGATTGTTCATCATTGTTGTTACAGTAGTTTTGCATGAAGCATTTGAATTTAAATGTATCCTCCCGAGTTAGAAAAGTTGTCTGTCTGTCTATTCATTTAGATGCCTGTGTAAAAGGTACAATTTTTTTTCTCTCAAATGTTCTGTTTCCAATTTTGTCCACTGTTACTCCCAGTTTTCTAAAGAATTATGTCAAATAAAGTAAAGCATTCTTACTTAGACAATGATTGTGCTTATTGTAGGCCCATTGGTGGGGGCTGTATAGGAATCATCTTGTCCGTACATCCGTCGGTCGTCCGTCACTCATGTTTTTAGCTCACCAGAGCACAAAGTGCTCATGCAGGGTGAGCTTTTGTGATTGCCTGATGTCCGTCGGCGTACATTGTGTGTCGTCCGTCGTCAGTCGTCAACAATTTGAACCTTTAAAATTCTTCTCCTCTGAATCTACAGGGTTCTCAGCTTTCACCTTTGGCACATAGTATCATCTTTAGGTCCTCTTCAAAAGTTATATATATTATGGCCCTGGGGTCAAAATTAGCCCCGCCCCAGGGATGCCTTGTTTTCAATAGAAACATATAGTAAAACTTTGAAAATCTTCTCCTCTGAAACTCAAAGACTCTTAGCTTTCATATTTGGCACATAATATCATCTTTAGGTCCTCTACAAAAGTTATATAAATTTTGGCCATGGGATAAAAATTGGCCCCGCCCCAGGGGTGGGCAGTTTTCAATAGAAACAAATAGTGAAATCTTTGAAAATCTTCTTCTCTGAAACTGGAAGGCTCTCAGCTTTCATATTTGGCAAATAGCATCATGTTCAGGTCCTCTACAAATTTTTTATAAATTATGGCCCTGGGGTCAAAATTAACCCTGCCACAGGGGTGGGAAGTTTTCAATAGAAACAAATAGTGAAATCTTTGAAAATCTTCTCCTCTGAAACTGGAAGGCTCTCAGCTTTCATATTTGGCACATAGAATCATGTTCAGCTCCGCTACAAATGTTATATAAATTATGGCCCTGGAGTCAAAATTGACCCCGCCCCAGGGCTGGGCAGTTTTCAATGGAAACAAATAGTGAAATCTTTGAAAATCTTCTCCTCTGAAACTGGAAAGCTCTCAGCTTTCATATTTAGCACATAGCATCATGTTCAGGTTCTCTACAAAAGTTATACAAATTATGGCCCTGGGGTAAAAATTGACCCTCCCCAGGGGTGGTCAGTTTTCAATAATAATAAGAAACAAATAGTGAAATCTTTGAAAATCTTCTCTGAAACTTGAAGGCTCTCAGCTTTCATATTTGGCACAGAGCATCATGTTCAGGTCCTCTACAAAAGTTATACAAATTATGGCCCTGGGGTAAAAATTGGCCCGCCCCAGGGGTGGGCAATTTTCAATAGAAACAAATAGTGAAATCTTTGAAAATCTTCTTCTCTGAAACTTGAAGGCTCTCAGCTTTCATATTTGGCACAGAGCATCATGTTCAGGTCCTCTTCAATTATTTTATAAATTATGGCCCTGGGGTCAAAATGGGCAGTTTTCAATAGAAACAAATAGTGAAATCTTTGAATATCTTCTCTGAAACTGAGAGGTTCTCAGCTTTCATATTTTGCACATAGCATCATGTTCAGGTCCTCTACAAAAGTTATATAAATATGCCCCTGGGGTCAAATTGGCCCCGCCCCATTGGTAGCCAGTTTTCAACAGAAACATATAGTGAAGCTTTGAAAATCTTCTCCTCTGATTGTCTGGTGAGCGCTTCAGGGCCATTCTGGCCCTCTTGTTTTGGGGACATTTGCTTTTTTAGCTCACCTGAGCAAAGCTCAGGGTGAGCTTTTGGGATACTTGAATGTCCTGCGTCCGTCGTCCGTCGTCCGTCGTCAACAATTTGCTTGTGAACACTCTAGTGGTCACAATTGTAGTCCAATCTTCATGAAACTTGGTCAGAATGAATGTCTTGATAAAATATCGGACAAGTTCGAAAGTGGGTCAAGTTGGGTTAAAAACTAGGTCACTAGGTCAAATAGTAGGAAAACCTTGTGAACCCTCTACAGGTCACATTTTTAGCCCAATTTTCATGAAACTTGGTCAGAATGATTGTCTTGATAAAATCTCGGAGGAGTTTGAAAAATGGGTCATGTTGGGTAAAAAACTAGGTCACTAGGTCAAACAGTAGAAAAACCTTGTGAACACTCTAGTGGTCACAATTTTAGTCCTATCTTCATGAATCTTGGTCAGAATGAATGTCTTGATAAAATCTTGGACGAGTTTGAAAGTGGGTCAAGTGGAGTTAAAAACTAGGTCACTAGGTCAAACAGTAGGAAAACCTTGTGAACACTCTAGTGGTCACAATTTTAGTCCAATCTTCATGAAACTTGGTCAGAATGAATGTCTTGATAAAATCTTGGATGAGTTTGAAAGTGGGTCAAGTGGAGTTAAAAACTAGGTCACTAGGTCAAACAGTAGAAAAACCTTGTGAACACTCTAGTGGTCACATTTTTTGTCCAATCTTCATGAAACTTGGTCAGAATGATTGTCTTGATAAAATCTTGGACAAGTTTGAAAGTGGGTTATGTGGGTTTAAAAACTAGGTCACTAGGTCAAATAGTAGGAAAACCTTGTGAACACTCTAGAGGTTACATTTGAAATCTTCATGAAAATTGGTCAGAATGATTGTCCTTATAAAATCTTGGACAAGTTTGAAAGTGGGTTATGTGAGGTCAAAAAGTAGGTCACTGGGTCATATCTTAGAGAAATCTTGTTTACACTCCAGTGGCCACATTTTTAGCCCAGTCTTCCTCAAACTTTCTCAGAGTGTTTGTCTTGGTGATATCAAGGTTGAGTGTGATCATGGGTTGGGTGGGAATAAAAAGTAGGTCACAGGGTTAAATCTTTGAAAAAATACTTAAGAGGGCACATTTTAGCCCAATCTTCATTGGTCAGAATCATTGTCTTGATCAAATCAATAGACTAAATTTTTGAAACTCTTGTTCTGCAGAACCACTGCTCATGATTCACTGCTCATGATCCACTATCAACATTGTTCATATATTGCCCCTAAGGTCAATATTGACCCTAACCATGGGCTACCCAGCAAAAATCTTAAATCTATGGTATTCAGGTGAGCGATTAAGGGCCATCTTGGCCCTCTTGTTCTTGAAAACTAATTTTAGCTCACCTGAGCCTTCTATTTTTAGCTCAGGATGAGCTATTGTGACCGCGATGTGTCCGTCGTCCGGTGTCCAGCGTCCGGCGTCTGTCGTCTGTCATCCGTCCACATTTTCAAATGACATCTCCTCTGAAACTGCTGACCCAATTTTAACAAAATTTTGTCAGAAGCATCAGTGGCTAGGGGGAACGAAACGTTGTTCACATTATGACCCACGGACCAAAAATGGACACCCCTAAAGGCTTATCAGTTTTTCATAGGAAAATCTTAAAAAATCTTCTTCTCTGAAACTATAAGGCCTAGACCTTTGATATTTGGTATGTAGCATGATCTTATGGTCCTCTACAACGATTGTTCAAATTATGACCCCGGGGCAAAAAATGGCCGCACCCAAGGGCTAATCTTTTTTCATAGGAAAATCTTTAAAAATCTTCTTCTCTGAAACTGTAGGGCCTAGACCTTTGATATTTGGTATGTAGCATGATCTTATGATCCTCTACAAAGGTTGTTCAAAATGGCCCTGCCCAAGGGCTTATCAGTTTTTGATAGGAAAATCTTTAAAAATCTTTGAAACTGTAAGGTCTAGACCTTTTATATTTGGTATGTAACATGATCAAATGGTCCTCTACAAATTTGTAGCTGTGGCTTGTGGTCCTCTGCCAAGAATGTTCAACTTAGGACCCTGACCACTGGGCGAAACTTGGCCCTGCCTCAGGGCTTATCAGTTTTTCATGGGAAAAATATAAAATATTATTTTTCTCTGAAACCATAAGGCTTAGACCTTTAATTAATGGCATACTGCTCTGCCTTGTGGTTCTCTACCAAGGTTGTACAAATGATTTCTTGTGGTCAAAAATGGCCCCACCCTTGGGGTTATCTCAGGGGAGCGCTTCAGGGCCTCATGGCCCTCTTGTTGATAACCCCTTCAAACTTAATACATGTTATAAGTGTTATGTGGAGACAGTATTCTCCATGTTTCATAACTCTTGCACAAAATTTGACAGAATTATGCCCCTTTTTAACTTCATATTTTGTCTCTCAATTGGGATATATTTTTGGGACATGCCATTTTCATGAAACCTGTTTATGATATTGTCTTCAAACTTGGTTCACATTATGAGGGTGATAAGAGGATGTGCAGTCAACAAGGGTTATAACTCTGAATTAATATTTGAGGGAGTTATTCCCCTTAGTTACTTTTCAGAAGCAATTTTCTGTCCGGAGCATAACTTCTCAAGTATTGTAGGCACAAATGTGAAACATATATGGATAGAGGGTGTGCAGTCAACAAGGGTTGTAACTCTAAATTCATTTTTGAGGGAGGTATTCTCCTTAGACTAGTTGCTTTTCAGAAGCAATATTTTACCAGGAGCATAACTTCTCAAGTATTGTAGGCACAAAGTTGAAACTTTATGAACGGATAGAGGGAGATGACTGGATGTGCAGTCAATAAGGACTGAAACTCTAAATTTATTTTTGAGGGGTTTATTCCCCTTTGTTACTTTTCATAAGTATTTTTTTGTCCAGAGCATAACTCCTCAAATATTATAGGCACAACTGTGAAACTTTACATATGGATAGAGGGTGGTGAGATGATGTGCAATCAACAAGGACTGTAACTCTAAATTCATTTTTGAGGGATTTATTCCCCTTTGTTACCGGTACTTTTCATAAGAATTTTTTGTCCAGAGAATAACTTCTCAAGTATTACATTTTTCACCATTGAACCTCATAATGATGTGAAGATGTGTGTGACATTATTGCGATGTGAGTCATTCCTTGATTGGACTTTAAAAAAGTTATTTCCACAAGTGTGGATGAAAGGATTATTGAGCTATTGCCTTTTGTATTGAAGTCATATTGGATCTTTTGACAACTTGGTGGGGGTATCAATCACCCTAGTGATAGTTCTAGTTTTAACCTGTTCCTTCATATAAACATGGTTTTTGTTTTCATGCATTTGCAAACAGAGAAGACCCAGAGCAGACAGATCCTATAGGAGCTGTCTGATTAAGCTCTGCTCTGTTGGCTAATGGAATTTGATAGAGCTAATTATTTACTTTCTAAAATGGCAACAATGTTTCATAAAGGCAAAAACAAGGTGAGGTTTATAGTCTGGAACTACAATTATACATACAATGTACATATTCTCCCGACTTCACAATTTACCCCCTGATCACTGGGTTATAAGTCGGCCATTAACACTCAGCACCCAAGGCAGCCATGGCACATTGGCTAAAATATGTCCCTCACAGGTACCCATTTATACACCTGGGTAGAGAGGAGCAAACGTGGGATGCATTTTTTGCTCAGAAAAATTCTGATAGTCCCATGGCAGGATTTGACCGGGGACCCTTCGATCCCAAGTCTAACGTCCTACCACTGAACCACCACTCCCACTCATCTTCATATCTTATTATAGATATTTTGTCCATGAAAATTCAGTAGGTATTGAAATTTTGAATAAACATAGAACAGGGAAAGGGTTAACTGAACCAGGTTCAGTTAGATTTTCTTTTTTGCATTATTTCTCACTGGCAGGATTTCAGTGAAACTTTAATCGTGTCTTAATTAATCAATACAAGGAGATGAGCATAGTAGTTTATGTATACATCATTATTCAAAGGGGTATGTCCATTGATTATTCAGTGATATTTAACCCTTCGCTTGCTATCGCGTCAATATACCTACCTGTAAATAGTGAAGACCCAGATGAGACAGCTCCTACAGGAGCTGTCTCATCAGGGTCTGCACTATTTACAAGTTGATTGTGCAACCAGTGCACTCCACAGTGCAGCGATTGCACAGTGAAATACGTGTACACAGTGAAGATATATGTAATTATACAACAGGACATGGGTAATAAAGGGGAAATGTATTTTAGAATTCAGCAAGAGAAGGGTTAATTGAGTTTTCATCCTTTTTATTTCAAAAAAACATAATCACCAAGTGGCAGTGAAAGAGTTAGTTTACATCAACCAAATAATTGGAATAATTTTGTGTGAAGATGCTTTTTGTGTGAAGATGCCTGAGGAAGACATGTTTGTGTATCAAACCTGTCTCCCAGATGTTCTATTTCTGATCTTCAGTAGAACCAGTGTTTTCAGCGGTTATCAAAAAGAGGTCTAATTATGGTTCAGTTCTGTAAGGCTGTAAGGCGTGTGGTAGCGTGATGCAGGTCTGGCTAGATTCTCATTTAACTCTTTATTCCATATATACACCTTTGCAAACAGAGTAGATCCAGATCAGATGGCTCCTATAGGAGCTGTCTGACCAGGGTCTGCTCTATTTGCTAATGATATAATTAGTATTTTTCACATCATTATTCCTTACATGAATATTCATGTAGGAAAGGATTATTATTATACAAAATGACTACTAGCAACATATCCTACATAATTTTTATATACAGTAAAACCTCTCTATAATGACCATTAAATTGTGTTAATTAGTTGGTCTTTTGGGCAGGTGGTTGCTTAAAGCAAGGTGAAAGTAAAACAGAACGCTCCTATTATAGGAGCGTTCTGTTTTACTTTCACCTTGCTTTAAGCATCCACCTGCCTTTAACTCAAATTACTTGATATAATTTAGTGGTCATTTTAGAGAGGTTTTACTGTATGCACTGTCATTAAATGTGGAGTTCTTGTATTGTATTGTACTCATTCTATTGTATTGTATCATTTTTTTTGGTATCATATGGGTATCAGTATGGGTATTAACCCTTCTCTCCATAAATACGCCTCTCTTAGCCTTTGCAAACAGAGTAGACCCAGATCACATGACTCCTGTAGGAGCTGTCTGATCTGATTGCGCTATAATAGATATGATTTTATATTTTCTAGCATGGCCAAACAGTCTTGTGTCCATTTTCTATTACATGTATCATGATTAGCCTGATCAATATTCATGATATCATTTTTAGCTCACCAGAGCACAAAGATGTGCGTCGTTCATCGTCGTACGTCGTGGGATGTGCGTCTTCCGTCGTCCCGCATCAACAATTTGAACCTTTAAAAATCTTCTCCTCTGAATCTACAGGGCTCTCAGTTTTCATCTTTGGCACATAGCATCATCTGTAGGTCCTCTACAAAAGTTATATAAATTATGCCCCTGGGGTCAAAATTGGCCCTGCCCCAGAGGTGCCTTGTTTTCTATAGAAATATATACAGTAAAAGTTTGAAAATATTCTCCTTTGAAACTGGAATGTTCTCAGCTTTCATATTTGGCACATAGCATCATCTTCAGGTCCTTTACAAAAGTTATATAAATTATGGCCCTGGGATCAAAATTGGCCCTGCCACAGGGGTGGTCAGTTTTCAATAGAAACATATATGAAACCTTTTAAAATTTCCTCCTCTTAAACTGGAATGTTCTCAGCTTTCATATTTGGCACATAGCATCATGTTCAGGTCCTCTACAAAAGTTATATAAAATATGCCCCTGGGGTCAAAATTGGCCCCGCCCCATGGGTGCCTTGTTTTCTATAGAAATATATAGTGAAACTTTGAATAACTTCTCCTCTGAAACTGGAAGGTTCTCAGCTTTTATATTTGGCACATAGCATCATGATCAGGTCCTCTACAAAAGTTATATAAATCATGCCCCTGGGGTCAAAATTGGCCACGCCCCAGGGATGGACAGTTTTTAATAGAAACATATTGTGAAAACTTTGAAAATCTTCTATTATGAAACTAGAAGGTTCTCAGCTTCCATAATTGGCACATAGCATCATGTTCAGGTCCTCTTCAATAGTTATATAAATTATATCCCTGTGGTCAAAATTGGTCCCGCCCCAGAGGTAGCCAGCTATCAATATAAGCATATAGTGTATACTTTGAAAAATCTTTTCTTCTGAATCTATAAGGTTCTCAGCTTTTATAGCATCATGTTTAGGTCCTCTACAAAAGTTATATAAATTGTGCAATTTGGGTCAAAATTGGCCCCGCCCCAGGGCCAGCTAATACCTTTCTTTCTATAGAAACATATAGTGAAAGCTTTGAAAATCTTCTCCTCCGATTGTCTGGTGAGCGCTTCAGGGCCATTCTGGCTCTCGATATGAATATTCATGGAGTAAGGGGTAAAAATATATTAGTATTTTTTGTTTTCAGCTCTGAATATGAAGAATGTGTAGAGGCCAAGGTGTCAGGCTGTTCTCGAGCGTTCAAGTCGATTTCACTCTCTACCGCACCTTCAGTTACAGTGTGCAACATCTTGGTAAATGCTCTGTCTGGGATAGACAAGGATGAAACTCCATTAGCTGGATGTGTCGCGGCTACTGATGACTTTTGGGAATATAGAGAAAGCATAGTGGAATGTATAAGGTAACTAGATAATACTGAACAAGAAGCTTGCATACATTTGCAAAAACAGTACAGAACCAGATTAGCCACCGAATTTCACCGAGGTGTCAGATAAAGGTGCATACTCAAGTACTAAAACCCTTATTTCTCCACCAAACCCTCTGTTGTGACCACTCTTTAGAATCATCTCAAAGAGAGGATTCTAAAGTGTGGTCACAGCATAGGGTTTTTGTGGAGAAATAAAGACGTTATTCTTGGAAATGTTTTAATTTACACATCTTATCATCACTTCTGGGTGTATTGTTTTTGTCCAAGTCTTGAGGTTATAAAAATATTTTACTTTGAGTACATTGTCAAGCATTTGATTGGTTAGATTTTGAACTTATACTCTTGAAAAACTCAAAAGTTTATAACTTGTTTTTTCTCATCCAAAGTCTGTCTTACTGTTCCTCATTATAATTGTCTCTCTTAACGCTTTCATTGTTCTATATTTAGTCCAATTTTAATAACTTACTGAATATTCATGGACAAAATAGTTATAATGAAATATGGAAGTTGTAAATCTGTAGTCATTTTAGAAACTAAAAATGCAGATCTATCAAAATCTATACAGTAAAACCTCTCTATAGCGACCACTAAATTGTGTTAATTAGTTGGTATATACGACAGGTGGCAGCATAAAGCAAGGTGAGAGTAAAACAGAACGCTCCTATAGGAGCGTTCTGTTTCACTCTCACCTTGCTTTACGTAGCCACCTGTCTTTAACACAAAATACTTGATGTAATTTAGTGGCTGTTATAGAGAGGTTTTACTCTATAAGCAAACAGAGCAGACCCTGATCAGATAGCTCCTGTAGCAGGCAAATAGTGAAGTCAGACAAGATGTCAAGTAACTTTGCTGCTGGCATGCAAATAGTTTGTCAGACAATATGCCAAGTAACTTTGCTGCTAGAAGACAAAGAGTTAAGTTAGATAAGCTGTCAAGCAACCTTTTGAAACCTTTCATTTTACAGAAACTACACTTTTACCAGCAAATTAGAGGCAAGTGCTTATGGAGCAGTGGGGCAAATGCTTGAAAACTATAGGAATGATCATTATTCAGCAGGTAAGGCATTTCAAATTATTTTATTAGAAGCTTAACTCATTCCCTCATATACCTGCCGCGTTACCCAGTGGTAGAGCGTCCGCCTGCAGTACGGAAGGTCATGGGTTCGATCCCCTGCAGCGACAGACCAAAAGTCTTTAAAAGTTGGTACTAGTAGCTCCCTTGTCTATGCTTGACATTAAAGGGGTAGTTCTATGACTTGTCGGCCAGGTGTCAGGATAATGTGACTGGGTGGGATGCCCTTGCCATGTGCCCGCAGCAGGGGTATTCCAGTGAGGCAGCACTATTACTTGTCTCATGCAGGTGCCATCTGCAAATAACTGAAATACAGTTGGTCGGACGTAAAACCAACCTCTTTCACTCATTCCCTCATATTTACACCTTTTGATGACTGTTTAAAAGTCACTTTTTGAAACCACTTGTGATAAATAGAGCATTTGCCCCATAGAGGCTAATGCTCTTTTTATCACAATAGTTTCAAATTACACAATTTTCCCTTTTTTTAGTATTTTTTCCTTTTCAGTAGATTTACTCAAAGAGGTTGGATTAGCCTATGAGGGAATGGATCTAAAAATAGCCTATGAGGGAATGGATCTAAAAAATAGCCTATGAAGTGATAGGTTTAAGACAGACAAGCTTAGTCAAATAATGCAGACTAGATTGATTTGCACCTGAACTCCAGGGTTGATCATGGTCTACACTGTATGCTACTCCAGGGTTGATCATGGTCTACACTGTATACTACTCCAATAATTACAAGACGCATTCTGCTAATATTTTCGAAACTTTGGTGTTACAAAATGACTTAACCCTTCGCTTGCTATTCACATCAATATACCTACCTGTAAATAGTGAAGACCTGCAGGAGATGTCTCATCAGGGTCTGCACTATTTATGTCTCCCCCATTTATGGGGAGATATATTGTTTTTGCCAGAGTTGTCTGTCTGTCCGTCCGTCCGTCCGTCCGTCCGTCCGTCCGTCCGTCCGTCTGTCCGTCCGTCCGTCTGTCCGTCTGTCCGTCACAAACTTGTGTCGCGCGTATCTCTGAAACCAGTTGGGCTAGAGTCACCAAACTTCACAAGAATGTTCACCAGCATGATTTGTTGTGCACCTGGGTTTTTTGAATTGTCTCCCCCTGATAATTTTGGAGTTATTGCCCCTGATGACTTAAAATTAGAAAAACTTTGTGTCGCGCGTATCTCTGAAACCGCTGGTACTAGAGTCACCAAACTTCACAGGAATGTTCACCAGCATGAGTTGTTGTGCACCTATGGTTTTTGAATTGTCTCCCCCTGATAATTCTTGAGTTATTGCCCCTGATATGAATACTTAAAATTTATACAAACTTTGTGTTGCGCGTATCTCTGAAACCAGTAGGGCTAGAGCCACCAAACTTCACAGGATTGTTCACAAGCATGAGTTGTTTTGCTCTTGGTTTTTTTAAATTGTCTCCCCCTGTTAACTTTGGAGTTACTGCCCCTGATGACTTAAAATTAGGCAAACTTTACTTAGTGTCGTGCATATCTCTGAAACCACTAGGGCTAGAGTCACCAAACTTCACAGGAATGTTGACCAGCATGAGTTGTTGTACAACTGGGATTTTTGAATTGTCTTCCCTTGAAAACTTTGGAGTTATTGCCCCTGATATGATTACATAAAATTAGAGAAACTTTGTGTCATGCATATCTTTAAAACCACTAGGGCTAGAGTCACCAAACTTCACAGGAATGTTCACCAGCATGAGTTGTTGTGCACCTGGGTTTTTTAATTGTCTCCCCCTGATAATTCTTGAGTTACTGCCCCTGATATGTTAACTTAAAATTAGATAAACTTTGTGTTGCACGTATCTCTGAAACCAGTAGGGCTAGAGTCACCAAACTTCACAGGAATGTTCACCAGCATGAGTTTTTGTGCATCTGGGTTTTTTAATTGTCTCCCCTGATAACTTTGGAGTTACTGCCCCTTATGACTTAAATAAGAGAAACTTTACTTTGTGTCACATGTATCTCTGAAACCACTAGTACTAGAGTCACCAAACTTCACAAGAATGTTGACTAGCATGTGTTTTTGTGTACCTGGGGCTTTTGAATTGTCTCCCCCTGACAATGTTGGAGTTATTGCCCCTGATGACTTAAACATTAGACCCTGTTAAGTTTGGAGTTACAGACATTACACTTGTGTATTGGAAAGAGGATGGGAGGGGGAGACATCTGTTTTTGTGACAAAAACAAACCTCTAGTTACAAGTTGATTGTGCAACCAGTGCACTCCACAGCAGTGAATTCACAGCGAAATACTTGTATACAGTGAAGATATATGTAATTATACAACCGGTCATGGGTAAAGAAGGAGAAATTCATTTTAAAATTCAGCAAGCGAAGGGCTAAGAATCTGAATCTCTGTGACTTGAAACAAACTCGAGCTAATGAGCACGGTAAGGAAAGAGTTGTTTGTATTCTAAGAAATTAGAAAATTTGATTGCTATGGAAACCAGCAGAAATGCATCTGCCATTTACCAGAATCTGTCCTAAAAATTAATTATATGTACAGGACATACTCATATTGATGTACATTATTACACTGTAGACATTTTAACTTCCAATGGACATATGTTATGAGCAGGAGATATTCATTTGATGTACACTACAGTAAACCCCCTCTAACTTGGCTTAGGATTTCCAAATTTCTGGTGCAGATACAATGTACATCTTAGGAAGTCAGGGTGGCTTTGGTGTCTCTATAACTTTAACCGTTCGCTTGCTATTCACATCAAAATACCTACCTGTAAATAGTGCACTCCACAGCAGTGATTGCACAGCGAAATACTTGTACACAGTGACTATATACAGTGCTCCCTCCCTACAACGACCCTCTCAATAACGATTCCCTCCTTACAACAACGCATGTCACTGTTTCCGAAACAACAAGGCTCCAGAAACAACATTTTTCCATCATATTTTCTTTATGCCTCCATCAAACCCTATGTTGTGACCACTCTTTAGAATCTTCACTTTGTGACGATTCTAAAGAGTGGTCACAACATAGGGTTTGATGGAGGCATAACGGTTTTAGTTCTTGAAATACACCTTATTTGGGGATCTGCAAACAAGCTAATTATGTTTGATTTTCCCTCCCTATAACAACTCCCTCTGAACAACACATACAATCTTCGTATCCCAAAGGGTGTCATTGTAGAGAGGGAGCACTGTATGTAATTATACAACAGGACATGGGTAAAGAAGGAGAATTGTATTTTAAAATTCAGCAAGAGAAGGGTTAACGCTGACTTTGACTTTAACCTTTTTCCTATTCTATGTTTATTTCAAATTTAAATACCTACTGAATATTCACTGACAAAATAGTTCTAATTGGATGTGGTAGGTGGAACATTGTAGCCAGTTTAGAAAGTAAAGAAACAGATCTATCAAATTCCATTAACAAACAGAGCAGACCCTGATCAGATGGCTCTTGTAGGAGCCGTCTTATCTGTGTCTTCTCTGTTTGCAAACGCTTTAAAACATGCATATATGAAGGAAAGGGTTAATTGTTTTGAAAGTTTTTTAGAAACATTACTCAATCATATCTGCTCAACTCATTTTTTTTCTCAACTTTCTGTGTAGATGCAGATTGTCCCGGACAACTTTGGTGTCTCTATGACCTTGATATTGACCTCCACACTAGTAAAAGTTTGTCAATAAATTTATCTTGAGGATGTCTCTCAACCACTTAGGCTAGAGTTATTATCCTACAAATTTGACCTGAGACTCATGCATATTCCGTTTATTATCGTCGGTAATCTTCGAATAAATTTCCCAAGGTATAAGAATGCGCTATAAAATACAGTAAAACTCTTCTAACACGACCAACAAAATTGGGCCTTATTCAAAGTGGCAAAGGTTGGTGGTAGCTTAATACAGGACGAAAGTTATGCAGAAAACTCCTGTATGAGCTTGCTGCATAATTTTTGTCCTGCATTAAGCAACCATCTGCTTATAAAGACAGTCATGTTTTTTCATTAAGTGGTCGCATTAGAGGGTTTTTACTGTACAATCCTCGTGGAACATGATTATTACCGGCTTTTGGTTTGCTATTTTTTGTCACAGAGTATTACGAACAGTCCCGATAAACACGCCGAAAATTAATCGAGTCTCAGGTCAAATTGGGAGGATAATACCAAGTTTCTTGTTTACAAGAATCTTTATAAGGCAGGATGTCTCAAACTACTTTGATGTCTCTTTTGACCTTTACCCTGACCTCGATTTAAATTTAAGTTAAATTCTGTCTGCTTATTTTTGTCTTGATGATATCTTGTCAGCCATATGGGTATGGGTATCCAGACTTTATATGTGCATTCTTGTATGCACAGTATTGAAGAGATATCCAAATTTCTTGCAATAAAACAGAGCAACAAATAAATGTGTGTACTCAAGTACTTAACCCTTTCCCTCATACAAACGTGTTTTCACGCATCTGCAAACAGAGTAGACCCAGATCAGACGGCTCCTACAGGAGCCGTCTGATCCAGGTCTGCTCTGTTTGCTAAAGAAATTTCATAGATCTGTTTCTATTCTTCCTAAAATTGCTACAATGTTCCACCTTCCATATTTGATTATAACTGATTTGTCTATGAATATTCAGTAGGTAATGAAATTTGTAATAAACACAGAACAGGGAAAGGGTTAAATCATCTTTTCTCCAACAAACCCTATGTTATGACCGCGCTTTAGAAGTGTCTCGAAGAGACGATTCTAAATAATGGTCACAGCATAAATGAAGAAGTTTTTCTTGAAAATGTTTTAATTTACACATCTTATCGGGACCTCTGATGTTAACCCTTACTGTGCGGGACATGAGTCACTAATTCCTTTGCAAACAGTGTAGACCCATTGGTTTTCCACATGCAATATTTTAACTCTTACAATGTGAGAGACAGGTCACTAATTATGTCTCCCCCATTTATGGGGAGATATATTGTTTTTGCCAGAGTTGTCTGTCCGTCCGTCCATCCGTCTGTCCGCACTCACCAATGGGTAGTTGTGTGACTTTTTCTAACTAGTCACACAAGTAAAATCATTAACCTGGCCATCTCTTGTGACATTAACCTGGCCATTTCTTGTGACATTAACCTGGCCAGTTGTGGGACATAGGGTTAGGGTTAGGGTTAGCTTCCAGATCATTCTTTTCCAAAGTTAGAGCCAAAAATAGTTTTTCTTGTGGGACTAGTCCCACAAGAAAAGATCAAAGGAAAAAGTCACACAACTACCCATTTGTTAGTACGTCCGTCCGTCCGTCCGTCCGTCTGTCTGTCTGTCTGTCTGTCTGTCCGTCACAAACTTGTGTCGCGTGTATCTCTGAAACCAGTTGGGCTAGAGTCACCAAACTTCACAAGAATGTTCACCAGCATGAGTTGTTGTGCACCTGGGTTTTTTGAATTGTCTCCCCCTTATAACTTTGGAGTTATTGCCCCTGATGACTTAAAATTAGAAAAACTTTGTGTCGCACGTATCTCTGAAACCGCTAGTACTAGAGTCACCAAACTTCACAGGAATGTTCACCAGCATGAGTTGATGTGCACCTATGTTTTTTGAATTGTCTCCCCCTGATAATTCTTGAGTTATTGCCCCTAATATGAACACTTAAACTGATACAAACTTTGTGTCGCGCATATCTCTGAAACCAGTAGGGCTAGAGTCACCAAACTTCACAGGATTGTTCACTAGCATGAGTTGTTGTGCACCTGGGATTTTTTAATTGTCTCGCCCTGTTAATTTTGGAGTTACTGCCCCTGTTGACTTGAAATTAGACAAACTTTACTTAGTGTGGGGCATATCTCTGAAACCACTAGTACTAGAGTCACCAAACTTCACAGGAATGTTGACCAGCATAAGTTGTTGTGGACCTGGGATTTTTGAATTGTCTCCCCCTGTTAATTTTGGAGTTACTGCCCCTGATGACTTAAAATTAGACAAACTTTACTTAGTGTGGTGCATATCTCTGAAACCACTAGGGCTAGAGTCACCAAACTTCACAGGAATGTTGACCAGCATGAGTTCTTGTGCACCTGGGATTTTAGAATTGTCTCCCCTTGATAACTTTGGAGTTATAGGGAGTTATAGCCCCTGATATGATTACTTAAAATTAGAGGAACTTTGTATCATGCATATCTTTAAATCCACTAGGGCTAGAGTCACCATACTTCACAGGAATGTTGACCTGCATGAGTTGTTTTTTTAATTGTCTCCCCCTGATAATTCTTAAATTGAGTTCTTGTCCCTGATATGATAACTTAAAATTAGAGAAACTTTGTGCTGCACGTATCTCTGAAACCAGTAGGGCTAGTCACCAAACTTCACAGGAATGTTCACCTGCATGAGTTGTTGTGCATCTGGGTTTTTTAATTGTCTCCCCCGGATAACTTTGGAGTTACTGCTCCTTATGACTTAAAATAAGAGAAACTTTACTTTGTGTCATGCTTATCTCTGAAACCGCTAGTACTAGAGTCACCAAACTTCACAGGAATGTTGACCAGCATGTGTTGTTGTGTACCCGGGTTTTTTGAATTGTCTCCCCCTGATAATGTTGGGAGTTATTGCCCATGATGACTTAAAATTAGACCCTGATAAGTTTGGAGTTACAGACATTACACTTGTGTATTGGAAAGAGAATGGGAGGGGGAGACATCTGTTTTTGTGACAAAAACAAACCTCTAGTTTCCTTTGCTAACAGAGTAGACTTAGATGACAGGGCTGGGCTAGAGGAGGCCTCTTATCAGGGTCTGCACTGTTTGTAATCTTATACTTTTATTTAGAAAAAATCCTTAAATATTCACAATAAGCTTGACCTATTTGAATTTTAGAATAGTCCATTTGAAAACTCAGTGTTGTAAAGGTTAATAAATGTATGTACATTTGTATTTAACCCTGTACTCTATAAATATGCCTTTCTACACTTTTGCAAACAGGTCTAGTAAACCCATGGCAAAAATTGTAGAATCAGGGTCCATGCTTATAAAACATTTAGTTGAGTCTGAGTTCGTTCTCAAGTTTTTAATTGGTCCAATCAAAAGCTTAAGAACTCAAATCTGACCAATCAAAAGCTTGAGAATGAAACTCAGACTCAACTAAAAGCTTTATAAGCATGGACCCTGATCTATATTGTTTCATTTTAAAGCAAACAGAGCAGATCCTGGCCAAACAGCTTCAAGAGGAGCCATCTGTCTACTCTGTTTGCAAAAGGGTTAAATTAATACAGTAAAGAGTTAGATTCCGCATTGAAAAAAATAACCTTCAAAGGGTTAGTGACACCAGAATTTAGAGTTGAAGACATATACTTAATTTTTAATGTTTTAGATTTAGCAGATCAACAATGTGCAAATGGATTTGAATCAGACATAATTGGCGGTACTGCATTTAGAGGACTTATAATTGCTGTGAAACCATTTGCTGATCGGCAAAAAAGTTGTACAAGGTAATGTATATACAGGTCTTCAAACTAATGTAACCAGGTCTGCCAGGTAATTTAGCCAAGTATGTCAGATAATGTAACCAGACCTGCCAGGTCATGGTAACCAAGTCTGCCAGGTAATGTAGTAAAGTATGTCAGGTAATCAGGTCTGCCAGGTAATGTAGCCAAGTATGTCAGGTAATGTAATCAGACCTGCCAGGTGATGGTAACCAGGTCTGCCAGGTAATGTAGTACAGTATGTCAGGTAATGTAATCAGACCTGCCAGGTAATTGTAAACAGGTATACCAGGTAATGTAGTAAAGGATGTCAGGTAATCAGGTCTGCCAGGTAATGTAGCCAAGTATGTCAGGTAATGTAAATCAGACCTGCCAGGTGATGGTAAACAGGTCTGCCAGGTAATGTAACCAGGTCTGCCAAATGATATATATGGTGAGATCTGCTAGGATAATGTAACCAGGTCTATATATATATATATTCAGGTCTACTGGTAATGTAACCAGGTCTGCCAGGAGATATATATAGTCAGGTATGCCAGGTAATGTAACCAGGTCTGCCAGGTGATATATATATTCAGGTACGCTAGGTAATGTAACCAGGTCTGCCAGGTGATATATATATAATCAGGTCTGCTGGTAATCTAACCAAGTCTGCCAGGTGATATATTTAGTCAGGTCTGCTAGGTAATGTAACCAGGTCTGCCAGGTGATATATATTGTCAGGTCTGCTAGGTAATGTAACCAGGTCTGCCAGGTGATATATATGTAGTCAGGTCTGCTAGGTAATGTAACCAGGTCTGCCAGGTGATATATATATAGTCAGGTCTGCCAGGTAATGTAAACAGGTCTGCCAGGTGATATTTATATATATATATATAGCTATATCAAAATACAGGTAGTGCCTTAATCCAAACTGAAAGCAATGCAGAAAGATCCCCTAGCAGCTTCCAGAAAGATACCCTAGCAGCTTTCAGAAAGACCCCCTAGCAGCTTTCTGCATTGCTTTAATTCTGTACATCTGTGCACAAAATGCAAGAAGCTCCTTTTCAAAACTGTTATATCCTTGGGAGAATTTATTGGACATGATAATTATGGTCAATATATTTTACCCAATGTGTTTAAATGCAAAAAAATTTTTTTCTTTTGTATTTAACCCTTATTTGAAGTTTCAAATGAACTATTCTGAAATTCAAACAGGTCAAGCTTATGGCGAATATTTATGGATTTTTAGCTCACCAGAGCTCAAAGTGCTTAAGGTGAGCTTTTGTGATCGCCAGATGTCCGTCTTCTGTCATGTGTCATCCCGCATCAACAATTTGAACCTTTAAAAATCTTCTCCTCTGAATCTACAGGGTTCTCAGCTTTCATCTTTGGCATGTAGCATCATGTTCAGGTCCTCTTCAAAAGTTATATATAAATTTTGCCCCTGGGGTCATAATTGGCTCCGTCCCAGGGCTGGTCAGTTTTCAATAGAAACATATAGTGGAAACTTTGAAAATCTACTGAAACTGGAAGGTTCTCAGCTTTCATATTTGGCACACAGCATCATGTTTAGGTGCTCTACAAAAGTTACATAAGTAATGCTCCTGAGGTCAAAATTGGCCACGCCCCAGGGGTGCCTTGTTTTCTATACAAACATGCAGTGAAAACTTTGAAAATCTTCTCGTCTGAAACTGGAAGGTTCTCAGCTTTCATATTTGGCACATAGTATCATGTTCAGGTCCTCTATAAAAGTTATATAAATTATGATCCAAGGGTCAAAATTGGCCCCGCCCTAGGCTTGGTAAGTTTTCAATAGAAACCTATAGTAAAATTTTTAAAATATTCTCCTCTGAAACTGGAAGGTTCTCAGCTTTCATATTTGGTACAGAGCATCATGTTCAGGTCTTCTACAAAAGTTATATAAATATTGCCCCTTGCTTCAAAAATGGGCCCCGCCCCAGGGGTGCCTTGTTTTCTATAGAAACATATAGTAACACTAAGAATTTCTTCTCCTCCGAAACTAGAAGGTTCTCAGCTTTCATATTTGGCACATAGCATCATGTTCAGGTCCTCTACAAAACTTATATGAATTATGCCGCTTGGGTCAAATTGGCTCCGCCCCAGGACCGGCTAGTTTTCTATAGAAACATATATTGAAAACTTTGAAAATCTTCTTCTCTCATTGTCTGGTGAGCAATATCAGGCTCATTCTGGCCCTTTTGTTCTAAAGAAAAGTGTTGCATCTGTGTCTACACTGTTTGCAAAGGACATTATAGTCATATGTCCTACACAGTAAAGGGATTTTAATTGACTCAACAGGTTAAAGATACAATTTTTTGAATTGCGGTGAATAAAGCTGTTATAATTTCCTAAAACAAATTTCCCACTGATACATTGTTGAAACACTGAATTACCCGGTGTTTCATTTGGATCCAAGCTGTTTGCAAGTGCAATCATTAATTCAGTGAAACCCCGCTAATGTGACCACTTAATAAACAGCCACTGATGTCGTCTAAAGCAGGTGGTTGCTTAATGCAGGACGAAAGTGATGCAGAAAGCTCCTAATGGAGCTTTCTGCATAACTTTCGTCCTGCATTAAGCTACCACCTGCCTCTGCCACCCAGAATTATGCCCCTTTTTGGTGGTCGCATTAGCGGGGTTTTACTGTATATGTCTTTTAACCCTTTACTCCATGAATATCCATGTAAAAAATAAACCATCATGAATACTGATTAGAGTAATTGTATAATGGAAAAAGGACACAGGATTTTTTGGCCATTGCAGAAACTGTAGAATCATTTCGATATTACATGTATATCATAAGCAAACAGACTAGACCCTGATCAGACGGCTCCTACAAGAGAGATATGATATCAGTCTGCTCTGTTTGTAAAGACATAGAAAGGAGTATCTATGGAGTAAAGGGTAACTATTTCAAGGCTGAATTTCCAGCTTGGAATAGCCCATCAAGTCACTTATATTTGCTAAAGGAGTTTTGAATAATAAACAGTGCAGACCCTGATCAAAGGGAACTCGATATCTGGGTCTACATTGTTTGCAAATGGCACCGGTGTTCAAAGGGTTACAGGTGTTAAAGGGTTCATATTATATAATGTAATAGGACTTTTACAATGTAGGGTGGCAGAAAGGACCCCGTCTCTAATGCCATTCGAAAATTCTGCATAATTAACGCTTCACTTGATTAACTCACCAAAAAGGAGCATTTACTAGAGAAAAGGAAACTTTTAGAATTGGTTGTAGAAACATACAAACGTGTTTTCACACATTTGCAAACAGAGTAGACCCAGATGAGACGGCTCCTAGAGGAGCTGTCTGATCAAGGCCTGCGGATAGATCCGTTTCTTTTCTTTCTAAAATGTCTACAATGTTCCACCTTCCATATTTCTTTATAATTATTTTGTTAATGAATATTCAGTAGGTATTGAAATTTGGCCTAAATACAGAACAGGGAAATTACTACAGCTCCTACAGGAGCTCTCTGATAAATGTCTGCTCTATTTGCTTATATGTAACAGATTCTTTACAGTCTGTTATGGAAATAGACTCTTTACTTCATGTTTACTGCAAGAATTATATCAATTTATTTTCATAATGGGTGGATACTTATATATATACTGACATCAAGTAAAGTCAAGTAAAGACTTACAGTAGAAGTATTAAGTGGCCTCATTTATTGAGCATAGGAGTGTTAAAAAGCAGATGGCTGCTTAATGCAGGACAAAAGTTATACAGGAAGCTCCTATAAAAGCTTTCTGCATTACTTTTGACCTGCATTAAGCTACCAGTCCTGCATTACAGACCAATAATTACTCCTGTTTTTGACGGCATCTTATAGACCCTTTCAGTGCAGTACACTTAAATCACCAATGTCCTTTGCAAACTCTGCAGACCCAGATAGGAGGGCTCTTAGAGGAGCCCTCTCATCAGAATCAACACTGTTTATCATGTTAATCACTAAATATTTAGTATAAGCTTAACCTGTTTGAATTTTGGAATAGTCCACTTGAAAATTCAGTGTTGTAAGGGTTTAAAGACATGCTCCAGTACCAGGGTCCATGCTTATAAAGCTTTTAGTTGAGTCTGAGATCGTTCTCAAGCTTTTGATTGGTCAGATTTGAGCCTTTGGCTCAAATCTGACCAATCAAAAGCTTGAGAACTCAAATCTGACCAATCAAAAGCCTGAGAACGAAACTCAGACTCAACTAAAAGCTTTATAAGCATGGACCCTGATTGGAAACAGCGTGGATTCACATCAACATCAAGTAATGTTAGGCTCATGAGACATCAAGTAATACTGTGTCTCATCAAGTAATGTTGTGTCTCATGAGACATAAAGTAATGTTGTGTCTCATGAGACATAAAGTAATGTTGTGTCTCATCAAGTTATGTTGTGTCTCGTGACACATCAATTAAGATTGTGTCTCATGAGACATGAAGTTATGTTGTGTCTCATCAAGTTATGTTGTGTCTCATCAAGAAATGTTGTGTCTCATGAGACATGAGACATGTTGTGTTTCATGAGGATGCTAGCTCTTTGACACTAGGACAATGAGTAGTTTCTTGAAGTTCAAATAAATCTGAATAAGTATAAAGTACAGCAGAGGTATTATTGATTCAGCTTTTAAGAGTTATTCCTTGTTCTACTCTAGCTACATGGAGGCTCGAGATTTGGCGATGGGAGTGACTCGTGATCCAGGGTGCAACCAGATGCTAACACACATTACAAATGTTGTGGACAGCATGGGAATCTGCTCACATGAAACCACCATAAGGGAATGCAAACCTGAGAAGGCTCAAGAATGTGTAACCAGTGTAGGAACAGCCTTGATTAAATCATTCAAAAATGGTTATACGACACCACTCTGCTCGTAAGAAGCTTTTCGCTTTTCATTCTTTAAATCCTTTCCCTGTTAAATATTCATAGTTGAATTAATGAATAATTATAACCAGACTTTTTGCTATGGTATATAGTAAAACCTCGATTATTTGAATTTTCTGTATGGAAGAATTTTGACCCTTTTAGGCAGGTGGCTGCTTAATACATGGTGAAAGTAATGCAGAAAGCTCCTAGAGGAGCTTTCTGCATTACTTTCATCATGCATTAAGCTGCCACCTGTCTTAAAGATCTATAATAATATGTTTTTCGTGTTCGATTGATTGAGATTTTACTGTATGTGTAGCTCAACCACTTCCTAGTTCAATATTCATGTAATCAGTAATGACATCAGGAATATTTATTAGCTGAATTTTTAACCCTTTCCCTCATATAAACGTGTTTTCACGCATTTGCAAACAGAGTAGACCCAGATCAGACGGCTCCTAGAGGAGCCGTCTGATCAGGGTTTACTCTGTTTGCTAATAGAATTTCAAAGATCTGTGTCTTTCTAAAATGGCTACAATTTTCCATCTTCCATATTTCGTTATAATAATTTTGTCTATGAACATTCAGTAGGTATTGAAATTTGGAATTAACACGGAACAGGGAAAGGGTTAAAGTGGCATAATATGCTGGTAATTATATATATACATGTAGCTAGTAAATCTGTATCACTTTACCTTTATAACCAATTTACCTTTATAATATAAATATAAATTAACCAAATAGGTGATCCTTGTTTTTCTTTATACACATGTACATGTAGATCTCTAATTCATATCAGTTTGTTAAAAGTTGTTTCTTATATATTTTTTTTTAAAGAAAAAATACTTAGATAAATGAAATACTCCTCCTGGTAGCTACCTTTATGTTTATGGTATTGCATATCAACAATTACTTCTTAGAAGCACAGTCATGTTAGGAGGAACTGGGTTTCAAAGTCATGTCAAAATTATTTCATTCAATGTTTATTTTATGATGTCATCATTGTTACGATGTCATTATGAATTGTAATCACACTTTTCATGATAAAGGTAGAATACTTTTGCATTGTCATATGCTAAAACTTGACTTGATTCATTCATGCAAAATCATGCTAATAGTTGAGTTAGAGTAGTTTTCCATTGAGCTTTGTTATAATTTAACACACTTTATTCATGCAAAACTATTCTAACTTGAGTTAGAATAGTTTTGCACTGTTTATGGTGTTATTCTGAGATATAATAATTTGGATTTTTTCCTGTAGTGTAAGTTATAATTATATATTATTATAATATTATAAATATAACAAAAATCTTTAATACTGGTTGGTTATAGTTTGTATAAAAAGAAATTTATTTATCACAACAGAGCCATTTCTGAAAAAAAAAATCAAGTTTAGAATAGTTTTGCACCAAACCCTTGATATATACATAATTATAGGAATTTTAGTACCTTTAAAATCTGTAGAGGCAGATCTATTATAATTTTATAAACAAACAGAGCATACCCTGATCATACGGTTCCTATAGGAGCTGATCTTGTTCTACACTGTTTGCAAAGGTTTATATGTAAGGTTTATGAAATATGATATCGTTTTAGGAGACAAATACATAGCTTTTCTGGATTTTTCTTAAGGAGCATCATAATAAATCATAAAGCAGTGTGAGCCCTAAAGATTAAATTTGACTTAAATTATTCAGAGCTCTAGATTAAGGGAGTATTTTAGATGCAAAAGTCCTTATTCTTCTACAAATGGATGGTTGCAACAAAAGTCCTTATTTTTCTCCAAATGGATAGTTGCAACAAAAATCATTATTTTTCTACAAATGGATAGTTGCAACAAAAATCCTTATTTTTCTACGAGTGGATAGTTGCAACAAAAGTGCATATTTTTCTACAAATTGATAGTTGTAACAAGTCTTTTTTTCCAATAATTGATAGCTGTTACGAAAGTCCTTATTTTTCTAAAACATTTGGTACAAAACTTCTTATATTTCCAAAAGCTGATAGTTGTAACAAATAAATGTTTAATAATATTGACCTTAGAGGCAGAAACTTCAGAATCAGAGCTGTGTTATTCTATAAGCAAGCAATGCAGACCCTTAAGAAATGGCTCCTATAGGATCCATCTCTGATATGACTCTACACAATTTCCCTCATAGGCTATTTTCAGACCAAACCTTTTTTAGCTCACCTGGCACAAAGTGCATAGGTGAGCCATTGGGATGATCCTGTGTCCATCGTCTGTCGTCGTTAGTTGTGCGTTGTGCATATGTGCGCCATGTGTTGTACGCGGTCAACAATTAAACATCTTCTTCTCTAAACCTACTGAAAGGAAATTGACAAAAATTGGCAACGATATTTCTAAGATGGTCCTCTTCCAAACTAGTTCAAATGGTTCAATTCAGTGAAGAACTCTGGTTGCCATGGCGTGACTTGGCGTCCAAATGAAAAATCTTTGAAAGTTTTCTTCTGCAAAACCAATGGTCATTTTTCAGAATAATTGGCAGACCCGCTATCAAGTTTGTTCAAATCATGTTATTATCTCCAAAAACATGGATGCCAGAGGGCAAGACTAATTTTCCTTACATGTCTATATAGATAAATTAAAAAATCTTCTTCTCCAAAACCATTTGTCAATTTCAACAATATTTGGCAGGAACAGTCCTAAGATGATCCTCTACCAGGATCATTCAAACCATGTTGATATCTCAAACAAGAGGGCCAGAATGGCCCTGAAGCGCTCACCAGACTATCAGAGGAGAAGATTTTCAAAGTTTTCACTATATGTTTCTATAGAAAACTAGCCGGCCCTGGGGCGGGCCCAGGGGCATAATTTATATAACTTTTGTAGAGGACTTAGACATGATGCTATGAGCCAAATATGAAAGCTGAGCACCTTTCAGTTTCATAAGATTTTCAAAGTTTGCTCTATATGTTTCTACTGAAAACTACCCACCCCTGGGGCGGGGCCAATTTTGACCCCAGGGCCATAATTAATATAACTTTTGTAAAGGACCTGAAGATGATGATACATGAGTTCATATTATTATTCATATCTTAACTTATTTTTAACCCTTCCACTTTTCTATGTTTATTCAAAATTTCAATACCTACTGAATGTTCATGGACAAAATAGTTATAATGAAAAATAGAAAGTGTAGCCATTTAAGAAAGTAATGAAAAACATCTTTCAAATTCCATTAACAAACAGAGTAGACCCTATTTAGACAGCTGCTAAAGGAGCCGCCTGATCTGGGTCTGCTCTGTTTGCAAATGCATGAAAAGGCATTTATATGAGGGAATGGGTTAAGTAAACATATTATAAGTACATTGTATATTGTACACAAAAATAGAAATAATTTAATGCAATTTGCACTATATAATATCATAAGTAAACAGAGCAGATTGATCATATGGCTACTAAATGAGCCATCTAATCTGGGTCTACTCTGTTTGCAATGGTGCAGAAATGCATAATTTTGGAGTAAAGGGTTGTCTGTGCAATAGGCCAGATCTAAAAATATCAGCTGTCTACCCAGAAGGGAGGCATCCCAGTTGTTATCAAAAGTGCAAAGGGAGACCTAGCACAGTTTGGATTCTGATCTGACGCATATGTAACTTCAAATTACATATGTGTCAGATCAGAATCCAATATTGTACTTCATAATTGTTTTGTACAAGAGAGTTAATTGTAAGATTGACATGTATTAAAAAACAATGTGAACAATCTTAGACAAGCAGACAACAATTCTGAAACAACTATAATACTGATAAAGAATGCTACAGCATAGAACACTTGACTTGTATTCAGCTAAACTTCACAAAAGATATACTGATAAGACTCTATATTGATATCTGAGAGCTTAATGCAGGACATAGATATGCAAAGAGCATTTTGAGAATTATCCACTTAGTTTTCTCCATCTAAAATGAGTGTTTGTTATTTATTTGGCTAAACACAATTTCTACTCTACTGATTAGACTAAGGGTAAAACCACTGGAACTAGGTCAGTCTCAGTGGACTGGGTTGGAGGAGAAACCTTTAGCCGCAGTTTGTGAAGTGAAAAAGCCTATTTTAAAGTATAACCCAAAGGGCAGGACCAATTTTAACCTCAGAACTATGATATTAACAAAATTCTTAAAGGTAAACTAAGTAAATCCATACACCAAATATCTAAGCTCTGGGACATGTAGTTTTTGCCAGGAAGATACTAGTGTTTAAACAGCAGTCAGCTTCGGAAAACTTGCCACCACTAGGGCGGGGCCAATTTTGACCCCAGGGACATGATTTATATAACTTTTGTAGAGGACCTATAGATGATGCTATGTGCCAAATATCAAAGCTGAGAACCTTCCAGTTTCAGAGAAGAAGATTTTCAAAGTTTCACTATATGTTTCTATTGAAAACTTGACACCCCCAGGGTGGGGCCAATTTTGACTCCAGGGACATAATTTATATAACTTTTGTAAAGGACCTATAGGTGAAGCTATGTGCCAAAGATGAAAGCTGAGCACCCTATAGATTCAGAGGAGAAGATTTTTAAAGGTTCAAATTGTTGACGACGGACGACGAACGACGAACGACGCACGACGCACGACGACGGACGACGGACATCAGGTGATCACAAAAGCTCACCCTGAGCACTTTGTGCTCTGGTGAGCTAAAAACATGGCTGCCAGGGGGTGGAACTAATTTTCCTTACATGTATATATACAAACATCCCCACCCCTGACTCTGGAGGAGGACTCTCACTATAGGATTGTACTCTGTCCTTCCATCCATCCATCCTTCTGTCCATCCTGTTGATGCTATTGGAGTGAAAAGAGCAGAATGGAAGGCAATGTCATAAATCTGTTTTGGGGTTGCTGTCAGGGACTATGTATTTCCTTGCAATGCTTGATCTTGTTTACTAGTATATTGAATATAGGAAAACCTTTCAACAAATCTCTCTAGATTGAAAAGATCTAGATTCTTCATACTTGCTGAATTGTACTATGTGCTCATGGTCCACTATCAATATTGTTCAATTAAATTTCTTTCATGTTGACCCCAACCTGGTGCTTACCTTTCTTACATGGAAATTCATTTTATACATAAATCTTTGGTAACCAGGTGAGTGATTAAGGGCCAACATGGCCCTCTTGATAATAAATCTTCTGAAAAGGAACATTTACTAGAGAAAAGGAAACTTTTAGAATTGTGTGGTTTTGAAACCATTGTGATAAATAAAGCATTTTCACTGTTGTAAATAATGTACAGAACGTGTGTACAATTGAGCCTATTTGAATCTTTACTTCATGAATATTTATATATGCAAGAAATGACAACATCAATATTCATTAGCCGAATCTTAAAGCGGTATATGATCACAGAAGTTTTTGACCATGACAGAAACTGTAGTATCAGATCTATATAATTCCATATTAAGCCAATCTGATCTGGGTCCACCTTGTTTGCAAAGGCATAAAATTGTGGAATTATGGAGGAAAGGGTTAAACCTTTCCTCCATAAATGCGACTTTCTACGCCTCTGTAATAACCACTTCTTCAAATCATTGTGATAAATAGAGCTCTATTTATCACAATGTTTTCAAACTACAAAATTCTAAAAAAATCTTTTCTCTAGTAATTACTCCTTTTGGGTAGATTCATTCAAAGAGGTTTGGTCTAAAAATAGCCTATGAGGTAAATGGTTAAAGGTATGCTGCTGATTAACCCTTTCCATCATCTAAATATGTTTTCATGCATTTGCAGACAGAGTAGACCCATATCAGATGGTTCCTATTTGAGCCATCTGATCTGGGTCTACTCTGTTTGCTAATTGAATTTAAAAGGTGTTTCTTTATTTTCTAAAATGGCTACATTGTTCTACCTTCCATATATCGTCATAACTAATTTTACCATATATATCCAGTTGGTATTGAAATTTGGAATAAATGTAGATCATCGAAAGGGTTAACACTTTTCTCAATGAATATTCATCTAAGAAAAGATAACAGTCATCATGAAGATTAATCATATTAGTTTTTAAAGTAGCATACACATGACATTTTTTCCAAAATATAAACTATAGAATCAGATCTATATTATACCATAAACAAACAGAGCAGACCCTGATCAGATGGCTCCTACAGGAGCCATCTGATCTTGGTCTACGCTGTTTGCAAAGCCATAGAAAGGTGTATTTATGGAGTAAGGGGTTTACCCTTTCCTTCATGTAGATGTATTTTGATACCTTTGCAGACTTTCGCTCTGTTGAACACTGCATATGGAATAATATAGATCTGATTCTACAGTGTCCAAATGGCCAAAATTCTCTTTGTTAGCTGTCATTTTGAAAATGCAGTCAATATTTATGAGGGGAATAGTTAATGTGAGATAAAATTAATGTGGAGAACTTGTGTTCTATAAGGCATGTGAGTACAAACAAGATAGAGTTTGGTTAATTATGTTAGATAGAACTAGATGCTAGTTTTGATGATTGCTAAAGACAACTTTTATTGTACAGTAAAACCCATGTAAGCCCTTTATTAATAAAGAAGGAATTTTGTCTTTTTTAAGCAGTTGGCAGATTAAATGAGCTTTCTGCATTACTTTTACCCTGCATTAATTTACTGCCTGTCGTAAAGATGGCATTAATACTTATTTAAACATCTGGTTTAGAGGAGTTTTACTGATTTTCAATTTCTATTTGTAGAGCAACCCTGCCAGCTGAGATATGTGTAAGTACTTACACATCAGGATGTTATGGGAAACCCAAGCAAATTATGTCAGATTCTGTGGCTGGTATGCTTGCTCTTACCAGTCATGTGTGCTCTCCCATGGTTGGACCAGTGTTCTCCAGCTTGTGTTACAAACCAAATATGCCTCAGAAGTGTGGACTGTTTGAGGCATCAGGCTGTATGATGGAACTGCACACTGCTGTCATGTGCCAGAACCCAGATTGGGACAACCTGTGCCCGTAAGTATGAAATGATTCAAAATGGGACAACATGTCCCCATATGTATAACTCAATGCAGATCAGGACAACCTGTCCCTGTAAGTATGAAATGATGTATACAGTCAATCAAGACAACCTGTCCCTGTAAGTATGAAATGATGCACACAGTCAATCATGAAAACCTGTCCCTGTAAGTATGAAATGATGCATACAGTCAATCAGGACAACCTGTCCCTGTAAGTATGAAATGATGTATACAGTCAATCAAGACAACCTGTCCCTGTAAGTATGAAATGATGCACACAGTCAATCAAGACAACCTGTCCCTGTAAGTATGAAATGATGCACACAGTCAATCAAGACAACCTGTCCCTGTAAGTATGAAATGATGGGTCTACTCTGTTTGCAAATGCATTAAAACACATTTATATAAGGGAAATTAAGGGTTAAGACAGGTTCAATGGTATATATATATATATTTATATAGTGAAAAAAGGAAATAGCTATATCATAATTATAATCATATAATATATATGTATATCATATAATGTATATCCAGTGCTGTGAAGAATGCACTGTGCTGCGAGTATATGTCTCATTTTCTGTAAAAATAGCACTTAAGTAGACCACCTTTAACTTGTTCAATTAACATAAATGCAGGCAATCAAGATAATTGATTAATTTTAAAGTTTTTAACTTAATGGGAACTTACTGTTTGTTGATTTTCAACCATAGTCAATATTTACACAAGGTAATTAGTTACATCAGAAGTAAGCAAAATCGCTTTGTAATATTCAACTCGTTCTCGCATATTGATGCCTTTTGGCGCCGTAAAAGTAATTTTTTGAAACCATTGTGATAAATAGAGCATTTGCTCTATCACATTGATATCAAAGCTACACAGTTCTAATTTTTTTCTTTTCTCTAGTAAATGCTTCTTTTTGGTAGATTTAATCAAACAGGTTGGATCTTAAAATAGCCTATACGAGAATGGGTTAAGCGACCACTCTCCACTCGCTGATGACTCGTTATGCCCGTTCTTAGCAACTGATAGCGGCCTCCCTAATCTGTGAGGCGCATAAGGGAGTTTATTTGATGGACGAAATTAGCATTGTGCAGGAGCCATCTGATCTGGGTCTAGTCTATTTACAAAGACATGAAAAAGGTGTTTATATGAAATAAAGGGTTGATGTTTACATCCTGTATTCTCCAGGAAAATACCATACATGAGAACCTGTCTGCAGAGGAACCTGCACGGCTGTTCAGCAAATGAGGCTGGTGTGGTGCAGTCACAGGAGAAAACTCTCATGAGAAAACTGGCCAGCCATTGTCCAGAGGTAGACTGTGATCTGTGTGCAGCTGAGGCCTGTCTAGCCCAACTATATAAGCAGAAAGTTGAGGACATGAACTTCTGTAGGTAAGGAAGCAATCAGGTTTGTGTTCAGATAATGGCTTAATTTGTTTAGTTTTTGCCAAGCTCACTTGTAATGCAGTTGTCACAATGGTATTTGTGTCCATATGTGTTCAACCATATGTTATTTTCCAAACCACAGAATTAACTTGAAAGACATCCTATCAAAGACTATAAATTTATGGCGTAATCAGCAACTTATAACCAAGTTTTCTCCATGTTTTATTCTTCGTATAGTGGTCTCTAAATAGCATACATAGTCTATGTCTCCCCAGCTCTCTCTTCTCTTCTGGTTAACTCGCTCTCCCCAGTTATATATACATACTGACCCTAACAAACATGCTCATTGTACAGACTTATTTGACAGCTGAACTATATAACCTGGCTTCTTGACATATTGATAAATACACTGCATGTACATGTTCACAAAGTACATACCCATTAACCTTTCCTCAGTAGTAACTTTTAAACAGTAACATAATTAGATTATGTCACAATTTATTAATTATGATATATCAGGTACAAGAATCATAACTACATCTTACTTATTATACATGTGGTCCATTTTAACCCATTACATGTACCGCATAGGCTATTTTTAGTTCCAACCACTTTAAATAATAAACGGAAAAGGAGCATTAACTAGAGAGAAGGACATTTTTAGGATTCTGTAGTTTGAAACCATTGTAATAAATAGAGCATTTGCTCCTATAAGAGCAAATGCTCTATTTATTACAATGGTTTCAACAGGTGACTTGCAGAGGCGTCAAAGGGCGTCAATACAAGGAATGGGTTAACTGTGTTGGAGCTTTACATGCAGTCAGTCTGTTAGTATCTACTTCATTACCGCATTACCCTTTACCTCATGAATATTTATGTAAAAAGTAATGACATTTGGAATGTGTATTAGCTGAATTTTAACACATTTTCTCATACGCTATTTTAAGATCCAACCTCTTTGAATGAATCTGTCGAAAAGAAGCATTAACCCTTTCCTCCATAAATAAGCCTTTCTACGCCTCTGTAATAACCACTTCTTGAAAACATTGTGATAAATAGAGCATTTGCTCCTATAGGAACAAATGCTCTATTTATCACAATGGTTTCAAAATACGAAATTCTAAAATTTTAAAGCAAATGCTCCATTTGGGTAGATTCATTTAAAGAGGTTAGATCTAAAAATAGCCTATGGAGGAAAGGGTTAACTAGAGAAAAGGAAATTTTTTAGAATTTTGTAGTTTGAAACCATTGAGATTAATAGAGCATTTACTCCGATAGGAGCAAATGCTCTATTTATCACAATGGTTTCAACAGGTGACTTTTACAGAGGCGTAGAAAGGCGTGTTTATTGAGGAAAGGGTTAGTAATGGTACATGAACAGAGGAGTTTTAGGCCATGGAAGACTCTTTCAAACAGAAGACTGTTTTATCAGATGATCCCTATAGGAGTCATCTGACCTGGGTATACTCGTTTTGCTAAAAAGGCATCAATTGTCATAGTTATCCCTATAAGCCTGTGATACATATTGTCAGAGACATGGCCTGTCTTGCCTATGTAATCCCTGTAAATCTGTGATACATATTGTCAGAGACATGGCCTGTCTAGCCTATGTAATCCCTGTAAATCTGTGATACATATTGTTAGAGACATGGCCTGTCTAGCCTATGCCATGCCGTATTTTGACAGACATTCTTAGGCAAACTAGTATAGTAGTGCAAACCCAGATCTGGGTCCATGCTTATAAAGCTTTTAGTTGAGTCTGAGATCGTTCTCAAGCTTTTGATTGGTCAGATTTGAGCCTTTGGCTCAAATCTGACCAATCAAAAGCCTGAGAACTCAAATCTGACCAATCAAAAGCCTGAGATCGAAACTCAGACTCAACTAAAAGCTGTATAAGCATGGACCGAAATTGCACTTGAAGGATCCATTTGATCAGGGTCTACCCTATTTGTTACTACATGTATGTCATACTGATTCAAAGTTTTCAACATGGTGCCAATCATCATAGTATGCTAAACAGACACATGGAGGGGGTAGACCTCAGTGTTAGAATACTTACAGTAATTCAGGCAGTTAAGCCTTACAATGCTGAATTTTCAAACGATCTATTCCAAAATTCAAACAGGTCAAGCTTTTGGTGAATATTTAGGGATTTTTCTGCAGAAAAGTGTAATATGACAAACAGTGCAGACCCTGATGAGAGGGCTCCTTTAGGAGCCCTCTCATCTGGGTCTTCACTGTTTGCAAATAACATTAGTAGCTCGTTTCCGGCATTATAAGGGTTAAAATTGAAGCAGATAAAAGCCTAAGATTTAAAAATTAAAAACTCTATTCTTGTAATGATTGCTGCAAAGAGGTTTATGTGTTTTCTGGCTTTTCTAAAACAGGAATGCTTATAAAGGAATAAAGTGTGTGAAGGATGCCACACGACACTGCCGCCCTCAGCATGCTTTGGTCATGATACAAGAACTCTCCGCCATAGAGGACAACACCAATCTTGTTTGTAAAGCCAAGGTGGACACCTGTCTCAGTAACCTGGAATATGCTGGTAAAAAAATAATCAGTCTTTGATTATGGTATATGACTGTTGAAAATGGGTCAGGGCAATGACCTGGCTGGCTAGAGTTATGGACTGTTCAGCTACCTAAATGAGTATATCAGGGTTGCCTTTTTAGCTCACCTTGCACATAGTGGCAAGATAGGATGATCCTGTGGTATGCACTTGCATTGTCCATTGACAACTGGGTCCATGCTTATAAAGCTTTTAGTTGAGTCTGAGTTTCGTTCTCAAGCTTTTGATTGGTCAGATTTGAGTTCTCAAGCTTTTGATTGGTCAGATTTGAGCCAAAGGCTCAAATCTGACCAATCAAATGCTTGAGAACGTTCTCAGACTCAACTAAATGTTTTATAAGCATGGACCCAGTTTATTTAAAGAATCTACTCAGAAAGTTTATAGAAACTACTCAGACAATTTCACCTAAACTCACAGAAACTTTTCTTAGGAGGCTATATTTCAGATTGCATGTACTTGAAATAAATGTCATCCTTGAAGAATTCTGGTTGCCATGCCAACCATGACAAAATTTTAAAAGATATTTTTGTCAGAATTTAAACAACTAATTTGATATCAAAATAAACAGTAAATGTTCAATGTGTGACCCTCTATCAATTTCCTACAAATATACGTGAGGTTCATTCACATTATATGGTTTTAGTGAAAACTCCAAACAGTGAAAACAGTTTTTGACAGAAACTAGAGGCTTAATTTTACAGAAATGTTTCTTTGTTGGCACTCTCAGAAATTCAGTCAATCAATATTCGTAGATTTATAAACATCTAAGTGGGTATGGTTCCCTTCATAAGTAAGTTATAGGAGATAGTAGGTTTACCCTTGTCACTCTGTCAATATGTCTGTATATCTAAGCTGACAAACAGGTATTAACCCATTCCCTCATAGGCTATTTTAAGATCCAACCACATTGAATAAATCTACCAAAATGGAGCATTAACTAGAGAAAAGGATTGTTTTTAGAATTTTTGTAGTTTGAAACCATTGTGATAAATAGAGCATTTGCTCCTATAGGAGCAAATGCTCTATTTATCACAATGGTTTCAAAAAGTGATTTTTACAGAGGCGTAGAAAAGTGTATTTATGGAGGAAAGGGTTAATGTTGCTTAGAGATCAAAAGATCATTTAAAAAGACCTTTTTCCATTTACTCGGGTAGGAGTCGTCTGATTAGTCTCTGCTTTGTTTGTTAATAGAATATCATAGAACTTTTTCTGCAGTTTCTGTAATGTAAAATATCCTTGTTCATGCCATTACAAAACAATCTGCCAAGTATAATTCACAATCTGCCAAGTATCATTAATAATCTGCCAAGTAAAATTAATACATTCATTATTTTTGACATGAATATATTTGTGGAGTAAAGGTTTAACCTTTTCCTCCATAGGCTATTTTTAGATCCGATCTCTTTGAATGAATCTACCCAAATGGAGCATTTACTAGAGAAAAGGAAAATGTTATAGTTGTGTAGTATAGGAACCATTGCTTTATTTATCACAATGGTTTCAAGAAGTGACTATTACAGAGGCGTAGAAAGGCGTATTTATTTTGTACACATTGCAACTCCATAAGTTTTTAGCCCTTTTAATTCCATGAATATGCTTTTAATGTTTTTGCAAAACAGAGTTTTTTAGACCCTGATCAGAAGAATATTGTAGGATCCAGCTGATCTTGGTCTGCTCTGTTTGGTTACAACATAATTATGATATTCTACATTGTCTGTGTTCATAATTATGATATTCTACAATCTCTGTGTTCATAATTATGATATTCTACAATGTCTGTGTTCATAATTATGATATTCTACAATGTCTGTGTTCATAATTATGCTATTGTAAAAATTGATATTGATGATGTCATTTTTTCTTACATGGATATTCGTATAGTAAATGGTTAACCCTTTCCCTCATAGGCTATTTTTAGACCCAACCTGTTTGAATAAATCTAACGAAAGGGAGTGTTTTACTAGAAAAAAGAAACATGTTAAAATTGTGTAGTTTTGAAACCATTGTGATAAATAGAGCATTTGCTCCTATGGAGCAAATGCTTTATTTATCACAATGGTTTCAAGAAATGACATTTACAGAGGCATAGAAAGGCATATTTGTGAAGGAAATGGTTAGGTTTGTCTGGTGATGGGATGGTTGATAATTATGTGAACATTATACCATTTCCCTGTTCGAAATTCATGTAAGAAATTATGACATCATGAATATCGATTAGCTGAATTTTTTATAATGGCACACTTAGGTACACAAGATACAGTAAAAGTTTGATTATTGGAACACTGAAATACGTATCATTATCAATTTTTAAGACAGGTGGAAACTTAATGCATGGTGAAAGTCAATGCAGAAAACTCCTGTAGCATTAAGCAGCCACCTCACTACAGCCTACAAAGAAATAAAAAAAAATTTTGCTAAAATTTCGTAGTATCGAGTTTTTACTTTATGTGGTATTGGTAGAAACTGGCTTCCGATCTATTATAATTTCATAAGCAAATAGAGCAGACCTTGATCAGACAGCTCCTATAATTTTAGCCATCTGATCTTCTTGAACATGTGGTAAGAAATAGTGACATCATAGATATTAATGACATCATAGATATTAGTGACATCATAGATATTCATTAGCTGATGTTTTATAATGGCCTTTTGACCAAAGAGTTTTTTACCATCACAGAATCTGTAGAATCATACCTATATCACTTCATAGGCAAATGGAGTTGACCATCATCAGACAACTCCTACAGGTGCCGTCTGATCTGGGGTTTCTCTGTTTGCAAAGCATAAAAGGGCATTTATATGAAGTAAAAGGTTAACCCTTTCCCTGTTCTATGTTTATTTCAAATTTCAATACCTACTGAATATTCATGGACAAAAAAAATTATAATGAAATATGGAAAGTGGGAAAATGTAGCCATTTTAGAAAGTAAAGAAACCGGTCTATCAAATTCCATTAGTAAACAGAGCAGACCCTGATCAGATGGCTCCTATAGGAGCCATCTGATATTGGTCTGCTCTGTTTTCAAATGTGTGAAAACATGTTTTTATGAGGGAAAGGGTTAAATGAAGCATCAGTGTTTGTTTTCTTATCATTTCAGTTTGGTCATTGAGTGCTTACGATGGGCCCTATTTTGATGAATATGATGAAACTGACAGTAATAGCAATTCAACTGATGCAAGTAATGTAGGCACAGATAATACACAGGGAGCTGATGATGCACACAGGAGAAGGAGATCAACTGAGGAGGAGGAAGATGATGATGATGATGATGATGATGATGATGATGATGATGATGATGATGATGATGATGATGATGACGATGATGATGACGATGATTCAGAAGAGAGTAGGTCTGGAAGTAGAACTGAATTAGGGTCACAAATGAAAAACAAATATTCAAGAGACAGGAATAAAGGGAAGAATAGCAAGTCAGGAAAAAGTCATAGCAGTGAAAAATACAGCATGGACAATACTGGAGTATGTGAACTGGACTGGGGTTATAGTTTAGATGATTTATCAAATGATTTTGAGGATTGTGATGAACATTACTATGAAGGAGAAGAGCTATGGTTCTGGGAAATGGACCTGGAATCAGAGGAGGATAAAAGGGATTATGGAGATGATTCTTCAGAGAGTGGCACTAGTGAGCAGTCTTGGGACTCAGAGAGTGGCAGTAGTGGGCAGTCTTGGGACTCGGAGAGTGGCAGCAGTGGGCAGTCTTGGGACTCTGATAGTGGCAGTAGTGGGCAGTCTTGGGACTCGAAGAGTGGCAGCAGTGGGCAGTCTTGGGACTCGGAGAGTGACAGCAGTGAAAAGGCTGGGAAAATGAGGGGTGGCAGCAGTGGACAGTCTGGGAGTGGCAGCAGTGGGCAGTCTGGGAGTGGCAGCAGTGGGCAGTCTGGGAACTCAGAGAGTAGCAGCAGTGAAAAGACTGGGAAAATGAGGGGTGGCAGCAGTGGACAGTCTGGGAGTGGCAGCAGTGGACAGTCTGGGAGTGGCAGCAGTGGGCAGTCTGGGAACTCAGAGAGTAGCAGCAGTGAAAAGACTGGGAAAATGAGGGGTGGCAGCAGTGGACAGTCTGGGAGTGGCAGCAGTGGACAGTCTGGGAGTGGCAGCAGTGGACAGTCTGGGCACTCAGAGAGTAGCAGCAGTGGGCAGTCTGAGGACTCCGAGAGTGACAGCAGTGGGAAGGCTGGGAAACCAAAGGGTAGCAGTGGTAGCAAGGACAATAGTTCTGGGAAAAATAGCAATGGTAAAAGCACTGGGGAAAGTAGCAAGAACAAAGGTTCTGGGAAAAATAGCAATGGTAAAAGCTCTGGGAAAGGTGGCAAGAAGCGATGCATGAAAAAACGACCAGTAAAATTGGATCCAGATTTGACCCGATTGTGTTCTATGATGTTTGAATCTTTGAATTGCCTAAAAATCCATGGCTTTCTACTGGATGACAATGTCCGCTACACGACCCAGCTGTCACTCTCTGTGGTCATTAGACTTGCAGAGAAAAAATGCAGACGTAAGTATATATATTGAACAAGTTTAATATTAGGACTCATTCTATAATCTGTTGTTATAGTGGCTTTAAAAAGATACCCCTTATTATAGTCCCCTACTGGCAACACCAAAGGGGAATATAGGTTTGCACTTTGTCAGTCCGTTCGTCCATCCGACAGTAACACTTCAGTTTTCCGGACTTTTTTTTAAAAACCTTTACAGATATTGATGTGGTATTTGGTATGTGGCTTTATTATAATGAGTTGCAGGCCAAGTTTGAATTTAATTACTCTGCATTGTTTTTTCTGGATTTATAGTGGTTTGACTCAGAAATTTTCAGGAAATTTAGGTTTTCCCGGACTTTTTTTTCTAAACCCTTGCAGACATTGATGTGATATTTGGTATGTAGCTTTATTATAATGAGTTACAGGTCAAGGTTGATTTTTTTTACACTACATTGATTTTTCTCGGAATTACAGTGATTAGACTTAGAAATTTTCCGGAAGTTTAAGTTTACCAGAATTTTTTTCTAAATCCTTACAGATATTGATGTGATATTTGGTATGTAGGTTTATTATCATGAGTCACAGATAAAGTTTGAAATCTGTTACACTACATTGATTTTTCACAGAATTACAGCAATTTGATTAAGAATTTTCCCAAAAATTACAGGTTTTCAGGAGTTTTTTTTTTAAATGTGATATTTGGTATGTACCTTTATTATAATGAGTTACCGATCAGGTTTGAATTTTGTTACGCTTCATTGATTTTTCATGGAATTGCAGCAGTTGGACTTACAAATTTTCAGGAAATTAGGCTTTCCAGATTTGTTTTCTCAGCCCTAGCAGATATTGATGTGATATTGGTTATTTAGCTTTATTGTAATGAGTTACAGGTCAATGTTCAATTATTTATTTCCAAACTTCATGGAATAACAGCTGTTGGACATAGAAATTTTCATGAAATTTTAGGTAAATTTGGGAGAAAGACCACAAATTGTAAAAATTAGGACCAATATTAGTGGAGAAAGAAAACACAGACAAACACTAAACTGTTTGCATTGTTATAAGTAGATTCTTAAACATCAAATCAAATCATATGTTTCAAAATGAAGCACCTGATCAAGCAGACAACTTTATTCATCATTATATTCAAAGACAAGAAAATAAAACAAGTAATGGAAGCATTGAATACAATACCATAGTTCCCTGAAAGTTTGGTGTAGGCAGAAGTAATGTATTTCTGGAATCACCTATGAGTGCATCAAGTTATCACCTGCCTCAACCCTTCTCTTGCTATTCACGTCAATATACCTACCTGTAAATAGTGAAGACCCAGATGAGACAGCTCCTGCAGGAGCTGTCTCATCAGGGTCTGCACTATTTACAAGTTGATTGTGCAACCAGTGCACTCCACAGCAGTGATTGCAGAGCGAAATACTTGTACACAGTGAAGATATATGTTATTATACAACAGGGCATGGGTAAAGAAGGAGAAATGTATTCAGCAAATTCAGCAAGCGACGGGTTAACCCTTACCTTCATATAAACACTTTTTCGTGCATTTGCAAACAGAGAAGACCCAGATCAGATGGCTCCTATAGGAGCCGTCTGATCAGGGTCTGCTGTGCTAATGAAATCAGATACAAATATCTGTAGTTTCTAAAATAGCTACAATGTTCTACCTTCCATATTTCATTATAACTCTTTTGTCCATGAATAAATATAGAACAGGGAACGGGTTAACAACTTTGAATTATGCTTTTTTGAGGAGCCATTGTTCTGTTCTTTGAAATTCTAAGTTATGTTCCTTCACTGCTGCATTTCACAACTCTAGTAATAGTTCAGGTATGTACCTACAGCTCAACTACTACAATATCATAGCTGTCACAATTATGTAAAGAATTAGTTCCCTTTACTGTTGTATTTCACATCTGATCCTGCAGCTCAGCAACTACTATGGAACAATTTCCATTTACTACTTTATTTCACACCTGAAGTAATAATTCTTATCTGTACCTACAGCTCAACAAGGTGGGTACACCTTGGTGTGGGTGCCCTATAGTAATCGCCTTGTCTGTCAGTCAGTCAGTCAGTCAACCCGTCACGCTTTTTTTTGTCCGCTCTCTAAATCAAATAGTTTTCATCCCATCTTCACCAAACTTTCAGAGAATGTTTATAGGTGTAAAATCTTGACCAGGTTCGATTACCACCTAAACCACGTTAGACACCTCTGAGTTATAGCCCTTGATTCAGTCAAAATTGGCCATTTTAGCCTTGTCTGCTCTCTAACGCAAATAGTTTTCATCCAATCTTCACCAAACTTTCAGAGAATCTTTATAGGTGTAAAATCTTGACCAAATTTAATTAAGATCTAAATCACATAAGACACCTCTGAGTTATGGCCTTTGATTGAGTCAAAATTTGCCATTTTACCCTTGTCCGCTCTCTAACTCAAATAGTTTTCATCTGATCTTCACTAAACTTGCGGAGAATGTTTATAGGTGCAAATTCCTGACCAAGTTCGATTACCACCTAAAATCCCATAAGACATCTTTAAGTTACGGCCCTTGATTCAGTCAAAATTGGCCGTTTTAATCTTGTCCGCTCTCTAACTCAAACAGTTTACATCTTATCTTCACCAAACTTACAGAGAATGTTAACAGGTATACAATCTTGACTAAGTTCCATTACCCGTCAAATAATATTAAGACACCTCTAGTTATGACCCTTGATTCAGTCAAAATTGTCCGTTTTAGCCTTGTCCGCTCTATAATTCAAATAGTTTTCATTTTATCTTCACCGAACTTGCAGAGGATGTTTATAGTTGCAAATTCTTGACCAAGTTCGATTACCAGTCAAATCGTGTAACACACCTGAGTTATGGTTCTTGATTCAGTCAAAATTGACCATTTTAGCCTTTTAGCTCTTTAACTCAAATAGTTTTCATCTGATCTTCACCAAACCTGCAGAGAATGTTCAAAGCTATAACATCTTGGCTAAGTTCGATTACCAGCTAAATTGCATGTGACACCCGAATTATGGCCCTTGAATTAGTCAAAATTTGCCATAAAGCCTTGTCTGCTCTTTAACTCAAACATTTCTCATCTGCTAATTACACCATACATGCTGAGAATGTTTATAGATTTATAGGTTTATAGTTTAGTTTGATCATCACGTGGGACTCTTTCTGACTTGGTCAGTGTTCTAGTTTCCCTTACTGCTTTATTTCACACCTGAAGTGACAGTTCTTATAATTTTGTACCTGCAGCTCAGCAACTACAATGTCACAAATGTCACAAGGCCAAGAATGCAGAGGAGTGTGATAGTGGACCCAAGGAGACTTGTGCCCACAACAAGCAGGTAAGTTCTTAAAGTAAAACTTCTCTACAAAGGTTACTCAAAACCAGTGTATTTATCATGGATTTAACACTTTAAGTATATAAGGTTTATAATGACATATGAACACAGGCCTTATATACCATGGGTCTACTCTGCTTGCAAACACATGAATAAGTGTCACTGATATAGACAACTTTTACCTTTTGCAAACACAGAAGACCCAGATCTGGGTCCATGCTTATAAAACTTTTGGTTGAGTCTGAGTTCGTTCTCAAGTTTTTGATTGGTCAGATTTGAGCCTTTGGCTCAAAACTGACCAATCAAAAGCTTGAGAACTCAAATCTGACCAATCAAAAGCTTGAGAACAAACTCAGACTCAACTAAAAAGCCTTATAAGCATGGACCCAGATTGCTCCTGTCATAGCCTTTCGACAGGATCTGCTCTGTTTGCTTTTGGAATTATATTGATCTGTTCCTACAATTTTTTGCAATGACTAACCAATCCTGTGTCCATATGCCATTGCAATCAGTTAATAATCATAATGCCAATCAAAAACTTGAGAACAAACTCAGACTCAACTAAACGTTTTATAAGCATGGACCCAGATAAGAACCATCTTATCAGGGCCTGCTGTGTTTGCTGATGGAAAGATATAGATCTGATTTTGCAGTTTCTGCCAAGGCCTAATAATCCTGTGTGCATGTAACATTAAACAACTTTGGCTAATTAATATTTATGATGTTATTTTATTACGTATATGATTATTCATTAGATAAAATGTGAAAGTTTTGTATGCTAGTGAAAAGTTCATTCATAAAAATGGATGATAACACATACATGTGATAATTTTTTCGAGGCAAAGAGGGAGATTAGGTTTTCAAATGAGGGAGATTGGGTGTCAAAGAGGGAGATTTATGCGGATGGAAAATTTTTGAGTTATTTGTTGGTATAATAGGTCAGAGACCTATATTTATATGTCTCTGAATGGGCAAATATGAAAAGAACACTCCCTCCCCCCTTTATCCCTGGTTGAAAGGGAGGTATGATAAAGGCACTTTTATGCGCGACAAACCATCTTATTTACTAGGGCATTGGAACTTTTTTGCCTATCTAGCACATTACAACTGTGTAATTTAGTTTGTATTATTTCTATTTATATCCTATTCCTTATTATAGTCTGTACTATTCCCTGTTCTACATCCATCCACATCTACTATATTTCCCATTCCTTTCTAATCCATTCCATCCCATTCTACTTCCTTTGTGTTTCATTCCATTCTATTATCTATTCTGTGCCCATATAAATAATAATCTATTCTAACTACTATTCCTTTCTATTCTATCTTTTGTATGCTAGTATATATTACCATATACTCTCTTCTAATTACTATTTCTTTCTATTCCATTCCATTCTGGCCAATGGATAGACTTGTGTTTATTATTAAATAATTATTCTTTTTTACTGGCCAATGGATAGACTTGTGTTTATTATTATTATTTTTACTATCATTATTTATATTATTCTCATTCTTATATTATATTATTATAATTTATTGACATTATTCAGGGTTCCCACAAAACAGAAATAATAAAATTCCCTGACTTTTCACTGACTTTTCCCTGACCGAATTTCAATTTTCCCTGACCCCATGTTAACAGAAGTTTAATTGGTCATATATGAGCATGATCAATAAATGTTGGCCTGCGTCCTCCCCATCAGCCTATCCTTACCACCTCTCTCTTTATGACAACTATATATACAGCAGTAGTGTTTTGATCATTTTAAAAATGTTTTTGACTTTTTCATTCTTAATTGCTCAATACTGAATGTAACATGCATGATGCCAAACATGTCCTAATATGCACCCTAAGTATAAAGTCTTTTGAATCTTTTCTACCTCTCTTAACCCATGACTCCATGGATTTTTATTAGAGACTCCATCTACTATGAATATATAATTAAGTAAAAAATTATTTTTAAGTAAAGTTCAGAAATATTTTGGCAGTAGACTAAAGTAAAAATTCAGATTTATGATATTTTCTAAGCAAACAGAGTAGACCCTGATAAGGCAGCTCTCCTACAGGAGCTGCCTGATATGGGTCTATTCTGTTTGCAAAGGTGATAAAATGAGTATCTATGGTGGAAAGGGTTAATCTTTCAGTTTTTCTGTGTAAGCTGAATTCTAAAATAGTACATATAGTGTGTAAGACACTGATATAGCATGCTATTAAAATGGGGTCAAAATTGGCCCCGCCCCAGGGCCGGCTAGTTTTCTATAGAAACACATAGTGAAAACTTTGAAAATCTTCTCCTCTGATTTTCTGGTGAGCGATATTAGGGCCTTTCAGACCCTCTTGTTTTGCAATTTAATCAAAATTTTGCATCACTTGGGATGTTTTTCCCAAATTGGGAAAAATAGGTCCTTTTAACGGGTCTCTGTAGACGTCAGAAATGGGTCTGCATTTTCATTGTTTTCATAATAGCAGACAAAATATTGCTGCCCTTACAAGTGAAGACAGTACAGTAGAATGTCCAATATCTAGCACTGCTGCCCAGCCTGTCCTAACAAGTGATTACACTACAGTAGAATGTCCAATATCTAGCAGCTGCCCAGCCTGAGACACTACAGTAGAATGTCCAATATCTAGCATTGCTGCCCTATTCTAGCACTGCTGTCAAAATGGATGCTGGAGTCTTTCAGAGGTGCCACAATTCTCCAATGATTTTGTTTTAACAGACTTCATGAATGATATACTATAAAATTTGGATGTGAAATATACAAAGCTAATCAAAGATGTATAAAGATATTTGGTTTGGTCAAAATTGAAGAAACTGCCTTAGCCTTTTATTTTCATTCTTTCTCCATTTTGACATATTTCCTCAACCCTCATCCTTTGGTTCCAAATTTCCCTGACTTTTCCCTGACTTTTGCCAAATTTCAAATTTCCCTGACCAATTAAAAAAATCCCTGACTTTTCCCTGACCTTGAAAAAAAAACTTTTTTCCCTGACTTTTCCCTGTCCGTGGGAACCCTGTTATTGTTTTTACTATTTTCATTTATTTTTGTAATGCAATATATATCCAGAAATTTATATTCTGAAATAAACATGATACATTTGTCACTTTCTGTCCGAAATATGGTACTATCCAAACACTAGTACACTGTCTTTGCATTTTGTAGTTTCATTTTCTGTTAGAAAAATGCTTCACATCTTCTCATTTTTTGTGTATTTGACATCCTTATATGCTATACTCAATACATACACAGTTTTATTTGAATATATTACCAAATGTCTGTGGAAAACAATATTTGTGTTTGCCTCTATGAAATGACACATTTCACCGTTCGAAAAATCCGTGGTTTGAGGCAACCAATTTCAAGTTCCATTTTTTCTGATAAAAGCACATTTTGATTACAGCTATGTTATGTGGACATTTATAAATAAACTTACAACCTTAATTAATTTAATAAAGTAACTATTTAGATTTTTCGTCTCAGAATTTGAGAAAATAAGATTTTCTTCAACAGAAATTTAGTAGAATCTGACCGTGAAGAAAACAGCATACATGTAATGACAACAGTGTAATACACCAGAGACATATTCATACACGATTGTTTCTGTTACGGAATACACACATGCCAAGGTAAATAACACACCATGCTGACCATTTAATCACTTTTACTGGGGGTCACAATTACTCAGCATGGTATTTAGGGCATGCTGCGGTGGTCTTTGATAAGGGGCAACATGGCAACGTACTATAAAAGGGACACGGCGCTGTGCCTGCCATGATAAACAGGGCAGTAAATAAGTCAACAACACTGGTTCTTTGAGGCGTCTGGCAAGCGCTTATGTCAAAAAATGATAGAAAATGGGGTGGGAAAATATACAAATCATTGTTATTCAGAAATCGGGAGATTTCGTCTCCCGGCCGGGACTTGCGGGAGTTGGGCTCAAATGCGGTAGTCTCCCGCACAATCCGGTAGTTATCACATGTATGTGATAACAAAGAGATTTAATGTGACCTGTCCTTTAATCAGGATCCAAGTTCACCCTTTAAGTATAGAAATAAGTGGAATTGCAAACACTGTAGACCTAGAGCAAAATAATTCTTAACCCTTTCCTTCATATAAATGCCTTTTCATACAATTTCAAACAGAGTAGACCCAGATCAGACGGCTCCAGTAGGAGCCGTCTGATCAGCGTCTGCTCTGTATGCTTATGGAATTTGGTAGATATTTTTATGTAATTTCTAAAATGGCAACAATGTTCCACCTTCCATATGTCATTGATCTGTGTGTACTCTGTTTGAAAAGACGTCCAAATGTGTATCTTTGAAGTGAAAGATTAAGCAAACACATGCCTGCTGTATTTATGATGTAGAAACTGTCTGGTTAGTGCCTGCTCTGTTTGCCAACCTATTTGAATAAATCTACCAAAAAGGAGCATTTACTAGAGAAAAGGAACATTTTAGAATTGCGTAGTTTAGAAACCATTGTGATAAATAGAGCATTTGCTCCATAGGAGCAAATTCTCAATTTATCACAATGGCTAAAAGGGTGACCTTAACAGAGGCGTAGAAAGGCGTATTTATGAAGGAAAGGGTTAAATGGCCATCAAAAAGAGGTCTAATTATGGCTCTGTAAGGCAGGAAGTAGATTAATGCAGGTCAACAGTAACGCAAAAAGCTCCTATAGAAGCTTTCTGAAATATCTTTCTGAATTACTTTTGTCCTGCATTAAGCAACCACCTGCTTTTGATGACTCCTATGTTCAGTAAATGATTGGCCACTCAGGACAGGTTCTACTGTGGATGTGATTCTATAGTTTCTGCAATGCACGCAAATTCCTTTGTCTTTGTACTATTATGAAATTAATCTTATTATACTTTTCATTCATACGAACACATTTTCATACAATTGCAACAAAGTAGACACTGATCAGATAGCTCCTAAAGGAGCCGTCTGATCAGGGTCAGCTTTGTTTGCATTTGAAATATAATACGAGGGGTGATTGATAAGTCCGTGGCCTGGGGTAGAAACAGACCACTTATAAACATACCATTTGATTTCCATGTAGAAAAGGTGTTATAATCACTCTGCAGAGACAGAAGGATTTTTGTCTCTCTGTTGTTTGCTCAAATTTGATTCTCAAAGCTTCTTACTATGAGTACTTCTAAGCAAATGGACAATGTTGGCCATCGCGGGATTATTCAATACCTTGAAGGCTTATCACCTAGGGAGATTCATGAGGATATGGTAGCTACATAAGGGGAGCATGCCCCATGTTATAGCATGGTGAAAAAATGGGCTGCTGAATTTAAACGCGGTAGATAGAGTTTTGAAGATGACCCCGTCCTGGCAGACCATTAACTGTCACCTCAAAGGACACCATCAATAAAATCCATGATATCATTATGGCAGATCGGGGAATACCGCAGTGGTACATTGCTACACAGCTGGGTATATCACAGGAACGAGTCCATGCAATTATCCATAATAATTTGCAAATGACAAAGGTTTCTGCCAGATAGGTCCCAAAACTTCTGAGTCTCGACCAGAAACAAGTTCGGTACAACATGTCAAGGGAAGACCTTGCCATGTTTGAGCGGACTCAGGAGAAGTTTCTCAAGCAGTTTGTAACTGTTGATAAAACATGGGTTCACCACTTCAAACCTGAGACAAAACAAGTCAAAACAGTGGAAACACCCAGGATCATAACCCCCGAAAAAAGCCAAGTCGACAACATCCGCTGGGAAGGTGATGGTCACAGTTTTATGGGTTGTGAAAGGAGTGATGCTAGTGGATTATCTTGAGAGAGGTCACACTATTACCAGAAGGTATTATGCTGACCTCATGAGGCAGCTTCGTGAAACAATCAAGGAGACAAGGCGTGGCAAGCTGTCATTAGGTGTGCTCTTCCATCAGGACAATGCTCCAGCACACAAGTCCACTGTTGCCATGGCTGCCATTCAGGAATGTGGTTTTCAAATGGTTTAGCATCCACCATATTCACCTGATTCCCAAGATGAAAAAGGAACTCAGCAACCACCATTTTCGCACTGATGATGACATGAAACAAGCTGTTTAAGCATTTCTTGAGACCCAAGATGCCACCTTCTACAGGGAAGATATCCAAATGCTCCAACACGGTTGGACAAAGTGTGTAAGCTTGCAAGGTGACTACATTGAAAAATAAATGAAACTATTGAGGTCAAACTGCTGCTCCCTGCCTCAGGCCATAGACTTATCAATCACCCCTCGTATATCTACAGTTTCTACAAATACCACAAACTCCTGTGTACATAATAATGCTATAATAAAAACCCAGACAGTAAATATTCATAATGACACTATTTCTTTATGAATATTCAAACAGGGAAGGGTTAATATTCATGATGCCATTATTTCCTTGTAAAGGGTTAACCCATATCCTCATAGGCTATTTTTAGATACAACCTCTTTGAATAAATCTACCGAAAAGGAGCATTAACTAGAGAAAAGGAAAAGTTTAGAATTTTGTAGTTTGAAACCATTGTGATAAATAGAGCATTTGCTCTTATAGGAGCAAATGCTCTATTTATCACAATGGTTCCACAAAGTGACTTTTACAGAGTCCTCAAAAGTCGTCTAATCTAATCTGTGATCTAATGTCTAGTCTAATCCGTGATCTAATGTCGGTAAATAGCTATACATAGCTAATGTTACATTGTTATATATGCATAGACTTTAAATAAAGTTTGTATTGTATTGTATTGTATTTTATTGTATTGTATTGTATTGTATTGTAATATTGTATTGTATTGTATTGTATTGTCAATATGAGGGAGTGAGTTAAACAATCCTCTGCATGTGTTTTTGTATTGTATTGTATTGTATTTTATTGTATTGTATTGTATTGTCAATATGAAGGAGTGAGTTAATCCATCCTCTGCGTGTGTTTTTCAGACCTGTCAGACTGTAGTAAAGAAAGGAGACCAGGGGTATATATCCAAGGCCTGTGTCAACACCAAATCCTGCAGTCCTAAATGCACCGGTAACGAAAGGAAGTGTGAGTACTGCTGTACTGGACACCTGTGTAACAAGGGAGATCCCTCAGCAAATGTAACAGGTAAACACAGTAATAATCTATTAAGTACTAATTTTCACCTCTTAACAGTGACCAGGTAGAAAGCATTTTAGTTTCAAATCACCCTTAACTCATTCCCTCATATTGATGTCTTTTGACGCTTCTGTACAGGTAAATGTCCCCTTTTGAAACCATTGTGATAAATATATTTGTCACAATGGTTTTAAAGCGAAACAATTCTAAAATATTCCTTTTTAGTTAATCTGTTTCAAAGAAAAGTCAAGCTATTGTGATCACTAGGTCTTAGGCGTTGTTGTTGTCGTTGAAAAAAATTAATGCAGCTTATTACTCGAAAAATATAAGAGGTATCAACATGAAACTTCATAGGTTAATAGATCTCATTGAGGGGAAGGCCCCTACATAAGAATCATAACTCTTGATTTCAAAAGTATAGAGTTGTGGCCCCTTATTGTTTTTAAAAAAACTTAATTTAGCTGGACAAGCATCAAATCAGACGAGTGTTGGCGCCGCAGGCGACTCTTGTTTCATAAGCAAGTAGAGCAGACCTTGATTAGAAGGCTCCTATAGGAGCTAGAGCATTCAATCTGGTTCTATTCTGTTTGCAAAGGCATCTATAGGTGTCTCTATCAGATAAAGAGTTAAACCTTCTCTTGCTGAATTTTAAAATACATTTCTTCTTCTTTACCCATGCCCTGTTGTATCATTACATATATCTTCACTATGTACAAGTATTTCGCTGTGGAATCACTGCTGTGGAGTGCACTGGTTGCACAACCAACTTGTAAATAGTGCAGACCCTGATGAGATAGCTCCTGTAGGTATATTGACATGAATAGCAAGCGAAGGGTTAACCCTTTTCCTCATATATATAAACACTTTTTCACGTGTTTGCAAACCGAGTAGACTCAATCTAGATGACTCCTGTGGGTGCCGTCTGAGCAAGTCTGCTCAGTTTCCTTATGCAATGATATAGATATCGATTCTTAGGTTTATCAGGGTTGCCACGCGTCAGGGAAAATTAAAAATTTTCAAGGTCAGGGTATTGTCAGGGAATTTTGAGAACTGTCAGGGAAATTTGAAATTATAGGCAACTGTCAGGGAATTGTCAGTGAAGTTTGAAAACATGAGAATGAAAGTTATAAAATCCATAACGTATTACAGAAATTATAACAGAAAGACTAAATTTTGCGATGAAATGTGTCGGGGAAATTTGAAATTTTGTCAGGGAATTTTGTTTCCTCCGGTTTGTAGCAACCCTGTTTATGTCTGAGTCCCTTGTTAAAAATGCTGATAAAAAATAGGGTTAGTTAATATTTGCACATTCATTGTTTCTTAGATAAATATTAAACAGGGGAAGGGTTAAACTGATAAAATTTCAAAGGACAGTTTGGTTGATGGTATTTTTGAGTTGTATGCCATACAAGGTTTGACTGTACATTTTAAATTCCTACAGGTGAAGTGGCCCCTCAAACAGGACCCAATGACAAGCCTGAAGACCGTGAAAGTGACTGTAGTATTTACCTACAGGTCTATTATACATTTACTTGGATGTCCACCCAGGTTCATGAGGGAACAATGAATTGCAGGTAAAATAACTCAGGTGTTGGTATAACAGAATTAGTCCAAGCCCATCATTAACCCTTTGATTGCAGGACAAGCATGAACTGTGATTTTCAAACAGTGTAGACTCAGATCAGTGGATTTCTAGAGGAGCTCTCTGATCTGGATCTGCACTGTTTGTTAATCGAAATCCTCATAATTATTCAGTTGATTGTATAGTTAAACCTTTTACTCCATGAATATAATTGTAAGAAATAATGTTGTCATGGATATTATTTGGTCACCAGGTCCAGAGTTTATGAAACTTTTTGATTGAGTGTGAGATCATTCTCAAGCATCCGATTGGTCAGATTCTGAGCTTGCTCAGAATCTGACCAATCAGATACTTGAGAATGATCTCAGATTCAGATTCAGACGTTATATGCCCTTGGGCAATAGTTTCACCAATATTCTTGTGTTTATAGATTGCTGTTTGACCACATAGTTAGGATGGAAGGGCTGGCAGCAGTTTGTCCTGGTGATGAGCAAATTGAGGCATTCAAAACCGTCATAGCCAACATTAAAGTCAGCAAGGCATACATCACTTGCCTGGTCAGCACACCTGACTGCAAGTGCGGAAGCCATGCCATCCAGGGACTCCAAACGGCCTTTGGTCTCTACACCAATGTTAAGACCCTCTGCCAGTAAGTGAAACCTTTTCATGCTTTTACAAACAGAAAATAATATGCTACCGCTATCAAACTTCAAAAGATTGTTCACCATCACAAGAACTACTATCTTGCGATAGGACATACTTGACACTTTATCTATTGGATGTTCAATACAGAAATAAGGGGGGTACGGACAACTTCCCCATAGGGTGATTACCCCATAGGACTATTCCCCCCTGGAAGATTGTCCCCTGGATGACTGCCCCACAATAAAACTGCCAAACGGGGCAATTCCCCCATGGTTATTAAAAATCTCTAAAAAGTGTTTTTACTGTTCTTTTTTTATATTATAAAATTATTTGATGTTTTTGAAGGCTAAATGCCATATAATTTTATGTGTGCTGACTAATATATTGTATTTGTATATCCAATTTTACCTAATGCTCCTAACTACCCCCATGGTAATAAAAATCCCTAAAAAAAGAGTTTTTGAATGCTAAAAGGTCAAATAATTTGCTTTATTTTTTTCCTTGATGCTTACTATTGGAGCCGTCTGATCTGGGTCTAACCTGTTAGCAGATTCCTCAAAATGTAGGGAAAGGGTTAATCCAAATAAAGGTTGATAAAGACATTGTACAACTTCAAAAAGCATTAAGTTGCACAAAAGCATTAACATGCACAATTAGTATAAATAATTATAAGCAGTAATAATAAATGTGCAAATTGTTAACTTATAATTGATTAATTTGGACAGGTTTGTAAAATGATAATCTGCATTAAAGGTTGAATAGAAGGTGTTAATAATTAACACTTCAACACTGTACCACAGTAATCCCTATGTTAGATTTCTTTAATTGTCAACATTTCCAAACAGGGTAGACCCAGATTATATAGCTTTAGGTGGTCATACAATTTATGCTTATAAATACAATATATGCCATATGTGCTGGTATAATGTATTACATTATCTTACAATGATGTGCTTTACCTAATGAATATTTATTGTCATTGAGCAAACAGAACAGAAACTGATCAGAAAGCTTTGTCATGAATATTCATTAATATAATATTAAAAATAATATAATATTATTATGAAATATTATAATAAAATGCATTGAGTGTATGCAAGAAAATAAAATCGATTAACTTTTATTTATTGTTGTTGATATTTCTATACAGTGTCCCAAAATGAATCTGAATCTCAATTTATTACTCTTTTAATTTGGACATACAAACCAGAGTGTAGCTCCTATTAACCCTTATAGCAGTGACCTGTCACCATTTTCTCTTACTTTCGTTTTGTGTACGCTTTTGAGAGACTAATGACTGATCATACAGCTTGCATTGTGATGAGACGCTATCTTAATCAGTGCCTAATCAGGATCCAAACTGTTAGCAAATACCAGTTAGGTTGCACTTAGCAGGCAAAGGGATTAAAGAATTATTAATTCTTCATTTAAGTTGTACAAAAATTTTCTTAGTGTGTACTTTCTAATGGGGATTATGTCCTTTCTTTAGGTTTACATGTCCAAATACAATACATACAACAGTTCCAATTGGTCTACACAGCCTTCTACTAATTTATTTTCATCATATAATTTATTAAATTTTACTTATATATTATTTTTTTACAATTTTTTTTTATATATTTTTTAAATTGAGGGGGAGTCACCCTATGGGGCAATAATCCTAAAGGGTTATTATCCTAAGGGGCAATTGGCCATAGGGGAATCATCCTATGGGGGAATCACCCTATGGGGGAATCACCCTACACTCGAAATAAGGACCATATTGACCCTTTCAATGCTGAGCTTTCAATTGGACTATCCAAAAATCCAAACAGGTCAAGCTTATGGTGAATATTTAGGGATTTTTCCAAAGAAAAGGGTAATATGACAAACAGTGCAGACCCTGATGAGAGGGCTCCTCTAGGCTCATCAGGGTCTACACTGTTTACAAATGACATTAGTGACTCGTGCCCCGCACAGTAAGGGTTAATATTATTTAGTTTAATTGTCATAATTGTATTATGACATGGGATTATAGTTATCCCATAGCAGAAACTGCAGAGTCAATTCTATATCGTTCTACCAGCAAACATAGCATCTGTTTGCAAAGGTTTCCAAAAGCAACTGTATCGGATGTTATAATGACAAGTGCTGTAGAACTTGTCCTGTCAGCAACCATTCATTTACTACATGATGGCTAAAATGGAAAACCCCACGACAATTACATCTTTACCTTTTATTAACAAAATATGAAGATCTAAATTTACCTTCATTAACATGAAGAGTGTGGCAGTTGTGGTTCTGAATGCAGCGAAAAAAACCCGCAGAGATGTAAATTTTAACTCCTAAAAGGAACTAGCTGCGACTCCCCAAACACTCTCCAGAAGGGCCCAATCCCTCTCCGACATCAGGCCTGAGGTCCAATCCCCATGGCCAAGCCTTTATTATTGAACATAGTAGTCTTACGAAGCAGATGATCACTTAATGCAGGCAAAGTAATGTGGGAAAGCTCCTATTACTTTTGACCTGCATTAAGCTTCCATCTGCCTGATGGTCGCTTAAGACAGGTTCTACTGTGTATATTTGGAATAGTATTGTATTGTTCTGAATAATAAATACATCCTAATGGAAGTTGATGAATGGAGGCTGTTGAAATCTTGAATAATTCTGGTATAAAGAAATGAACAAGTAATTCTGTAGTTTCTGTATTATATATAAATTACCTCCAAATCACATATAACAGTTGCAAAATTTCGTCGAACAATCAATACATGTTTATCCATATACAATCTCCAGTCTGTAAATCAAAACCAAGATTGGTATGAACAGTATGCAGAATTAGAAATGCACTAATTGGTACGAACAGTATGCAGAATTAGAAATGCACTAAGTGTCATTGTATTAGTTTTGGATTTCTGAGCACACAGGAATAGTGGCAGATGCCACCTAGAAATACATTTTCCCAGCTGCTATTAATGCTGTTCTGACGTAAATCACAAATTGCAAAACTTCCTGACTCAAAGTCTAAACTTATAGAACTGTTAATATAGAAAGATACATGTAGATTGAGCACACCCCTTAATGAAAGGGTTAACAAACCTGTGACACAATAAGCTCATATAGTGCTGAATAATGGTTATGGATGTGTATGGGTATGTGTCTGTATGGGAATGTGTATGGGCCTGTACTGGCATAGGTGTAATTAATGTCGAACATTCTCAATTCAAAATGACTGTCGCTAAGTCTACGTAATTCACAATACTTCTTTACAAAAACGTTTGGATTGGCGGGGTTTGATTTAATTGGTGAAACCGAGTATGCTAAAGATTAACCCTTCTCTTGCTGAATTTTAAAATACATTTCTCCTTCTTTACCCATGCCCTGTTGTACAATAACATATATCCTCACTGTGTACAAGTATTTTGCTGTGCAATCACTGCTGTGGAGTGCACTGGTTGCACAATCAACTTGTAAATAGTGCAGACCCAGATGAGAAAGCTCCTGCAGGAGCTGTCTCATCTGTTTCTTCACTATTTACATGTAGGTCCCTTCTTGAAACCATTGTGATAAATAGAGCATTTGTTGCAAAGGAGCAAATGCTCCATTTATCACAATGGTGTAAAAACTACGTCATTCTTAAATTTTCCTTTTCTCTAGAAAATGCTCCTTTTTTTGGTAGATTTATTCGTAGAGGTTGGCTCTAAAAATAGCCTATGAGGGAATGTGCATAGTGTAGAAATTTAATTTAGGTCTGCCCTGTTTGCTTATTGATTTGTAACTGATCTGATTGTCTTCTGGCCTGGCAAATATTTGCATTATTAGCTGCAAACTTTAATGTTGGTTATTACTTCTTTACAACTCATGCACATCTTATGAAACTTCAAACTTGTTTACTGTCAAAAAGAAAATAATGGAACAATGGCCCCCACATGCAGTGCTCTTGTTTTGGATTTAACCCTTTCCTCCATAAAAACACCTTCCTACGCCTCTGTAAAAGTCACTTTATGAAACCATTGTGATAAATAGAGCATTAATTTTGCTCATATAGGAGCAAATGCTCTATTTATCACAATGGTTTCAAACTACAAAATTCTAAAATTTTCCTTTTCTCTAGTTAATGCTCCTTTTCGTTAGATTTATTCAAAATGGTTGGATCTAAAAATAGCCTATGTGGGACAAGGGTTAAGCACAGTACAGAAATATGGATATTTATAATAGATGGAGTCTTACATGAATATTCATGAGGTAAAGGATTAAAACCCTGGCATTAGGTGTGTTTTGAGGTACTGCATAATTCATGCACTGTTCTGTTCTCAGGCATGTGCGAGGAATCTGGAAGTTGTCACAGGACATTGACTGGGACAAGTGTGATGATGAGGAGCAGGCAATGTTTGAAACAGAACTCATGGTTGCCAAGTCAAGGATTTCCGGTATCTGCACAGATTATGGTATGTTGTGTATTTTACACTACCAGTATGTATATTTTAACCGTTTCCTTCTTACAGACACTTTTTGCACGCCTTTGCAAACAGAGATCCAGATCAGACAGCTCCTTGCAGTATACCGTACTTAAGTTATAGGCCAAAACTTCTTGTGCCCAGTTGCTATTATAACAATTAATCTAATGAATATTCATGATGTCACTATTTCTTTCATGAATATTCATGGAGTAAAGGGTTAAACTGTGTCTTTAGGAGTAGTTTGACCATGCAGGGTCTGCACTAATTGCCTAATTTTGTGTAGCCATGAGTAGTTTGATCAGGGTCTGCCCTAAATGCCTAATTTTTGTGTAGCCATGAGTAGTTTGATCAGGGTCTGCCCTAAATGCCTAATTTTTGTGTAGGTATGAGTAGTTTGATCAGGGTCTGCCCTAAATGCCTAATTTTGTGTAGCCATGAGTAGTTTGACCAGGGTCTGCACTAAATGCCTAATTTTGTGTAAATAAAAAAGTAAAAAGTACCTAGTTATAGTCTACTTTCAGTCCGAATGACCGCTCAGCCAACTGTACATTTAGTACAGCCATGATTAGTTTGATCAGGGTCTGCACTAAATGCCTAATTGTGTGTAGCCATGAGTAGTTTGATTAGGGTCATCCCTAAATGCCTAAGTGTGTGTAGCCATGAGTAGTTTTATCAGGGTCAACCCTAAATGCCTAATTGTGTGTAGCCATGAGTAGTTTGACCAGGGTCTGCACTAAATGCCTAATTTTGTGTAGCCATGAGTAGTTTGATCAGGGTCTGCTCTAAATACTATCTTTAGAACAACCTCTTTGAATACATCTACTGAAAAAGAGCATTTACTAGGGGAAATGATTTTATTTTTAGGATTGTATATTTTAATGCCCCCCAGCGGCTTGCATACATTAATCGCATTGTCCGTCCTTCCGTCCGTCCCAAATTTTGTGTCCCTTCCGTAACCTTTTTTATCTGTAAATGGGTTTCAAAATAACTCGGCACAAAGGTTCACCATACAAAGACGATGTGTCGCATTTAACTCCCTGGTCCATGGGTCAAAGGTCAAGGTTATCCTTCAGGGTCAAAGGTCGGGGCATAAGTGTTTCACAAACACACTCTTTTTAAACCAATGTGATATATAGAGCATTTGCTCTTATATATCAAATGCTTTATTTATCACAATGGTTTCAAAATGTTACAGAGGTGTCAAAAGGTATCAGTATGAGGAAAGCTTAACCCTTTCCCTGTCCTACATTTATTCCAAATTTCATTACCTACTGAATATTCATGGACAAAATAGTTATAATGAAATATGGAAGTTGCAATATTGTAGATATTTTAGACAGCAAAGAAACAGATCTATCAAATTCTATTAGCAAACAGAGTAGACCCTGATCAGACGGCTCCTCTAGGAGCCGTCTGATCTGGGTCTACTCTGTTTGCAAATGCGTGAAAACACGTTTATATGAGGGAAGCTTAAAAACCCATTGATAACTATGAGCAGAGCTCTAGATAAGATGAGTACATTAAAACATTTTCTAGAATAAATTCTGTATTTCTCCACCAAATCCTATACTCTGACAACTCTTTAGAATCGTCTTGATAAAGGCATGTGTTATTTTACCCGTGATACTTGTTTATACTGCTGCATATTCATGTTTTAGACATGACTTGCCAGGACATAAATTACAAGAATGTGGACTGCAGAGGCTCTATGCAATGTGATATGGACACGTCATGTCCAGATAACTACACATGCTGCAACTTCCACCAGTGTGATACGCCTGTGTGTGTACCCAAGATGGAGGACAAGCCGGATGAACCAGGTACCAGCACCCATTACTCCATTCATGTGGGATATAAAAGCATCATGAATATTTATTAGCTGAATATTTCTAATGTAAAAATTTCAAGACAATTTTCCTCTTTGTAGAATCAGGTCTATATCATGTCATAAGCAAACAGAGCAGACCCAAAGCAGATGGTTCACACAGGAGCCATCTGATCTGGGGTCTACTCTGTTTGTAAACGCATAGAAAGGCATTACAGTAAAACCTCTCTATAATGGCCACTAAATTACATTAAGTATTTTGTGTTATTGAATACCTTACTATAAATAGTAACAAAGTTGCCGTAGAAAACTGTCATTACGGAGTCATGTGACCAATCCATAATGGCATAGTAGGCCGATTATCCATAATAGGCCCAAAATCTTTTTCATGTGCAATACGTTGATGTTAGCAACATAGATCTAGATCTATTCAAACATTGCCGGAGAAAGGGTTTTGACGTCGTCGTAAAATCCTTTTCTAGAACTGGACAATCTTAAAGTTTATACAGTCGTAAAGTTCTATAAAAAAATCAATTTCTTTGTTTGTATTGATCGGTAGACTACTACCTGACATTGTTTATGTTATTCAAAAATGACAGTTATATGACATCATTATTTGACGTCATTCATCAGGAGTTCTAAAACAAATTCTATAAGTTAAACAATGAAGTCAAATGTAAAGTCCTTGTTAGCATAACGTTGGACTACACATTTTTCGGTGGGGGTTCGAATCCCCATGAAGGCATTTCTTCCTCTTTTCTTAAAAAACAATAACCCGACCATTGAAATTACCCGATGTTGCTCTATAGATCTATTTAGAACCGTGTTTTGTTGGGATGGTAGATCTAGATTATGTTGAGATGATAGATGGCATTTAGTAAAATTTGGAAGATATTCAATAGAAAGGTCAAAATTTGGCCTATGTGTGCCTTCTTGCCATAATGGCACACCTGGTTTCATTTTGTTTTTAGGATTATCTTTTCTTTTATGCCCCCCAATGGTGGACATATAGTAATCGCATTGTCCGTCCTTCCGTCGGTCCGTCATGGGGATTCAAACTCCCGCCGAAAAATGTGTCTGACGTTACGCTAACAAGGACTTTACATTTGACTTCATTGTTTAACTTATATGACAACATTGTCGTATCTTTCTGTGTTCATAAGCCTGCTTCCATAGGAGCAAATGCTCTATTTATCACAATGGATTCACAAAATGACTTTTACAGAGTTGTCAAAGGTCATCAATATGAGGGAATGCGTTAACCAATTCCTTCATTAGCTATTTTAAGACCCCACCTCTTTGAATAAATCTCCTTAAAAGAGCATTTACAAGACAAAAAGGGAATTTTAGAATTGTGTAGTTTTGAAACTATTGTGATGAATAGAACATTTGCTCCTATGGATTCAGGCATATGAACAATGTCAAAGCTGGTGTATCTGCAGAATTTTTAAGAGATCATGGCTGCTTACATATTATTAACAGATTAATTTATCAATATTCATATAAGAGACAATATATAGAGGATCTTGCATGAGTGTTCATTACAAATTGTTTTTATGAAACAAAGTTTACTATAATAATATGACACAAGCTTTAGCGAGTGTCATATTCATTATGGTAAACGAGTTTCATGAAAACAATTTGTAATGAACACGAATGTAAGATTCTTTTTATCACATAAGCCTTAAAATTGCCATAGGAAATGAAACGGGTTATAGCTGACGGTTTTTTCGGCTATTGCTATACAAACAGACAACGGATGACGCACACGGAGCAATATGAATGGCTAACGCTGAAATGAGTGCTATGATTGGCTGAAGATTGCTAATTTGCATTAAACATGCACAAGGGTATTTCTGCGATTTACAGCACCCTGTTACGGCACCCCCACAAGGCAGATTATGTGATAATAACCCTTTACTTCATGATTTATATTTTATACTTGCACACAAACACAAACATGCAACCACTGCATAAATTATAGAATCAAATCTGTATTATTCCATAAGTAAACAGAGCAGACATTGATCAGATTGTTCCTACAGAAGCCATTTGATTTTGGTCTACACTGTTTACAAAGGTATGAAAAGGCTTATTTATGGGGTAAAGGGTTAAGATATTGTTCATTTGGTCTCAAGATAAAACTATAGTTATATTGTAGAAATGATAGGACTGAGCCACTAGATTAAGAGGTGTCTTTTGGGATTTGCAAATAGTGCTGGTACAGTACAACCGCTCTGATGTGACCACCAAAAAGGGTCTAATACGAATTGCAGAGGCAGGTGGTAGCTTGATGTAGGATGAAAATTATGCAGAAAGCTTTCTGCATTACATTTTTGTACTTTCATCCAGTATTAAGCAACCACCTGCTTTAAACAATGCCAATGTCTATTCATTAACCCATTCCCTCATATTTACGCCTTTTGACGCCTCTGCATAAGTCATCTGTTGAAACCATTGTGATAAATAGAGCATTTGCTCCTGTAGGAGCAAATGCTCTATTTATCACAATGGTTTCAGACTAAAAATTTCTTAAATTTTCCTTTTCTCTAGTTAATGCTCCTTTTTGGTAGGTATATTCAGAGAGGTTGGGTCTTAAAATAGCCTATGAAGTAATGGGTTAAGTGGACGCATTAGAGGGTTTTACTGTACATCACATCTGGCATACTTAACAAGTTACTTCTGAATTTAGCTAATGTGAAGTAAGCAATGTAGATGTGGATCACATGAAAGAAATAATGACTTCATGAATATAATTAGATGAATTGGTTTAATGGCCTTTGAAACAGATTTATATTTTGCCAAACACTGAGTAGCCACCTGCCGAAAAATCTAAACTAAAAGTGCTGTCTAGACGGGTTTAACTGTAACCAACAGTTGGTCAGATTTAGATTCTTTTTCAGATGTGTGTCCCCCTGATGAACCACAGGTGTTTTGCTTCGCAAATCCATGTGATTTTGCAACCTGTGAAGCCTTCCCTAATGCAAGTTGCAGGTAAAGTCAAACAAATGAACATCATTGAATGTGTCTGATCAAATGTAAAATCATTCACTTCTTTTGATCTTATCAGAATAAGTTAAATTCGTTTGTACTATAGGTGGGAGTATACAGTAACAAGTAAATAATCATAATGTAATATCTTTTTACCTAATTTATACTTTATACAATAGCCTCCGAATCTTTGATCAAATTTACTCAATCCTCTGAGTGAACTCAACCCGTAAACATTTTGAAGGAGTAGCAGACATGATAGCGTTGAGCGTTTACATCAAACTGACTGATTGATATTATTCATCTATCATTATTTTTCATAAACAAAAGGCCTGCTACTGCAGAATCACTCAGACTTATTTTTCTCACCTCGGACAATGTCAGTGAACTGAAGCATCAGTATTACGTATTGTGGACAGAATACTGTTGAAACAGACAATTGACAAGCACTGTAGATTCTGATTAGATGCTAATGTTTTAATCCTTTCCGCCGTAGGCTATTTTTAGACCCAACCTCTTTGAATGAATCTACCCAAAAGTAGCATGTACTAGAGAAAAGTAAAAAAGGCTCAAATCTGACCAATCAAAAACTTGAGAACGAAAAGCATGGAACCAGATTCTACAGTTTATGTCATGGTAAAAAATGCCCATGTTGATGGTGCCATTATACAACTTTGACTATTAAATATTCATACATTTATTAATCCCCCGCCACGGAGTGGGAGGGGATTATAGAAATGGCCTCTGACTGTCCATCTGTCTGTCCGTCCATCTGTCTGTCTGTCCTAAACAATTTCGTGTCCGCTCCGTATCTCCTATACCCCTGGAAAGATTTTCATGAAACTTGTCACAAATGTTAACCAAGTTGAGCCGATGTGCAGAAAGCATGTTACAGTCATGTCAAATCAAGGTCAAGGTCACATTTAAAGGTCAAATGCAATGTCTCAATTTAGGCGGCTGCGGGGATTTAGCCGTCCTTTGGACTGCCTTGTTATTTTATGATGAAAAGTCATAAGAGTAATCCTGTGTAATACAGAAGCTAGCCATCGGGCAAAAATATCAGTCTTAACCCATTCCTGCATATTGATGCCTTTTGGCGCTTCTGTCAAAGTCACTTTGTGAAACCATTGCTATTTATCAGAATGGTTTCAAAACAACACAATTCTAAAACCTTCCATTTCTCTAGTAAATGCTACTTTTTGGTAGATTTGAAAAAGCTTAATTATTTATATCTGAATGATATGCATTAACCTTTACTCCTAAATATGCCTTTCTACGTCTTTGCAAACAGAGTAGAGCCAGATCAGAGGGGTACTATAAGAGTCGTCTGATCAGGGTCTTCTTTGCTAATGAAATAATATAGATATGTATCAGCAGTATCTACCATGGCCAACAATAATATAGATATGTATCAGCAGTATCTACCATGGCCAACAATAATATAGATATGTATCAGCAGTATCTACCATAGCCAACAATAATATAGATATGTATCAGCAGTATCTACCATAGCCAACAATAATATAGATATGTATCAGCAGTATCTACCATGGCCAACAATAATATAGATATGTATCAGCAGTATCTACCATGGCCAACAATAATATAGATATGTATCAGCAGTATCTACCATAGCCAACAATAATATAGATATGTATCAGCAGTATCTACCATAGCCAACAATAATATAGATATGTATCAGCAGTATCTACCATGGCCAACAATAATATAGATATGTATCAGCAGTATCTACCATGGCCAACAATAATATAGATATGTATCAGCAGTATCTACCATAGCCAACAATAATATAGATATGTATCAGCAGTATCTACCATAGCCAACAATAATATAGATATGTATCAGCAGTATCTACCATAGCCAACAATAATATAGATATGTATCAGCAGTATCTACCATAGCCAACAATAATAAAGATATGTATCAGCAGTATCTACCATAGCCAACAATAATAAAGATATGTATCAGCAGTATCTACCATAGCCAACAATAATATAGATATGTATCAGCAGTATCTACCATAGCCAACAATAATATAGATATGTATCAGCAGTATCTACCATAGCCAACAATAATAAAGATATGTATCAGCAGTATCTACCATAGCCAACAATAATATAGATATGTATCAGCAGTATCTACCATAGCCAACAATAATAAAGATATGTATCAGCAGTATCTACCATAGCCAACAATAATATAGATATGTATCAGCAGTATCTACCATAGCCAACAATAATAGCCAACAATAATAAAGATATGTATCAGCAGTATCTACCATAGCCAACAATAATATAGATATGTATCAGCAGTATCTACCATAGCCAACAATAATATAGATATGTATCAGCAGTATCTACCATGGCCAACATTTCCAGTGTTCATGTGCCATTATAAAACAATGATCTAATCAATATTCATGATGTCATTATTTCTGATATGAATATTCATGATGGAAAGTGTTTACTTCCAGTATGACCACCTGTGGCTCCTGTGATGCAGTGTTCGAATTTGAAGGACAAGATGTGACATCAATGTGTGATGTTGATTCAGGTAAGTAAATGCCTTTGCACACAGAGTAGACCCAGATCAGATCTGTTAACCCTTTTTCTCATATAAATGCTTTTTCATGCCTTCACAACAAGGTCAGACGTTTTCTATAGGACCTAACAGTTTGTGTATGAAAGTTTCTATAGGGCCTTACAGTTTGCGTATGAAATTATACAGGACAGCAAAACAAATGCCTTGAAAATTTTACATTATAAAGATTATTTTAATGAATATTCATAAAGTGGCAAGGTAATGCATGAATGTTCATAAGGGAAAGGGTGAACGCATTGTGGGACTGTATCTAACAATTTTATTTTAACTTGACAGTTTTGCCACCAAAGTAGACTGGCATCTACATGTATCTCTTTCAGGAACTGTCTGATCAGGATCTCAGATGTTACAGATCTCTGTCTGTACATTTTGGTTTATTGCCTTATTTTCTTATTTAATTACAATAATTGATTTAACCCTTTCCTCCATACATACGCCTTTCTACGTCTCTGTAAAAATAACCTATTGAAACCATTGTGATAAAAAGAGCATTTGCTCCTATAGGAGCAAATGCTCTATTTATCACAATGGTTTCAAATTACAAAATTACATGTACAAAATTCTAAAAAAAATCCTTTTCTCTAGTTAATGCTCCTTTTTGGTAGATTTAATCAAAGTGGTTGGATCTTAGAAAATAGCCTATAATGGAATGGGTTAACCCTTTCCCTGTTCTATGTTTATTCCGAATTTCAATACCTGAATTTTCATCGGCAAAATAGTTATAATAAAATATGGAAATATGGAAGGTGGAAAACTGTAGCCATTTTAGAAATTAAAGATACAGATCTATCAAATTCCATTAGCAAACAGAGAAGACCCTGTTCAAACGGCTCTTTTCAGAGCTGTCTGATCTGGGTCTACTCTACCGTGTTTGCAAATGTGTGCAATGGTGTTTTTATGAGGGAATGGAAACTTTAACCCTTTCCTCCATAAATACACCTTTCTACACCTCTGTAAAAGTCACCTGTTGAAACCATTGTGATAAATAGAGCATTTGCTCCTACAGGAGCAAATGCTCTATTTATCACAATGGTTTCAGACTACAAAATTCTAAAAAAAAATCCTTTTCTCTATTTAATGCTCCTTTTCGGTAGATTATTCAACGTGGGGTAAACTCTTTCTGGCAGATGAGTGGTCATCTATTAGGTGTCCAATGCAAATAGTTTAGATCCAGATCAGATGCCGAGTGACTCCGATACTCTCACTGTGTTGTTGAAAGGAAATGAAAGATAAATAAAGTGCCGTCAAATCTCGATACTACAAACTCTCAAATACGTATCATTATTGATCTTTAAGACAGGTGGCAGCTTAATGCTGGGTGATAGTCATATAGAAAGCACCTCTAGGAGCTTTCTGCATGACTTTCATTCTGCATTAAACAGCCACCTGGCTACAAAGACATAAATTCTTCATTACTTAAACATTTGGTAGTATTGAATTTTTACTGTATGACAACTGAAGATGATGACAAATGCTTGCTCAGCAGGTTAAAGGTCAAAAGCTCTAACAAGTCAATAGCTATAACAGGTTAAAGGTCAATAGCTGTAATGGGTTAAAGGTCAATAGCATTTATAGGTTAAAGGTCAATAGCTATAACAAGTTAAAGGTCAATAGCTATAATAGGCTAAATGTCAATAGCTAAATTTGGTGGAGCTCATAAAGTAAAGGATTAATCCTGCTCTTCATACATATTTAAACGCTTTTTCATGCCTTTGCAAACAGAGTAGACCCAGATCAGATGGCTCCTGTAGGAGTCATCTGGGTCCATGCTTATAAAACTTTTAGTTGAGTCTGAGTACGTTCTCAAGCTTTTGATTGGTCAGATTTGAGCCTCTGGCTCAAATCTGACCAATCAAAAGCTTGAGAACTCAAATCTGACCAATCAAAAGCTTGAGAACGAAACTCAGACTCAACTAAAAGCTTTATAAGCATGGACCCTGATCAGAGTCTGCTCTGTTTGCTTATGAAGTTTTCTTGAATGTAACCCTTATGTTTCTACCAGTACCTAACAATTCTGTGTACTTTGATGCCATTACAAAAAAATTCAGCTAATCAATATTCATGACGTCATCATTTCTTACATGAATATTCAACAAGGAAATGGTTACTTATTTGACTTGATATATTTTGTTTGTATTGTGGTTGTATTATGTTTGTATTGTGTTGGCATTGCAGAAGATCCTGTGTGCTCATTACCATTAATTGAAAATGACGAAAATGTAGATGATTGTGAAGCTATACATACCTCGGAGCAGTTCTTCTACAACAGCACAAGTGAGAAGTGTGAAGAATACACCTTTAGCTCCTGCTCTGCTCTTCTCCAAGACAACACAGATGAGAACAGATTTGACAGTTGGTGGGAATGCCAAAGAACATGTAAGATTAGAACAAATTAACTGAAACAACTGTTAAACCTTTACTGCTCGAATATTCATGAAAGAAATTATGACATCATGCACATTAAATAGATTAATTTTTAAAATTGGGAAACTCAAAAGTTTCGCCAAAGCTGAAACTCTAGATTCATATCTATATTATTTCATAAGCAAACAGAGCAGACCCTGATCAGACAGCTGTTATAGGAGCCATCTGGTATGTGTCTACTCTATTTACAAAGGCGTAGAAAGGCATATTTATGGAGTAAAGGTTTAACCCTTTCCTCCATGAATATGCCTTTCTGTGCCTCTGTAAAAGTCACTTTTTGAAACCATTGTGATAAATAGAGCATTTGCTCATAAGGAACAAAACCTATATCTATCACAATGGTTTCAGAACTGCAAAATTCTAAAATTTTCCTTTTCTCTATTTAATGCTCCTTTGCGGTAGATTTATTCAAAGAGGTTGGATCTAAAAATAGCCTTTGAGGGAATGGGTTAAACCGTAATCTCATGAATCTATGACTTCACAATTACTCATTCCCAATTTTTTAAATGGTAACTAAACAGTGGAATTTTTGCCATGACAGAAACTTGAGTCAGTTCTATACAGTTAGGAAGTGAACAGAGCTGACCATAATCAGACAGCTCTTATATTTCAAAGGCATAAAGAAGATGTCTATATACAGTGAAACCTCTCTATAACGACCAATAAATTACATCAATTATTTTGTGTTAAATGCATGTGGCTTCTTAAACCAAGGTGAAAGTAAAACAGAATGCTCCTATGGGAGCATTCTGTTTTACATTCATCTTGCTTTAAGCAGCCACCTGCTCTAAATACCAAATAATTAACACAATTTAGTGGTCGTTATAGAGAGGTTTTAATGTATATATATTATGTGGTGAAGGGTTAATTTTTATTTTGCTGATTCCAACCAGACTTACAAATGTAAACAGTCTGGATCCAGATGAGATGTGGAACACAGGTTTCATAGTGCTAAAGTATGTTGAATGCGAACAGGTCCTGTAGTGCTAAAGTATGTTGAATGCGAACAGGTCCTGTAGTGCCAAAGTATGTTGAACATAAGGGAACTGTACAAGCACTGATTCACAGTACTTTATAGATTTCATGATGTTATAACTTCTTACATGCGTGAGCACTAATGATGAATAAAACAACTAAAACCCTATATAGTAGCCGTTAACCCTTTCGCCTCGAAATTTTACATTTGTTGTCTGCAATCCAATTTTGTTAAATCATTCCGTAAAATAAGGAAACAAGATAAATGATTGCAAATTTGAAAGGAATAAAGCACAGATATGAAAATAGAGTTTGTGACAAAAAGTTTGAAAAGGTGGCCTCTGATCTGGGACTGCACTATTTGTCATGGTGCATTTTTGCGACATTGGCAGTGAAAGGGTTAAATAAAGAAATTGATATAAGTACAAAAATACAGATGGTGGATTAATGTGGACTGAAAGCAATGCACATAGATCCCCTTGTAGCTCTCTGCCTTACGTTCAGTCTGCATTAAGCAACCACATGTGTTAACCTTTTCCCTCATACAAATGCTTTTTCATATGTTTGCAAACAGAATAGACACAGATCAGACAGCTCCTGTAGTAGTCTTCTGATCTTGCTCTTTTTGCTAAAAGTATGATATGATAGTAGATCTGGGTCCATACTTATAAAACTTTTAGTTGAGTCTGAGTTCGTTCTCAAGTTTTTGATTGGTCTGATTTGAGCCTTTGGCTCAAATCTGACCAATCAAAAGCTTGAGAACTCAAATCTGACCAATCAAAAGCTTGAGAACGAGACTCAGACTCAACTAAAAGTTTTATAAGCATGGACCCTGACTACATGTAGTTTCTTCCAATACCAAAACATGATGTGTTCATGTGCCATTATAAATAATCAGCTTATACATATTCATGATGTTATTGTCTCTTGCTTTAGTGTTAGTGGCACCATAAAGCTTGTTTCCCTGTATTTACAGGTAAGCCTGGCTGTTTTGGGGAGCTAGCTGCAGGAAAGTGCAATCTAAAAACCCCTGCCTGGCATTACAATGAGGAAGAAGACCGCTGTGAGGAATTTACGTACCGCGGTTGCTCTGGAAAAACGCCTTGGACCAGCAAGGAAAAATGCCTTGGATCTTGTTCATATGGTGAGAAGCTGAATTCAGCTTTAACTATTGACTGCATGAAAATGTATTTTAGCATTTTGCAAACAGAGTAGACTGAGATCAAAATGCCCCTGGAGCTGTTTGATCAGAGAATGATCTGTTTCCTGGGTCGATTCATTCAAAGAGGTTGGGTCTAAAAATAGCCTATGGACGAAAGGGGTAAGGAAAACCAGTTCAAATCTTACTTTAGAACACGTCCATATTCCACATAGAGGGTGCACAGCAAACAAAATAGTTCGTGGAATATGCCATTGGCAGTGATGGGTTCAGCAAACAGTGCAGACCTTGATCAGTAGGCTCATTCATGAACTACAATGCCAGACAGGTATTATATATATTAGCAGACATATGCTATATATTAGCAACTTATATACATGTATTAGCAGACTTATATACTAGCAGGCAGATGTTATATTAGCAGGCAGATGTTATATATTAGCAGACAGATGCTATAGAGTAGCAGACATGCTATAGAATAGCAGACAGATGTTATATATTAGCAGACAAATGTTATATATTAGCAGACAAATGTTATTTATTAGCAGACAGATATTATATATTAGCAGACAAATGTTATATACTAGCAGACATGCTATAGAATAGCAGACAGATGTTATATATTAGCAGACAAATGTTATATATTAGCAGACAAATGTTATTTATTAGCAGACAGATATTATATATTAGCAGCAATTAACCTAATGTACATGTACATGTAGTTGTATTTTTTCCTATAAATAACATAATGAACTCAGGAATATTTGACACTTCACCTGATAGAAGCGGCTTTTAGCGTGTTTGATTTATTCCTACGCTGAAGAAAATAGTTCAAATTCATACAGTCATGAACATATTGCATAATAAATATTTTCTATATCCTAGTAGGTGGTAGCTTAAAGCAGGCTGAAAGTAAAGCAGAATGCGCCTTAAGGCGCATTCTGCTTTACTTTCAACCTGCTTTAAGTGGTCATATGTCTTCAAAACTAGAAACAGGCTATTGGGTAAAGGGTTAACCCATTCCCTGTTCTATGTTTATTCCAAATTTCAATACCTACTGAATGTTCATAGACAAAACAGTTATAATGAAATATGGAAACTGGAACTGTGTAGCCATTTTAATAAGTGAAGAAACAGATCTGTCAAATTCTATTATCTGATAGAGCAGACCCTGATCAGACAGCTCCTATAAGAGACACCTGATCTGGGTTTATTCTTTTTGCAAATGTATGAAAATGCATTTATAGGAAGGAAATGGTTAAATATTCTCAACATTGTGAATATTAAAGTACAGTTCAAGTCTGAATTTTGGATGCAAACAACTTTTTTTAAAGAGTTGGGAGGCATACCGGTATGCTGTCACTGTGTTGGTCCTTCTAGGCAAACGTCTGTTGACACAGACAGATGTCCCTTTTTGGCAGGCTTCTGTTGATATAGTAATAGCCTCGTTTGATAGGCATCTGTAGATAGGGTGATGCCTGATATTGGCAGGCATCTTTTGATAGGGTGAGGCCTCATTTTAGCATTCATTTGCTTAATGTGGAGGCATTGTAGTTCCTAATCAGTTCTTTTCTTTTGCCTTAGATGTGGAGGAAAAGTGTAACCAGGACCTTGATGATATCCGTAATGACTTGATGAAAGGCAGAGCTCCAGTTCAGTTTCTCAATCCCCAGGCAGCATGCCGGTAAGCTTGTGATGGTTTCAGTAAAGATAGGTAATGAAAACAGTCTTCAAACATAGAATTCACTGGCATCATTGGAAAAACAGTTTCTAAGCATAGAATTCACAGAATCCATCATGGAAAAAGTTCTAAAAAAATACTGGGTCCATGCTTATAAAGCTTTTAGTTGAGTCGGAGATCGTTCTCAAGCTTTTGATTGGTAAAGGCTCAAATCTGACCAATCAAAAGCTTGAGAACTCAAATCTGACCAATCAAAAGCTTTATAAGCATGGACCCTTAATATCATAGGAACATTTTCAAATAGACTTGTATCATAGAAAACAAGTTTTCAGGCATAACCCTTTCCCTCATACAAACATGTTTTCTAGCATCTGCAAACAGAGTAGACCCAGATCAGACGGCTCTAATAGGAGCCGTTTGATCAGGGTCAGCTCTGTTTGCTAATAGAATTTGATAGAGCTGTTCCACCTTCAATATTTCATGAAAACTATTTTGTCCATGAATATTCAGTGAGTATTTAAATTTGGAGTAAACATAGAACAGGGAATGGGATAAAACCTAGTATCAATCAAAGGAAAACAGGTTTTTCCAACAGAGAAATTCAGTATATCAAAGCAAAACATATTTCAAAAATAAAGTTACCCCAGCATCAGTCTTTAAGAACATAGAACTTGGAATATATTCTCATTTTAACTCGACATACCCATGTATTGACGCCTTTCGACACATCTGTAAAAGTCACTTTCTGAAACCATTGTGATAAATAGAGCATTTGCTCCATAGGAGCAAATGCTCTATTTATCACAATGGTTTCAAAATTTTAAAAGTTTCGTTTTCTCTAATAAATGCTCCTTTTTGGTACATTTATTCAAAGAGGTTTGACTATAAATAGCCTATGAGGTAATTTGTTAAACTTCTGAGTGATGATTATTTATCTCAGCAGACATAAATTCCTGTGGCAGTTGTGTATTTACCTGATGTAAATAATTTCCTCTTGTTTAACACATTGGCAAACAGAGTAGACTCCTCATGTGGGAGTGGAATAATCAAGGTGTGCTATTTTTGCCGATTAAGCAATATAGATATGAAGTTACAATTTTTGCCATGGTATATTATACTCTTGTTCATAATGCCATTATAAGCACCTTTTCAAAATTGTAAATCCCCCAGGGATTCATAATAGAGATAATGTGGTACCCTTGATTTGGGGCTACATTATTTGCCAAACGTGCTTCTGTTTGAATATTTAACCCTTCTCTTGCTGAATTTTAAAATACATTTCTCCTTCTTTACCCATGCCCTGTTGTATAATTACATATATCTTCACTGTGTACAAGTATTTCGCTGTGCAATCACTGCTGTGGAGTGCACTGGTTGCACAATCAACTTGTAAATAGTGCAGACCCTGATGAGACAGCTCCTGCAGGAGCTGTCTCATCTGGGTCTTCACTATTTACAGGTAGGTATATTGACGTGAATAGCAAGCGAAGGGTTAAAGCAGATTTAGAGCAGATACATTAAGTGAAGAGTTTATACCTTATCTTGTCTTTTTCAGTGTGTTTCTTGCAGCTGCAAAGAAGGCTGTCAGGGCATTATATAGATCTCGCTGCCTTACTGATGTCATCAGCTTTGAAATTGATGACCTGAGAACGGAAGGAATGTCGCTTTGTGACCCATCAGAACTGGACTTTTTAGAACCCAATACAGCTGACGCGGATGATGTTACCAGCACAACTGACACAGATGATGTTACCAGCACAACTGATACTGAATATGATGATGAAGAAATGCCTGCCTGCACACCGGGGGTACTAATCAGGACGGAGTGCACATTTGATAGTGAAAACATAGAAGAATCAGCAGCTTGTCAGTAAGTTAGCCTTTTCAATCATATAAACACCTTTTAATGTCTTTGCAAACAGAGTAGACTCAGATCTGATGGCTCCAATGAGGTCTGCTCTGTTTGCTTATGTTTGATTCAACAGTTTCTGTCTGAGCACAAATGTTCTGAGTTCATATACAAACTAATTCATATTGATAATGTCATTATCAGAGCAACAGATAAACCTGTGTACTCTGGCAACAGATAAACCTGCGTACTTCAGCAATAGATAAACCTGCGTACTTCAGCAACAGATAAACCTGCGTACTCTGGCAACAGATAAACCTGCGTACTTCAGCAAAAGATAAACCTGCGTACTCTGGCAACAGATAAACCTGTGTACTCTGGCAACAGATAAACCTGCATACTCCAGCAACAGATAAACCTTCGTACTTCAGCAACAAATAAACCTGCATACTCCAGCAACAAATAAACCTGTGTACTCTGGCAACAGATAAACCTGCGTACTTCAGCAATAGATAAACCTGCGTAGTCCAGCAACAGATAAACCTGTGTACTCCAGCAGCAGATAAACCTGTGTACTCCAGCAACAGATAAACCTGCGTACTTCAGCAACAGATAAACCTGCGTACTCTGGCAACAGATAAACCTGCGTACTTCAGCAATAGATAAACCTGCGTACTTCAGCAACAAATAAACCTGCGTACTCTGGCAACAGATAAACCTGGGTACTTCAGCAATAGATAAACCTGCGTACTCTGGCAACAGATAAACCTGCGTACTTCAGCAAAAGATAAACCTGCGTACTCTGGCAACAGATAAACCTGTGTACTCTGGCAACAGATAAACCTGTGTACTTCAGCAATAGATAAACCTGCGTACTCTGGCAACAGATAAACCTGCCTACTCTGGCAACAGATAAACCTGTGTACTTCAGCAAAAGATAAACCTGCGTACTCCAGCAACAGATAAACCTGCCTACTCCAGCAACAGATAAACCTGCCTACTCCAGCAACAGATAAACCTGCGTACTATGGCAAAGGATAAACCTGCGTACTATGGCAACTGATAAACTTGCTTACTCCAGCAACAGATAAACCTGCGTACTTCAGCAACAGATAAACCTGCGTACTCTGGCAACAGATAAACCTGCGTACTATGGCAACAGTTAAACCTGCATACTCTGGCAACAGATAAACCTGCCTACTCCAGTTCTAAAGTCGTCATTTCTCCAGCAAACCCTATGTTTGGACCACTCTTTAGAATCGTCTCTTCCAGACGATTCTAAAGAGTGGTCACAGCATAAGGTTTGGTGGCAAATTTATATTTCACAATGTTTTAATTTATGCATCTTATCTGGACCTCAGCAATTTTTCTTGCATACATTGTAAAGCGATAGAGGATTAATGCCTAAACCAACCCTTTCCCTCATATACAGTAAAGCCTCTCTATAACGACCACTAAATTGTGTTAATAAGTTAGTATTTAGAGCAGGTGGTTGCTTAAAGCAATGTGAAAGTAAAACAGAACGCTCCTGTAGGAGCGTTCTGTTTACTTTCACCTTGCTTTAAGCAGTCACATGCCTTTAACACAAAATAATTGATGTAATTTAGTGGTCGTTATAGAGAGGTTTTACTGTATATGCCTTTCTCCGCCTCTGTAAAAGTCACTTTTTGAAACCATTATGATAATTAGAGCATTTGCCCCTAAGTTAATGCTCCTTTTCGGAAGATTTATTCAAAGAGGTTGGATTAAAAATAGCCTATGAGGGAATGGGTTGACTCTTCTGTTCTGTGTTTATTCCATATTTCAATACCTACTGAATAATCATGGACAGAATAGGTTTAATGAAATATGGAATGTTGAAACATTGTAACTATTTTAAAAAATAAAGAAATAGATCTTTCAAATTCCATTAGCAAACAGAACAGACCTGGATCAGATGGCTTCTATAGGAGCCATCTGATCTTGGTCTTCTCTGTTTGCAAATGCATGGAAATGTGTTTATTCGTAGGAAAGCATTAAACACTGAAAATCTATAATGGCAAATGAACATGGCAGAAACTGCAGAATCAGAACAGAGCAGACCCTTATCAAACGGCTCCTTTAGGAGCTGTCAGTATCCATGCTTATAAAACTTTTTAGTTGAGTCTAAGTTCGTTCTCAAGTTTTTGATTTTCAGATTTGAGCCTATTTGGCTCAAATCTGACCAACCAAAAGCTTGAGATCAAACGCAGACTCAACTAAAAAGCTTTATAAGCATGGACCCTGATCTGAGTCTTCTCTGCTTGCAAAGATGTGTTTCAATGAGGTTAACCCTTTCTTTCATATATTAAACACCTTTTCATGCATCTGCAAACAGAGAAGACCCAGATCAGATGGCTCTTATAGAAGCCGTCTGATCAGGGTCTGCTCTATTTGCTAATGGAACTCGATAGATTTGTTTCATTCATTTCAAAAATTAGCTACATGTACAATGTTCCAGGTACCATAATTCATTATAGCTACTTTGTTAATGAATATTCAGTAGGTATTGAAATTTGGAATAAGCACAGAACAGGGAAATAAATACACCTTTCTATGCATCTGTGAAAGTCAGTATCATTGTGATAAAGAGAGCATCATTTGCTCCATTGGAGCAAATACGCTATTTTTCTTAATGGTTACAAAACAACACAATTATAACATTTTCCTTTTCTTTAGTAAATCCTCTTATTTGGTAGATTTATTCAAAGTGGTTGGGTCTACAAATAGACTTTGAACTATAATCAAAAACTTGAGAACGAACTCAGACTCAACTGAAAGTTTTATAAGCATGGACCCTGGTTTAATTGACAAATGGTCTGTGTATATTTCACTATGTTTCAGGATAAAAAAAATATGAAAAATAATGAATGAAACATAAAAGCAAAATAATAAAGACAAAATCAATCTCCTATACACTTTGATAGACATATATTTGAAAATGGCTACACTGTTCCACCTTCCATATTTCATTATACATTATAATACCTCAATTTCATTTACAGTGTTAATCTCCTATAGGCCACCGTGACATAAAAATACTGTTAGACCTAGCGAGAAAAAAATTACTGTCAGAATAATACTGTCTCCCGCTACCATAGACACAGAATATCTAGATCATTGAGCGCTTACCAAATTGTGTTCATGACGTCATCTACTGACATCATCTGATGCTTGCAATTTGATCAACAAATTTTGACAATTGTTTTTGTTTAAATATTGGAGAAATGTCGTGTTATGCGACTGTTTCAGGGGAGGATCTGTCAAAATTGGACAGTGAAAAGGACTCCGCCAATACTTATAACATGTAATGACTAGAAATGTGAAGCTGATTTTTAAGTACCGAGTATAACTTTTGTTTCAAACTGTTTATTGTTGTCATTGAATAAATCTTTTTGCTGACAAGATTGATTGTGCTGTTTGGTATAATCAAATATTTATATATCACATCCTCAGTGGACGTTACCAACCTTGGGTTGACAATAGTGCTGTAGCTATCCATATAATGTGATATTTATATATTGTAATTATTGTGTCCATTAATATTCAGTTGGTATTGAAATTTTGAAAAAACATGTAACAGGGAAAGGGTTATGTCAAATTGTTTGGATCCTGACAAGAGGCAGAGTTACATCACCAGGTATCACAAACTGGTCCGTGTTGATGAATTTAGGCTGAACCATTTACTACATAAATACACCTTTCTACATGTTTATCTATGCAAACAATTGCAAACAGAGTAGACCCAGATCAGACGGTTCCTATGATCAGGGTCTACTCTGTTTGCTTATGGAATAATACAGATTGATTTGAGTTTCTGCTTTGGCAAAAAGTTGATTTTTAAAAATGAATCTTAATTTAAAAACTCATGCTACATGTTTCATCATTTCTAACATTAACCTTAATGGAGTAAAGTGTTTTATGAAATGATTTTTTTTCTTCATCACAGGGGTCTGAATGACCATATTGCATGCGTAAGCAACTTGACTCAGGGCTGTACTCAGTTGTCACTACTTGACCTACATACAGACATGTACGGCCATATGCAGGTGTTTGAACAGAGAGCCATTAATGACTGTGACCCTTACTGGCCTCCAAGAACCTCATCTTTACTGGACCCAATTTTCAATTGCACCCAAGTCTTTATCAATGACTTTTCTGCCAGACTGAAGGATGAGTACATTCCTTATAATTACACGGAATCCATGTGCAAAGCAACCAAGGACCTGAAGAAATGTATATATGACCATCCAATCCTGCCCACAAGGTCAATGGTCAACCATATCCTCTACATGGCTGATAAACTCCATGATGATCTTTGTGATGATGTTGAAGAAGGTAGATGAAGTAGCCCTTTACACCATAAATATGCCTTTCTATGCCTTTTCAGAGTAGATCCAGATCAAATGACTCCTGTAGAGGAGTCATCTGATCTGGGTCTGCTCTGTTTGCTTTTGAAATGATAGAGATATGACTCCTCAGTTTAATCTGTCATTACCAAACGTTTCTGTGTTCATATAACATTATAAAAATGAATCAAATTAATATTATTTAATTTTTACATCAATATTCATGGAGTACAGGGGTAACAGAATTGAAACACAGTACAGGTTCTTGATAATTGGCTCTCAGAAACAGATGATAATTTAATCCTTTCCTCCATAAATACGCCTTTGTAAAAGTCACATTTTTAAAGCATTGTGATGAATAGAGTTTTTGCTCCTAAGGGCGGGGGGTGGGGGTGGTTTAGGAATGCCGGCCAAAAATAGGGATACCACCAACAGAATTTTAATTTGTTTGCCCCCCTAAACGAGAGAATTAAAATAAGTCAGATATTAACAACCACTAGATTTATATTTGACTTGCCACCCACCACCAAGAAAACCGAAATTTCCAGTTTAATAGTACTTTCTAGTTTTTTTTTACCTCTCAAACTTTGACAAGTTTTACTATAAATATGACTGCTGTTTTATGTGTATAGCATTTGCAACTAAATATAATTTCTGCATGCAAATCATAATTGACAGCATATATTGTTATTCTGTTATATGTAATTTGATGACAAAAACTATTTATTGTAAAGTGCCAGTGTTTCCAAAACTTAAAGTTCCAGTGTTTCCAAAACTCCAGGAGCCTCAGCAGGACCAAAATTTTGACTGTGTGCAAGATATGGAAGAATTTTTTGTCAGTGAGACAACTAATACCATTTGTCAGAAATGCAATAAAAACATTAGATTTAAATTAAATTAAAATACACTAATCTTGATCAGGCAGTCTCATTAGATATCGATGAAACGGTTTCAAAATCAGTGCCCCTATGTCTTTAAAATGTTCGCCGATCTAATCTCTGGGTAACCCACTGTGTGTAAACAAGGGTTTAGTATTGTGCTTTAACTGGGCTGTTTTATTTTTGTGTGACATTTCCTGCTCAACTGTTTTATTTTACTTTCCTTCTTTGTCTGTAAAAAAATTCTGTCAGACAAAACGAATATCTGGATAAGTGAATCTGCTTGATACTTTATTGTTCCTTCATTCTACACCCCCACCCACCAAACATAGCATCTTGTGCCCAAAGTATCTGTCAGAATGCTGATCAAATTACCGTATTTAATACCCCCCCCCCCCCCCCCCCCGCCTCTAATGGAATATGTAATAACCCCCAATACAACAAATTTCAATTGAAAAAAATAGCCCCCACCAACACAAATTTAACCCTTTATCATCCCCCACCCACAAAATTTTAATTCATTGGCATTGCTACCTCCAAGGCATTTTTTCCAGGAACAACCATAAGGTGCAAATGCTCTATTTATACAATGGTTTCAGAACTGCAAAATTCTATAACTTTCCATTTCTCTAGTTAATGCTCCTTTTCGGTTGATTTATTCAAAGAGGTTGGATCTAAAAATAGCCTATGAGGGAATGGGTTATTGAAGGATGAGGACAGTTCTACCTGCTTTAACCATGTACAGTAAAGTTCCGCTAATGCGACCACCTAAAAGAGGTATAATTCTGGGTGCTAGATGCAGGTGGTAGCTTAATGCAGGGCAAAAGTAATGCAGAAAGCTCCTAGAGGAGCTTTCTGCATTACTTTTGTCCTGCATTAAGCAACCACCTGCTTATAAGGACACCCATGTTAAATCATTAAGTGGTCGCATTAGCGGGATTTTTATTTACTTTTTACTTTACCATTTACCTTATAGAGACACATAATTATATGGTTTTGCAACAGAGTAGATCCAGATCAAACAGCTCCTTTAGGATGTTTTAGATTAGAGCCTGCTGTATTTGCTTCATAATGGAATAACATCATTAAAGGGTTGTTTGAAGATAATTTGTATGAAGTACTGTATATTTTTAAATGAACACTGGAAGTTTTGTAATTTATATAAATAGAGATATAGAGACCACTAAATTACATCAAATATTTTGTGTTAAAGGCAGGCGGCTGCTTAAAGCAAGGTGAAAGTAAAACAGAATGCTCCTAGGAGCGTTCTGTTTTACTTTCACCTTGCTTTAAGCAGCCACCTGCATTAAATTCCAACTAATTAACACAATTTAGTGTCCGTTATAGAGAGGGTTTACTGTAATGCAATAGACATGTACAATGTTGTTATTTATTACAAGATTAGTCATGGGTAAAGAGTTAAAGAAATTGTTTATTAAAATCATTTCAGCTACTATGACCTACATGTATTTATGCAATGGATTAGAACCAATTTCACAAGCATTTGTTAGTTTGATGGAGAAATAAAGGAGTGATTCTTGAAAACATTTCAAGTTACACTTTTTCTCTGGACCTCTGGTTGATAACATTTCAAGTTACATATCTTATCTAGGACTCTGGTTGATAACATTTTAAGTTACATATCTTATCTAGGAATCTGGTTGATAACATTTCAAGTTACATATCTTATCTAGGGCTATGGTTGATAACATTTCAAGTTACATATCTTATCTAGGCTTCTGGTTGATAACATTTCAAGTTACATATCTTATCTAGGACTGGTTGATAACATTTCAAGTTACTCTTTTTATGTGGACCTCTGATTGATAACCTCTCAAGTTACACATTTTATGTCTCTGGTTGATAATATTTCAAGTTACACATTCAGGTTTTATCTGGGTCTCTGGTTGATAACATATATGTTACACTTTTAATTGGGATCTGTGGTTGATAACATTTCAAGTTACACATCTTATCTGGGATTCTGGTTGATAACATACAAGTTACACATCTTATCTGGACCTCTGGTTGATAAAATTTTAAATTATATCTTTTATCGGGGCTTCTGGCTGATAACACATAAGTTACACATCTTATCTGGGACTTTGGTTAATAACATTTGCAAGTGACACATCCAATCTGGGCCTCTGGCTGACAGCGTTGATCTTTGAATTCTGTTTTCAGAAGTGGATCCAGTAGAAGTTCTCCAGTGTTATTCCTGTCACAGAGAAGAAGACTTTGATGACTGTAACAACACAGAAACGTGTCCTAAATATCAGGCCGTAAGTGAACAGTCACAACCTTAAGACTTTACTCCATAAATATGTCTTTCTACACCTTTGCAAACAGAGTAGACCCTGATCAGATGGCTCCAGTAGGAGCCATCTGATCAGGGTCTGCTCTGTTTGCTTTTGAAATGATATAGATATGATTCTAGATTATCTGACATTGCCAAACATTCATGTGTTCATGCGTCATTATAAAAGTAAATCTAATAAGTGTGCATGATGTTATTGCATGTATTTCTGAAATGAATATTCATGGAGGAAAGGGTTTAGCTTTTATCTGACAGATTTGCAAGCAGAGTAGACCAAGATCACATGGCTCCTCTCTCTTTTTCTCTATGAAATTATATAAATTTGATTCTATAATTTCAAAACACCCAGGCACCCTGTTTTCGTATGCCATTATAAAATTTCAGCTTGTAAATATTCATGATGTCATTATTAACCCTTCGCTTGCTGTTCACGTCAATATACCTACCTTTAAATAGTGAAGACCCAGATGAGACAGCTCCTGCAGGAGCTGTCTCATCAGGGTCTGCACTATTTACAAGTTTATTGTGCAACCAGTGCACTCCACAGCAGTGATTGCAAAGCGAAATACATGTACACAGTGAAGATATATGTAATTATACAACGGGGTATGGGTAAAGAAGGAGAACTTTATTTTAAAATTCAGCAAGCGAAGGGTTAACCCTTTCCCTGTTCTATGTTTATTTCAAATTTCAATACCCACTGAATATTCATGAACAAAATAGTCATAATGAAATATGGAAGGTGGAAATTGTAGCCATTTTGGAAAGTAGAGAAAAATATTAAATTCCATTAGCAAACAGAGCATACCCTGATCAGACGGCTCCTATAGTCTACTCTGTTTGCAAATGCGTGAAAACAGGTTTATATGAGGGAAAGGGTTAAGTCTGATCTAAAGAAACTAGTCTATAGTCCAGCAATGTACTGTTTTACTGTTTTTATTTGGTGTCGTGATAATTTGATTTTTGCAAATAGCTCAGATTTGTGTTTGCCGTAGGGTAACAGTTTAACTTCTTCTTTCTGCAGGCTTGTCAAACGATTGTTGAGTTTCATGATTGTGGGAAAAAGATCATTTCCAAGGGATGCAAAAATGTTGTTGCAGCGGCTGCTATGGAAGGCTGGATATCAGCGAACAAGAAGCTAGTGTATCGTGGCTATTGCGTCTCAAACTTATGTAATGTTGGAGGCACTCTACTTACAGATGACAGTCCCCAGAATAATGATGATGATGGGAATAATGATAACCCACCCACTGGAATAGGTTAGTCCCATTTCTTATGCTGTGGAAATATGAGAACTTCAAAATTGTAAACACTGATCCTGATTTGATTGTGCTTTGGTCGGGTCTACTTTGATATTTTTTGACAGAGCCTTTATTCTACACCTTAATACATGTACCGGTATGTTTCACACAAATCAATATACCCTTTCTCTCTTAACCCATTCCCTCATATTGATGACTTTTGACGACTCTGTAAAAGTCACTTTGTGAAACCATTGTGATAAATGGAGCATTTGCTCCTATAGGAGCAAATGCTCTATTTATCACAATGGTTTCAAACTACAAAGTTCTAAAATTGTCCTTTTCTCTAGTTAATGCTCCTTTTTGGTACATTTATTCAAAGAGGTTGTATATAAAAATAGCCTATGGGTAATGAGTTAAAATGCTTTTTCAGGCCTTTGCAAACAAAGTAGACTCAGATCAGAGGGCTCCTGTAGGAGCAGTCTGATCAGGGTGTGCTCTGTTTGCTTATGAAGTAATAACCAAAAACATCTTGTGTACAATTTATGTCTTTTTAAAAAAATAGCTACATGTAATAAATACTCATGATGTCATTATTTCTTACGCAAATATGCAACATGGAAAGGGTTTAAACTCTATACGTGCACATGCATGCTAGTGACAGTTTTTTGCATAAATTTAACCCATTCCCTCATATTGATGACTTTTGACGACTCTGTAAAAGTCACTTTGTGAAACCATTGTGATAAATAGAGCATTTGCTCCTATAGGAGCAAATGCTCTTTTCATCACAATAGTTTCAAATTACAAAATTCTAAAAAAATTCTTTTCTCTAGTTAATGTTCCTTTTCGATCGATTTATTCAAAGAGGTTGTATATAAAAATAGCCTATGAGGTAAGGGGTTAACTCTTTCACTGCCATGGTCTCATCTGTGATTACCTCTTTCACTGTCAGTGTTGTATATTTGATTACAAATTACTTTGATGCAAACAGCTTGGATCCAGATGAGACGCCATGTTTATAGATCATCATAAGATGAAGCATACCATTACTGAAGTTTACCAGGATGAAGAGTACCATTTCCTGGTCGAAATGTACCACTACGTGTATATAAGTTATATAGGAAAAAGGCCACATTATACTAAATGTCATCGAAATGTTTTTCATGTCAACTTTGCACGTTTTCATAGAGGAAATTGATGGGTTACAATTTTCCTCAAAGTAGTTTTAACAAGAGTTCTGTGTATTTAGCATAATAGCATGCAGACTATCATTTAATGTTTTCCTCCATAAAAACGCCTTTCTATGCCTCTGCAAAAGTCACTTTTTGAAGCCATTGTGATAAATAGAGCATTTGGTCCAAAAGGAGCAAATGCTCTATTTATCACAATGGTTTCAGAAGAACAAATTTCTAAAAAATTTCCTTTTTGTGTAACCTGCCGAGAGGCAGTGTGTCACTTAATGATCACTTTTCCGTCGTCTGTCTGTCCCTCCATCTGTCTGTCTATCCATCTGTCTGTATGTCTGACTGTTATTTCTAAACTAATCCTCATAGAGCTTTTAAATTTCACATGCATCTTCCGGTCATTGAGGACCATTAATGTAACTAAGGTCCATCACTCTGCATGCAATACTTTTTGAGTTATTCCCCTTTGTTCTGATTTTCACACTCCCAACATATTAACAGTGTTTGTGTCACAACAGGTGACACATGTGTTCCTCCGAACATTCTTGTTCATGTAAGAATTATGTGGAACTTTACTGTATGTGTAAAGGAAAAAAAAAAGAAGAAAAAAGTTTCTATTTCAGTTGATGAACTGGACACGTGTTTTTATGATGATTTTGGAGAATTTGCCAATCAGCTATTCACAAGACTGTTCACAGCTGGCTACATGCATGTAATTGATTATGAACATTTCTGCAGGTGAGTACCAATTAAATTCCATTAATTCTTTCCCTCATAATTATAAACGTGTGATAACACATTTGCAAACAGAGTAGACCCAGAACAGACAGCTCCTATAGGAGCTGTCTGAGCATGATCTGCTCTGTTTGTTTATAGTATGATATAGATCTGATTTGAACATGTTTATGACGATGGATATTTCTGCAGGTGAGTGCCAATTAAATGCCATTAAATATGGAATGGGCCATCACAGTTGAGTAAGTATTGTATTAAAGGACACATAATTTGCTAAAGGATTATTAATACAGTTGAACTTCGATATCTCTAACTCGGATGACTTTATCTTCGGGATAACTCGAACAAAATCTTCAATCCTTCCAAAACTTACAATATAGGAATGCTCTAAATTTATCATTACAGATATTTAGAAACACATGTGACAGCTAAATACTGGTCTAAAGTAATGCTGAAAGCTCCTGTAGGAGCTTTCAGTGTTACTTTAGACCTGTATTAAGCTGTGACCTTGAGAATTTGTTCAGATTAGAAATCGGATGACTCGAACTTCTGTTATCTCAAACTAATTTAAATAGTCCCTTAAAGTTCGAGTTATCGAAGTTCAACTGTAACATTTTTCATGGTATCCATTGCTTCATGAATATTTATGTAAGAAATAATGACATCTTGAACAGAAGAAGTTTTGGCAGAAACTATCTAATCTAATCTACATTGTTTCATAAGCGAACAAAACAGATCCTTATTAGACTGTGCTTTCAGAAATCATCTGATCTGGGTCTACTCTGTTTGCGTAGGCATTAAAAAATTTGTATGTATGAAGTAAAGGGTTAGTTTGCCTGATGATCACATGGTTTTATTCGCCGACTTCAGCTCCATTTTTATACCCCCACAACGACGTGTAGGGGGGTATACTGGAATCACTCTGTGTGTCTGTCCGTCCGTACGTCCATCTGTAGACGGAATTTTGTCCGGAGCCTTACCCTGCCATCCTTCAACAGAACATTTTAATATTATGCAGTATTGTTGATCACTATTAGAACTTGTGCACCTGCGATTGCACTTTTTATTTGTCATTTCGTTATTTTAATATATGACATTTAGTCCTGAGCTTTACTCTGTCATGCCTCAACAGAACTTCTTTAAATTTTACAGTTTTTTTGAACACCATCTGAATTTGTGCACCTGTGGTTACAGTTTTGATTCATCATTTCTTTCTTGAATTATCTCCCTTTTTGTAATTTTAACAAATTAAATATTATCCGCAGCTTTTCTGCCATGCTTCAACAGAATTTGTTTTTGAAATGTGTAGTATTGTTGAACACCATCTGAAATTGTGCACCTGCAATTGCAGTTTTGATTTGATTCTTCATTTATGAATTATCTCAATTTTCTTAATTTTAATAAATGAAATTTTGTCCGGAACTTTTCTCTGTCATACCCCAACAGAACTTTTTTAAATTTTGCAGTATTGTTGAACACCATCTGAAGTCGTGCACCTGTGATAAAGGTTTTGATTTGTTGACTAGTCCATGAATGAATTATCTCCCTTTTCGTAATTCAACAAATGAAAATTTAAAGGTCCATCTCTGTCTCAAATTCAAATGTGCTAGGGGGGGGGGGGGGGGGGGGGGGTATAAATCACCTATGGTGATAATTCTAGATAGTTTTTTTCCCATACTTCCAATTGTCTCCTATCAATATTGTGTCTGTCTGAATAGCTTCCAAGTTTTGTGTCACCAGCTTTAACCCTTTCACTGTTCTACCTTTATTTAAAATATCAATACGTACTGAAAATTCATGGAAAAGACTGTTACAATGAAATTTTGAAGGAATAACATTGTAGCCATTTAGAGAAAGTAAAGAAACAGATCTTCCAAATTCCATTAACAAACAGAGCAGATCCTGATCAGATGGCTCCTATAGGAGCCATCTGATCTGGGTCTACTCTGTTTGCAAATGCATAAAAAGATGTTTATATGAAGAGAGGGGTTTATCTGTGCTACACTTAGGGATCACTAATCCTTCATATTTTATTCTGTCCATCTGTTGGTTTATCATTCTCATTTTTTTCTCACATTTTCAGTAGGTGACACCTGTTTTCCTCTGAACTCTCACATTTTCTCAATTTTTCCTCTAGGAGCCTTGGAGCGATAAGTACACAGATAGAGACATACAAACAGGACTGCTCTGTAGAGATGACGTCACGCATTGATAGTGTGACAGCGTGCTTTGAATCATTGTCTCGCGCCATCTGCTGGGAAGAGGAGGAAGAGGAAGAGCCATTATGTGACTGGAAAATGTGCTTGAATCCTGTCATGACATTCTTCAACAAAGACGTGTCGTTGGATGAAAATGATTGCATGTAATAACTATACCTACATATCCTAAATATTAACTCCTTCTACCCTGAATAATAAGAGTGAAATAGTTCATCAATGTTTTACTAAAGAGTCTTATCAGTATGAAACGGTAAACCATAACCCTTTCAAACCTAATCAGAGTTGAACAGCCCACCAGTGTTTAACCCGTTCCTCCATAGGCTATTTTTAGATCCAACCACTTTGAATAAATCTACCAAAAAGGAGCATTAACTGGAGAAAAGGAAAATTTTGAAGTTCGAAACCATTGTGATAAATAAAGCATTTGCTCCAATAGGAGCAAATGCTTTATTTATCACAATTATTTCATAAAGTGACTTTTACAGAGGCGTAGAAAGGCGTATTTATAGAGGAAAGGATTAACTATAGGATCCACTCAGTGTGAAAGGCTTGAAGACGATTTCGGTAGCAAGTTCTGCGCAGCTTTTTGCGCTGAATACTCTCTACAAAGGAAATAACCGGTACCAATATTCTGGATGACACTAGATCTAATTTCGAACGACTTATTTCGACCAACATTTACAGACCTTAAATGTATCGTAATCGAGAAAATTGCTAAAAGATAATTAACTGAACGTATAAAAACTTAAAATCAAACAGGAAAATACGGTAAGGGAGTAGAATAAACAAATTGGTACGATGTCATAGCAATGTGACGTCATTAACGTCAAAAGACGTCACCCATTTTGGCGTAATTTTCATGGGAGAGCACCACCACTAGGTGATAAATTGAGTAATTACTTAAAAACGAAGCCTGTAACCTACATATTTCTTTTTGATTTCATATTAAGGATAATATAAAGCACTAAATGTGAAATTTTGAAAAAAAATCTTGGACAAGTTTCTTAGAAATTTACGAAAATATCACTGATGTCAAGATTTTTGTACTGTCCTATATGTAAAAGGCAGGAAGCACTCTTATGTTTATTTTATGGTAATTACTCAAAATAAAATCTGTAACCCCCTCTTTTCTTTTTTTATTTGCAATCAGCATACTTTAAACAACAAAATATAAAAAAATAAAAATAATTCTTGGAAGGAAACAAACTGTAGAAATCGTCTTTAAACATACAAGATGATTTTCAGTGACGAACAACGCAGATTTTGATTTGATGGCTTCTTTATGAGTCCTCTGATCTTGGTCTACCTAAACTGACAGTACATGCAGCCATGTCTCGGATTGAAAGGGCTATGATAGATAGACCAGTCCCAAATCAAACCGCTACTTTAACCCTTTCCCAAATATAAATGTGTTTTCATGCATTTGCAAACACGGTAAACCCAGATCAGATGGATCCTATAGGAGCCGTCTGATCAGGGTCTGCTTTGTTTATTGATAGAAATTTTCCTTTTTTCTATTAAATGCTTCTTTTTAATAGGTTATTTTAAAGACATTGGGTTTTAAAATAGCCTATGAAGTAATGGGTTAATTGTCTTTTCTGCAAATTTCAGGCATGTGAACAAATCCCTTGAATGCCTCTATGAAGAAATTGGTGATTGTGATAGTGAGCGACTCAGCATAAATAATGCACTGACTAGACTTCAAGGATTGGTTGGCAACTCCTACTGTGATAACAACTTGCAGCTTCTTGTATGCGAGACCACAAAGATTGATCTGGACACAGTGTGTGACCTAGACAAGGCTGCCGAGTGCCAAAATGAAGAACAACAGCCTGGTCCCTTTCCAGGAATTGGACCTACTGATGAGGAAATATGCATGTAATTTGATGTTGTTTGATGTTTAGCATGCTTTGCAAATGCTGAAATGTAGTTTCTCACATTGCTTGATAGAACATGATTGTCAAACAATTTACAGTAAAACCTCTCTATAACGGACACTAATTTGTGTTAATTATTTGGCATTTAGGGCAGGTGGCCGCTTAAAGCAAGGTGAAAGTAAAACAGAACGCTCCTATAGGAGCATTCTGTTTTACTTTCACCTTGCTTTAAGCAGCCATCTGCCTTTAACACAAAATACTTGCTGTAATTTAGTGACCATTATAGAGAGGTTTTACTGTATATGCTAATGAGACAGTGAGTACCTCATTAGGATATAAACTGTTTGACATTCTCCATCTCACTGTATCCAAACTACTAGTGAAGGCAATTACACATTTGCTTATGTTAACTCTGCAGACGGGTACATGTACTTTTTTCCTCCAAGACAACTAACATCAACTTTTGGCATGGATACAGAGCTACAGATAAGGGTGCATACCCAAATACTAGAATCGTCATTTCTCCACTAAACCCTATACTGTGACCACTCTTTAGAATCGTCTCTCTGAGACAATTCTAAAGAGAGGTCACAGAATAGGGTTTGGTAGAGAAATAAACGATTTATTCTAGAAAATGTTTTAACCTTATCTGGACCTGTGAATGGGTGAATTTATGATTAACTTTTCAAACAGTTTAGTTGCAGTTTGAACAGAAAATGGCTTGTTGTCTCATCAAGGCTACTTTGTGTCTTATCAGGATCCATACCATTTGACACACTAGTTCATTTTTAAATACAATTGAGAGGAAGTCTAGTTCATAATGAAGAATTGGGGTTTCTTCTGAATAAAAATATCAGTATATGCTAAGCATAGGTCCAGATAAAATTTGAATAAATTTAAACAGTTTCAACAATAGCTTCTTTATTTCTCCACCAAACCTCTACTGTGACCACTCTTTACAAGCATCTAGAAGAGACGATTCTAAAGAGTGGTCACAGTATAGGGTTTGGTGCAGAAATGACGATTTTAGTATGTGGGTACACACATTTATCTGTAGCACTGATGCTAAGGATTAACTTGATGAATATCAATGAAAGGTTTAGACTTTTTAGGGAGACTTGAATGTCCGGCGTGTGTTGTCCATCGTCCGTCGTCAACAATTTGCTTGTGAACACTCAAGTGGTCACAATTTTAGTCCAATCTTCATGAAACTTGGTCAGAATGATTGTCTTGATAAAATCTCGGAAGTGTTCAAAAGTGGATTAAGTTGGTTTTAAAACTAAGTCAAATAGTAGGAAAACCTTGTGAACACACTAGAGGTCACATTTTTAGCCGGAACTTCATGAAACTTGGTCAGAATGATTGTCCTAATAAAATGGCAGACAAGTTTGAAAGTGGGTCATTTTGGGTCAAAAACTAGGTCACTAGATCAAACAGTAGAAAAACCTTGTGAACACTCTAGTAGTCACATTTTTTTCCAATTCTCATGAAACTTAGAATGGTTGTTTTGATAAAATCTCAGACGAGTTTTTAAGTGAGTTATGTGGGGTCAAAAACTATGTCACTGGGTCAGGTAGTAGGAATACCTTGTGAACACTCTAGAGGTCACATTTTTAGCCGAATCTTTATGAAACTTTATCAGAATTATTGTTTTGATAAAATCTGGTACAAGTTTGAAAGTAGGTCACGTGGGGTCAGAAAATGAGTCACTAGATTAATCATTAGAAAAACCTTGTGAACAATCTAGTGGTCACATTTTTTGTCCAATCTTCATGAAACTTGGTCAGAATGATTGTTTTGATAAAATCTCGGTCAAGATATAAAATTGGGCATGCAGGGTTATAAACTAGGTCAAATAATAGGAAACCTTGTGAACACTCTAGAGGTCACATTTTTAGCCAAATCTTCATGAAACTGGGTCAGGATAATTACCCTGATAAAATCTTGGACGAGTTTAAAAGTGGGTTATGTGGGGTAAAAAGTAGGTCACTGGGTCATATCTTAGAAAAGCCATAAATTTTTAGCTGGGGCTACCCAGCTATAATCTTAAATCTATGATAATCAGGTAAGCGATTAAGGGCCATTTTGGCCGTCTTGTTAGAATGTATAGCCCACCAGTGTTTAACCCTTTCCCTCATACAAATGCTTTTTCAGGCTTTTGTAAATAGAGTAGACCCAAATTAGATGACTCCTATAGGAGCTGTCTGATCAGAGCCTGCTTATTATATGATGTAGATTTGATTCTATAATTAAATTTCTGTCATTGCCAACAATTCCCGCGAAAATTCAGCAAATAAATATTCATGCTGTCATTATTTTCTCACATGAATATTGAACAGGTAAAGGAGTAACTACTTTAGTATCCACTCAGCTCCTACAGGAGCCATCTGACCAGGGTCTGCTCTGTTTGCTTTTGATATAATGTAGATATGATACTAAAGTTTCTGTCATGGCCAAAATTTCAAGTGTCTATGTGCTTTTATAACAAATTAATCTAATAAATATTCATGATGTCATATTTTGTTATATGAATATTCATGGAGGAAAGGGATAATGTATCCAAACAGTGCAGAATTTGCTTATTCAGTTTTACAAACAGATAGAGGAGATTAGATGGCCAGATATTTAGTGTTAACCCATTCCCTTATAGTATCACGCCTCTGTAAAAGTCATTTTTTGAAACCGCTGTGATAAATAGAGCATTTGTTCCATAGGCGCAAATACTGTATGTATCACAATGGTTTCAAAACTACACAATTCTAAAAATAATCCTTGTAAATGTTCTTTTTAGTAGATTTATTCAAAGAGGTTGAGTCTAAAAAAGGCCTATGAGGGAATGGGTTAATCATTGGCTTGGCAAAAACTGCTGTAACTACTATCTATGGGGCATAACAGTGATGACGTTTTCAAACAGTTTGGATCCAGATGAGACGCCAATAACTCAGCACCTTATCAGAATCAAACTCTTTGACAATGTGATCATGAATTTGAAAAAAAATATGGAAGAAAACACTCTTTTTTAGAATGAAAGAAGACTATTTGCAAATGGTTATACAGAGCTCCAGATAAGATGTGTACATAGGAAAAAATATTTTAAAGAGTAACTTCTTTATTTCTCCATCAAGCCCTATGTTGCAACCCCTGTTTAGAATCGTCTCTTTGAGAACAACATAGGGTTTGGTGGAGAAATGATGATTTTAGTATTTGAGTATGTACCTTTATCTGTAGCTCTACTCATAGATATTACAGAATGTAATTACAATGATTTTGCGCTAGACTCTTAAAAAATACAGTAAAACCTCTCTATGACGGCCACTAAATTACATCAAGTATTTTGTGTTATAGCCAGGTGGCTGCTTAAAGCAAGGTGAAAGTCAAACAGAATGCTTTAAGCGGACACTTGCCCTAAATACGAACTAATTAACACAATTTAGTGACCGTTATAGAGAGGTTTTATTATACCTTATTTTATTTTGCTTCTGTTTTCCAAACCAGATCCAAGAAGAATGTCAAATCGTGCTATGAGACCTACTTAGTGAACTGTATGGAGGCTTCCCAAACTCTGACAGATCTGCAACAGGCGTGGAATGATTATGATGACAACTGTGGCGATGGTTCTATTGTGGCCAATTTTGACCCAAATACATGTCCAGACTATGATCCATATGAGTGTTCTCCCCTTGGTGCTATAGATGTGTCTGTGTCCTTCTTGAGTCAAAACATAGAGGCTACCATTGATAATACTGTTTGCAGGTAAGTCAGTGTGTCAGTATGTGAGTTGTTTTATTATGTCTCACCCATTTATGGGGAGATATTTATTTTTTTGCCAGAGTTGTCTGTCTGTCTATCCGTCTGTCCGTCCGTCCGTCCGTCTGTCTGTCTGTCTGTCTGTCTGTCTGTCTGTCTGTCTGTCTGTCTGTCTGTCTGTCTGTCTGTCTGTCTGTCACAAACTTGTGTCGTGCGTATCTCTGAAACCAGTTGGGCTAGAGTCTCCCCCTGATAACTTTGGAGTTATTGCCCCTGATGACTTAAAATTAGAAAAACTTTGTGTCACGCGTATCTCTGAAACCGCTAGTAATAGAGTCACCAAACTTCACAGGAATGTTCACCAGCATGAGTTGTTGTGCACCGATGGTTTTTGAAATGTCTCCCCCTCATAATTATTGAGTTATTGCCCCTGATATGAATACTTAAATTTATACAAACTTTGTGTCGCGCGTATCTCTGAAACCAGTAGGGCTAGAGTCACCAAACTTCACAGGATTGTTCACAAGCATGAGTTGTTTTGCTCTTGTTTTTTTTAATTGTCTCCCCCTATTAACTTTGGAGTTACTGCCCCTGATAACTTAAAATGAGACAAACTTTACTTAGTGTTGTGCATATCTCTGAAACTACTAGGGATAGAGTCACCAAACTTCACAAGAATGTTGACCAGCATGAGTTGTTGTGCACCTGGGATTTTTGAATTGTCTCCCCTTGATAATTCTTGAGTTACTGCCCCTGATATGATTACTTTAAATTTGAGAAACTTTGTGTCATGCATATCTTTAAAACCACTAGGGCTAGAGTCACCAAACTTCACAGGAATGTTCACCAGCATGGGTTGTTGTGCACCTGTTTTTTTTTTAATTGTCTCCCCTTGATAATTCTTGAGTTACTGCCCCTGATATGTTAACTTAAAATTAGAGAAACTTTGTGCTGCACATATATCTGAAACCAGTAGGGCTAGAGTCACCAAACTTCACAGGAATGTTCACCAGCATGAGTTGTTGTGCATCTGGGTTTTTTAATTGTCTCCCCCTGATAACTTTGGAGTTATTGCCCCTGATGACTTAAAATTAGAAAAACTTTGTGTCACGCGTATCTCTGAAACCGCTAGAAATAGAGTCACCAAACTTCACAGGAATGTTCACCAGCATGAGTTGTTGTGCACCGATGGTTTTTGAAATGTCTCCCCCTCATAATTATTGAGTTATTGCCCCTGATATGAATACTTAAATTTATACAAACTTTGTGTCGTGCGTATCTCTGAAACCAGTAGGGCTAGAGTCACCAAACTTCACAGGAATGTTCACCAGCATGAGTTGTTGTGCATCTGGGTTTTTTAATTGTCTCCCCCTGATAACTTTGGAGTTACTGCCCCTTATGACTTAGAATAAGAGAAACTTTACTGTGTGTCACATGTATCTGAAACCACTAGTACTAGAGTCACCAAACTTCACAAGAATGTTGACTAGCATGTGTTTTTGTGTACCTGGGGCTTTTGAATTGTCTCCCCTTGACAGTGTTGGAGTTATTGCCCCTGCTGACTTAAAATTGATCCTGATAAGTTTTGAGTTACAGACATTACACTTTTGTATTGGAAAGAGGATGGGAGGGGGAGACATCTGTTTTTGTGACAAAAACAAACCTCTAGTTTTATTTGCTTATGTCCAAATATTTGCTATATAGGGCATTCACAATACAGAATGACCTTCTCTGAGTTCCTTGGTCCTTTAACCCTTTCCCTGTTCTATGTTGAGTACAAATTTCAATACCTACTGAATATTCATGGACAAAATAGTTATAACAAAATATGGAAGGTGAAACATTGTAGCCAGTTTAGAAAGTAAAGGAACAGATCTTTCAAATTCCATAAGCAAACAGAGCAGACCCTGATCAGACGGCTCCTCTAGGAGCCGTCTGATCTGGGTCTACTCTGTTTGCAAATGCGTGAAAACACGTTTATATGAGGGAAAGGATTAACCCTTTGCATTAGGGAAATGACTTTACTGCCAACTACAAACAGTGCAGATCCTGATCAGAGGATTCCTCTGTGCTGTTTGTCATTCAAAGTTCTCTAGAAAATTTAATTAAATTCAAACTTTAAAAATCTTCACTTCTGAAACTGGAATACTCTCAGCTTTCATATTTGGCACATAGCATCATCTTGAAGTCCTCTACAAAATTTGTATGAATTATGTACGTGGTTCAAATGAGGCCCACCCCAGGGTTGGCTAGTTTTCTATAGAAATATAGTGAAAACTTTGAAAATCTTCTCCTGATTGCTGGTGAGCGATATCAGGGCCATCATGGCCCTCTTGTTTCAATTTTAATTAATGAAACTTTGTCCGGAGCTTTTGACTGTCATACCTCAACAGAACTTTTTGTGCCACGCCTTTAGGCGACGGGGGCATTAAGTTTTACCCTTGTCCATCGCTTATGTCCATACGTCCGTCTTCAAAATCTTTCATCAAAGATTTCTTGGCTTGTGTAAACTGGAATGATTTGATATTTGGTCCTAAGCATAGTCATAGTGAGTTGTATTGGTCTCCCCTTTTCAGGTCTGTCGTTCATCTACTTCCTGTTTGCCAGCGGGGGCATCCGTGTTTCATGGACACATTTTCTTTTATTAAATTTTGCAGTATTGTTGAACACCATCTAAAGTTGTACACCTGCGATAAAGGTTTTGATTTGTCGCTTCATGCATGAATGAATTATCTCCCTTTTTGCAATATAACTACTGATAATTTAGCAGTCTGGAACTTTACTTTGTCATACCTCAACCGAACCACTTTTAAATTTTGAAGTATTGTTGAACACCATCTGAAGTTGTGCACCTGCGATAAGAGTTTTGATTTGTCTCTTCTTTTTGTTAATGATCTCCCTTTTTGTAAGTTAACAAATGACACACACACACACTTCAATGGAACTTTTTGTAAATGACAAGTGTACTCCTGTGAGTTTGGTTTTACTTCATCACATCACAGTTTAGACCCTGAGATATAGATATAACAAGAAATATATTTTAAAAAAGTTATTCAGCGGCATTCAAATATTGACACAATGTACAAAACAATCTCTGCAATATTTATTTCAATGTTTGGAGATTCTACTAGTACAGAGAACTAGATCTATGAAGGGTTGCTTGTTATTATACTAGCAGAGAAGCATGCAATGAAAATGACTTGGAGTAGAAGAAGCAGTTATTGAAATATTTCAAGTTGCTTTTATAGGAAATCACTTTTAAAATGTACGATGTCAAAGTAATGTTTTAAAACTATCTCAAGTTAGTTCTTTAGTTTACCTAATATAAAATGTACATGAAAGCGCTTATATTTGTATTGATATGAAATATAAGAAATTGAAAACACTTTAAAGCATAAAGTTTTTGTTTGTGCAGAGTCTGTAATTCCTTAAAGAACGGTATTTATTTAGCCTAGATCAACGCTTTAATCGACTTGTGTGCATCATCATTAATGACATCATTAACTGAATCTACATGTATTTTTAAAACTATATAAAGTTAGCAACTTCAACTTACGTCTATGAGCCCAAGCCCTATGTGATAGAGCCGTAGCAATAGCCTTCAGTATGTAGCTTTATATCGAAGAGAGCAAACAACCGGAGCCTCAGTGCTGTGGTCGGAGTGAGTAATTAATACTATTGATACCACTACTCTAATATACTAAACAAACCTTCTTCTTTATTTCCTGTAGCACTGCCTGTGAATTATGGTGGTTTCGGCAAACTACCTGTTCGTCAAAGTGGACTTTATTATCAAATGTTGTATTAATTGATTGCAAAATGATAGTAAAAGTTTGAAAGTTTAATAGTGGTTTCGACAAACTGGTAATATTGCTCAGCAACCATTACCATGAGGTGATAAATATCAGTACATCAGTACTTTGATTTTATGGGAATTTTCAGGTCTTAAAATCTATTTTAAGAACAGAACTTTCGACAGTCGACAGTCTTCGGTCCCATGCTAAATATCTGCGTAAATAATGATTTTCTGTACTACGTGTATATGGCGTTTTGACTGAACTCTTAGAAGTTTATAGAATATATCTGTGTAACATGATGCCTTACATGTGTTGTGATTATGTTAATTATTGCATTGAATTCAATTTGCGAGGCCGAAGCAGCTAATTATCATAAAACATGGTGTTTTGAAATAACTACAATGTCGTACGAATTACCCCAGGAAATTCGACACGTTAGCAGACTGTATATCAGAATTTTACATAGTTTGGCAATGTGTAGAGGCATATAAAAAGGTTGTATGCCAGTCAAGGTAATCACTAATGAAAATACAGTTTACTACTAAATACTCATAGGTCATATGCAAATTACAATAAAACATAGTTTCTCATTGGTGGAAATTTAAACTAGAACAAAAGTGAAAATAGACAGCTAGCCACTGAAAAATAATATCTTAGTTGATGGGTAGTACTTATGATGGATTGAAGTTGGCCTGCATTGAAGTTGTCCTGCATTGAGTTAATGGGTGGTACTACGGATTGAAGTTGTCCTGCATTGATCCCAGGGGTATTAATCACCTTTAGTGATACAATGGCATATGAACACAAGAAATGTTGGTCATGATAGAAATTGTAGATTCAGATCTATATTATTTCATAAGTAAACAGAGTACATGTAGACCCTGATCAGATGACTCCTATAGGAGCGGCCTTATCTGGGTCCTCTCTGTTTGCAAAGACATCTAAATCTTAACCCTTCGCTTGCTGTTCGCGTCAATATATCTACCTATAAATAGTGAATACCCAGATGAGACAGCTCCTGCAGGAGCTGTCTCATCAGGGTCTGCACTATTTATAAGATGTTTGTGCAACTAGCGCACTCCACAGCAGTGATTGCACAGTGAAATACTTGTACACAGTGAAGATATGTGTAATTATACAACAAGGCATGGGTAAAGCAGGAGAAATGTATTTTAAAATTCAGCAAGAGAAGGGTTAAGATGTCTGAGGGAATGCTTTGTTTGCATGCAAGCTCTCTGTACATCAACTTTGGTTACAAAATGTCTTTGTTTTTAATGTTACTGTCTTGGCACAGTCACACAGGCCCCATATATCGCACAGTCACACAGGCCCCATATACCGCAGTCACACAGGTCCCATATATCGCACAGTCACACAGGCCCCATATATCGCACAGTCACACAGGCCCCATATATTGCACAGTCACACAGGTCCCATATATCGCACAGTCACACAGGCCCCATATATCGCCCAGTCACACAGGCCCCATATATTGATACACGGCTTTATACATCGTATAATATTTAACTTAATTTTCCCTGACAAAACAAAGCTACTGTAACAGGATGTCATATCAAATGTCATCATAACATTATCTATTATTTTGAAACTGTTGTATTATTTTTGTGGCATTGATTTTGACCTCGATCTCTGACCTGTATAAAAGCAATCTCATCCAGAATCCTGTTTCTACATACAAGCTAACTCTTGATTGACTTTAGTCATAAAATGTTCATCGCAATTAAGCTATTGTCCTGATATTCGTTTTGTTATTTATTTTTAAGTTACAGTGAGCTTGATCAAATACCCCTTCAAAGTAATCACAACATCTCTCTCCATGCAGGTTTGGTCATAAAATATCTTTCGTAAGATTGTTATCCAGAAATAGAATGTTGTTACCCGTCCAAAGACCTACCCAAATATAACAAAAGCAATATTTTCTACAATAAAGTGGGCAATTTCCCATATATTTGCTTTCAGATCATACAACAATGTGCCAAGGACTATGTGAAAGTTTATGATTACTGAGAAAAATCAGTAGAATATTGTAGCTCTGTGAGATGTGCCTGATAGAGATTACTCTTCTTGCCTTTTCAGTGGAGTAGACACAGATCAGATGACTCCTACAGGAGCCTTTTGATCTGGGTCTACACTGAATGCTAAGGCATGGTGAGGCATTTCCAAAAGGTAAAATGTTACACAGCTGTTTACTGGGTAAGTTACAGCTAATTTTTACAGTACAAACATGTGAAGTATGCTCTTTTTTCTGCAGTGATGGAATTGATGCCAGGCAGGATGCTGATGATAAGCTTGGTGGCTGTCTTTCCCCATATGTAGATGTTTTAATGTGGTCAATGACTGAGGCAGGCAATATTTTAGGAACATGTCCCTTATCATTTCCGGTATTGCCTGAAGATGTGAGCTGGAATCAGAATAGCTGCACACTGGATTTCGTCACAAAAGTAAATATTTACATTCTACAGTAAACCTTTTGAAGGGAGCACTTACCCATTAACTCTTTACTTCATAAATACACCTTTCTATGCCTTTGCAAACAGAGTAGACCCAGATCAGACAGCTCCTATAGGAGCTGTCTGATCAGGGTCTGCTCTGTTTGCCTATTTATATATAATAGTCATAATTCCACAGTTTGTGCCATGGCCAACATTTCCTATGTCAATGTGCTATTATAACAATTAATGTAATTAATATTCATGATATCATTATTTGTTACATGAATATTCATGGAGTAAAGGGCTAAACACAGGTATCTTAACCCTTAGGCCTCATTGAAAAAATATTGTCTACTCAAACTGAGATCTGGTGCAAGTTTGACTACATCCATAGGAATCAAACCTTTCGGAAACTATTGACCGGTTGTTAACTCTTCTCTTGCTGAATTTTAAAATACATTTCTCCTTCATATTTCTGTATTCTTCTATCCATCATATTTCTCTGGATTATTGTTGTATCCATATTACTACATTATTCTATCCATCATATTTCTATATTGTGTTCTATCAATATTTCTATATCCTTCTATCTATATTTACGTTCTATGTTATTACAGTAGAAACCCTCTAATGCAACCACTTAATGAATAAGCATGGGTGTCTTTATAAGCAGGTGGTTGCTTAATGCATGACAAAAGTAATGCAGAAAGCTCCTGTATAAGGAGCTTTATGCATTACTTTTGTCCTGCATTAAGCTACCACCTGCATCTAGCACCCAGAATTATGCCTTTTTAGGTGGTAGCATTAGTGAGATTTTACTGTATATCCATATTTCAATATTATTATCCATATTTCAATATTATTATCCATATTTCAATATTATTATCCATATTTCAATATTATTATCCATATTTCTATATTATTATCCATATTTCTATATTGTGCTATCCATGATGTGATTATTTTTTACATAACTGTTCATGAGGGAAAGTGATAAGCAGACATGCTTTTCATAGAAGCATTACCCTTACTGTACATGACACAAGTCACTTACGGTATGTCCTTTGCAAACAGTGTAGACCCAGATGAGAGGGCTCCTAAGGGAGCCTCCTCATCAGGGTCTGCACTCTTTGTCTGACCTGTTTGAATATTGGAATAGTCAATTTTAGAAGTCAGCACTGTAAGGGATAAGGATTGACGTGTTCTGCTGTATTACTAGATTATGTCCGATTACGACAATGACGAGGTAAATGTATGTGCTGACATAAGGGTGTTAGTGGACTGCTTACGGAATGAGACTGACCCATCCATCTATACGGCGCTCATGGAAGAAAGTTTGGATCTTGTTGAGGAGTTCCTTGAAAGTCTCTGCATAGACACAACAGGTATGACATTTTGAGTAACACTTTACTCCATAAATATGCCTTTCTACGCCTTTGCAAACAAAGTAGACCCAGATCAGATGGCTCCTATAGGAGCCTGGAGCCTTCTGATCAGGATCTGCTCTGTTTGCCTTTAGTATAATATGGATGTGATCTTACAGTTTCCGCCATGGTCAAATGTTCTTATTTCCATGTTGCACACAGACCTAGCTCACATAGCTCCTGTAGGAACCTTCTAAACAGATCTACTCTGTTTGCTTATTGAATTATATACATCGGATTCTATACTTTCTGTCATAATCCAAAAATAATGATGTCATTATTCATTTCTTGAATTTTCACCAGGTAAAGGGTTAACTGCTTTAAAATTGTTACCAAAACACAACACAAAACACAATGTTGACACAATACAAAACACAACATTGACACAATACAAAAACTCAACATTGATACAATACAAACCACAACATTGACACAATACAATACCCCCAACAACATTGACACAATACAAAAACACAACATTGACACAATACAAAAAACACAACATTGACACAATACAAAACACAACATTGACACAATGCTGTGCACCTTCTAGGCTAACCCCTTCACTGTCATAATGACGGGTCTGTAATATATTATGCAAACAGTTTTGATCCAGAGGAGATGCAGAGTAAATTGGCATCTCATCAGGATCCAAACTTTTTAACACTCTGTTTATCTTTTTATAAAGAACTTGAAGAAACGCCCACAACAATGTGTCCATTAGATGATAATGTGTCATGTTTTTGCATCAATTTGGCAGCTCTTGAGAAATTTCTTGTATTAGCAGTGTGTGTGTAAGATGGCCACCTTATGGGCACTGTCATATCTTATAACCAAACAGTAGTACAATTAGATGACCAGAAATTGACCACAAATGTCTGTTGTTCTTAACCCTTTCCCTCATAAATATTTAACCCATTCCCTGATATTGACGACTTTTGACGACTCTGTAAATGTCACTTTGTCAAACCATTGTGATAAATAGAGCACTATTTATCACAATGGTTTCAGACTACAAAATTCTAAAATTTTCCTTTTCTCTAGTTAGTGCTCCTTTTCGGTAGATTTATTCAAAGAGGTTGTATCTAAAAATAGCTTATGAGTTAATGGGTTAAACAAGAACTCATCACATCATGAATATTCATTAACTTAAGTTTTATAATGGCCATTGAACAGGGATTTTTTTTCCATTTCATGCATTTGCAAACAGAGTAGACCCAGATCAGATGGCTCCTATCAGGGTCTTAACTGTTTGCTAATGGAAACAGATCTGTTTCGCTACTTTCTAAAATGGCTACAATTTACAACCTTCCATATTTCATAATTACTATTTTCACCATAAATATTCAGTAAGTATTGAAATTTGTTATAAACATAAACAGGGAAAGGTTTAAAGTCAAGTATGGCTAGTGAGAGTACAGTGAACTATTGCAGTAGACATGCAGTTAACCCTTTCCTTCATATAAATGCCTTCACGTCGTTGCAAACAGATCATATGATTCCTATAGGAGCTGTCTGATCAGGGTCTGCTCTGTTTGCTTATGGAATAATATAGATTTGATTCTACAGTTTCTTCCATTACTTATAACTCCTGCGTGCATATGCCATTATAAAATTCAGCTAACAAATATTCATGTTGTTGTACCCCCACAAACAAAGGGTTTTTTTTGGGGGGGGGGGTATACTGCAGTCACCATGTCCGTCCGTCTGTTTGTCCTTCCGTCCATTCATCCGTCCGGCTTCTCTGGATCATAACTTACAAAGTATAAAAGCTATTGACTTGAACACATTGACCACAAGTGCAGTGTACAAGGTCCATAACTTGGTCTTCAGTATTTTGGAGTTATTGCCCTTTGTTATTTTTCTCAAAATCCAGCTTGTCCAGATCATAACTTTCAAAGTATAAAAGTTATTGACTTCAAACTTCATATACAGATATAACTCATTGACCACAAATGCAGTGCATAAGGGCCATAACTCTGTATTCAATAATTTTGGAGTTATTGCCCTTTGTTTTTTTGTCAGAATCTGGCTTGTTTTAATAAATTAATTTTTTTTCCGGAGCTTTTCTCTGTCATACCTCAACAAAACTTTTTTAAATTTTGCAGTATTGTTGAACACCATCTGAAGTTTTGCACCTGCGATAAAGGTTTTGAATGAATTATCTCCCTTTTCGTAATTTAACAAATGACAATTTAGCGGTCGGGAGCTTTATTTCTTTAACCCGATCTCTGTGTCAAATGTGCTAGTGGGAGTACTAACCCTTCGCTTGCTATTCACGTCAATATACCTGCCTGTAAATAGTGGAGACCCAGATGAGACAGCTCCTGCAGGAAAATTGATTGTGCAACCAGTGCAATCCACAGCAGTCATTGCACAGCGAAATACTTGTACACAGTGCCGATATATGTACTTATACAACAGGGCATGGGTAAAGAAGGAGAAATGTATTTTAAAATTCAGCAAGAGAAGGGTTAATCACATTTAGTGGTAGTTCTAGTTATTTCTAGCTTTAGAATTCAACAGGTTAAGGGTTAACTTGCAGCTGTCATGATTATTACTTGTTTATATCTCCAGATGTCTTTCTCATTCTTATTGTATTGGTATGGACATCTCAAGTGCAACCTCATAACAGTTTTACTGAACTCTTGGAAGGCCAAGTCAAGGTTAATAATCATGTGGTGCCTGTGCAGCAACAGCACATACCTTGTAAGGAGACCACATGATTGTGACCTTGGAAACAAAATACTTGGTGTAATTTAGTGGCCCTTATAGAGAGAGTTTACTGTATAATTTAGTGGCCCTTATAGAGAGGTTTTACTGTATAATTTAGTGGCCCTTATAGAGAGGTTTTACTGTATATTCACAGTGTGTCAAACAGTGTAGACCCTGATGAGATGCTTTATTATGTGGCATCTTATCTGAAGATCCAAACTGTTTACACAGGTGACCATAGTTTCATTGCTAGGGTGCAAAGAATTAATACAATTTGATATACATGTAATCTTAGAAAGATACATTTTTTAACCCTTTTCTCCATAGGCTATTTTTAGACCCAACCTCTTTCAATGAATCTACCCAAAAGGAGCATTTACTAGTGAAAAGTAAAATGTTAGAATTTTGTAGTTTGAAACCATTGTGATAAATAGAGGTATAATGAAAGATGGAAAGTGGAACATTGTAGGCATTTCAGAAAGTAAAGAAACAAAACTATTAAATTAGCAAACAGAGCAGACAATTGATCAAATGGCTCTATATCAGATGACTTCTATAGGAGCCATCTGATCTGGGTGACAGGGTCTGCTCTGTTTGCAAATGCGTGACAATACATTTATATGAAGGAAAGGGTTAAAAGCTTGATGGAATTAAAAGTAGAAATAATCACTGGAGGTAGTATTGCCACTGATTCGTAAAGCTTAACCCTTACAACATTGAATTTTCAAATAGATTATTCCAAAATTCAAACAGGTCAAGCTTATTGTGAATATTTAACCCTTCTCTTGCTGAATTTTAAAAAAATCATTTCTTCTTCTTTACCCAGGCCCTGTTGTATAATTACATATATCTTCACTGTGTACAAGTATTTCGCTGTGCAATCACTGCTCTGGAGTGCACTGGTTGCACAATCAACTTGTAAATAGTGCAGACCCTGATGAGAGAGCTCCTGCAGGAGCTGTCTCATCTGGGTCTTCACTATTTACAGGTAGGTATATTGATGTGAATAGCAAGCGAAGGGTTAAGGATTGTTTTAAAGAAAAGTGTAACATGACAAACAGTGCAAACCATGATGAGAGTGCTCCTCTGGGGCTCATTTCTATCAGAAACAGGGGTGATTTTCATCAGGTAAAAAGTTGGAGAGTCTTTATTGTGTGCATTCTATGTATTTTGCTGAGTTTAAATATATATTTTATTTCATTTCAGTCACCACAGAAGTAGAAGGTAATATATTTTTAATTTTATTTATTAACCCTTTACTCCTTAAATACACCATTCTATGCATTTGCAAATAGAGTAGACCAAGATCAGACAGCTTTTATAGGAGTCGTGTGATCAGAGTCTGCACTTTTTGCTAAAATATGATATGATATAGATATGATTCTACAGTTCCTGCCATGGCCAAAACAAATCCTTTGCCCACATGCTGTTATAATAATTGAATTAATATTCAAGACATCAGTATTTCTTACGTGAATATTGTTGGAATAAAGGGTTAACGATTGTTTAGGCCAGTGCATCAAATTGTATTTGCATGTTAATGTGTACATTAGAACACATTTTGTTTTCAATGTTGAAAGTCAAAATGAAATGCCAAAAACGCGAACCGTGATTCACGTTTTTCTTGTCAATTTTTATTGCCAATTACCTTATCAATTAACAAATCAAATAATGACTTCACAATCGAGTCAGTACTCACTTTTCCTATCATTTTAAAATAACTAAAAATAAAAGAAGTTTGGCGTTTTGTCTGAATTCCACAGGCAAGTACACCAGTGCATTAGTCTTTGGATGATCTAGACATTTTTAGCTCACCAGAGCACAAAGTGCTCAGGGTGAGCTTTTGTGATCGCCTGATGTCCGTCGTCCGTTGTCCTGCGTCAACAATTTGAATCTTTAAAAATCTTCCCCTCTGAATCTACAGGGTTCTCAGCTTTCATCTTTGGCACATAGCATCATCTGTAGGTCCTCTACAAACGTTTTTATAAATTATGCCCCTGGGGTTAAAATTGGCCCCGCCCAAGGGGTACATTGTTTTCAATAGAAACATATATTTTCTCCTCTGAAACTAGAAGGTTCTCAGCTTTCATATTTGGCACATAGCATCATGTTCAGGTCCTCTACAAAAGTTATATAAATTATGCCCCTGGGGTAAAAATTGGCCCAGCCCCAGGGTAGGCCAGTTTTCAATAGAAACATATAGTGAAATATTTGAAAATCTTCTCCTCTGAAACTGGAAGGTTCTCAGCTTTCATATTTGGCACATAGCATCATGTTCAGGTCCTCTACAAAATTTATTTAAATTATTCCCCTTGGGTCAAAATTGACCCCCACCCCAGGGGTGTTCAGTTTCAATAGAAACATATAGTGAAAACTTTGAAAATCTTCTCTTCTGAAACTGGAAGATTCTCAGCTTATATATTTGGCACATAGCATTATGTTCAGGTCCTTTACAAAATGTGTATATAAATTATGCCCCTGGGGTCAAAATTGGCCCCGCCCCAGAGGCGGTTAGTTTTCAATAGAAACATATAGTGAAAACTTTGAAAATATTCTCCTCTGAAACTGGAAGGTTCTCAGCTTTCATATATGGCACATAACATCATGTTCAGATCCTCTACAAAATTTGTATAAATTATGGCCCTGAGGTCAAAATTAGCCCTGTCCCAGTGTTGGTCAGTTTTCTATAGAAACATATAATGAAAACTTTGAAAATCTTCTCCTCGCGATTGTTTGGTGAGTGATATCAGGGCAATTCTGGCCCTCTTGTTTGTTCTAAAAATGCTCTGGAAAATACAGGAGTTTCTTGTACTATTTGTTTCTATTTAGGGGGGGGGGGGGGATTTGGGTTATTTATTATACCCCCCTTTTGAAAAAATGGGGGTATATTGCTTTGCACATGTCGGTCGGTAGGTCGGTCGGTCGGTCGGTCGGTCGGTCTGTCTGTCGGTCGGTAGATCGATGGTTTCCGAACGATAACTAATAAACGACTTGGCCTAGAATCTTCAAACTTGCTGTGGTGGTTGGTCATGACAAGTAGATGACCCCTATTGTTTTTGAGGTCACTAGGTCAAAGGTCAAGGTCACCATGACCTAAAATGGTGAAATAGTTTCCGATCAATAACTGCTCAAGGGTTTGGCTTGGGATCTTCAAACTTGCTGTGGTGGTTGGTCATGACCACTAGATGACCCCTATTGATTTTGAGGTCACTAGGTCAAAGGTCAAGGTCACCATGACCTTAAATGGTTAAATGGTTTCCGATCAATAACTGCTTAAGGGTTTAGCTTAGAATCTTCAAACTTGCTGTGGTAGTTGGTCATGACCACTGGATGACCCCTATTGATTTTGAGGTCACTAGGTCAAAGGTCAAGGTCACCATGACCTTAACTGGTAAAATGGTTTCTGATCAATAACTGCTCAAGGGTTTGGCTTAGGATCTTCAAATTTGCTTAGGTGGTTAGTCATGACAACTAGATGAGTCCTATTGTTTTTTAGGTCAATAGGTCAAAGGTCAAGGTCACCATGACCTTAAAGGGTGAAATGGTTTGCGATCGATAACTGCTCAAGGGTTTGGCCTAGGATCTTCAAATTTGCTGTGGTGGTTGGTAATGACCACTAGATGACCCCTTTTGCTTTTTAGGTCACTAGGTCAAAGGTCAAGGTCACCATGCTCTTAACTGGTCAAATGGTTTCCGATCACTAACTGCTCAAGGGTTTGGCTTAGAATCTTCAAACTTGCTGCGGTAGTTGGTCATGACAACTGGATGGCCCCTATTGTATTTGAGGTCACTAGGTCAAAGGTCAAGGTCACCATGACCTTAACTTGTAAAATGGTTTCTGATCAATAACTGCTCAATTGTTTGGCTTAGGATCTTCAAATTTGCTTAGGTGGTTGGTCATGACAACTAGATGAGCCCTAATGTTTTTTAGGTCAATAGGTCAAAGGTCAAGGTCACCATGACCTTAACTGGTTAAATGGTTTGCGATCAATAACTGCTCAAGGGTTTGGCTTAGGATCTTCAAACTTGCTGTGGTGGTTGGTCATGACCATTAGATAACCCCTATTATTTTTGAGGTCACTAGGTCAAAGGTCAAGGTCACCATGACCTTAACTGGTGAAATGGTTTGCGATTAATAACTGCTCAAGGGTTTGTCTTAGGATCTTCAAACTTGCTGTGGTGGTTGGTCATGACAACTAGATGACCCCTATTGATTTTGAGGTCACTAGGTTAAAGATCAAGGTCATCATGACCTTAACTGATGAAATGGTTTCCAATTAATAACTGCTCAATGGTTTGGTTCGGGATCTTCAAACTTGCTGTGGTAGTTGGTTGTGACCACTTGATGACCCCTAAAGTTGTTGAGGTCATTAGGTCAAAGGTCAAGGTCACCATGACCTTAATATGTGAAATGTTTTCAGATCAATAAATGATCAGTGGTTTGGCTTAGGATATTCAAAGTTGCTGTGGTGATTAGTCATGACCGCTAGATGACCTCTATAGTTGAGGTCACTAGATCAAAGGTCAGGGGGTCTGGGGGGGGGGGGGGGTATACATGTTTTACAAACATCTCTTGTTAGTATATGACTTACAATTGTAAATTTATTGTTCTGGCAGGGCCTGGTTGCAGAGTGATGGCATATGGGCACTGTCTGTTGAGTTATGGAATGCTGTATTTTAATGGCGCCCTTCTTCCAAGTGCTACTAAGAACCGAATCTGCACTACAAGGTGAGAGCCCACTTGATAATACATGGTGCCTCTTTAACTCTTTGCTTCATGAATATTCATCTAGGAAATTATGATATCATGAATACTAATTTAAATTAGATTAATTGATATAATTGCACATGGACACAGAAAGCTTTGGCTATAGTAGAAACTGTAGAATCAAATCTATTTTATGTCATTAGCAAAAAGAGCAGACCCTGATCTGATGACTCCTATAGGTGCCATCTGATTTGGATCTACTCCGTTTGTAAAGGTATAGAAAGGCTTATTTACGGAGGGGTTAGCCCTTTGAATTCTGAATTTCAACATAGTTTGGTCCATCATTGTTTAACCCTTTCCTTCATACAAATGCATTTTCACGCATTTGCAAACAGAGTAGACCCAGATAGGATCTATAGGAGCCATCTGATTAGATCTGTAGGAGCCGTCTGATCATGGCCTGCTCTGTTTGCTGATGAAATTTGATAGATCTGTTTCTTTTGTTTCTAACATGGCTAGAATGTTCCACCTTCCATATTTCATTATAATTATCTACTTTGTCCATTAATGTTAAGGTATTGAAATTTAGACAAAATATAATACAGTGAAAAGGTTACAGTGAAAGGGTTAACTACAATACAGTGAAAGGGTTAACTTCAATACATTGAAAGGGTTAACTACAATACAGTGAAAGGGTTAACTACAGTACAGTGAAAGGGTTAACAGCACTACAGTGTAAAGGTTACAGTGGAAGGGTTAACTACAATACAGTGAAAGGGTTAACTACAATACAGTGAAAGGGTTAACTTCAATACAGTGAAAGGGTTAACTTCAATACAGTGAAAGGGTTAACTACAATACAGTGAAAGGGTTAACTACAGTACAGTGAAAGGGTTAACAGCACTACAGTGTAAAGGTTACAGTGGAAGGGTTAACTACAATACAGTGAAAGGGTTAACTACAATACAGTGAAAGGGTTAACTTCAATACAGTGAAAGGGTTAACTTCAATACAGTGAAAGGGTTAACTACAATACAGTGAAAGGGTTAACTACAATACAGTGAAAGGGTTAACTACAATACAGTGAAAGGGTTAACTACAATTCAGTGAAAGGTTTAACTATAATACAGTGTAAGGGCTAACTAAAGTGTCCATTCATTATGAAAGGTTATGATTTGCAAGAAAATTTGAATGACAAACTGCAGACATTGAAGGCTCCTCAAGAGTCCTTTTGTCTTGTTCTACACTGTTTGCAAATGCCAGTACACTGGTCCCACTCTATTTATCACAATTGTATAAAAACTACACAATTCTAAAAGATTCCTTTTATCTAGTAAATGTTCCTTTTCGGTTGCTTTATTCAAAGATGTTAGGTCTAAAAATAGCCTACATGTATGCGGGAATGGGTTAAAGAAAACTACTCAGGTGACTTTATGTACTAAATTTTTGTAATGATATATGAACAAGAGCAATGCAGAAATCTTATTTGTGGGTACTAATAGTCATACCATGTTTTATGACTTAACCCTTCGCTTGCTATTCACATCAATATCCTACCTGAGACAAATCTGCACCTGTGATAGAATGACATTTATGACAGATTTGCACCTGTTACAGATCTGCATCTGTGATAGATCTACACCTGTGATAGATCTGCACATGTGATAGATCTACACCTGTGATAGATCTACACCTGTGATAGATATGCACCAGTGGTAAATCTGCACCTGTGAAAAATCTGCACATGTGATAGATCTGCACTTGTGACAGATCTGCACTGATAGAGCTGAATGCGAGACCATAAAAGCCAAGAGAGGAGAGCAAACATTTTTGTATTCTGATTCTCAGATCTAGGTCTACGCTTACTGCTCAATTCTAAATTTTCTATGTAATAGGGCTGAAAAATTGATCTACTGGACTCGTAGTTTTTAACCCTTCTCTTGCTGAATTTTAAAAAACATTTCTCCTTCTTTACCATGTCCTGTTTTATAATTACATATATCTTCACTGTGTACAAGTATTGCGCTGTGCAATCACTGCTGTGGAGTGCACTGGTTGCACAATCAACTTGTAAATAGTGCAGACCCTGATGAGACAGCTCCTGCAGGAGCTGTCTCATCTGGGTCTTCACTATTTATAGGTAGGTATATTGACGTGAATAGCAAGCAAAGGGTTAAGACCTCTTTGTCCAATTAATGAATGGCAGTTTAGGACAGGTTCCACTGTATTGAACTTCAACCTGTAACTTAGTACTCTCCCAACTGCTCATTTTCCTGTTTGATTTTTGTGTAACTTATTTCTGTTTTAGTTATGAAAATCTGGTTGCCAGTTGTGAAGATCATGTACAAAGCTGTACAGGAACGGGATCCAGACTGACAAGGAGCCGCTTTCTTAAGACATTCTTCAACCATATTTCCAACAAGTAAGTCTGTACACCTTAGAAATATATGTTTACAAATAGAGTAGATCCAGATCATAATGCTCCTATTGTAGCTGTTTGATCAGTGTCTGCTCTTTTTATGCCCCCATTGACGATAGTCAGGGCATTATGTTTTGAACATGTCTGTCCGTCCGTCACGCTTTTATGTGCAGTCGTTTGTCAAAGTTTTTAGCTCGATCACCAGAGCACAAAGTGTTCAGGTTGAGCTTTTGTGATTTCCTGATGTCCCAAAGGAACCCTGTAATCTGGGTCTGCGCTGATTTCTCTCACAAATTATTTCCTTTCAATTCCTGAAGGGTCTTTAACCCTTCCTTACATATGAACGTTTTTTCTAGTAGTTGCAAACAGAGTAGATCCAGATCATATGACTCCTGTAGGAGCCATCTTATCAGGGTCAGCATTGTTTGCTTATGGAATTATAATAGATCTGACCACTCTTTCTAACAGTGCCAAAATATCCTGTGTACATAATGTCATAACAAAAATTTTGTTAATCAATGTTCATGATGTCATTATTTTTTACATGAATATGCAACAGGGAAAGGGTTAAACAATGGCTGACAATGACATTTGGAAATTCTAGCATTGACAGGGTTAACTGATTTGCTTTTTGATTGTAGTAACCCTGTGTGTCAGGAACCAGAAGATCCAGAATGGCCGGTACAACCCGAGGATCCCAAATGCGAGTCAGAGTTGTTCATGGAACTGATATCTATATACAGTCTTGAACTCTCAGAGTGCCTGGAATCCCCTGAAGATAAAGAATGGGTCTGCAAGTAGGTAGAATTATTATGTCCCCCAATCCAAGTGGGAGGGGGGAACATATTGTGTTTACTCAATTTCTTCTTATTATTAATTATTATTCTTTCGTTTGATTCTAATTCTTGCTCTTCTTCTTATTCTTCTTTTTCTGTTGTGAAGTAATAGTCTGATCCTGATGAAACTTCACATGAACATTGCCAGTTATATACAGAATGATGTACTGATGTGCATTCCACTTTGGTTTTTAAAATGTTGCTATGGTAAACAAATGGTGAGCTCTGATTGGTCGAAATTTAGAGAGGCTGTGTGTCACTTAGGGATCACTTTTCCATCATCTGTCTGTCTGTCTGTCCAGCCAACCATTCATACATCCGTCTGTCTGTCCATCTGTCCATCACACATTATGTTTAGCTCACTAGAACACAAAGTGCCCAGGGTGAACTTTGTGATTGCCTGAAGTCCGGCTGCCTGTGACATGTGTCATGTCTCATGAGTCGTTTGTTGTCCGTCGTCATGCTTTATTATACAGTATACCTCCTCAGATCACATGACAGTTTCATACTTGATTATACAGTAATACCTTATCAGATCACTAGACAGTTACATACTTGATTATACAGTAATACCTTATCAGATCACTAGACAGTTTCATACTTGATTATACAGTAATACCTTATCAGATCACAAGACAGTTTCATACTTGATTATACAGTAATACCTTATCACACTAGACAGTTTCATACTTGATTATACAGTAATACCTTATCAGATCACTAGACAGTTTCATACTTGATTATACAGTAATACCTTATCAGATCACTAGACAGTTACATACTAGATTATACAGTAATACCTTATCAGATCACTAGACAGTTTCATACTTGATTATACAGTAATACCTTATCAGATCACAAGACAGTTTCATACTTGATTATACAGTAATACCTTATCACACTAGACAGTTTCATACTTGATTATACAGTAATACCTTATCAGATCACTAGACAGTTTCATACTTGATTATACAGTAATACCTTATCAGATCACTATACAGTTACATACTACATTATACAGTAATACCTTATCAGATCACTAGACAGTTTCATACTTGATTATACAGTAATACCTTATCAGATCACTAGACAGTTACATACTAGATTATACAGTAATACCTTATCAGATCACTAGACAGTTTCATACTTGATTATACAGTAATACCTTATCAGATCACTAGACAGTTACATACTAGATTATACAGTAATACCTTATCAGATCACTAGACAGTTACATACTAGATTATACAGTAATACCTTATCAGATCACTAGACAGTTACATACTAGATTATACAGTAATACCTTATCAGATCACCAAACAGTTTAATAATTGATTATACAGAATTACTTCCAGAGATCACCAAACAGTTTCATACTTGATTATACAGTAATACCTCCTAAGATCATTAGACAGTTTCATACTTGATTATACAGTAATGTCACCAGAGATCATCAGACAGTTTCATATTTGATTTTGCACTTATACCAACTGAGGTCACCAGACAATTTCATACTTGATTATACAGTAATACCTCCCAAGATCACCAACTCAAACTCAAAATAAGTGTTAAAATTCATTTGTAAGACAGGTGGTAGCTTAATCCGTAACCCATTACCTCATAGGCTATTTTTAGATCCAACCTCTACATCTACCGAAAAGGAGCATTTACATGAGAAAAGGAAACTTTTAGAACTGTTGAGTTTTTAAACTATTGCAATAAAGAGATACATTGCATTATGTATCACAATGGTTTCATAGAGTGATCTTTACAGAGATGTCAATATGAAGGAATGGGTTTAACTTATATAAATACATCATTACAACGAAAACTCAAATCGAGGTCTGCTCTATTTTCTTCTATGCAACAGATCTGATCCTGCAGTTTTTGCCATAGTCATGAATGTCCTATTTTAACCCTTTACTCCATGATTCATGCAAGAAACAATGACGCAATGAATATTAATTAGATTAATTTGTCATAATAGCACATGGACACAGGAATTTTGTCTAATTTGTTATAATAGCACATGGACACAGGAATTTTGTCTAATTTGTTAAAATAGCACATGGACACAGGAATTTTGTCTGTATTGGTAGAAACTGTAGAATTATATCTATATTAAATTATAAGCAAACAGAGCGGACCCTGATCAGACAGGTCCTTTAGGAGCCATCTGATCTAGGACGGCTCTGTTTTCAAAGGCGTAGAAATACATATCTATTGGTTAAAGGGTTATTGTCTGTAATATGTGATCTAAATTAATTTATATTTATAATGGGATGTGTGATTACCTCATAGGCTATTTTTGAATAATCTACCGAAAAGGAGCAGTAACTAGAGAAAAGGAAATTGTTAGAATTTTGTAGTGTGAAACCATTGTGATAAATAGAGCATTAATTTGCTCCTCTAGGAGCAAATGCTCTATTTATCACAATGGTTTCACAAAGTGACTTTTAGAGTCGTCAAAGTCGTCAATATGAGGGAGAGGGTTAAATCAGGATCTGCTTTGTTTGCTTATGATATAATACAGATATGATTTTACAGTATCTGCCATGGCCAAAAACCTCTGGTTCATAATCTATTACAGTAATTCATCTCATTAATATTCATGGTGCATAATTAATTATTACATGCATATTCATAGAGTAAAGGGTTAAGGAAGTATGTAAATCTGAGTCTACAATTTCTGTTATGGCCAAAAACTCCAGTTTTCATGTACAGTAAAAAACCCTGTCAACGGGATGTTAAATCTATTATAAATATCAGTCTTTTAGACAGGTGGCAGCTTAATGTTGAGTGAAAGTCATGCAGAAAGCTCATCTAGGAGCTTTCGGAATGACTTTCATGCTCCATTAATACATTTGCTCCCACGATCCCACACATGGGACATAAGCAAACAGTGTAGGTTCTGATCAGACACGGCATAATGCGGTGTCTTATCAGAGTCTACACTGTTTGCTGATAGTAATTTCAATATAAAGCAAAAAGAAATTGAAAATTTAGACCAGGGCTCCCTTAGATAAAAAATGGACTAATCCAATATATAATCGTGAAAGAATCCACCGGGTTAAGCAGCCACCTGCCTGAAAGTATGTTAAATATTCTCTGCTAGAATTCCGATTTAGAGGGATTTTACCATGCAGTGGAACTTCAATATCTCAAACTTTCAAGCTTTCAATTGGTCAGATTTGAGTTCTCAAGCTTTTGATTGGTCAGATTTGAGCCAAAGGCTCAAATCTGACCAATCAAAAACTTGAAAACAAACTCAGACTCAACTAAAAGCTTTATAGCATGGACCCAGGTTTCTTATATGAGCAGTTTCTCAAATTTCTTACAGCTTAATGCAGGTCAAAAGTAATACTGAAAGCTCTTGTTGGAGCTTTCAGCATTACATGTACTTTCAACATGACTAAGTTATCGCATGTGATTCTAGAGATGCATAGTGATACATTTTAGAACAATCTGTATTGTCTTATGAGTAAACCTATATTTTGAGTTGCCAGAGTTTGAGATATTGAGAAGTTGAACATTAAGCTAATTAATATTCTAAAGTTGTTATTTTTATACCCCCCTTTTGAAAACATGGGGGTATATTGCTTTGCACATGTCGGTAGGTCGGTCGGTCTGTCGGTCTGTCGGTTGGTCGGTTGGTCGGTAGATTGATGGTTTCGGAATGATAACTAATAAACGACTTGGCGTAGGATCTTCAAACTTGCTGTGGTGGTTGGTCATGACCACTAGATGACCCCTATTGTTTTTAGGTCACTAGGTCAAAGGTCAAGGTCACCATGACCTTAACTGGTTAAATGGTGTCTGATCAATATCTGCTTAAGGGATTGGCTTAGGATCTTCAAACTTGCTGTGGTGGTTGGTCATGACAACTAGACAACTCCTATTGTTTTTGAGGTCACAAGGTCAAAGGTCAAGGTCACCATGACCTTAACTGGTGAAATAGTTTCCGATCAATAACTGCTGAAGGGTTTGACTTGAGATCTTCAAACTTGCTGTGGTGGTTGGTCATGACAACTAGATGACCCCTATTGTTTTTGAGGTCACTAGGTAAAAGGTCAAGGTCACTATGACCTTAACTTGTTAAATGGTTTCCTATCAATAACTGCTGAAGGGTTTGGCTTGGGATCTTCAAACTTGCTGTAGTGGTTGGTCATGACCACTAGATGACCCATATTGTTTTTAGGTTACTAGGTCAAAGGTCAAGGTCACCATGACCTTAACTGGTTAAATGGTGTCCGATCAATAACTGCTCAAGGGATTGGCTTAGGATCTTCAAACTTGCTGTGGTGGTTGGTCATGACAACTAGACAACTCCTAATGTTTTTGAGGTCACTAGGTCAAAGGTCAAGGTCACCATGACCTTAACTGGTAAAATGGTGTTTGATCAATAACTGCTCTAGGGTTTGGCTTAGGATCCTCAAGCTGGCTTAGGTGGTTGGTCATGACCATTAGATAGCCCCTAATGTTTTTTAGGTCACTTGGTCAAAGGTCAAGGTCACCATGACCTTAACTGGTGAAATGGTTTCCGATCAATAACTGCGCAAGGGTTTGGCTTAGGATCTTCAAACTTGCTGTGGAGGTTGGTCATGACCACTAGATGGCCCCTATTGTTTTTGAGGTCACTAGGTCAAAGGTCAAGGTCACCATGACCTTAATTGGTGAAATGATTTCCTATCAATAACTGCTCAAGGGTTTGGCTTAGAATCTTTAAACTTGCTGTGGTTGTTGGTCATGACCACTAGATGGCCTGTATTGTTTTTGAAGTCACTAGGTCAAAGGTCAAGGTCATTATGACCTTTTCTGATGAAATGGTTTCCAATCCATAACTGCTCAAGGGTTTGGCTTAGGATCCTCAAACTTGCTGTGGTGGTTGGTCATGACAGCTAGATGACCCCTATTGTTTTTGAGGTCACTAGGTTAAAGGTCAAGGTCACCATGACCTTAACTGATGAAATGGTTTCAGATTAATAACTGCTCAATGGTTGGTTTGGATTCTTCGAACTTGCTGTGGTGGTTGGTCGTGACCACTAGATGACCTCTATAGTTGTTCATGTCACTAGGTCAGAGGTTAAGGTCACCAAACCATGACCTTAACTTGTGAAATGTTTTTAAATCAATAAATGATCAGTGGTTTGGCTTAGGATCTTCAAAGTTGCCGTGTTGATTAGTCATGACCACTAGATGACCTCTATAGATCAAAGGTCAGGGGGTCTGGGGGGTATACATGTTTTACAATCATCTCTTGTTACATGAATATGCATGGACTAAAAACTTAACCCTTTCCTCCATAAATACGCCTTTCTACGCCTCTGTAAAAGTCACTTATTGAAACCATTGTGATAAATAGAGCATTTGCTCCTATAGGAGCAAATGCTGTATTTATCACAATAGTTTCAAGCTACAAAATTCTAAAAATTTTCCTTTTCTCTGGTTAATGGTCCTTTTAGGTAGATTTATTGAAAGTGGTTGGATCTAAAAATAACCTATGGAGTAATGGGTTAATAGTGCGGTAAAAGGGTTTACAGTGTTGACACAATGATATTGATTTAAACCCTTAGTTCCTTTCTCTTCATTACAGTTCTCGGGATCGGCTTTATACTCGATTAACGGCTTACCTAGAACACTGCAGTCCTCATGAACAAGAACATCTTCAGTATTCTTGGAAATTGGTCAAAGAATTTGGGAAGCGAGTGTGTGATAATGATGATGGTTATCCACCCCTGCCAATAGACGAAACACCACCATGCCTTGACTTGAATTATTACAACCCGGACGGAGTCTGCCAGCCTGGCTCTGCATTACAATGTCTCGGTTACCTAGACATAATAATCATGTCCCCCAGCATGACAGAGAGAAGTCTATGCCCGTATGTACCAGTGTCTACGATAAAACAATCTTCATGAAACAAACTCTTTGTCTTCTTAACCCTTCGCTTGCTATTCACATCAATATACCTACCTGTAAATAGTGAAGACCCAGATGAGACAGCTCCTGCAGGAGCTGTCTCATCAGGGTCTGCACTATTTACAAGTTGATTGTGCAACCAGTGCACCACGCAGCAGTGATTGCTTAGCGAAATACTTGTACACAGTGATGATATATGTAATTTTACAACAGGGCATGGGTAAAGAAGGAGAAATGTATTTTAAAATTTAGCAAGAGAAGGGTTAATACAACCTGCCTTAATCAATGTATCTGCTTTAATCCAGATGAGATGCTGAGTTGCTGTGTGCCTCCTCAGTAGTTCCTCAAATACAGCAAAACCCCGCTAATGCAACTACCTAAAATAGGTACAATTCTGGGAGCTAGATGCAGGTAGTAGCTTAATGCAGGACAAAGATAATGCAGAAAGCTCCTAGATGAACTTTCTGCATTACTTTTGCCCTGTATTTAGCAACCACCTGAATAAACAGCCATGTTTATTCATTAAGTGGTAACATTAGAGGGGTTATACTGTACTTAAATGCATTAGACATTATAAAACTTAGGACTAATTGGATTTGAAGCAGATAGCACTTCTAGAGCAGGAGAAACTTATTTTTAACCCTTTCCCTGTTCTATGTTTATTTCAAGGTTCGACACCTACTGAACATTCATGGACAAAATAGTTATAATGAAATATGAAAGGTGGAATATTGTAGACATTTTAGAAAGTAAAGAAACAGATCTTTCAAATTCTATAAAAAAAACAGAGCAGACCCTGATCAGACAGCTCCTCTGGGTCCACTCCGTTTGCAAATGCATGAAAACATGTTTATATGAGGGAAAGGGTTAACCTTTAGCAGAAAAAAGTGTCATCAGCATAAATGTTTTCTATTTCAGATCTTTTAGGGTTTTTTAACTCTTTACTCCGTTATCCTTTACAGCATAGGCTATTTTTAGATACAACCTCTTTGAATAAATCTACCGAAAAGGAGCATTTTCCAGAGAAAGGATTTCTTTTAGAATTATGGAAATTTGAAACCATTGTGATAAATAGAGCATTTACTACCATGTAGAAAATGTTCTAATTGTTACAATGGTTTCAAAAAGTAGCTTTTGCAGGAGTATGAGGGATTGGGTTAAATTATTCTTTCTACTACTGTAAGTTAGTAAAGTCACTTCAAAAGACTTTACATTCTGATACCGTGCTAAACTGAGTAAACCCTTTCCCTTATATAATCACCTTTTCACACCTTTGCAAACAGAGTAGACTCAGATCAGACAGCTCATGTAGGAACAGTTTGATCAGGGTCTGCTCTGTTTGCTTATGAAATTATAATATATAGTGATTCTACAGTTTCTACTTATACTAAACATTCATTTTTACATATGTCATTATAAAAGTTCAACTAATAAATATTCATTACAGTATATTGGCGATATTTCGAGCACCGTCGGGAATCAGCAAAAACCTTGGATTATCGCAATGCTCGAAAGAACCGATTTCTAGCATTTTGTGTCATTTCCAAGAGCATTGTTTGACGACAAGAGGAAGCATATTTCTTCACAGTAAACTTTTTAACATTATCGTTAACTTCAATGCGTATATAATTCATCGATTCTTTCCTTATATAAGTGATAACAGAAAACACCATTTACATCGGCGACCGAAGTTTTGAACAGTATAATTTGTATGGGTCCATTCAACGGACCCTTCACAATAAACTCAAAACTTGTTTCAAACCATTTAGACATATCCCTTGACAGTCGTGGCATATAGCGTTATGTCGTTTATTTTGCATATTTTCCATTTGTCAACATTAATTTAGTTGTTGGTGCTGAGTTGGTGCAGAAACAAACATTTTCGTTTCGTTCCCGTGCTGTTTCGTAGTAAGGAAAATCGGGGCGAGTGACCAAATTAATTAATAACCGGAACACTCGGCTTTTTTTGTCTGACATAGTTATTCTCGTTCATCTCTCGTAGCAAGAGTCTGCATGAATGAGACTGTCTAAAATTAACAAAAATATTGCGAATTTCAAAGCACTACACGAAAAGCACTGCACTATTTCTAAATTTAAAGCGGAAAGACGTTATACGGCACCCTTTCAGCGGTACCGAAAAATCACAACACGTTTGCGAACGTATGCAAATTATGATTGACTCTTTGTTTATTAAGACTTCAGTCTACTAAATTCTCATGATTATTTACACCAAAGTAAAGTCTGCATTCAATGAATGTGTTATTCACACATTTGGAAGATCTAATGTCCCATAGACGGATCTTTCAAAAGGTCACGACAACGTATCGAGAAGGTGTGAATAATTACCTCGGAGGTGGGAAAACACCTTTGCTCGAATTAAACAATCAATCAAAGGAACCAGAATGATCCGCGGGACCAGCGCACATGCATGAATTTTCGGATTATCGCTATTCGGATTAATGCAGGTATTTTGAATTAGATTTGATAGAATTTGAGCAGGGACCTCAACATTCCCTCGGAAAAAGCGGGTATCTCGGAAAAACTTTTCGGATTATCGCTATTCGGATTAATGCAGGTATTTTGAATTAGATTTGATAGAATTTGAGCAGGGACCTCAACATTCCCTCGGAATAAGCGGGTATCTCGGAAAAACGAGTCGAAATAATGCCGTTATACTGTATTTCGAACATAAATATTAAACTGGGAAATAGTTAATCCTTTTAATCCTGTTAACCATTTTGGCGCCAAATTTAAAAGTGTCGTCTGCAATAATAATTTTATATTAAATTTAATATTAAACTAAATAATAAAGGTATATTAGTAAAACATTTGTTTTTAAAAACCTGCATGCTTGGGCTGAAATAATACAAAAAACAGTGAAGTCCCAGGTCAAATGCCGCCTTGACAAGACGGCATCTGATCTGGGACTGCACTGTTTTCAATGGTGCCAACAGACAACATTGGCGCTGAAAGAGTTAAGTGTAACCAGACTAGCTGGCATTTGTAAACAGCATGGATCCAGATCAGATGTTTAGTATCATGAATGGTCAATGGAGAAATACAAATGTAAAGGAACGGATTTAATTTATGCATTTGATCTATGCGTCTGTCCTGCTGTACCATTATCCCGATTTATTTGGATTCTTGAAAACTGTATCAGAATTGAATTAATTTTTGTTTTGATATTTTCAGGCTGTTGCGGTACACCATGAAGTGTTTCTATGACTACACAACAAACTGTGACCCAGTGATAGCAGCGTTAGTCTCTCCAGCTTTAGATGAGACGATATATCTGTTTGAAGGTCGCTGTGATGACCTCTGGTGCCCCATTAAAGAAGAACCAGAAATGTGCCTTATTGAGGAGGCTCAAGAATGTGTGTACAAGCTGAAGAAGACAGAAGACATGAGCAAAGCCTGTGGGTGAGTTATGAAAGGACGAACTCTTAAGGACATGTGTTTACAGCAGATTAACCCATTCCCTGATATTGACGACTCTGTAAAAATCACTTTGTGAAACCATTGTGATAAATAGAGCATTTGCTCCTATAGGAGCAAATTCTCTATTTATCACAATGGTTTCAAACTACAAAATTCTAAAATTTTCCTTTTCTCTAGTTAATGCTCCTTTTCGGTAGATTTATTCAAAGCGGTTGGATCTAAAAATAGCCTATGAGGTAATGGGTTAAACAATGTACCTCATGAATACTTATCCCTTTACCCCATAAATATGCCTTCTATACCTTTGCAAACAGAGTAGATCCAGATCAGATGGTTCCTGTAGGAGGCTCCCGATCAGGGTCTGCTCAGTTTGCTAATAAAATAATGTAGATGTCATTGTACAGTTTCTGCCATTGCCAAAATAAAGAAATACAGAATATTGGCGATATTTTGAGCACCACTGGGAATCAGCAAGAACCCCGGATTATAACGATGCTCAATAGAACCAAGAGCATTTTCTGTCATTTCCTAAGAGCTTTGTTTGATGACAGCGGGAAGCGTATTTCTTCACAGTCAGTGTAACCTTCTATCATAAACTTCAATGCATATATAATTCATCAATTCTTTCCTTGTATAAGTGATAACAGAAAACACCATTCACATTTGCGACTGAAGTTTCACTAGAATTTGTATGAGTCCGTACCATGGACCATTCACAATAAACTCAAAACTTGTTTCAAACCATTTAGACATATCCTTAGACTGGTCATAGCGTATATCGTTACGTCATTTATTTTGCATAATTGTCTATTCGTCGACGTTCATTTAGTTGTTGGTGTTCAGTTGGGTGCACAAACAAACATTATCGTTTTGTTCCCGTGCTGTTTCATAGTAAGGAAAATCAGGGCTAGTGACCAAATTAATAATCGGAACACTCGGCTTTTTTTGTCTGAAATATTCTTAAAAGGTTATTCTCGTTCATCTCTCGTAGCAAGAGTCTGCATGAATGAGACTGTCTAAAAGTACCAAAACTATTTCAAAGTATTACACGAAAAGAACTGCACTATTTCAAAATTTAAAGCAGAAAGACGTTATGTGGCACACTTTCAGTGGTACCGAAATATCCCTACACGTTTGCTAACATATGCAAATTATGATTGTGACTCTTTGTTTATTAGACTCATCATTATCTACTCCAAAGTAAAGTCTACATCCAATGAATGTGTTTTTCACACATTTGACAGATCTTATGCCCCAAATATGGATCTTTCAAAAGGTGTTACGAAAAGGTATCGAGAAGGTGTGAATAATTACCTCGAAAGTGGGAAAACACTATGCTCGAATTTAACAATCAATAAAGGGAACCAGAATGATCTGTGGGACCAGCACACATTCTCCAACTTTTGGATTATCGCTATTATTTATGCAGGTATTTTCATTGAGATTTGATAGAATTTGAGCCGGGACCTCAAAATTCCCTTGGAATAGGCGTGTATCTCGGGTAAATGAGAGTTAAAATAACGCCGTTATACTGTAATATAAGAGTGTCCCCAAATGATGTGTATATAGGGACATATGGTGTTTACTCCATTTCTTCTTCTTCTTATTCTTATTCTTTCTTCCAGTTCTTCATTATTCTTCTTCAATATACCTATATAGCCTTTGCCAATAGAGTAGATCCTATGGGAGCTGTGTGACAAGGACATGCTCTATTTGCTAACAGACATCTGTAGATTTTTTTCTACAGTTTCTGCCAGGGCAAAACAATCTTGTGTTCATAACCCTTTATAAAACTTAACCCTTCGCTTGCTATTCACGTCAATAAACCTACCAGTAAGTAGTGAAGACCCAGATGAGACAGCTCCTGCAGGAGCTGTCTCATCAGGGTCTGCACTATTTACAAGTTCATTGTGCAACCAGTGCACTCCATAGCAGTGATTGCACAGCGAAATACTTGTACACAGTGAAGATATATGTAATTATACAACAGGGCTTGGGTAAAGAAAAAGAAAGGGTTAATAGTCTTCATGGCATTCTACATTCTTGTATACATATACATGTATAACCCTTTACCCCATGAATGTTTATATAAGAAATAATGATATCATGAATATAGACAAGTTCTAATTGTAACGCAATCCCTTACAGTATGTCCCTCAAAGAAATGTTCAACAGGTATACATGTACAAAATAGTAAACAAAATTGTGCACCATCGGCAGTACCTGGCAGTCACCCATCCAGTCTGTAACCACACAGTATGTTGGTTGACTTCGCAACATTACCATGCACTTAACCCTTTCCCTGTTCTGTACTTAGGCCAAATTTCAATACCTACTGAATATTCATTAACAAAATAATTATAAAGATATATGGAAGGTGAAACATTGTAGACATTTTAGAAAGCAAAATAACAGATCTATCAAATTCTATTAGCAAACAGAGCAGACCCTGATCAGACGGCTCCTCTAGGAGTCGTCTGATCTGGGTCTACTCTGTTTGCAAATGCGTGAAAACACGCCTATATGAGGGAATGGGTTAAACCACGTCGCAAAAGAGCTTGCAAGGAGAATTTATAGTGCCTAGTCACTGTTACATTACTTTCAACTCCAAGAAACCTCGACCCAATATATTGTCTGTGAAATAACCATGGGTAAGGCAATTCCAGTCTGGAATTTGTCTTCATCCCACTGCTGTCACCAATCGTTAGCAAACAGAGCAGACCTTGATCAGAGGGCTACTATAAAGCCATCTGATCTGGGTCTTCTTTTTGCAAATGCGTGAAAAAATGTGTTTATATGAGGGAAAGGGTTAAAACAATTGCAATTAAGTTTGGGGTTTCTCTTTTCACCATCTTTCAGTAAAATCTAATAATATCTAAAACATGGAGTAAGGGGTTATTGGGTGCCGAAAGATAAACTGCGTTCCTGTGTTTCTATAAATTCCAACTACTACAGATTTTTTTTTGTTTATAATAACTTAACTCATCTGTTTTAAAATTCACAAAACTTATGTTGTTTTTTTAACAATATTTATAAAATAACCATTTATTACTGATTAACCGCCAGCTGAGTTTGGTAACTTGTTGAATACAAACATTTTATTTCAAATAACTTTGCATAAAAAAAGGCAAACACAGCAAAACCTCTCAAACACAACAGGTTAATAAAAGTGTTTAACAGGTATGTTCTTTCTCTGATTTCCATTCATTTATAAGTTATTCCTCCACTTTTATTTTTTGCAAGTACACTATTATAATCTGCTTCTTGGTTTACACTGATCATCTTGCCACCTTATACATGTTCGACAGCCATTTTACGCTTGCATAAAACCTCGCTTATATTGTTGTTGTTTCTAATATAAGGATGCTACAACTGTACCTTACTGTATCTTAATCCTTTACTCCATAAATACGCTTTTCTGCAAACAGAGAAGACCCAGATCAGACTGCTCCTATAGGAACCATCTGATCAGGGTCTACTCTGTGTGCTTATGATATAATATTCACAGTGTTTGCCTTGGCTAAAATTTCATGTATCTGTTTGCTAGTATAACCAATTAATCTGATGAATATTCATGATGTCATTATTTCTTACACCGTGGAGGAAAGGCTTAACTCTTCACCTCATAGAGACATCTTTCGTAGCCTTTGCAAAGAGAGAAGAGCCAGGTCAGACGACTGCTGTAGGAGCAAATCTGACCTGACTTGACTCTATTTGTTTACAGAATTATATATACACAATGTAACTGATTCTACTATTCTTGCCAAAGTGAAATTCTTAACAAAGTGCTCATGTACAGTAAAACCTCTATAACAACCACAAAACTGTGTTAATTAGCTTAGGGTATTTGGTATCTGGGGCAGGTCCAGGTTTCTTAAAGCAAGGTGAAAGTAAAACACAACGCTCCTATAGGAGCCTTCTGTTTTACTTTCACCTTGCTTTAAGCAGCCACCTGCCTTTAATACAAAATACTTGATGTAATTTAATGGTCACTATAGAGAGGTTTTACTGTACTATAAATCTATAAAGAAGCCATAAATTCTCTATAGGAGATGTCTGATCAGGGTCTGCTCCATTTGCTTTTGACACAGTGACATTGGAGCTATGCTCTTTACAAAAGACTATAAAAACATACCAAAGAACCTGTCACCTAAGTGGTTATTCATTTATTGAATGTAGGAATCTTAAAAAGCAGGGGGTGCTTAATTCAGGTCAAAAGTAGTGCAGAAAGATTCTGTAGGAGCTTTCTGCATGACATTTGACCTGCATTAAGCTACTGCCTGCCAAACAAACCCATTTGACCTGCATTAAGCTACTGCCTGTCATAGAAACCCATTTGACCTGCATTAAGCTACTGCCTGCCATAGAAACCCATTTGACCTGTATTAAGCTACTGCCTGCCATAGAAACCCATTTGACCTGCATTAAGCTACTGCCTGCCATAGAAACAAATTTGACCTGTATTAAGCTACTGCCTGCCATACAAACCTTTCGTTGAACCTCTTTTAGATGGTGGCTTTACCCTTTACTCCATAATATGCCTTTCTACGTCTTTGCAAACAGAGTAGATCCAGATCAGATGGCTGCTGTGTTTGCTTTTGATATAATATAGATTTGATTCTACAGTTTCTGTCATGATAAAAAAACATTTTGTTTACATTAAAAAATTCAGTGAATTAATATTCATGATGTCATTATTTTTTGTCTGAATATTCATGGAGTTAGGGGTTATGACTGGTTCTACTGTATAGATACGTATGAGCACATTTTAGGTTATATAACCATAGTAATCCAAACGTCTGATTTTAATCTAACCCTTTTCATCATGAATATGCCTTTCTACGCCTCTGTAAAAGTCACTTTCTGAAACCATTGTGATAAATAGAGCATTTGCTCCTATAGGAGCAAATGCTCTATTTATCACATTGGTTTCAAACTACAAAATTCTGAAATTTTCCTTTTCTCTAGTTAATGCTCCTTTTCGGTAGATTTATTCAAAGTGGTTGGATCTAAAAATTGCCTATGAGTGAATGGGTTAAATCAATTACACAATTTATTATTCTGAAATGGCAGTACTGTTATTTTTTTCCAGAATGATTGAAGGAACAAAGGACTGCATATATAAGGTTACATATGACTGTGATGGGTGGGAGAAGTCTGTTGTGGCAGAATTATACCGTCAGGTGGACTTCATCTCCGAATATGCCTGTTTGCCCCCAGAAGAACCAAACATTAATCCACTGGACTGCCTTTCCTGTCTGTATGGAATTACCATGGAGCTACTAGATGAGCAGGGGTAAGGGTTAAGGCTATTTGAATGATGTTGATCTGTTGCTTTAATCATTTATACAGAAGTCCATTAGAAGGCTAATTAATGTTCATGATGCAATTATTTTGTAATGAATACTGATTAAGTAAAGGGTAAAATGTTCCAAATTTTAGAATTCCAGGTTTCAATTTTCTAAATAATTATGTTTGTGCTTATTTTAGCAATCAGGGACGCCCACAGTCTGGATGGGATAAATCTGGTGATAATTCTGGATCAAGTCAGACTAGGTCTGGAGACACTGGATCTGATAAGTCTCAATCTGATGAGTCTCGATCTTCTAAGGAATCTGGGGAGACTAGATCTGATAGAGACACTGGATCTCACACACAATCCGGATCTGATGGTGGAAGTCCTGGAGGAAGGGACAAAAGATCTGAGAACAAAGATTCTGGACCTGATGGCAATGGATCTAAACCTGGACACAAAGGGTCAGGATCTAACAATAAAGAATCTGAATCTGATGGTGGAACTTCAGGATCTGAGAGCAAAGGAGAGAGAGATAAGGGGAAAGGGTCTAGCTCTAAGAGCAAACGTTCTGGAGCTAAGGGTAACAAGTCTGAATCTGAGAGCAGAGGTTCTGGATCTGGTACTGGCAGCAGCAGCTCAGACAGTGGCTATTATGGAGATGTTATCTCAGAGCTTTGTTGGAAGTTTGAAGAAGCCTGGAAATGTGTCGAGCCTAGCCTTAGTATCCTGGTAGCTGAGAAACGTGTGATGGTTCACAAGCTCTTGACCAGTATGAAACAAGTGTTTGAAGAAATGTGTCAACGTAAGTTCTGTCAAATTGTACCAGTACATATAGAGGGCTCCCTCATGTTGATACCTTTTAACCCATTCCCTCATATTGATGCATTTTAACCCATTCCCTCATATTAATATATTTCAACCCATTCCCTCCTATTGATGCATTTTAACCCATTCCCTCATATTAATATATTTCAACCCATTCCCTCCTATTGATGCATTTTAATGCATTCCCTAACAATGACACCTTTTTAACCCATTTGCTCATAGTGACACCTTTTTATCCATTTTCTAACATCGACACATTTTGACACCTCTGTTAAAGTCTCTTTTGAGACCATTGTGATAAACAGAGCATTTGCGAACAACGGTTTCAAAACTACACAATTTTAAAAGTTTCCTTTTCTCTAGTGAATTCTCGTTTTCAGTATATTTTTTTTATCCCTTTCCGCCATGAATACGCCTTTCTACGCCTTTGCAAACAGAGTAGACCCAGATCAGACGGCTCTTATAGGAGCCGTCTGATCCGGGTCTGCTCTATTTGCTTATAGATCAGATTCTACAGTTTTTTCCATGGCCAAAATGTCCTGTTTATGAATACTATTATAACAAACTAATCTAAACAATATTAATGACATCATTATTTTTACATTAATATTCATGGAGGAAAGGGTGAAAGAGGTTGGATCTAAAACTAGCCTATGAAGGAATGGGTTAACCACACTCTATGGGGTGAAACAGTAATGACCTGTGTCAGCAGATTGCTGAGTAAATAGATATCTCATCAGGGTCCATGCTTATAAAGCTTTTTAGTTGAGTCTGAGTTTGTTCTCAAGTTTTCGATTGGTCAGATTTGAGCCAAAGGCTCAAATCTGACCAATCAAAAACTTGAGAACGAACCTGGATTTAAACTGTTTGAATCTCTGATAATGAATTCTGAAAGAAATGGGAAAAAAACATCATTGATTTCATAATAAAAGAAAAAGACGATTTGCAAAATTTTAATGCTTATTAGTTATTGCGGAATGTAGTTATAATAGTTTTGCGCTAAGCTCTTAATATAGGGTTACTGCCATGTCAAAAGCGTCTGTTAATAAGTGCATCTTGTCTGTCCATCTATCTGTAGACAAGAATTTGCCCATGTGTCTGTTGAGGAGAGTTTGTATGTCCATCTGTCTGTAGTAGATAATTTGACTGTCTGTCTGTCTGTCTGTGGAAGAGAATTTATTTATCCGTCTGACTCTACAGTTTCTATTAATATCAAAATATCCTTTGAAGATTATGTCATTTTTAGAAATATAGCTAATAAATATTCATAATGTCACTTTATTTGCTTACATGAATATTGATGGAATACAGGGTTATATAAAAGTAGTGATATGATTCTACAGTTCCTGTCCAGGTTTTCCTGAGTTCATAATTATGCCATCATTAGAATAACACATCTTATTATTTCTTACATGCATATTCATGAACTAAAGGATTTACCATTTTTGATGCCTGTGCAAACAGAGGAGACCCAGATCTGACTGCTCCTGTAGGAACTGTTTAACCTTTAGCTTGCTGAGCAAATTATATTTGTGGAATCGTTCACCAACTGCATTTTCAAAATTCAATCTATGATCAATTTAGCTTCCAAAATGCAATCAGGGTATCAAACAGTTTGGATCCTGATGAGACGCCGGGTTACTTGGCGTCTCATCTGGATCCTGATGAGACGCCGAGTTACTCGGCGTCTCATCTGGATCCAAACTGTTTGCGAAGGTATTTACTCATCCGCCCATAGCAGGCTAAAGGTTAATCAGGGTCTACCTGTCTTGCTTATCGAATATCAACAGTTTCTGCTATGTATCACATCCCCGGATCATAATGCCTTTAGTAAAATCCGCTAACTGGTGTTGACACAGGCCTGAACTTTTACATGAATATTTATTAGGTAAATGGTCATGTCTAATCCTTTACTCTATAAATATGCCTTTCCATGCTTCTGCAAACAGGGTAGACCCAGATTAGACGGCTCCTATAGGAGCCATCTGATCAGGGTCTGCTCTGTTTGCTTCTGATATAATGTAGCTATGATTCTACATTTTTTGCCATGACAAAAAATTCCTAGATTACTATTAATCTAATTATTATTAAAGATATCAATATTTCTGACATAACTCTTCATGGACTAAAGGGTTAAAGATGGTGAATTATTGTGTTTGTTTTGTTTTAGCTCGTCATTGTTATACCTGCATTGGGCTAGAGGACAATGATAAATGTAATGAGCAGCCTACTTGTGCCTGCCCTAAACACCAACAGGTAAGAACTGAAAAACTAGGAAACCTTGATATCTCAAAACTCAGAAAACAAAAACATCAATATAACTCCAGCTAAAATTTGATCCCTTCAAACATTTGTAATGAAAAGTACCACTGCATACAGTTGAACCTGTTTTAACCCTTTCCCTAATAGCCTATTTTTAGATCCAACATCTTTGAATAAATCTACCTAAAAGGAGCATTAACTAGAGAAAAGGAAATTTTTTAGAATATTGTAGTTTGAAACTATTGTGATAAATAGAGCATTTGCTCCTATAGGAGCAAATGCTGTATTTATCACAATGGTTTCAACTGGTGATTTTTACAGAGGCGTAGAAAGGTGTATTTATGGAGGAAAGGGTTAAGCAACCATCAAAAGAGGTCTAATTATGGGTCTGTAGGGAATGCAGTAGCTTAAATTGCGAGTCAACAGTAATGAAGAAAGCTCCTATAGGAGCTTTTTGCATTGCTTTGAACCTGCATTAAGCTACCACCTCCTTTTTAAGACTCATGTGTTCAATAAATGAATGGATATATAGGACAGGTTCTACTGCATAGCTTGATGCAGGTTGCATGTAATGCTGAAAGCTCCTACCGCAGTATTCTGCATTACTTTCCACCTGCATTAAGCTGTGACTTCAAGAATGTTTTTTAGTTGGTAATAGGCTGACTTGAAGTTCTGTTATCTCGAAGTAACTATTAAGGGTCTCTTAAGTTTCTCTTATTTTACCCATTAACTCATATGCTATTTTTTACTAGAGAAAAGGAATATTTTTTTTAGAATTGTGTAGTTTTGAAACCATGGTGATAAATAGAGCATTGTTCCTATGGAGCAAATGCTCTATTTATCACAGTGGTTTCAAAAAGTGATTTTTACAGTGGCAACAAAGGCGTCAATATGAGGGAATAGTTAAATCAATTGGGCCATTAGAACGTTTCAGTTAAACCAATAATAGAGTTGCAAACAGGAATGCTCATAAAGCATTCATTTATGATTCTGGTTAATTATCTTGTAAAGCAAACTAAATTGTGTGGTTAATTATCTTGTAAAGCAAACTAATTGTGCAGTTTTCACTGCATTTCCTTGAAAAGTCACTGAATTGATCAACATGTTGAGGTGCAGTGTGTTTCTGATTGGATTCAAGTTGGCTGACTGATCACCATCTTGGATTTAGCAGTTACCATGTTGAGCAAACTAGGTAAACACTTTTTGCTGCATTTATTTTTTAAATTCACTAAAAATAATTGACAAGTTTTTTTCAAGTGAAGATGCCGTACTTTGAAATTATCAATGTCCTTGTAGAATGAACTACTTCTACAGTTTTTGCTGCATTTCCATGACATTTCATACAGATTGGAGAGCTTTTGAAGCTCAAGATGAACCCTTAATCCTTTCCCTCATATAAATGTGTTTTCACGCATCTGCAAACAGAGTAGACCCAGATCAGACGGCTCTGTTTGCTAATGGAATTTGAAAGGTCTGTTTCTTTACTTTCTAAAATGGCTACACTTTTCCACCTCCCATGTTTCATTATAACTATTTTGACCATGAATATTCAGTAGGTATTGAAATTTGGAATAAGCACAGAACAGGGAAAGGGTTAACCAATTTACTCATAGGCTATTTTTAGGCCGAACCAACAAGGAGCATTTACTAACAAAAAGGTAAAATTCAGAATTGTGAAGTTTAGAAATAATTGTGGTAAAGAAAGCATTTGCTCCTTTGGGGCATGTTATATTTATCACAATGTTTTCAAAAAGTGACTTTTACCGAGGCATGAAAAGGTGCAGAGCAACAGATATATGTGCATACTCAAATATTAAAATCGTCATTTCTCCACCAAACCCTATGTTGTGACCACTCTTTAAAATCATCTTGAAGAGATGATTCTAAGGAATGGTCACAGCATAGTGTTTGGTGGAGAAATAAAGAAGTTGTTCTTGAAAATGTTTCAATTTGCACATCTTAACTGGACTTCTGAAGGTGTCAAAATGATAGAATGGGTTATCTGCGTATCAAACAGCTACTTCAGATGAGCGAACAAGTAACTTTATATGTGTGAAAAGAGTGTGGTATAAATGTGGTATAATAATCCTTCGCTTGCTGTTCACGTCAATATACCTGTCTGTAAATAGTGAAGACCCAGAAGAGACAGCTCCTGCTGGAGCTGTATCATCAGGGTCTGCACTATTTACAAATTGACTGTGCAACCAGTGCACTCCACAGCAGTGATTGCACAGAGAAATAATTGTAGACAGTGAAGATATGTATTTTAAAATTCATCAAGAGAAGGGTTAAGATCTGCAGCGGAGCTGTTTGCAAATGAAATGCAGGTTACAGTAAGGGAGATAATAGCTAACCCTTTATTCCATGAATATTCTGTGTTAATGACATCATGAATATCAATAAGATCATATTTTATAATGGCTCATAAACACAGGAAATTGTGATCTGGCGGAAACTCTAGACTTATATTTTTATAATTCCATAAGCAAACAGAGCAGACCTTTGTTAGTTGACTGATTCAGGAGATTCATGATCTGGGTCTGTTTTGTTTGCAAATGTATAATAACCCTTTACTACATAAATACCTCTTTCTATGGTAGACCCAGATCAGATTATCTGCTCTAGATCTATTTGCTTATAGAATATAGATGTGATTCTGCAGTTTCTGCCATAGACAAAACTGACTGTATCCATGTGCTTTTAAAACAATTGATTTAATTAATATTCATGATGTCTGGGTCCATGCTTATAAAGCTTTTAGTTGAGTCTGAGTTTCGTTCTCAGGCTTTTGATTGGTCAGATTTGTGTTCTCAAGCTTTTGATTGGTCAGATTTGAGCCAAATGCTCAAATCTGACCAATCAAAAGCTCGAGAATGATCTCAGACTCAACTAAAAGCTTTATAAGCATGGACCCAGATGATTTCTTACATGAATATTCATTGAATAAAAGGTTTAGAGTAAAGGATTAATTGTTTGTGTATTGCAGATGTGCCTTACAAAGTATGTAGACGGAGAACTCCACAAGAGCTGTGCTGACGAGGACATGTGCTCTGATTGTGAAGGCTTGGACAATTGTTATTGTTGTAATGGACACAAATGCAATGAAAATGATGATTTTGATCGTAAGTCTTCACTGGCGCTCACACACATTGGCCATACTATTTGTACTATTCAACTCTTTATCCCGTTACTCCATAAATACACCTTTTCACACCTTTGCAAATACAGTAGACCCAGATTAGACAGCTCCTATACAAGCCGTCTAATCAGGGTCTGCTCTGTTTACTTACAAAATAATGCAAATATGACTCTAAAGTTTCTTCCATGGCTAAAAAGTCCTGTTTTCATAATTATGCCGTTATTAACTCGTCTGTTTTGAAGAAATCATGAGCTATTGTCGTAACTCCGGGGTCCGCATCGTCGTTGTCATTGTTGTCGTCGTAGTCCGAAATCTTAACATTGACCATAACTTCTTCAATTTTTCATTTACAACCTTCATTTTTGGTATGCATGTTCATCTTGACAATGACGACAGACGAGTGTTTGCACCTGCTTGCGGTGCTCTTGCTCTAATTAATATTCATTATGTTTTACATGAATATTCATGAAGTAAATGATTATTCATATAAACAATAAACGCCTCTACAGTAACAATTCAAAAGATGTCTAATTCTGGATAATATTTGACCTATTAACATTTTACTCAATGAATATTCATGTAAGAAATAATGACATCATGAACATTAATAGAGTCTGCTCTGTTTGCTTGTGAACTTATAATAGACAAGACTCTACAGTTTTCACCAATACCATAAAGTCCTGCAAAAGCCATCTGATCTGGGTCTTCTCTGTTTGCAAAAGCATATAGATGCATATGTATGGGGTGAAGGGTTAACCCTTTCCTCCATAAATATGCCTTTCTACGCCTCTGTAATAGTTTTTCTTGAAACAATTGTGATAAATAGAGCATTTGCTCCTATAGGAGCAAATGCTCTATTTATTACAATTGTTTCAAACTACAAAGTTCTGAAAAAAATTCCCTTTCTCTTGTTAATGCTCCTTTTAGGTAGATTTATTCAAAGAGGTTGGTTCTAAAATAGCCTATGAGGGAATGGGTTAAACAGGAAAAGGGTTAATGATAATTTAGAACAGCTCTTTCAGTATCCTAAACAGTAAACAGTGGTCACATCTATGGCACAAAACTAACCTGTATGCTTGGCGAGACAGTGTAGAACCAGATTAGGTACTGCTTTAACTCTTTCGCTGTCAACTTTTGTCATCTGCCAACTTTGTCATCTACTACAATTTTCAGTTTTCATTTTGTTCTTTATTTTTGTTTCATAAAATAGTAACAATAAGAAACAGTTTGGATCCTGGGTCCATACTTATAAAACTTTTAGTTGAGTCTGAGTTCGTTCTCAAGTTTTTGATTGGTCAATCTGACCAATCAAAAGCTTGAGAACTAACTCAGACTCAACTAAAAAGCTTTATAAGCATGGAGCCTGAAGTTACTCGTCATTTCATCTGGATCCAAACTGTTTTCATAGGTAATCACAGATGCAACATTGGCAGCGAAAGAGTTAATAACATGAAGTCCGATCAAGTTCCACGCTGTCAGACATCAGAGCCTGTTCTGGTTTGACAGTGTAGAGATACATTTTAACCCTTCGGGTGCTATTCACGTCAATATACCTACCTGTAAATAGTGAAGACCCAGATGAGACAGCTCCTGCAGGAGCTGTCTCATCAGGGTCTGCACTATTTACAAGTTGATTGTTCAACCAGTGCACTCCACAGCAGTGATTGCACAGTCAACGAAACACTTGTACACAGTGAAGATATACATGTATGTAATTATACAACAGGACATGTGTAAAGCAGGAGAAATGTGTTTTAAAATTTAGCAAGAGAAGGGTTAAAGGCTAGTCCAACACGTTTTGCAAAATCTAAAGTTTGCAAACTTTTTATTATGCCCCCAAAGCTAGGCTTTGGCGGCATATAGTGATCGCACCGTGCGTGTGTGGGTGGGTGTGTGTGTGTGTGGGTGTGTGTGTGTGTGGGTGGGTGGGTGTGTGGGTGGGTGGGTGTGTGGGTGTGTGTACCTTTTGTCCGGAGTATATTTCCTTTGTCACATCAGCTACGGATACCAAATTTGGTGTGTGAGTTCATCTTGGGATGGGGGAGTGTCGCGTACCATTTTCATGTCACTGTGACCTTGACCTTGACCTTTGACCTTGATTTTACAAAAAGCTTGTCCGGAGCATATCTCCTTTACCTTACCAGCTACAGATTCCAAATTTGGTGTGTGAGTTCATCTTAGGATGGCGGAGTGTCGCATACCATTTCCAGGTCACTGTGACCTTGACCTTGACCTTTGACCTCGATTTTAAAAAAAGCTTATGCCTTACCAGCTACAAAAAGCTTGTCCGGAGTATATCTCCTATACCTTACCAGCTAAGGATTCCAAATTTGGTGTGTTAGTTCATCTTGGGATGGAGGAGTGTCGCGTACCATTTTCAGATCACTGTGACCTTGACCATGACCTTTGACCGATTTTACAAAAAGCTTGTCCGGAGCATATCTCCTTTACCTTACCAGCTACAGATTCCAAATTTGGTGTGTGAGTTCATCTTGGGATGGCGGAGTGTCGCGTACCATTTCCAGGTCACTGTGACCTTGACCTTGACCTTTGACCTCGATTTTAAAAAACGCTTATACCTTACCAGCTACAAAAAGCTTGTCCGGAGTATATCTCCTATTCCTTACCAGCTAAGGATTCCAAATTTGGTGTGTGAGTTCATCTTTGGATGGAGGAGTGTCGCATACCATTTTCAGATCACTGTGACCTTGACCATGACCTTTGACCGATTTTACAAAAAGCTTGTCCGGAGCTTATCTCCTTTACCTTACCAGCTACAGATTCCAAATTTGGTGTGTGAGTTCATCTTGGGATTGCGGAATGTCATGTACCATTTCCAGGTCACTATGACCTTAACCTTGACCTTGACCGATTTTACAAAAAGCTTGTCCAGAGCATATCTCCTATACCTTACCAGATACGGATTCCAAATTTGGTTTGTGAGATCACCTTCATATGGCGGAGTGTCGCGTACCATTTTCAGGTCACTGTGACCTTGACCTTGACCTTTGACCTCGATTTTACAAAAAAGGTTGTCCAGAGAATATCTCTTATACCTTACCAGCTACGGATTCCAAATTTAATGTGTGAGTTTATCTTGGGATGGCGGAGTGTCGCATACCATTTTCAGGTCACTGTGACCTTGACCTTTGACCTAGATTTTACACAAAGCTTGTCTGGAGCATTTCTCCTATACCTTACCAGCTACAGAATCCAAATTTGGTTTGTGAGTTCATCTTGGGATGGGGGAGAGTCATGTACCATTTTCAGATCACTGACCTTGACCTTGACCTTTGACCTCAATTTTACAGTCCGGAGCATATCTCCTATATCTTACCAGATACAAAAAGCTTTTCCAGAGCATATCTCCTATACCTTAAACGTTGACAATCAACCCAGGGTCCTTTTTAACGTTGAGAATGACTTAGGGTCCTTTTTAACTAAGTTTTGACGCTTGGCTCTTTTCTTAGCTATCATAATCGTCAAAGGTTCTGTTTCTAATGTTTAGAACTGACTCCTGTGTCATTTTTAACAGCATCAAAATTTCATGTTACACCTGCATTACATTGTATTGTTTTTCCACCAAAATGCATTTCGGTGTCAAACACTTTGGGGGCATTTGTCACCCGTGACGACCCTCTTGTTATGAAATATAAATGCCCTTTCATGCCTTTGCAAACAGAGAAGACCCAGATCAGAAGCACATTAAGAAGTCGTATGATAAGGGTCTGTTCTGTTTGTCTATAGAATAATGTAGATATGAGTCTGAAGTTTCTATCATGGTAAAAAATCACTTTGGTCATAAAGCTGTTGTAAAAGTTCAATTATTTATGAATTTTCATGATGTCATGATTTCTTACCATAAATATATTCATGAGGTATAATGTAAATGTACTTGAGGTTTCACTTACAGTGCTCCCTCTCTACAACGACACCCTTTGGGATACGAAGATTGCATGTGTTGTTCAGAGGGAGTTGTTATAGGGAGGGAAAATCAAACATAATTAGCTTGTTTGCAGATACCCATATAAGGTGTTTTTCGAGAACTAAAACCGTTATGCCTCCATCAAGCCCTATGTTGTGACCACTCTTTAGAATCGTCACTTTGTGACGATTCTAAAGAGTGGTCACAACATAGGGTTTGACAGAGGCATAAAGAAAATACGATGGAAAAAAGTTGTTTCTGGAGCCTTGTTGTTTCGGAAACAGTGACAAACGCTGTTGTAAGGAGGGAATCGTTATTGAGAGGGCCGTTGTAGGGAGGGAGTACTGTATTTGTTTCCGTGTTTCTATTTTCAGTTGATGGGGTTTGTGACTTGAAGAATGCAACAGAATGTGTTTTCTCGGCTGTCTCTATCATTATACAAACCCCCACAGTGACACTCAGGTAGGAGTCATATCAATAGAACCTCTCTACAAAAGTCATGTAAGAGATAAACATGCTACAAAAGTAACTTTAGAGATAAACATGCTACAAAAGTGCTACAAAAGTAACTTTAGAGATAAACATGCTACAAAAGTCACTTTAGAGATAACCATGCTAAAAAAAGTCACTTTAGAGATAAACATGCTACAAGTCACTTTAGAGATAAATGTGCTACAGAAGTAACTTTAGAGATAAACATGCTACAAAAGTCACTTTAGAGATGAAAATACTACAAAGGTCACCATAGAGTTAAACGTGCTACAAAAGCCACGTAAGAGATAAACATGCTACGAAAGTCACATAAGAGATAAACATGCTACAAAAGTCACTTCAGAGATAAACAATCTTCAAAAGTCACTTTATAGGCTACAAAAGTCAAGAGATAAATATGCTACAAAAATCACTTAAGAGATAAACATGCTACAAAAGTCAAGAGATAAATATGCTACAAAAATCACTTAAGAGATAAACATGCTACAAAAGTAACTTTATAGATAAACATGCTACAAAAATTACTTAATAGATAAACATGTTTCAAAAATCACTTTATAGATAAACTTGCCTGTTCATCAACAGAACATATGGGGAATATCTGTACAACAGGCATTTTAGTGATAAACACACCTGTTTTTATGCCCCCACAAAGTGGTGGCATATAGGGTTGCTCTTGTCTGTACGTCTGTCCGTACGTCTGTACGGACAGCTAGAATGATTTCTTCCTGCTCTTTCTTGAAAAGTATTTGTCCAATCCACAGCAAAATTTATACCCATGTTTTCAGTCATTATATCTTGCTCAACTTCGATAGCCATGTGAATCGGTTTAGTCATTCAGGAGTTGCGACCCTTTATTTGCAAAAATGACTTTAAAAATATCCCAGTCCAGACCTTTTCTTGGAAAGTACTAGTCCAATCCTCACCAAGCTTTAAACGCATAGCTGTGGCCATAATATCCTGGTCAAGTTTGATTGCCATGTAAATCGCTTCAGTCATTTAGGAGTTGCGTCCCTTTGCAAAAATGACTTTAAAAATATCTTGTCCTGACTCTTTCTTGGAAAGTGTTTTTCCAATCCTCACCAAACTTTACACACATGTTTTTGGCCATAATATCCTGGTCAAATTTGATAGCCATGTAAATCGTTACAGTTGTTTAGGAGTAATTGCGGCCCTTTATTTGCTAATATTACTTTAAAATATCTTGTCCAGGCTCGTTCTTGAAAAGTATTTGTCCAATCCACACCAATCTTTACACTGTACCACATGTTTGTGGCTATTATATCTTGGTCATGTTTGATAGTCATGTAAATCACTTCAGTCGTTTAGGAGTAGCAGCCTTTTATTTGCAAAAAAAGACATAAATCAATTCGGTCGTTGCATACATGGTGATGGCCCTTACTTTCTGTGACAAAAAATCTGAAGTGGGGGCATCAGTGACCTATGGACACATTTCTAGTTTCAGAAGAACCTCTTTACAAAAGTCATTTTATAGATAAAAATGTCTGTTTTTCAAAAGAACTCTTTACAAAAGTCGCTTAGTGATATCTAAACATGCCTGTTATCAGTAGAACCTCTTTATAAATAAACATGCCTATTTTTCAATAGAACCTTTTTATAGATAAACATGCCTGTTTTTCAATAGAACCTCTTTATAGATAAACAAGTCTATTTTTCAAAAGAACCTCTCGATGAAAGTCACTTTATAAATATACATGCATGTTCTTAACCCTTTACTCCATAAATATTGATGCAAAAAATTATGATGACATCATGATTATGAATAAGATTAATTTTTATGACCCCCGGATCAAAAGGGTGGGGGGATATTGTTTTTACCCTGTCTGTCAGTTATTTGATTGGTTTGTGGGCAACTTTAACAACATTGGCGATAATTTTGTAGCCATTGTACATTCATACTTCAAAGTTGGCATGCATGTGCAACTTATGGTGGTGAAATTTTCAGGTGTGACTTTTAAGGTCAAGGTCAAACATCAAGGTCAAAGGTCAAATCGGGGCATAATGTTTCACAAACACACCTTGTTATAACATTATAATGGACTCAGGATTTTTTTACCATGACAGAAACTGAAGAATCATATCAAAAGCAAACAGTAGACCCTGATCAGATGGCTCCTACAGGAGCTGTCTGACATGGGTCTACTCTGTTTGCAAAGGCATAGAAAATGCATACTTTTGGAGTAAAGGTCTGATGAAGATTTAGCTATTAGATAGATTATCCAGGTAAACCAAAATTGTTCTGAGTTATGGAAAACCAACAACATTATCAAAAGTGGTTAAATTGTTTTATCATTTAGACATAACTTTTACCCTGCATTAAAGGGGATGTCCCTACATTTGACGAGTTTCATAAACACTTAAAACATACAAAACTCATTTGTTTATATGCTGAAAAGTAGTATATCACAAAAAGCCCCATCCAATTACCGTTTATAATGACAAAACATCCATGTGTTTGATATCGCTGATCCCGGTTTTACTCCCTGATGTTTCAGTTTTATTCGGGTTGAGTTTTAGTTTCGTAACTGTTCGCCCTATTCGCGATTCTCCGACCACTTCCGAGAAAGCTATTACGTAAACAATGGAGAGATCGGGTGATCATCGGCAAAACGCGGAAGAATTTAAGGAAAAGGTCGATTATATTGTGTTGTAGAACAAAAATTATCAGTTATTGATGAAATCGGTTTATTTGTATCACATGGGCATTTTTCGATATAAGTTCAAATTGGGAACCTTCATAATAATGATAGAGCATAACAAATACCAAGTTTTATGATATTATTGAAAATATGCGATCATTGTAGGGACCTCCTCTTTAAGCAACCACATGCTACCATTCAATGGTCTTTTAAGACAGGTTTTGCTGAGCTCTGTAACCAATAAAATTGTTTTTCAGTGTGTTACAAGAGAGTCTCCAGTGTGTCATATCCAGTACCATTGGCTGCCGGGCCATATCTCTCCACTATCTGTATGTCACATGCCTCAAGCTCATTGATATATTTGACAATAATGACTGTGTCAAGGACTTTGGCGACCCAATGTGTGGAACCAGTGCACTCGTTGCCCTTGCATCTATGGTGAGAAATAGTCTGGCTGACAAGCTTTCCATCTGCAGGTGAGAATTTGAAAGATTTGTGCAAATTTTTAACCCTTTACCTCATGAATATTTATGTAAGAAATACTTACACTATGAATATTTATTAGCTGAATTATTATAAGAACATAATTATGAACAAAGGAAATTTGAAGAAACTGTAGAATTATATTCATGAATTTCCTTGAGCAAGTACATGAGACACTGATCAGACGTCTCCTACGGGAGCCATCAGATCTGGCTCTAGTCTCTTTGCAAGGTGTTGTAAAACGTAATTACTAACCCTTTCCCTGTTCAGTATTCATGTAAGAAATAATAACATCATGAATATTTATGATGGCTCATGAACACATGGCAGATACTCTAGAATCATATCTACATATATATTCATAAGCAAATAGAGCAGACTTAATCAGACGACTCCTACATGAGCCATCTGATCTGGGTCTACTCTGTTCGCAAAGGAATGAAAAGGCATTTAGCCCATTCCTTCATAGGCTATTTTAACCCTTTACCTGTTTAATATCCATGTAAGAAATAATAACATGATGAATATTTATAAGATGAATTCATTATAATTTTAACTTTTAAAGGAAATTTTTGCTAAGACAAAAACTTTAGACACAGATCTATATCATGTCAAAAACAAACACAAAGCATGCCCTGATCAGACAGCTCCTATAGGAGCCGTCTAATCTGGGTCTACTCTGTTTGCAAATGCATGAAAAGAGAAAAGGGTTAAGATCCAACCTCCTTGAATAAATTTACCGAAAAGGAGCATTAACTAGAGATGAGGAAAAATGAGAATTTTGCTATAGGAGCAAATGCTCTTTTTATTTTTATCACAATGTTTTCAACAGGTGACTTTTTGCACAGTTGTCAAAAGGCTTCAATATGAGGGAATGGATTAAATGAAGGAAAGGGTTATAAAAATGGAATCTCCAAGGGTAGATCTTATTCTCATGATCATTGCGACTAATGTATGAAAACAATTTGATTTATCCCTTTCTCTCATAAAATTGTAGTAAGAAATACAGTAAAATCTTGATTAAAAATATGTATAAGTATTTATCTTTAAGACAGGTGATAGCTTAATGCAAGGTGAAGGTCATGTATAAATCGCCTCTTGGAGCTTTCTGCATGACTCCCATAATGCATTAAGCAGCCGCCTGTCTAAAAGGTTCTATATAGATTCTTCTAAATCCAAATTTCAAATTATTGAGATTTTACTGTAATGACATGAATATCAAATGTCCGGAATTATTTTTAACGACATTATGACCAAGGAAATATTTTACCTTGGTAGAAAACATCAGACTCCTATCAGTAGTATACATTCATATACTAAGCAAACAAAGAGACCAGTCAACGTTAGCCTTCTGATCTGGATCTACTCTTTTTAAGAAGGCGTGAAAAGATGTTTATATGAATTAACTCTTTCAATCTAGGAAATGCATGCACTGTTATTTGCAAACAGTGTAGACCAAGTGTAGACCTTTAAGGAGCCCTCTGATCAGGCTCTGCACTGTTTGTCGTCCAAAATCCATGTACATGTATGGAAACTTGGGTTAACCCTTAAATTGCCTCCATAAATACACTTTTCTACACCTCTGGAAAAGTCACTTTTTGAAACCATTGTGATAAATAGAGCATTTGCTCCTAGGGAGCAAAATGCTCTATTTATCACAATGGTTTCAGAACTGCAAAATTCTAAAACATTTCCTTTTCTCTAGTTAATGCTCCTTTCCCGTAGATTATTCAAAGAGGTTAGGTCTAAAAATAGCCTTTGAGGGAATGGGTTAAACACTGATGGGCTAGTCCATTATGAAAATTCAGGGTTGAAAAGGTTAAAGGTTAAATCATATATTCACAAACAAAATTAATAACGTAGATTGGATACTCATGCTGATTTGAAATTGAAGCCCTTTGTTCTTTCTGAACACAGGGGGAGAGGATCTTTAGGCCCCTAGTAGAGCCCTCTGTGAACACAGGGGCAGTGGATCTTTAGGCCCCTAGTAGAGCCCTCTGTGAACACAGGGGCAGAGGATCTTTAGGCCCCTAGTAGAGCCCTCTGATCAGTGTCTGCACTGTTTCTCATTGAAACCTCTCTAGAAAAATATCTTTCACACAGACTGGACTCTGTAGCTAAACACTGACTGGCCTTTCCACTTTGAAATATTTAGCATCTGAAGGGTTGAAATATACATGCTGCTTTCTTGTTTCTAGCCAATATGAAGTGACATCATCGGTTGTGGATTACATCACGTCAGAGGAGATCTGCACAGAGAATGCAATAGACAGACTGCAGACTGGCTTAACAGAAGCCTCACACCAGCTGGCAGGCTTCTGTGATGGCATTGAGGTTCCAGATAAAGTTTGTGACATTTATCAGGCCCAGGAGGTATGCATTGACTCGAGATCATGGTTAGGAGATGAGGAACCCTTCTGTAGGTAGGTACTTGTTGTTATGGAATAAATTGATCAATTGTAAACTGTTTGTGCTTAACCCATTCCAGCTTAGGTTATTTTTAGACCTAACCCCTTTGATTAAATCTACCAAAAAGGAACATTAACTAGGGAAAAGGAATTTTTCAGAATTGAGTAGTTTTGAAACCATTGTGATAAATAGAGCATTTGCTCCTGTGGAGCAAATGCTGTATTTATCACAATGGTTTCGCAAAGTGTCTTTTACAGAAGCATCAAAAGGTGTCAATATGCGGGAATGGGTTAAACATTTACACAGAGCTACAGATAACGGTGCGTAACCAAATACAAAACCGTGATTTCTCAACTAAAACCTATACTGTGACCATTGCGGTCACAGTTTACAGTTTGGTTGAGAAATAATGGAGCTATTATTGAAAATGATTAACTTTACACATCTTATCGGAAACTCTGTTAATAGTATTCTGCCTAATAAATGCCTCCTCTCTAATAAACACCCGCTTTCATCTGGTGTGTGTGTGTTTGTGTGTGTGTGGGCCTACTCTGTCTGCAAATGCATTTACGTGTATATGAAGAAGAGTGTTAAATAAAGAAATGCAGACCTTTAAAAGTAATGGCAGTAGTTTAATGCAGACTGAAAATAATGCAGAAAGCTCCCATAAGAGCGCCCTTGAGAGCTTTCTGCATTGATTTCATTCTGCATTTATCAACCATCTATGCTCCTTTTAACCCTTTCCTCCATAAATACACCTTTCTACATCTGTGTAAAAGTTACTTTATAAAACCATTGTGATAAATAGAGCATTTGCTCCTATGGAGCAAATGCTCTTTTTATCACAATGGTTTCTATACTACACAATCATGACATTATTCTTTTCTCTAGTTAATGCTTCTTTTTTTGGTAGAGGTTGGGTCTAAAAACAGCCTATGGAGGAAAGGGTTAAAATATGTAACGCCCTAGAAGTGTGTATTAGGGATTGTACAGTATATAATAAAATTATTATTGTAGAAACTCTGGGTGTAAGAAATAACATCATGAATATTTACTAACCCATTCCCACTTAGGCTATTTTTAGACCCAACCTCTTTGAATAAATCAACTGAAAAGGAGCATAAACTAGAGAAAAGGAAAAGTTTAAAATTTTGTAGTTTGAAACCACTGTGATAAATAGATCATTTGCTCCTGTAGGCGCAAATGCTCTATTTATCACAATGGTTTCACAAAGTGACTTTTACAGAAGCGTCAAAAGGCGTCTATATGCGGGAATGGGTTAACTAAGTCTTTATATGGTTAACCTTTCAAGAAAACTTTTTGCTTTGACAAAACCTGTAAAATCCAATCTATGTCATTTCAAAAGCTAACAGAGCAGACCCTGACGGGATGGCTCCATAGGAGACTTCTGATCTGAGCCTACTATGTATGCAAATGATTGTGTGAAAAGGCCTTTATATGAAGGAAATGGTTAACTCATTCCCTCATGAATGTTTATATATTAACAATGTATAGACAGTTACTTAACTTGTCAGGGGTACATCTAATTGGTGGTACTTAGCTTGTCAAGGGTACATATAATGGATGACAAGTACTTAGCTTGTCAGGGGTACATCTAATTGGTGGTACTTAGCTTGTCAAGGGCACATAATTATAATAGATGACAAGTACTTAACTTGTCAGGGGTACATCTAATTGGTGGTACTTAGCTTGTCAAGGGTACATATAATGGATGACAAGTACTTAGCTCGTCAGGGGTACATCTCATTGGTGGTACTTAGCTTGTCAGGGGTACATATAATGGATGACAAATACTTAGCTTGTCAGGGGTACATATAATGGATGACAAGTACTTATCTTGTCAGGGGTACATCTAATTGGTGGTACTTAGCTTGTCAGGGGTACATCTAATGAATGACAAGTACTTAGCTTGTCAGGGATACATCTAATGGATAACAAGTACTTAGCTTGTCAGGGGTACATCTAATTGGTAGTACTAAGCTTGTCAGGGGTACATATAATGGATGACAAGTACTTAGCTTGTCAGGGGTACATCTAATGGATGACAAGTACTTAGCTTGTCAGGGGTACATCTAATTGGTGGTACTTAGCTTGTCAGGGATACATATAATGGATGACAAGTACTTAACTTGTCAGGGGTACATCTAATTGGTGGTACTTAGCTTGTCAGGGGTACATCTAATGGATGACAAGTACTTAGCTTGTCAGGGGTACATATAATGGATGACAAGTACTTAGCTCGTCAGGGGTACATTATAATGGATGACAAGTACTTAGCTTGTCAGGGGTACATTATAATAGATGACAAGTACTTAGCTTGTCAGGGGTACATTATAATAGATGACAAGTACTTAGCTCGTCAGGGGTACATTATAATGGATGGCAAGTACTTAGCTTGTCAGTGATACATCTAATGGACTAGTACTTAGCTTTTCTGGGGTATATCTAATAGATGGCAAATACTTAGCTTCTCAGGAGTACATATAATGGGTGGCAAGTACTTAACTTAGCTTTTCAGGGGTACATATAATGGGTGGCAAGTACTTATCTTGTCAGGAGTACATATAATGGGTGACAAGTACTTACTGATAGTTTGTCAGGAGTACATCTAATGGATGACAAGTACTTAGCTTGTCAGGGGTACATATAATGGATGAAAAGTACTTAGCTTGTCAGGGGTGCATCTAATGGATGACAAAATTGGCCCAGCCCCAGGGCCGGCTAGTTTTCTATAGAAACATATAGTGAAAACTTTGAAAATCTTCTCTGATTGTCTGGTGACCGATATCAGGGCCATTCTGGCCCTCTTGTTTATTGTACTGTACAAGAGGATGTTGAATGACAAACAATGCAGACCCACATGAGAGAGTTCCTCTGGGAGCCCTTTGAGCTGAATCAACATTGTTTGTACTCATTCAAAGGGTTAAATATAAACAATAATTTTGACTGTTCCACGCATAGCAGTACAAATGAGAATGTGAATAGATTCCAAACTCTTTTACATCCAGTTTGGGGTGGGGGTACTAAAAATCATTAATTTTCTACAGGAGCCATCAGATCTTGGTCTACTCTATTTGCAAAGTTGTGAAAATGCGTTTATAGGAAGGAAAGGGTTACAATTTATATAACAAATAATGACTTTATTACTACTTTTCAAAGAAATGATGATCTTTTTATTTCAGTGTTTTGATGTTGGACCAATTTACAACATGTGTGGTTGGCTTCACCAGTGGATGTATTTCATTTGAACGTGATGCCCTCTGGCTCCCAGTGAATGATTTCATCACCAATATGGAAGACACATGTCCTGAGCGTGTTGACTTTGACATGGAACAATTCTTGTAAGTCATGGTGATATGTACAGCTTTTCGATAATTATCTGAAACCAAATGTTTAACATACTGTACCTCCATCCTCTCCTTAATGAACATGTGTGCAAGAATTGATCATTTAATGAATATTCAATAGATGCATTTTAATTTTTATATTAAGGAATAAGTGTTGGATCAGATCAATAAAATTTTAAAAGACAGAGCGGACCCTTATCAGAAGGCTCCTATAAGCAGGGTTTTCCCTAACCCCCTATTTCTATTGAAATGTCCCTTACAGTTTACAAATTACCCTCATAATTAAGAGGGTCTGTTCTTTACTTTATAGACAGGGGGTCAAGAGGACCCTCAAATTGGACTTTTAGAAGGGGTCAAGGGAAAACCCTGTATAAGAGCTCAATTTTTGCTGACAGGGATACACTTTTTGTGTCACCTGCCCAGAGGCAGTGTGTCACTTAGGGATCACTCGTCTGTCTGTCCATCCATCCGTCCGTCCATCCATCCGTCTGTCTGTAACAAACTTATGTCGCGCGTATCTCTGAAACAAGTTGATCTAGAATCATCAAACTTCACAGGAATGTTCACCAGCATGAGTTGTTGTGCACCTGGGAATTTTGAATTGTCTCCCCCTGATAACTTTGGAGTTATTGCCCCTGATTACTTAAAATTAGAAAAACTTTGTCGTGTGTATCTCTGAAACCGATGGCACTAGAGTCACCACACTTTACAGAAATGTTTACCAGCATGAGTTGTTGTGCATGAGTTTGACTTGTCTCCCCCTGATATTAACACTTAAATTCATACAAACTTTGTGTCCCGTATATCTCTGAAACTAGTAGGGCTGGAGTCACCAAACTTCACAGGATTGTTCACTAGCATGAGTTATTTCACACTTAGGTTTTTTGAATTGTCTCCCCTTGTTAACTTTGGAGTTACTGCCCCTGATGACTTAAAATTAGACAAATTTTACTTAAAGTCGTGCATATCTCTGAAACTACTTAGGCTACATTCACAAAACTTCACAGGAATGTTGACCAGCATGAGTTGTTGTGCACCTGGGATTTTTGAATTATCTTCCCCTTATAACTTCGGAGTTATTGCCCCTGATATGATTACATAAAATTAGTGAGACTTTGTGTCATGCATATCTTTAAAACCACTAGGGCTGGAGTCATCAAACTTAACAGGAATATTGACCAGCTTGAGTTGTGCGCCTGGATGTTTTGAATTGTCTCCGCCAGATAATTGGAGAGTTATTGCCCCTGATATGATAACTTAAAATAAAAGAAACTTTGTGCTGCACATATCTCTGAAACCGGTAGGGCTAGAGTCACCAAATTTCACAGGAATGTCCACCAGCTTGAGTTGTTATGCATCTGGGTTTTTTAATTGTCTCCCCCTGATAACTTTGGAGTTGCTGCCCCTTATGACTTAAAATAAGAGAAACTTTACTTTGTGTCATGTGTATCTCTGAAACCACTAGTACTAGAGTCACCAAATTTCACAGGAATGTTGACCAGCATGTGATGTTGTGTACCTGGTTTTTGTTAATTGTCTCCCCCTGATAACTTTGGAATTATTGCTTGCCCCTGATGACTTAAAAATTAGACCCTGATAAGTTTGGAGCATTACATGTGTGTATTGGAAAGAGGATTCATACAATATTTATAAAGTTAATTACATGTACATATTCTTCCATTTCATGTGAGCTGTTGAGAAACTATTGTCTGTAAAACGTCCGACAGTTTGATCCTGATGACATGTTCAATTAATTGTCGTCTTGTACAAGCTCTGTGCAAATAAGAGTTGGGTCATGACGAACAGGATAAGAGTTTACATTTTATGTTTTAACCCATTCTTCCATAAGCTATTTTTAGATCCAACCACTTTGAATCAATCTACCGTAAAGGAACATTAACTAGAGAAAAGGAAAATTTTAGAATTTTGTAGTTTGAAACCATTGTGATAAATAGAGCATTTGCTCCTATAAGAGCAAATGCTCTATTTATCATAATGGTTTCATAAAGTAACTTTTACAGAGGCAAGTAAAAGGGGTATTTATGGAGGAAAGGGTTAAATACAAAGCAAACAAATAAATATGACCCTAGCGAAAATAACATGATTGAAACATGTTTGATCATGTTTATAACATGATTTATCATGTTATGTAGACATGTTTGATCATGTTTCAACTGTGTTTGAACATGTTTAAACACGATAGAACATGTGCGTTAAATGGCACCATGATCAAACATAGTCAAATGTGATCATGGTCTATCATGTCTGGCAGTTTGCATCTGAACATGTTCTGAACATGTTTCAATTTTTTCTTTTGAATACAGTAAAACATGTTTTTAACATGTTCAAATGTGTTTTAAAAAATATGAAAAGGAAGTTTCATGATCAAAAGAGAAAACAAACATGTTCTATCGTGTTCAGACATGTTAAAACACAGTTGAAACATGAGTGCTCAAGTACAGTCAGAAAGGATAATTTTCCCACCAACTCGTAGGCTGTGACCATTCTTTAGAATTGTCTCTTTGACCTGATCTGGGTCTACTCTGTTTGCAGCGGCTTAAAAATGCACTTACCGTACATAAGGGAAAGGGTTAATTGATTTAAGTTTTATAATGGCATGTGAACACAGAAATTTTTTATCATGACAGACACTGAATCAGATCTATGTTATGTCATAATCAAACAAAGCAAACTCTGATCAGATGGCTCCTATAGGAGTCATCTGATCTGGATCTACTCTGTTTGCAAAGGTGTAGAAAGGTGTATTTATGGAATAAAGGATTAACCCATGCAATCCCGCATATTGACGCCTTTTGACGCTTCTGTAAAAGTCACTTTGTGAAACCGTTGTGATAAATAGAGCATTTGCTCCACAGGAGCAAATGCTCTACATGTATTTATCACAATGGTTTCAAAACTTCACAATTCTGATAAATTCCCTTTCTCCAGTAAATGCTCCTTTTTGGTAGATTTAGTGGAAGAGGTTGGATCTAAAAATAGCCTAAGTGGGAATGGGTTAAGAAACTTTGTAATGCTCATACATGTAATGATAACGTAGCTTTGCTCTTACTCTTTAGGCACTGAATAACTTTGTCTGCAAACAGTACTATCAGCTTTAATGTCTTTCAGCTTCTTCTCTAAAAGGGTGAATGGTGTGTCAGGCAGTTTGGATCTTGATGAGATGCAGAGTTACTTGGCATCTCATAAGGATCCAAACCGTTTGCACAGGTAATCACAAATTGGTTTTGAAAGAGCTTAACCCCTTACTCCATAAATACGCTTTTCTACGCCTTTGCAAACAGAGTAGACCCAGATCAGACGGCTCCTATAGGAGCCATCTGATCAGGGTTTGCTGTGTTTGCTTATGATATAATATGGATATGATTCTACAGTTTCTGCCATGGCCCAAAATACCACTAAAGGTGATGAATCCCCCCACTAGCACATTTGACACAGAGATGGGGGTTATAGAAATAAATCACTACAATATCTGCTACAGTTTAGAAAAAAACTCCAGAAAACCTGAAATTTCCTAAAATTTTCTAAGTTAAAATCACTGTATTTCTGTGAAAAATTAATAAAGTCTGATCAGGGTCTGCTGTGTTTGCTTATGATATAATATGGATATGATTCTACAGTTTCTGCCTTGGCACAAAATTCCTGTGTCCCTATGCTATTTTAACAAATTTATTTAATTAAAATTCATGACATTATTATTTCCTACATATATCTTCATGGAGGAAAGAGCTAAACCCACCAAACATGTGTGTTTCTGTTTCAGGACTACCATATTTACGGAGGACAATTTCACATACTTGTCTAACATGTATGTAAACTTCACTGAAAGCCTCCAGATATATGCATCCGAATCTCTGAACTTCAACGAAGATCTTTGTTATGGCCTAGATGGTTTTAAGGGTCTGGAGTCTCTGGATTATTATGAAATGTCTCCATTTACGGGTATGCTTGCAGCCAGTGGAGTTGATTCACTGTTAAACAGTTTTGAAGAACTGTGTGAGGATACCTCCATTTCTGGGGATGATATAGATAAAGGTAAAAGTGAACTTGATTATCTCAAACTCTGGTAACTTGAACTTCAGGATAACGCGAAGTAAAAATTCTGTCCTTCCAAATTTCACAATATAGAACTGATACACATATCTAGAAAACAGTCATAATGTGACAACTTAATGCAAGTTGAAAGTAATGCAGAAAGATCCTACAGGAGCTTATAGCATTATTGTAGATTGCATTAACCCATTTCCTCATATTGACAACTTTTGACAACTCTGTAAAAGTTACTTTGTGAAACCATTGGGAGCAAACTGCTCTATTTATCACAATGGTTTCAAGCTAAAAAATCCTGAAATTTGCCTTTTCTCTAGTTAATGCTCCTTTTCGGTAGATTTATTCAAAGGTTATATCTAACAATAGCCTATCAGGTAATGGGTTAAGCTGTGAACTTGTGAAACTGTTCTGTTATTTTGAGGTAATTTGCATGGTATCTTGAAGTGTGAGATATTGTAGTTCAACTGTACTTTGTTCCATAAGGAAACCAAATAGACCTTGATCAGACAGCTGTACAGGATCTTTGTCTACTCTGTTTGCTAAGACATTAACCCTTCGCTTGCTATTCACGTCAATATACCTACCTGTAAATAGTGAAGACCCTGATGAGACAGCTCCTGCAGGAGCTGTCTCATCAGGGTCTGCACTATTTACAAGTTGATTGTGCAACCAGTGCACTCCACAGCAGTGATTGCACAGCGGAATACTTGTATGCAGTGAAGATATATGTAATTATACAACAGGGCATGGGTAAAGAAGGAGAAATGTATTTTAAAATTCAGCAAGAGAAGGGTTAAAAAGTGTCTCTGTAAGGTAAAGGTCTAATTGGATTTCTTTCAAACTGTCACTGACTGCATGTGCATGAAGAAAGAAATTTTATATCATATTTGACATAATTATGGCTTATTCCTGTTTCGTTATAATTATACCCCCACAAACAAAGTTTTGGGGGAGTATACTGGAGTCACCATGTCCGTCAGGTTGTCCGTCCATCCGTCCGTCACGCTTGTTCGGATCAAACTTCCAAAGTTTAAAAGCTATTGACTTCAAACTTCATAAAAAATTATATAGACAGATCACATTGACCGGAAGACTATTATCTCCCCCAGGGAGGAAAATATAGGTCATTAAAAACATTGCCTTGGTAAAATTTCAAAACGGTAGATTTAGATGAAAACTAAAAAGGGCCCATTTATTAAAATGGTATCTTGGTATCAAGATTTGACTGTAGTCATCATTTTATACACCTTGGTAACAGTTATTATGTAACAGCAAGAGAAAAGGTAATGATTATATTTGTTTCTTTCAGACTGCCACCAGGTTAGTTTAGACATTGTGTTCGTCCTTGATGGTTCAAAAAGTGTAAAATGGTATAATTTCCTACTGGTTAAAGAATTTATCAGGACTGTTGTTGAAATAGCTGATATGGAGAGTGGTTCCATACGTTTCGCTGCCCTCCAATTTTCAAATGGCACACAGGATGAATTTCAGTTTACAGACATGCTTACACAAAATGATAATGGAGATACTGTTCAGAGCAAAGAGCAGGTACTAGGGTACATAGATGATGTACTACAGTATGCAAACGGACTAGGGACACATACTGCACAGGGAATTGATGAGGGTATGAAGCTAGTAAACCCTGAAAATGGTGGGCGTGATGGAGTGAAGAAAGTTTTGATGGTAATAACTGATGGCAGAGCAACCGGGAAGGACAAGGAAACCGTACTACCGACAGCTGATGCTGCTAGATTAAGAGGATATTTAGTGTTTGCTGTCGCAGTCAACTTAAGACCTGATAGAGGTTATGATGAGCTGCTTGGTATTGCAGGAGGAATCAAGAAAAATCTACTGTTTGTAGGAAACTTCACTGAACTTTACAAAGAACCCGAGAAAATATTTGTCTACTTGTGTCAAAGTAAGTAAATGTTCTTACTCATTGTAGATAAGTTACTTATTTCTTTACCTAATTAACCCTTCACGTAAAAAATAATGACATTTTTATACTGTAATCTTTTCAAGGAAATTCTTTGCTTTGACAAAAACTGTAGAATGAGATCTGTATTATGTCAAAAGCAAACAGAGCATACCCTGATCAGACGGCTCCTGTAGGCATGAAAACACATTTATATGAGGGAAAGGTTTAAGAAATAACAACACTGAGTATTTATTAGCTAAATATTTGTAATGGCATATAAACACAGGATATTATAGTAGTGACTGAAAATATAGCATCAGATCTATATGATTTCATAGGCAAATAGAGCAGATCCTGGGTCAATTGTGTTTGCAAAGACATGAAAGGGATAACCCATTCCCTCATAGGCTACTTTTAGATACAACCTCTTTGAATAAATCTACCTAAAATGAGCATTAACTAGAGGAAAGGAAAATTTTAGAATTTTGTAGTTTGAAACCATTGTGATAAATAGAGCATTTGCTCCTATAGGAGCAAATGCTCTATGTATCACAATGGTTTCACAAAGTGACTTTTACAGAGTCGTCAAAAGTCGTCAATATGGGGGAATGAGTTAAACCTTTGAGGCTGAATAAGAGCCCATTCAGTATGAAAGACTTAACCTATTCCCACATATTGGTGCTTTTTTTTTTATGCCACTGTAAAAATTGCATTATGAAACCATTGTGATAAATGTAGCAATGCTCTACTTATCACAATGGTTTAAAAACTACACAATTCTAAAATATTCCATTTCTCTAGTAAATACCCCTTTTTGGTAGAGTGGGCTAAAAATAGCCTATGAGGGAATGGGTTGAATTTGCAAGTGGAACTTGAGTGACAAACAGTGCAGACCCTGATCAGAGGAACCCTCAAACAGCTGCTCTATGCCTTCTGGACTGTCTCTATATAATACTGTTTGCATATGCCAGTACACTGGTGTCTAGCATTCAATGGGTTATACAATAATTAATAGGGTTTCAAAAACAATGGGTTCAGTGTTCAACTGATCCTGTTATCCCATTCTCTCATAGGCTATTTTTAGACCCTACTTCTTTGAAAAAATCTACCAAAAAAGGAGCATTTACTAGAGAAACTATTATAATTGTTTACTTTTGAAAACCATTGTGATAAATAGAGCATTTGCTCATACAGAGACATCAATATGAGGGAATGGGTTAATTAGGGCCCCATACCTTGATGGTTGTGCCCTACAGTAATTGCCCTGTCTGTCAGTCAGTCCGTCCGTCCGTCCATGTCATTTACAAACTTGTGTCCCGCATATCTCTGAAACCAGTAGGGCTAAAGTCACCAAACTTCACAGGAATGTTGACCAGCATGAGTTATTGTGCACCTGTGGTTTTTGAATTGTCTCCCTCTGATAAATTTGGAGCTATTTCCCCATATGACTTAAATTTATACAAACTTTGTGTCACACTTGTCTCTGAAATCGCTTGGGCTAGAGTCACCAAACTTCACAGGAATGTTCACCAGCATGTGTTGTTGTGCCACTGGTGTTTTTGACTTGTCTTCTCCTGATAGCTTTGCAGTTTTTTGACAATGATGACTTAACTTTAGATAAACTTTGTGTCACGCATATGTCTGAAACCACTAGGGCTAGCGTCATCACACTTCACAGGAATATTAACCAACATAAGTTGTTGTGTACCTGGGTTTTTAGCTCACCTGAGCAAAGCTCAGGGTGAGCTTTTGGGATACTTGAATGTCCGTCGTCCATCTTGCGTCGTGCGTCATCAACAATTTGCTTGTGAACACTCTAGTGGTCACAATTGTAGTCCAATCTTCATGAAACTTGGTCAGAATGAATGTCTTGATAAAATCTCGGAAGAGTTCAAAAGTGGGTCAAGTAGGGTTAAAAACTAGGTCACTAGGTCAATTTGTAGGAAAACCTTGTGAACCCTCTACAGCCCCATTTTCATGAAACTTGGTCAGAATGATTATCTTGATAAAATCTCGGAGGAGTTTGAAAAATGGGTTATGTTTAGATAGTTTAGATAGATCACTATGATCATAGATCATATACATTGTACAATTCTTTCATTGTCTGGATAATCATGCGGATCGTTCCGGTTAGTGATTTCATCCATTTGAAGCGCTTTTGAACACACATATCCAGTGTGAAAAGAGCGCTATATAAATGTGGTATAATAATAATAATAATGTTGGGCAAAAAACTAGGTCACTAAGTCAAACAGTAGAAAAACCTTGTGAACACTCTAGTGGTCACAATTGTAGTCCAATCTTCATGAAACTTGGTCAGAATGAATGTCTTGATAAAATCTTGGAAGAGTTCAAAAGGGGGTCAAGTGGGACTAAAAACTAGGTCACTAGATCAAACAGTAGAAAAACCTTGTGAACACACTAGTGGTCGCATTTTTTGTCCAATCTTCATGAAACTTAGTCATAATGAGTGTCTTGATAAAATCTCAAACGACTTTGAAAGTGGGTTATTTGGGGTTAAAAACCAGGTCACTAGGTCAAAACATTGTGAACACTCCAGAGGTCACATTTATAGCCAAATCTTCATGAAAATTGGTCAGAATGATTGTCCTAATAAAATCTTGGACAAGTTTGAAAGTGGGTTATGTGAGGTCAAAAGGTAGGTCACTGGGTCATATCTTAGAAAAATCTAGTTTACACTCCAGTGGCCAAATTTTTAGCCCAGTCTTCCCCAAACTTGCTCAGAGTGTTTGTTTTGGTGATATCAAGGTTGATTGTGATCATGGTTGGGTGGGAATAAAAAGTATGTCACTAGGTCAAATCTTAGAAAAAAATACTTTAGAGGGCACATTTTTAGCCCAATCTTCATTGGTCAGAATCATTGTTTTGATAAAATCAAATATACTAAATCTTTGAAAATCTTGTTCTGCAGAACCATTGCTCATGATCCACTATCAACATTGTTCATATATTTTCCCTAAGGTCAATATTGGCCCTACCCATGGGCTACCCAGCAAAAATCTTAAATCTATGGTAATCAGGTGAGCGATTAAGGGCCATCTTGGCCCTCTTGTTTAATTGTCTTCCCCTGATAACTTTGGAGTTATTGCCACTGATGGCTTAAAATTACACCCTGATAACTTTGGAGTTACACTTACGTATTGGAAAGGGGATGAAAGGGGGAGACATCTGTTTTTGTGACAAAAACAAACCTCTAGTTTGTAATTGAAGTACATATATATATATACAGAATTATCCCTATATAAGTTTACAGTAAACTATTGTGTCGCCAGTGTTTCACAGATACGACATACAGAATTCATTATACGTCTTGCATCGTCATCACCAAATAATTTCAGTCACATATTTCTCAGGAACCACACAGGCCAGCTTCTTGATATTTAGCACAGGGCATTAATTAGGAGAACTGTATCATGTAAGACAATTACGAATCTGCCACATTTCCACTTCCTGTTGGATGAAACTTAAAATATTATAGATATAGGAAAACAACCTTGCGGGGGCATCCATCTCCGTTGGACACATTTTATTTTTTTTATAGAAAAGTATAACTTGACAAACAGTGTAGACCCTGATGAGAGGGCTCCTTTGTGTCTTCTTGTAGGAGCCATCTAATCAGGTTCTGCTCTATTTACATAGACATGAAAATGCATTTATATGAAGGAAAGGGTTAACAATCTACCTGACAAGGACTGTTTTTATGCATTCGAAAGATGGTAGAGCCAGATCAGACAGTTTCTGTAGGGTCAGCTCTGTTTGCCAATGACATAATATTAATCTGGTTCTGCTGTAAATACCCATATTTATAATGGCAGTGTCCCTTTCCCTCATACAAACACTTTTACACGCCTGTGCAAATAGAGTTGGTCCAGATCAGACAGATTATGTGAGCTGTCTGATCAGGGTCTGCTTTCTTTGCTTGTTGTATGATATTTTTCCAAAGTTTCTACTGTTTCCGCCTGAGGTGATATGTCCTATGTTCATATGCCATTATAAAAATGAATCTATTAACCCATTCCATCATAGGCTATTTTTAGATCCAACCTTTTTTTAATAAATCTACCAAAAAGGAGCATTATCTAGAGAAAAGGAACTTTTTAGAATTCTTTAATTTGAAACCATTGTGATAAATAGAGCATTTGCTCCTATAGGAGCAAATGCTCTATTTATCACAATGGTTTCAACAGGTGACTTTTACACAGGCGTAGAAAGGCGTATTTATGGAGGAAAGGGTTAATATATATGATGTCATTACTTCTTACATGAAAATTAAAATTAAAAAATTATAGTCATCATTTCTTTCATAGATATTATCTGGTAAAAGAATGATACATAAAGGCTTAATTATATGTTGCTTGTTATTTCAGCGACCATTCCTCAAACATGTGAGTTTGTAAAGGTGGTCTACCAGGCATGTTCAAGCATTTTATACTCTGTGTCCTCATCATTTGTCAGTCTGGAAAGCAGGAGTGAGCTTTGCATGTGAGTACATTGAACATCTGAACAATGTATACTGGTAGTGAGTCCCGCACTGGCCACCAGAGAAGGGGACTATAAGTTTGTACTCCATCCAGCCATTTGACCTAGGTCTGAGGACTCCTGGAGGAGCCTCCTGAATAAGACCTGTGTAGTCGTAGATATAATAGAATCAAGCATGGGTTATGTTAAAGACGGGGGTTTCTATACCCGAGGTTGGTCTGTTCCAGTCAGAAACGAGCTTCCCAACAGGAACAGACCAACCGAGGGTATAGAAACATCGGCTTTAACAAAACCCATGCTTGATTATTTTTCTTGCTGAAATATGTCCTAAAACCAAGTAATTTAATGGATTTTGTGAAGTACAACTTTACATTGCGTAATATGACTTCCATATTTAATAGCAACAAACTGTAGCATAAAAGCGTGACACCAAATGACATCATTTGTTATGACAACCACAAATGTAATACTTTTGGTGTAAAATATAAATGACTGAGTGACTACAAAACAATGCCTTCGGTTAATTAAATAGGCTTTTAAAATGTTTATATGATAAATAGAATTTCATATTTGTGCTAATTATTTATATTAATTTTAATTTATAGGTTGTTGCCAATAGAAATGTTGGTATAATTCTGTAAGAGTTACTTCCCTTTTATTAATTTCTCCTAATGGAGCGTATGAATACACTAGACAGGTGGTGTTTCAGATAAGGATTTCTAGTACTCCTATTTTTAATAACTCGTTTTATCTAGCACATCTGAGAAGTTAGAAATATTAAAGGACTGCTGTAGTAGCCCTCTGAATAAGATCAGTTTTAAACCAAGATATGAGGACTCCTGAATAATATCAGTGTTTATCTAGATCTAAGGACTGCTGGAGTAGCCCTCTGAATAAGATCAGTGTAGACCTAAATCTTAGGACCCCTGGATAAGCCCTCTGAATAAGATATGCACTGTTTTTAGTATTCTAAAACGAATTTAATCCTTTCAAAATTAACCCTTTACTCCATATATAAATGCCTTTCTACACATTTGCCAACAGATTAGACCAATATCAGTCAGTTCCTTTAGGAACAGTCTTACAAGAGTCTGCTCTGTTTGCTTATGGAATAATATAGAGTATGATTCTATGTACAGTTTCTATCATTGCCAAATTCATAATATGTTCATGAACCATTATATACAAACTAGTCTGATTAACCATTTCCTTCGTGTAAATGCCTTTTCACCCATTTGCAAACAGAGTAGACCCAGATCAGACTGCTCCTATAGTAGCCATGTGATCAGGGTCTGCTGTGTTTGCTTATGCAGTTTTATAAATCTGATTTTACAGTTTCATCCCAGATGAAACAAATTCCCTCTTCCATGTTCCATTTTACTTATTCTGTCCATGAATATTAATGAGATGATAAAATGTTGAATAAATGGGGAATGGTTAATATTCATGATGTCATTGTTTGTATTTTAATATATTGGAGTAAAGGGTAAACCCATACTCTTATACTGAGGCCTTTTGACACTTTTTGAAACCATTGTGATAAATAGAGCATTTGCTCCATAGGAGCAAATGCTCTATTTATCAAAATGGTTTCAGAACTATACAGTTCTAAAAAAATCCTTTTCTCTTGTAAATGCTCCTTTTTGGTAGATTTATTCAAAGAGATATGATGTAAAAATAGCTTATGAGGTAATGGGTGAAACTGTTTAATCTTTCCATTTTGAATATTCAGCATTCAAAGGGTTAGAACCTGTTCAGTTAGTAATACATTGAGATTCTTTCTGTTCATTTTAGCACTGTAAATACCATGTACGAAAGTGTCACCTCCCTGTCCGTGGAATGCCCTGCTTACCAGCAAAGGATTCTTCAAGTGCTTCAGAAGATTACAATCTCCCAGATACAACAGACCTGTCTTCACATAATAGAAGAGAAGCCAGATGGTTGTGATCTGCAGAAGAGCTTAAATTGTATCGCAGATACTGCCCAATTCTTGAGACCTGCCAGATTGGCAAACAAACATGTGTGCTGGTAAATGGTCGGAGTTCTAACAGAAGCCCATATGACAAAAGTTTTACCATGTGGACAAAAGTCATCCTTTTCACCACCATGAAAAAATCCTAAAGGGACATTTTTTTCCATTCTTTAACAATCATCGAAGAGCTTTTCTTCACTCTGCAAAAATCATCAAGGGACTTTTGTCGACATAGCCAACTTTTTACAAATAGGCTTTTTCCCTATGCTTTAAGGGAGAGGTCAATCTTTTTGTTTATATATTTTTTTTTTTTTGGGGGGGGGGGGGGGGGGGACACTTGCTCTAATTAATTTCTATATTGAGACTGACTGACTTAGGCAAAGTTTGGATCAAGATCAATTTGCTAAGACCACCACTGCTTTTGATGGTCAACTATTAGATGCTCTTTATGGTCATCTACAGTAAAACCTCTCTAAACTGGAATTCTAGTAGAGAAGAATTTAGATGCTTTTAGGCAGGTGGCTGCTTAATGCAGGGTGAAAGTCATGCAGAAAGGTTCTCTAGGAGCTTTGTGTATGACTTTTCACCTTGAATTAAGCTGCCTCCGTTCTCCAAGACCGATATTTATACTAAATTGTATGTCCAGTTTCGAGAGATTCCACTGTATTTGATACTCTACTAGTATAATTGTAAGCTATTAAAATGGTTTCATATACTGCATATATACTTATAAGGTTGTATAAACAAGTGAGGAGGCCAGTTTGGTTCAGTCTGTGGAAGGTCTGGTACACATAATGTAAACATTTATCAGCATTGGCATGGGAATCACATCATCTGATCAAGGTCTCAAAAATTACGGCTGCGATCATTTGTGACAGAATTATGGCCATTTGGCCTTTTTACTTAAAAAAAAATTCAATAAATTGCGTGTGTTGATCTTGGAGTTAACACTTGGAGTTAAGTGCACTAACATTGATACCATGTGACATCCCTTAATGCACTAACATTGATACCATGTGACACCATTAAGTGCACTAACATTGATGACATCCTTAAGTACACTAACATTGATACCATGTGACATCCTTAATACACTGACATTTTTAGCTCACCAGAGCACAAACTGCTCAAGGTGAGCTATTGTGTCCGGCGTCCGGCTGTCTGTCCGTCAACAATTTCAAACGGCTTCTTCTCTGAAACCAACTGCTCAATTGTAACCAAACTTGGTCAGATACATACTGTGGGTGGGTGCTTCAACAGTTGTTAAAAAATAGTGGGTGGGGCCATATCGGTCTTGTTGCCATGGCAACTGTACACAATATCTAGAAATATCTTCTTCTCCAGAATGACTTGTCCGATTTGAATATAGTTTTCACAAAAATGTTTCTCAATTGATAGACTTTAAAAGTTGTTGAAAGAATTTTGATCTGGCAAAAAACATGGCTGCCAGAGGGCATGGTCATTTTTTCCGTATATGGTAATGTGGAATTTGAAGTTAAAAACCTTCTAGTTCATAGGAAAATCTTCTTCTCTGAAACTGTTAGGCCTAGACCTTTGATATTTGGTATGTAGCATTATCTAATGGTCCTCTAAAAAGATTGTTCAAATTATGACCCCAGGGCCAAAAATGGCCCCGCCCAAGGGCTTATCAGTTTTTCATAGGAAAATCTTTAAAAATCTTCTACTCTGAAACTGTATGGCCTAGACCTTTGATATTTGACATGTAGCATGATCTAATGGTCCTCTACAAATATTGTTCAAATTATGACCCCTGGGCCAAAAATGGCCCAGCCCAAGGGCTTATCAGTTTTTCATAGGAACATCTTTAAAAATATTCTTCTCTGAAACTGTAAGGCCTAGACCTTTGATATTTGGTATGTAGCATGATCTTATGGTCCTCTTCAAAGATTGTTCAAATTATGACCCCCGGGCCAGAAATGGCACCACCCAAGGGCCTATCAGTTTTTCATAGGAAAATCTTTAAAATTCTTCTGCAACTGTAAGGCCTATACCTTTGATGTTTGGTATGTAACATGATCTAATGGTCCTCTACAAATATGTAGCTTTGGCTTGTGGTCCTCTGCCAAGAATGTTCAACTTACGACCTTGACCTCTGGGCGAAACTTGGCCCTGCCTTAGGGCTTATCAGTTGTTCATGGGGAAAATATAAAATATTATTTTTCTCTGAAACCAGAAGGCTTAGACCTTTAATTAATAGCATACTGCTTTGCCTTGTGGTTTTCTACCAAGGTTGTACAAATATCATGACTTCTTGGTAAAAAATGGCCCGCCCCTGGGGTTATCTCAGGTGAGCGCTTCAGGGCCTCATGGCCCATTTGTTTTCCATTATACATGTATATACATGAAAAGTAAAACCCCTCTAAACCGGACATTATAATTAGTATCAAAATTGGTCTTTCACACAAGTGATAACTTAATGCAGGTGGGAGCTTTCTGCATGACTTCCCCCCTGCATTAAGCAGCCACCTGCCTAAATATGTCTGAATTGTTCTTTAAGAATGTATAGGGGTTCTACTGTACATGTATAGTACAAGAACAGTAGTTATGATTGATACTGATGACAAATGGAAGGTAACTTTATACAAATATTCACCCATTGAACATTGCATGTTTTAATAGTTTATTTGACTTTAGTGATCTCATCAGTGATGCCACTAATTCGCTTATGACAAACTGTGCTTTGATTGTGTTGTGATCACTAGAGTGTACATTGTCTGTGTCAATCAAAAGGTTCAAGTCCCACCTCAAATTCATACTTATAATGATTAAATAGGAAAAAGTCTGCACTTTACTAAAACTTTATAACAAGGAGAAATTTGTATAAAGCGTGTACGCCATACCAAGAGTGGACTGTTTGGTGGTTCCATGGATTAATGCATTACCCAGTAGATGCTTTTGAAGCCACTATGATTCATTCATGTAATTCATATTGATGGTATCATTATTTATAACATGAATACTCATGAGATAAAGGGTGACTGTATTTACAGGAGACTAGATGCCTTAAAGCAGTGCTTGGATTACTATGCTATATCCTGTGCAGACAAGACTGTCATCAAGAAGGAACTGGCTAACATCATAGCAGTTGTGCAAAACAGGTAAACAACAGTCTGTCAACATGATACAGTAAAATCTCAATTATTTGAACATTAAAATACGTTTTATTATCGATCTTGGAGACAGGTGGCAGCTTAATGCAGGGTGAAAGTCATGCAAAAAGCTCATCTAGGAGATTTCTGCATGACTTTCGCCATGCATTAAGCAGCCACCTGCCTAAAATATTCTAAATTCTTATGTACAGAAAATTTGAATAATCAAGATTTTACTGAATAGGTATCTGACTAAACCATCATAACCCATATTCCCTGTTCTATGTTTATTCCAAATTTAAGAAACTGCTGTATATTCATGGATGAAATAGTAACAACAAAATATGGAAAGTGGAACACTTACAGTAGCTGTTAAAGAAAGTAAATAAACATATCTTTCAAATTTCATTAGAAACAGAGCAGATCCTCATCAGATTCCTACTATAGGAGCCATCTGATCTGGGTCTACTCTGTTTGCAAATGCACGAAAACAACATTTATATAAAAGAAAGGGATAAAGATATAACTGTAACCATATTATAGTGGGACAGTGACAAAGATAAGATTTCTAAATTTAACCTTTTTGGAAAAGAACTCCATTAACCCATTACCTCATATTGACAACTTTTCACGACTCTGTAAAAGTGACTTAGTGAAACCATTGTGATAAATATTTATTTGAACATTAAAATACGTGCAGACTTTTTCCTATTTATTTATCACAATGGTTTCAAACTACAAAATTCTAAAAAAAAAATCCTTTTCTCTAGTTAATGCTCCTTTTTGGTAGGTTTATTCAAAGAGGATGGATCTAAAAATAGCCTATGAGGTAATGGGTTAATTAGTTCTCCATCAATACCTATGTCGTTGACACTGTTAAGAATGTTCCTTTAAATTGCTCTACAGATCTCTATATTGTGATCACTTTAGAGCATGGATTTCTGAAACAGGTGGTTGCTTTATGCAGGACAAAAATGACACAGAAAACTCCTAGGAGCTTTCTGTATTACATTGATCCTGCATTTGTAAAGCAACCGCCTGCTTTTTAAGACTCCCGTGTTCAATAAATAAATGATCGATTAAGTGATGTTCTACAGTACACATAACTATGACAAGATTGTCCTAAAAATGGAACTGACTCACATCATAGCAAAACATCACAAGTTAACAAAACAGGTAATCACTTACCTGTAGGTTATTGACAAAGTTGTAATAAGCTTTGAAATGGAATATTTCATAGACATTCCACTGACCTTCGACATAGAGGTATTATATATAACTGTCTAAGGAGTTGAACTGAACAGGCACATGTCATAATTCTACTGACTTTTGATTGACACGGGAGATTTCTAAATTTATTTCTCCATCAATACCTGTGTGTGACCACTCTTTAGAATTGTCTCTTTGAGAAAGGGTTTGATGAAAAATGACGATTTTAGTATTTAAGTACATGTACAACACATTAAGCTGTAGCTCTGCATTACTGTGTCATGATGGTGTACAGGTAATCTATCATTGTGGTCATTGTATCTTGGTCAAGATTGATAGCCATGTAAATCGCTTCAGTTGTTCAAGATTGATAGCCATGTAAATCGCTTCAGTTGTTTAAGAGTTGCCATCCTTTATTTGCAAAATTTGCATTTATTGCTTCAGTCGTTGCATACATGATTATAGCCCTCACTATCTGTGACAAAAAAATCTGAATTGGGGTTATCAGTGCCCTATAGATGCATTTCTAGTTTTATCTACCTCTCACAATACGTGTCAGACTTGCTTAGACAGCTTCTTATGACACAGGGCTAATTGCTATCAGTCTTTTCAATACTTTGATTTGTTTTCAGGTGTCCAGACATTATCCCAGAGCTTCAGTGCTGGGGTGAGGAGGAGGGAGGTCCAGTAGGTCCAGACACAACTTGCGACCTTGACGGCATGGTAGATACATGTCTAAGCGAATATGACTGGGAGAACTTGGGACCCTTCAGATCGGATATATACAGGTAATAAATACATACTGTATGAAGTGAGATGGAAAAGAATTTATTTCATGTAAGTCGAATCATACAGGCAGTATCAACTCAGACAAGTAGTCATACCGTATATATGGTGTATAGTGGAGATTCCGATAAGTGGTTGTGTTAGAGATGTAGTGCCTTTTAACCCTTTCCTCCATAGGCTATTTTTAGACCCAACCTCTTTGAATAAATCTACCGAAAAGAAGCATTTACTAGAGAAAAGGAAATCTTTTGAATTTTGTAGTTTGAAACCATTGTGATAAATAGCATTTGTTCCTATAGGAGCAAATGCTCTTTTTATCACAATGGTTTCACGAAATGACTTTTACAGAGTCGTCAAAAGTCATCAATATGAGGGAATGGGTTAAAGATTCAGATGTGTGGTCAGGTCAGATATTAGGTGTCTGTTATAGACTACAATGACTTACAGATAAGAGATGTGGTGCCTTGTATAGACTCAGATGTATGGTCATGTCTGACATAAGGTGTCTAGTATAGACTGCAATGATTGGTCATGTATGGTTGTGGTTGTATGTGATGCCTTGTATAGACTCTGATGTGTGGCCATGTCTGACATGAGGGGTGGCTAGTATAAAATAAGATGACTGGTCATGTCAAATAATGTGGTGTGTAGTACAGACTAAGATGATTTGTCATGTCATACATGAGAAATCTAGTATAGACTCAGACAGTGATCATGTTAGAGATGTGGTGACTGGTATAGACTTAGACAAATGGGCATGTAAAATATGTGGTGTACAGACCCAGACAATGTCAGAAAAGGTGTTTTCTCGCTTCTCAGTCGTGCTAGATAAGCTGAGTTACTAAAAATAGCCGTACTAGAAATCCTTATCTGGAACACCCCGTGACTAGTGTATTCATACGCGCGATTGGGTAAAATCAATACAAGGGAAGGACTTCTTACAGAATTATACCGACATTTCTATAGGCAACAACCTTACGAATTGAAATTAATATAAGTAATTAGCACGAATATGAAATTCTATTTATCATATAAACACTTTAAAAGCCTATTTAATTAACCGAAGACGTTGTTTTGCAGTCACTCAGTCATTTATATTTACGCCAAAACGTAACGTTTGTGGTTGTCATAACAAATGACGTCATTAGAGGGTTAATACACGTTTTTTGGGTAATAACATCTGCAGTGTCCCGAGGGACAGTTGTTGGCCCGAGCCCGAAGGGCGAGGGCAACAACATTCCCGAGGGACACTGCAGATGTTATTGCCCGAAAACAAACGTGTATTAACGCTATTCTTGCATAAAACCAATTTTCTGCTCTCCTGCATCAATTTAATTCTTCAAAATACAGGCAAAACAACGGCAGCAAAACTATACACTTCTTTGACACTTCGGCGATTTATGCTGTTTCTGGGCCACTGTTTTCTTTTTGACGTCAATTCATGATTGTATCAAATACCGTTTACACGGAATTTCATTCAATATGTCTATCACTAAACACAGTTCATTGTCGGTGCTCCTGGAAATACTCACGACCCGGCGTTCACCTAGCTTAGGTCAAAACGCTGTAGCCTTCGCGTCCATTGTTTACCTTAGGCCCGTAAAAGGTATAATTAAAACCGGTCAACAACAGCGCGTGTGCACGAGAATCACCTTGTTAATACATGGTCTAGCGGGACTACAACAGCACGTTTTATGCAAGAATTTGGTGTCACGCCTAAAGTTATGCTGCGGTCTGTTGCCATTAGATATGGAAGTCGTATTACGCAATGTAAAGTAGTACTTCACAAATTCGTTAATTTTCTTGGTTTTAGGGCGTATTTCAGCGAGAAAAATAATCAAGCATGGGATTTGTTAAAGCCGGGGGGCTCTATACCCTCGCTTGGTCTGTTCCTATCGGAAACTCGCTATAGCTCGTTTCCGACTTGAACAGACCAACCTCGGGTATAGAAACCCCCGTCTTTAACAAAACCCATGCTTGATTCTATTAGTCTAGTACACATGTAGTCTATTATAGACTGAGACAAGTTGTTATGTCAGATATCTAGAGCCTAGTATAGACTCAGACAAGAAGTTTTGCCAGAGATGTGATGTCTTATATGGACTAGTATAAATACATGTAGTCATGTCAGAGGTGTGGTATCTCATATGAACTTGTCAGAGAGGTGTGGTTTCTAGTATAGACTCAGACAGGTGGTCATGTCAGAGAATTTTGTGTCCAGTATAAACTCAGACAAGTGTTCAATTCAGATAATGTGTAGTGTAGTATAAACTTAGATAAATGGTCATGTTAGAGAATGTGGAGTGTAGTATAAACTCAGACGAGTGTTCAATTCAGATAATGTGATGTCTAGTATAAACTGAGATGAGTTGCCATTGTCAGGAAGATGTAGTGACTAGTATAGACTCAAGTGAGTGGTCATGTCACAAGATGTGTTGTCTAGCATAGATGCAGATATGTGGCCATGTTAGGGAGATGTGGTATCTAGTATAGACTCAAATGAGTGGTCATGTCAGGGAATGAACTCAGAAAAAGTGGTCATGTCAGAGAATAAGGTTCTATATAGACTCAGACAAGTTGTCATGTCAGAGATATGGTGTCTAGTTTTGGCTCAAACAAATGGATATACATGTCAGAGAATGTCTAGTATAGAAAGACTCAGATGATCTTGTCAGAGGTTTGGTGTCTACTATAGACTCATGCAAGTGGACATGTTAGCAGTTAGAAATGTGTTGTCTAGTATAGAATCAGACAAGTTGTCATGTCATAGAGCTGGTTTCTTATTGAAAATATGTCTAATGGCCTTTGTGTAATACTTTTAACGTTGGTCTCATGAATATAAATGTGAATAATTGTGAAATCATTAAATAGTTGATAAGGTGAATGTTTATATTGACATAATAACACAGAACTTTTGGCAGAAATTGTAGAATGAGTTCTATATATAATTCCAGAAGCAAACAGAGCAGATCCTCCTGATCAGATGGCTCCTATAGGAGCCATCTGATTTGGATCTACAGTAAAACCTCTCTATAACGACCACTAAATTACATCAAGTATTTTTTGTTAAAGGCAGGTGGATGCTTAAAGCAAGGTGAAAGTAAAACAGAACGCTCTTATAGGAGCGTTCTGTTTTACTTTCACCTTGCTTTAACCAACCACCTGCCCAAAATACAAACTGATTAACACAATTTAATGGTCGTTATAGAGAGGTTTTACTGTACTCTGTTTGCATAAGGCATCAAAGTCACTTGCATTAAGTAAAGGGATAACATTGAAGGTAAAAAGGGTTAAAGTATTCTTTCTTTTACAAGACTAATGATTAGCTTACTTTTTTTTAGTGTGATTGAAGAATCTGTGAATAATGCCGCAAACTGTGCCATTGGAGAATTTGTAAATGCTGGATGTGGTGTTGACACGTTCGATGAATATCGTGAGATATTCTTCCATGGAGATCGAGCTATGGTGAAAGTAGGTCCAGAATTTATTAATTAAAATATTTATTGCATAGGAACCTGTCAATCATTTATTGAACATAGGAGTCTTAACCCTTACACCGCTGAATTTTCAAATGGACTATTCCAAAATTCAAACAGGCCTAGCTTACTGTGAATATCTACGGATGTTTCTAAATAAAAGTGTAGCATGACAAACAGTGCAGACCCTGATGAGAGGGCTCCTCTAGGAGCCCTCTCATCTGGGTCTACACTGTTTGCAAAGGACATTAGTGACTCGTGTCCCACTGTAAGGGTTAAAATAGATTTTTACTTATTACAGGGCAAAAGTAATGCAGAAAGGTCATACTTTTTACTTGCATTAAGCTACCACCTGCCCTACAGAACCACAATTAGACATCTGTTTGAAGACAGGTCATACTGTAATTAAAATCAATCAGTCTTTCAATTAGTCATTTTTTTGCATTCAACATTACAAGATGTTCATAGCTAAATACATGACTAATACACAAGCTAATTTAATTTTCTCATGAACTGACAATAGAGAAAATATATATTGTAATTTCACAGATGTTCTTCCTTGAAAATAGTATTAACCATTCCCTTGCTAGTCACAAATATATAGAGGTTTGAAAACAGTGAAGCAGGTGGTTGCTTAGTGCCGGAAAAAAAGTAATGCAGAAAGCTCCTAAAGGAACTTTCTGCATTACTTTTGCCCAGCATCAAGCTACCACCTGCCTTACAGACCAATAATAAAACCTGTTTTTGATTTGAAGTTCTACTGTAAGATTTGCGCCTTCAGTATAGCTGTCTGATCAGAGTTTGCACAGCTACCTACTCTGGTCATTTTACTTCAATGATGAATGTCGAACGATGGTAAATCATATAAAAGAAAGAAAAGGATCAGATCCATAAAATATTTGTGGAGGTGAAAGGCTTTTAAAGAAATCAAATTCAATAAAGAAATTTCTTTCAGTTTAATATTAAGACTAGTATTAAAATTTATGGGTAGATTATTGTTTCGTATCATATTTTAAGGCAAAATGAATATACTTTGTAATATTTCTAAATAATTCACTATGATTTTGATGAGAATAAATTTTGAAATGTTTTAGCACTGTGGACATCAGTTTATAAAGTCTCATCCAAAGGATTTTGTCCAGTGAGGGATCAAACAAAGGACCCCTGGTATTGTAGTCCACGTCTGCCTGTACATTACTTGTAGTTGGTGAAATATTGCAGTAGGGGTTTTGGGTTTCGATATTTTATGGACATATTTCAGTATGATCAATAAATATCTTAGTCATTAGTAAATGGTGTGTTGCATATAAGAACTATAACTCTAACATCTCCTGTTTTTGAATTATCTCCCCTTTTTTGCTTTTGGTCTTTTTAGGTCAGTGTCATTACTTTATATTGCGTCAATGTGTTTGCCACATATCTTAGGTATACAAAGTCTTGTCTCGGTTATGTTTCTCAGCTTCTTGATACCAGATGTGACATCTTGGACAATATAGACTTTACATTGCCTGAAGATTATTCCCTGCCTCCATCTAGAGACTGTGAGGTGGAATTGGTGTGTGATTACTCTGCAGCAAATGAATGCTTAACCAATGAGACTTCACTTACTGACTGTAGGTAGGTACATGTATACAAAGAACAGAGAAATTGGGTGTGGCAAAAAAAAAAAAAATTCTTCTCCTTCACATGATTGTGACCTTGATAAATGTTAGCAAATTTGTGAGCTGATTCAATAATTCCATAGCGGCGAAACTGTGATTACTTATGAAAACAGTTTGGATCCAGGTGAGACGCCGCATAATGTGGCGTCTCATCAGGATCCAAACTGTTTGTAACGTTGATCATAGTTTTGCAGAATTTTTAAGAATTGAAGCAGACGACAATTATTATTGTTGCAGATAAAAAATTACTTAGCATGCAAAGAGTTAAAGAAAAACAGTCAATCGGATTAGATGCTAACTAAAAATGTTGAATTACTTGGCATTTCATCTCGATCAAAACAGTTGTTTGCAAAGATTATCAAAAAAGGATGCATAGTGTTGAAATAGTATAAAATCCTTCTGGAGCTGGCTGATCTGGTATGAGACTTCATACTTTGAATATTTACTTAACCCTTTCTCTCATATAAACATGTTTTCATGCATTTGCAAACCAAGTAGACCCAGATCAGATGGCTCCAATAGGAGCCATCTGATCAGGGTCTACTCGGTTTTCTAATGGAATTTGAAAGATCTGTTTCTTTACTTGCTAAAATGGCTACAATGTTCCACCTTCCATATTTCATTATATCTATTTTGTCCAAGAATATGTAGTAGAATTGTGTAGTAAAATGCTCCTGCAGGAGCTATCTGATCTGTGTCTACTCTGTTTGCAGAGGCATCAGAATGTGTATTAATAATTTAATCCATTACCTCATAGGCTATTTTAGACTGAACTTCTTTAGATTAATCTACCGAAAAGGAACATTTACTAGGGAAAAGGTAAGTTTTAGAATTGTGTAGTATTAATTTAAAACCATTGTGATAAACACAATTGTCACAATGGTTTCACAAAGTGACATTTACAGAGGCGTTGAAAGGCGTCAATATGAGGGAATGGGTTAAAGAGTTGTGTCACTGATCATTATTACCTTGGCCACTCTCTATTTATACAGTGACCTGAGTGCAGTCATTGGTTGTGCAGCTCCTTATCTTATCACCTGTGGTGGGGTGGAGTCAGACTGGGCAACAGCTAACATCATATCCAGTATTGATATGGATGCAGACGCTGTATCAAACTGTGATTTAGGACAATATACCGGCAGTATTGGGGTAGAGGCTCTCACATGTATCATCGCATTGCGTTCTGATCTTCAAGGTAACATATTCTCATCGTTAACCCTATCCGTTCTGAATTTTTATATAAAAAATAATGAGGTGATGAATATTGATTAGTTTAATTTCAATAGTTCATGAACAGTGGATATTATGGCCAAAATTGGGAATAAATATAGAATCAGATGTTTATAATTACATAAGCAGACTCTGATCAGACAGCTCCTATGAGACTAGTTTGATCTGGGTCTACTCAATTAGTATTCTTCAAGATAATATTTCGATATACAGTAAAACCTCTCCATAACGACCACTAAAGTGTGTTAATTAGGTGGTATTTTGGGCAGGTGGTTGCTTAAAGCAAGGTGAAAGTAAAACAGAATGCTCCTATCTGTTTTACTTTCACCTTGCTTTAAGCATCCACCTGCCTTTAACACAAAATACTTGATATAAGTTAGTGGTTTTACTGTACAATATATACACATGTTTGAGTATGTAACGATGATCTTCAAGATGATATGTTGATATTCAATATGCAGGAATATATATTGAGGTAATACATAGATTTATACACACATTAGAATATCTTTCAGGTAATACAAGCATTTATATATACAGTGCTCCCTCTCTACAACGACACCCTTTGGGACACGAACATTGTAGGTGTTGTTCAGAGGGAGTTGTTAGAGGGAGGGAAGATAAAACATAATTAGCTTGTTTGCAGATCCCCAGATAATGTGTATTTCGATAACTAAAACCGTTATGCCTCAATCAAACCCTACGTTGTGACCACTCTTTAGAATCATCACAAAGTGACGATTCTAAAGAGTGGTCACAACATAGGGTTTGATGGAGGCATAAAGAAAATACAATGGAAAAAAGTTGTTTCTGGAGCCTTGTTGTTTCAGAAACAGTGACATGCATTGTTGTATTTAGGAGGGAATCGTTATTGAGAGGGCCATTGTAGGGAGGGAGCACTGTAATATAATTGTTTTATGTGAGTTTTTATATAAAGGTCTGATTGGTAAATTTCTTCCAGTCAAAAGTTCTTGTTTCATAATGCAGTTGTAATTTTCAGTTAATTAGTTTTCATTCTGTCATTTTTTCTTACATGAATATTTATCAGGTAAAAGTTAAAATGTATCAACATCTCAAATTCATACTTATGCAATGCCAAGCTACTGTTATCATAGGTTCTGTATCCAGTGGCTGGAAAATAGTTTTTCTTGCAAAGAGGCTGGAAAATTGTAATGACACTTTCCTCCATGAATATTCATGCAATAAAGAATGATGTTATGAATATTAAGTGGAATAATTTCTTAAAATAGCACATGGGCACTGGAATTTTTGGCCATGACAGAAACTGTATAATCATGTGACTTGTATATTATATCATAAGCAAACAGAGCAGACCCTGATCAGAAGGCTCCTGTGGGAGCCATCTGATCTGGGTCTACTCTGTTTGCAAAGGCATAGAAAGTCATATTTATGGAGTAAAGGGATAACAGTGGCTTTGCCTTTTTACCTGTTCTTGCAGCATTGGCAAGTGGTGCAGACGGTGATTCAACGGCCTGCGGCATTTTCATAAACTTCAAGGGATGCATGGCTGCAGACACTAGTTCTCCATTCCTCACAGCTTTGGACAGCTACTCACAACAGAGCATGATTGACGTCGAATCTGAATACTGCCTAATTGCTGGTAATATATTATATACCTATCTGTAAGTCATACTGCCTCATTCCTGGTAATGTGTGCCTGTCTGTAATTCATACTGACGCATTGCTGGTAATGGGTGCACTTGTCTGTAGGTCATACAGTCTCATTGCTGGTAACCTGTCCCTGTCTGTAAGTCATACTGCCGCATTGCTGGTAATGTGTGCACCTATCTGTAGGTCATACTGTCTCATTGCTGGTAATTTGTGCCTGTCTGTAAGTCATACTGCCTAATTGCTAGTAACCTGTCCCTGTCTGTAAGTCATACTGCCGCATTGCTGGTAATGTGTGCCTGTCTGTAGGTCATACTGCCTAATTGCTATTAACCTGTCCCTGTCTATAAGTCATAATGCTGCCGCATTGCTGGTAATGTGTGCACCTATCTGTAGGTCATACTGTCTCATTGCTGGTAATGTGTGCACCTGTCTGAAGGTCATACTGCCGCATTGCTGGTAATGTATGCCTGTCTGTAAGTCATACTGCCTAATTGATGGTAATATGTCCCTGTATGTAAATCATACTGTCGCATTCCTGGTAATATGTACACTTGTCTGTAGGTCATACTGCCTCATTGCTGGTAATGTATGCCTGTCTGTAAGTCATACTGCCTAATTGATTGTAATATGTCCCTGTCTATAAATCATACTGTCACATTTCTTGTAATATGTACACCTGTCTGTAGGTCATACTGTCTCATTGCTGGTAATGTGTGCACCTGTCTTTAGTTCATACTGCCTCATTGTCGGTAATATGTGCCTGTCTGTAAGTCATACTGCCGCATTGCTGGTAATGGGTGCACTTGTCTGGAGGTCATACTGTGTCATTGCTTGTAATGTGTGCACCTGTCTGTAGGTCATACTGTCATATTGCTAGTAATGTATGCCTGCCAGTAAGTCATACTGCCTAATTTATAGTAATATGTGCACCAGTCTGTAGGTCATACTGTGTCATTGCTGGTAACCTGTCCCTGTCTGTAAGTCATACTGTCTCATTGCTGGTAACCTGTCCCTGTCTGTAAGTCGTTCTGCCTCATTGCTGGTAATATGTGCACCTGTCTGTAGGTCATACTACCTCATTGTTTGAAATGTATGCATTTGTCTGTAGGTCATACTTCCTCATTGCTTGTAATGTATTATATGTTGGTAGGTGAGAGATTTATTGATGGACAGCAAAGTAAGAATAATGAACATTAAGTTAACTCTTGTCTGTGGAAAACAATTTCAATGACACAATTTATATACTTTACTCCATAGATACACCTTTCTATGCCTTTGCAAACAGAGTAGACCCTGATCAGGAGCCATCTGACGAGGTTGTGCACTGTTTGCTGATCACGCAATGTAGACAAGATCTTACAGAAACCTTTTGGGGTCATATGCCATTAGAAGAATGCATCTAATTCTAACCATGGTAACAATATTTTTCATATAAACATTCATGGAGAGAAGGGTTAACTAAATGTCACCAGGGTCCATGCTTATAAAGCTTTTTAGTTGAGTCTGAGTTTGGTCTCAAGCTTTTGATTGGTCAGATTTGAGTTTTCAAGCTTTTGGTTGGTCAGATTGGAGCCTTTGGCTCCAATCTGTTTGGCTCCAATCTGACCAATCAAAAACTTGAATGGATCCAGATACGGAACTGCCATAAAAACATCCTAAATATTGGACCAGACAAATTTATCTTCAAAGAGCAATGTAATGAGAATCTACTTTAATTGCTACTGAGTTATATTAAAATGCCAAATTAACATATCCTGTTTTTACAGAAATTGGCTGTCCTGAACATTAGAGTAAACACAGAACATGACCTCCCACACACTATAACATTATCAGGTTTCTTGCTAAAGAGGGGAACCAAAGTATACATCAGAATATTGTCAGGTTTTCTTAGGATTGAGAACAAATATAATATTTCAACACATTGTCAGGTTTCTCATAGAAGCCGAGCAACCAAGATAATACAGTAAGACTTTGTCAGATTTTCCATGGACGATTAGAACTAGGATAATACACCACAATATTGTCAGGTTTCTTACAGATACTTGGAACTATAACAAGAACATAATTATGTTTTCTGACAGGTTGCTAGTCTGATTCACCATTTGCAAGCAATAATTTCTATTCTTTAATCACCAAAAAGAGGTGTAAATCTGGGTTTAATAGCAGGTTGTAGTTTAATGCAGCACAAACATTATTCAAAAACCTCATGCAAGAGCTACATTGTATTTGCATAACTTTTGTCCTGTGTCACGTAATTGCCTGCTTTTAAAGACAATTGTTCATAAAGTGGGTGCTTTAGAGGTATTTAACTGTTTATTAAAAATTAGTGAAGTTTTTCTTGAACATTCATCAGATAAAGGTTTAACCCTATCCTAAAATTCATTAAATGCATTTTCACAAATTTGAAACTAGAGTAGACCCAGATCAGATGACTCCTGTAGCATCCATCTGATTAAGGTATGCTCTGTTTGCTAATGGAATTTGGTAGTTTTTATATGCCTGAAGGTAACTTCGGTCGAATTATGGTATGGCCTGTGTTTGTCCGTCTGTCCGTCCATCCGCGCTAACAATTCTGTGACCAAAAGATCTATTGTTCTCATCGGTTTTATGTGGCTAATTTTCAGCTTGTGTAGCTATTTCTAACAGAAGAATAGCCACATACACTCAATCTGTAAGAACAGCCATCTGTGCATCCATTAACCACATCTTTGTCCCCTCAATAACTTGATAAGTATTAGGTGAGCTGTCTTCATACGAAGTAGGAAGGTTGGTCACGGCTAGTAGATGACCCCTAATGATTTTGAGGTTGGTCAGTCGGTCAACGGTCAAGGTCACCATGACCTTCAACTCAAAAGTTTTGTCCGATCCATAACTTGATAAGTATTAAGTGTGCTGTCTTCATAGTTAGTAGGAAGGTTGGTCATGGCTAGTAGATGACCCCTACTGATTTTGAGGTTGGTCAGTCGGTCAAAGGTCAAGGTCACCATGACCTTCAACTCAAAAGTTTTGTCCGATCCATAACTTGATAAGTATTAAGTGTGCTGTCTTCATAGTTAGTAGGAAGGTTGGTCATGGCTAGTAGATGACCCCTACTGATTTTGAGGTCAGTCGGTAAACATGACCTTATACACAAAAATCTTGTCCGCTCAATAACTTGATATACTTAAAGTATAAGGTGTGCTTTCTTCATACTTAGTGGCAAGGTTGGTCATGGCTAGTAGATGACCCCTGTTGTTGAGGTCGGTGGGTCCAAGGTCAAGGTCACAGTGGCTTTCAATTCATTTAATATAGCACATGTTACGACAGCACAGACTTTGGGCATATATTGCTCCGACACACGGGGCTCTTGTTAACCCTTTCCCACATAATTTTATTATTATGCTAGTTTAAGATCAAACCGCTTTGAATAAATCTACCGAAAAGGAGCATTAACTAAAGAAAAGGAAATTTTTTAGAAATTTGTAGATTGAAACCATTGTGATGAATAGAGCATTTGCTCCTAGAGAAGCAAATGCTCTATTATCACAATTATTTCAACAGGTGATTTTTACAGAGGCGTAGAAAAGCGTACTTATGGAGGAAAGGGTTAAAATGTCTACAATGTTCCAACTTCCATATTTCATGATAACTATTTTGCCCATTATTATTAGGTAATAAACAGTGAACATGCAAAGGGTTAAAGATATTTTTCTGTATTGTCAGGTGAAGATGCTGATAATGAGAATGATACCAGCAGTGATTGTGCGATACCAGACCAGAAAGCAAGCCAAATCATCTCTTACATCATTACCTATGTCGGAGCTCCGTTTTTATCCCAACCTTTAAAGGAAAGAATTTGTATGGGGTAGGTCTTAACTTTTGCTTTTGTTGCAACAATAAATATTATAGCTAGTGTTACAATATGTGGATAACACTTGGATATACAGTACAATCTGTCTGAACCCTTCGCTTGCTATTCACATCAATATACCTACCTGTAAATAGTGAAAACCCAGATGAGACAGCTCCTGCAGGAGCTGTCTTATCAGGGTCTGCACTATTTACAAGTTGATTTTGCAACCAGTGCACTCCACAGCAGTGATTGCACAGCGAAATACTTGTACACAGTGAGGGTTTATGTAATTATACAACAGGGCATGGGTAAAGAAAGAGAAATGTATTTTAAAATTCAGCAAGAGAAGGGTTAAGAGTTCATCAAAAAGAAGTGTAATTATGGATTTGTTAGGCAGGTGGTAGCTTGATGCAGGAAAAATGTAAAGCAAAAAACTCCTCCTGGAGCTTTCTGCATTACTTTTATCCTACATTAAGTGACCACCTGCTTATTAACCCTTTCCCTCATATAAGAGCAAGTGCTCTATTTATCACAATGGTTTCACAAAGTGACTTTTACAGAGTCGTCAAAGTCCTCAGTGTGAGGAAATGGGTTTATGTGTGATTGGCCCTTTTTCTCACATTGAGAACTTGTCCTTTTTAATCATTTATTGTTGCAAAATAGCTCTTCAAACACTTAGAATTCTGATTTTTTAAAGTGAACTGGTAAATCATTATTTAACCCTTTACTCTGTGAATATTCATGTATGAAATAAATGACATCATGAATATTAATTAGGTTCATTAATATGCATGTAATGGTTTATTATCAAGTTTATGGACACATGAAATTTTGGCCATGGCAGAAAATACAGAACCATATATGATGATGGTAAGGACACTAAAGAAGTAATTGAAAACACCATGAATTGTTATATACCATTGCAAACTCTTCAAAAAATAATAACTATATCAAGTTGAAATGTCATCAGTTTTCGCGACGATTGTAGATACGGGCTAAAAAACGGACTCTGGACCTGATGGGTTTCAACATTTCTGTGACTGCTCAATGTTTGCAGTAACTAACTTGAACTAAGTAAAGGTTTAACTAACTTGAACTGAGTAAAGGTTGTCATTGGGGAGTATAGCTAAATAAGGGCTATAAAATAAGCAACCCCCCCCTAAAAATGTTATTATAAAATAAGATAAAATAGAATATCTTTTTCATTATATGATAAAACAGTAATAAATCTTGATTTTTTCATGACATTATTTAATAAGGAACCCAGTGTTTTGGGCTTGAGACATATTGATTTCAAAGAGTCCTTTTGACCCATGAAAAAAATCTAGAATTATTACTGCATGTCAATTACTAGTATTTGTTTTTAACCCTTTCCCTGTTCCATTTTTATTCCAAATTCCAGTCCTTTCTGAATATTCTTATTCTTAAGTAATTTTAAAGAAATATGGAGATTAGAACTTTATAGCCATTTTAGAAAGTACAGAAACATCTTTAAAATTCCTAAAACAAACAGAGCAGACCCTGATCAGATGGCTCCTATATGAGCTGTCTGATCTGGGTCTACTCTGTTTGCAAATGCGTGAAACCTTGGTTTATATGAAGGAAAGGGTTAATGGGGGTTTTAACACCACATTGGATTTTTTTGCCAAACCAGAAAGTGTAGAATCATTCCTATATCATAAGCAAACAGAGCAGACCCTGACCAGACAGCTCCTGTAGGAGCCATCTGATCTGAGTCTATTCTCTTTGCAAATTTATGCGCGAAAAAGGGTGTTTATATGAGGGAGAGGGTTAAGTGTGTAAATGTTATGTGAGTAATGTAAGGTTTATAATGGTATGATATGCATTTATGGTAAAGTATGAATGATTAAGTGAAAAAGTATAACAAACATAGGTATCAAGCAAATTTCTTTTTTCTCCTCCATATATTTTGTCCCATCAGTAAAATCTACCTGACAAAAGTCAAATCTACCTGACAAATTTCCTAAATCTACCTGACATTCCTCAGCAGGTTATCAAATGTATGATACATCTTTAATTTCATAAGCAAACAGGGCAGACCATGATCAGACGGCTTCTATAGGAGCTGTCTGATCATGGTCTACTCTGTTTGTAAAGGCTTAGAAAGGTGTATTTATGGAGTAAAGGGTTAAAGTTAAAGTCCATTCAGTATGAATGGATGTAAATTTTGAGAGGATATTGACTGACAAACAGCGCAGACGCTGATTACAGAGTTACGGTAGGATCCCTCTGAACTGGGTCTACATTGTGTGCAAATATCAGTACACATACTTCCTGCATTCAAAGGATTAAGTGAATGTTATTTCATGTTTTTTTTAGGGATTTCCCGGAAATGGAAGACATAGAGGACTATACAGACTGCTCTCGTCGAGATCCCAGCGGAAAACTGATGGAGATGTATTACATAGCTAGATTTATAGCTCACAACATGGTTTGCACGGATATACCCCAGATCTGTTCTGTGTCGGCAGCTATGACATGTGTGAACAAACTGAGCAAGCATGTGTCCGTGTTTGACTACAAGGATGATGATCCTACAGACACCTGTTTGTAAGTGTACCAAATGCAATACAGTAGACCCTTGCTAATGCGACCACATAATTTATTCTCTCATTCTCTCCTACTGACGTCTTATCTGTAAATGTCATTTTTGAAGGCGTGGTGATAAATACGGCATTTGTTTCAATATATTTTGGCACATGTTTTAGGCATTAAAGAACAAAATGTCAAATTCAAAAAACATAACTCAAGCATCTGTCATGCTTTAACCCATTCCTTCATAGGCATTTAAAGATCCAACCACTTTAAATAAATCTACCGAAAAGAAGTGTAACTAGAGAAAAGGAAAATTTTAGAATTTTGTAGTTTGAAACCATTGTGATAAGTAGAGCATTTGCTATAGGAGCAAATTAATGCTCTATTTATCACAACGGTTTCATAAAGTGACTTTTACAAAGGCATATTTATGGAGGAAAGGTTAATTATCTCTCATTTTTGTTCATTTATGGATTTTGTTTTTGGTAGGGTGTGCTAGGAGGGTGTGCAAGGGGGTGTGCTAGGAGGGTGTGCTAGGGTGTGTGGGTTTTTACAGTCAGGGTGTCAACTAGTTTAATGACTTACTTGGGATCTCGCTTGGATCTAAATTGTTTGCATAGGCTGTTATAACAAAGACGTTAGCATTCACCAATGAGTTACTGAAAATTACAGTAAATTTACTGAAATGATATCTTACCATTTACTAGACATAGGCACCTTTGAAAGCCTTTGCAAACAGAGAAGCCCCTGATCAAATGGCCCCTATTTGGGGTCTTGTCTGTTTGCTTATGTAATAATATATGTAAGATTCTATAGTGTCTGGGATGGCAAAATCTTTTTATATCCATTTCCTATTACAAAATGTCTTCAACAAGTTAATAATAATGTTGTCACTTCTTAACTCTTTGCACGCTAGTGGTGAAACTGTGATTACCTATGCAAACAGTTTGCATCCAGATGAGACGCTGCATAATGCGGCATCTTATCAGGATCCAAACTGTTTGTTATCTTGACCATATTTTTGCAACAAAATAAGAGAAAGTTTATTTTAAGAATTGAAGCAGACAACAATTATTGATGACGAAAAATTACTAGCGTGCAAAGATTTGGATGAATATTACAAAGGGTTAAACATGAAACCAAGAATAAAATTGGTGCATGTATATTTATGTATGTTAACTTCGACTGTAAGATGTCAGTTTGTACTCAGAGTTACAGGTAGGAGGCATATTTAGAAAATAAATATTTACATATTTCTACACTTTACCCTTTTCCTGATCTATGTTTATTGAAAATTTCAATACTTACTGAATATTCATGGACCAAATAGTTGTTATGAAATATGGAAAGTGGAATAATTTTAGCCATTTAAGAAAGTAAAGAAACAGATCTATAAAAGTCCATTAGCAAACAGCAGACCCTGATCAGATGACTCCTATAGGAGCCGTCTGATCTGGGTATATCCTGTTTGCAAATGCATGAAAAAGCATTTATATGAAGGAGAAGGTTAACCCTTTCCCTCATATTAACATGTTTTCACACATTTGCAAACAGAGCAGATCAGACGAACCTAGAGGAGCCGTCTGATCAGGATCTGCTCTGTTTGCTAATAGAATTTTATAGATCTGTTTCTTTGCTTTCTAAAATGTCTACAATGTTCCACCTTCCAGATTTCTTTATAACTATTTTGTTGATGAATAATTAGTTGGTATTGAAATTTGGCCTAAATACAGAACAGGGAAAGGATTAACCCATTCCCTCATTATTGACGACTTTTGACGACTCTATAGATGCCACTTTGTGAAACCATTGTGATAAATAGAGCAAAATTTTGCTCCTATAGGAGCAAATGCTCTATTTATCACAATGGTTTCAAACTACAAAATTCTAAAATTTTCCTTTTCTCTAATTAATGCTCCTTTTCGATAGAATTATTCAAAGAGGTATCTAAAAGTAGCCTATGAGGTAATTGGTTAAACCAATATTGCTGGTATTAATTACAATTCCCTCTAAAGTGCTATTTGAATGAGTACAAACAAGTTTCTTGAGAATAAGGCCTTGAAAAATAATTATACACCTCTATATAGGGCTTTATAAATCACTTGTAGATCACTGGAATATACAGCAGAATGCTTGTCCATGGCTCTGCTTGGCTGCTCATCAGAAAACCAGCAAAGTGTGATTCAGACCTTCAGAGAGATTGAGTGTTTGGCTCTGAGTATCTGTCCTGACAGCAAACCTGTTGATGTAGACGATCCAGACAAAGAGCCAGAGCAGTGCTTTGACCCAGAGCTTATTGACAAAGATAAGGAATGTGACCTCAAGGAAGCTTCAAAATGTATTCAGAGGTTCAATAAAGAAATGAATAACCCATGGGCAAGAAATAATAGAAAGAGGACTTGTTTGTAAGTTGAATTTTAAGTTTCTCAGTTATTTTATATAATTTTCCTGCCCTTGAAAACATCATTACCCGGTAACTATATTTATTGCTTTTGAAGATTATGCAATTTAGCACTCGTACAATGCTTTTACGGCAAACAGAGCAGATCTTGATCAGATGGCTCTTACATGAGCCATCTGATCTGGATCTACTCTGTTTGCAAGTGCATGAAAGTGTGTTTATATGAAAGAAAACGGTTCAGCTACCACTTGCCTTATAGGCTCATAATTGGACCTTTTTTTATGGCCGCTTAAAACTGGCTCTACAAATTTCTGTATTCCCTAGTGTTTGTTGTAATTTAACCCTTTCCCTGTTCTGTTTTTATTACAAATTTCAATACCAACTGAATATTCATGGACAAAAAGGTTAGAATGAAATATGGAAGGTGTAACATTGTAGCCATTTTAAAAAGTAAAGACACAGATCTTTGAAATTCTATTAGCAAACAAAGTAGATCCTGATCAGACGGCTCCTCTAGGAGCCGTCTGATCTGGGTCTTCTCTGTTTGCAGATGCGTGAAAACACGTTTATATGAGGGAAAGGGTTAATCCATTACCTCATAAGCTATTTTAAGATACATTGTGACCTCTTTGAATAAATTAACTGAAAAGGAGCATTAACTAGAGAAAAGGAAATTTTTTAAAAACCATTGTGATAAATAGAACATTTGCTCTTAAAGGAGCAAATGCTCTATTTATCACAATGGTTTCACAAAGTGGCTACAGAGTAGTCAAAAGTTGTTAACATGAGGGAATGGGTTAAGCTCAGCCCTGGATTTGTGTATTGTTTGCTTGTATGTGTATAATGACAATACAGGAAAAACTTCAGCTTACAACGAACACTCAAAAATATACTATCATTGATCGTTGTACTATTATCGATCTTTAACACAGGACGTGGCAGATTAATGCCGCTTTTTGTGAGCTTTTTGTATGACTTTCATCCAGCATTAAGCAGCAATCTGTCTACAAAGCAGAAATTCCTCCCTACTAAAATTGTGTAGTATCAGAAACCACTGCCAGGATTTAAGAAAATTATTGTAAGACTATTCATTTTGTATCAACATTATTCATGCCACTAGACCTGGCTAAACAAGGTCTTCAGTATGAAAGTCAGTTTATATATACTAAAACTCACATACATGTATAGCTTTACCCTTTCCTCCATTAAAACACCATGTTACGCCTCTGTAATAGTCGCTTCTTGAAACCATTGTGATAAATAGAGCATTTGCTCCTGTAGGAGTAAATGTTCTATTTATCACAATGGTTTCAAATTACAAAATTCTAAAATTTTCCTTTTCTCTATTTAATGCTCCTTTTCTGTAGATTTATTCAAAGAGGTTGGATCTAATAATAGCCTATGAGGGAATATGTTAATATATCCTGCAAATAAAGAGCAGACCCTGAATAGACAGCTATACAGGAGTCATCTTGTCTGGATCTACTCTGTTTGCAAAGGCACTAACGGTGTGTTTATGGAGTAATGGGCTAATTATGGAATGTGCCATTGTTTGTAGTCTATCAACACCTGAACAGTCTTACTGTTCAAGCTTGCTTTCATTGATACACTGTCCAGAGCTGGATTAGGAGTTTTGAGTTCTTCACTTTAATCCTTACATCCATTAACCCATTACTTTATAGGCTGTTTTTAGACCCAACCTCTTTGAATAAATCTACTGAAAAGGAACAATTATTAGAAAAAAGTAAAATTTTAGAATTGTGTAGTTTTGAAACCATTGTGATTAATAGAGTATTAATTTTGCTCCATAGGAGCAAATTAATGCTTTATTGATCACAATGGTTTCAGAAAGTGACTTTTACAGAGGTGTCAAAAGATGTCAGTATGAGGGAATGGGTTAAGCTACAGCGTAATTTTCTGTAAAGGAAATTCTCAGTTGCATTGTAACGGGGAAAAAACATTTTACAAAAACTGTTTGTATGCTAAGCAACCAATTTTTGATTACCAATGCAAATAGATTGGATCCAATTGAAGTTCCAAGTTACACTAGTTAGACATATTTGAAAAGAAAACAGAATGATAACATAAAAATGAAATCAAATATTAACCCTTTCCCTCATATAAATGCCTTTTCATGCATTTGTAAATTGAGTAGACCCAGATCAGAGTTTGCTCTGTTTGCTTTTGACATGACATAGATCTGATTCTACAGTTTTGTCAAAGCAAACAATTCCCATGAAAAGTTTATGTTATGAAAATATAGATTTTCTTTCATGAAATCAAACAGGGAAACGGTTATCCCAATAGTTGATGACATGTTTTGTAGACAAGAGTTGTTTACCATACAAAGAGGTTAGTACTAAGCCCGAGATTAATTGTGTTTCAGAGCATATTCAGATGCACTGCCCTGTGTGTTTGAGTACAGCCACAACTGTAATGACTGGGTCCAGAAACAGCTCATAATGATCAAACAACGCAAGATGACACAACAAGCACAGACACTCGCCTGCCCGACCATCATTAAGAGCCCCTGTGAGGAGGAGGAGGACTGTGTAAGTGACTCACTTTAACCCTTCCCTCATAGGCTATTTTATTTAGACCAAACCTCTTTCAATCAATCTACTAAAAAGTAAAGTACTTAGTTAAGTTCATTTTCTAGAAGAAACCATTATGATCAATAGAGCATAATTTTTGCTCATATGGAGCAAATGCTCTATTTATCACAATGGCTTCAAAAAGTGACATCCACTTAGGCATCGAAAGTCATCAATATGAGGGAATGGGGGAATGGATTAGAGAAAACATATGAGGGAATTGGTTTGCTTTTGTTTTATTCCATTACTTCGAGAACATTCATGTGAGAAATAATGAAATCATAAAATAAAAAGTTCAGCCATTTCGTCTAGGAGCCCTCTCATCTAGGACTACACTGTTTGCTAAGGACATAAGTGACATGTGCCTCACCCTGTATGGGTTATACACCCCGCATTATATAAGGTAAATCGAAATTAAAAGTTAATCCATTCCCTCATATGTTTCCACTAATCCATTCCCCCCATTCCCTCATATGTTTCCACTAATCCATTCCCCCCATTTCCGCATATGTTTCCGCTAATCCATTCCCCTCCCCATTTCCGCATATTGACACCTTATGAGGCCTCTTTAAAAGTCACTTTATGAAACCATTGTGATAAATAGAGCAGTTGCTCCTTAGGAGCAAATGCTCTTTTTATCACAATGGTTTCAAAACTGCGCAATTCTAAAATGTCTCTTTTTCTAGTAAATGCTCCTTTTCAGTATGTTTATTCAAAGGGTTTGGGTCTAAAAATAGCCTTTGAGGGAATGGGTTAAAAGCCATCAATTGTTCATGACGAAGGTGTCCTGTGAAAGAAATATGTCCTGGTGACTGACACAATAGTTGTTACAGCCCACTGTGCACACTGTGATCAGAGTACTCCTTCAGAAGCCCCCTGATCTAGGTCTACATTGCTTACCTATGTACGTCCATATAGGATTATGTGTGTTTGTGGGTGAATTGACTTAACACCAAAAACAGATTATATTTCATTCATAAGCCTGCAAATTAATAATGTTTGTGAACAAAACAGTGATTCATGCATACAATAACTGGCTGCCATGATGTCAATAAATATCCTTATTTTATGTTTTTGTTCAATATAAATTAATTAATATTCATAATGGGGAAGTCTTGCATAAATGTTCATCATGTAAATGATTATATTAACCCATTCCTTCATACTGACATCTTTTGATGCCTCTTCCTCCATATTGACACCTTTTGATGCCGCTGATAAAGTCACTTTTTGATACCATTATGCAAAAAGCAAATTTATAACAAATGGTTTAAAAACTAAAAACATCTAAAAAAAAAGTGTTTTTTCAAGTAGATTTATAGGAAGAGGTTTTGGTCTAAAAATAGTCTCTGCTTTAAGCTTCCACCAGTCTTGTATTTTAAAAAAAAATGAATGGTTAGTCTAAGTTGAACATCCCCCCACCCCCCAAAGTAAGGAGCAGTTTATTAGAATGGTTGCATTTATTTGAGTGGTGGCATTTTGGGGGCATTTATTAGAGCGAGGGAATTTATAAGGCAGAATATGGTACGACATCATAATTATATTGCTTTTGTTGTAATTACAGGGAGAAATGAAGGCACGGGAGTGTATAGAATCATTTAAGAAAAACCGGCAGCAGTATCAAGATGACGGGACCACATGTGTGTAAGTAACATGCTGGGTCTAAAGTAGAACCTCTATATGTTGACCACTTAGAGAGAAAACGTGTGGCTCATTTAACTCTTTCGCTGCTAACCTTTGTCGTTTGTAAACTTTGTCATCTGCTACAATTTTCAGTTTTCAATTTTTCTTTATTTTAAGCTCAGCTGAGCCGGAGGCTCAGGATGAGCTATTGTGACCGCGATGTGTCCGTCTTCCAGAGTCTGTCGTCCGGCGTCCATCCACATTTTCAAACGACATCTCCTCTGAAACTGCTGACCCGATTATAACGAAATTTTGTGTGAAGCATCAGTGGCTAGGGGGAACGAAACGTTGTTCACATTATGACCCCCGAGCCAAAAATGGCCCCGCCCAAGGGCTTATCAGTTTTTTATCGGAAAATCTTTAAAAATCTTCTTCTCCGAAACTGTAAGGCCTAGACCTTTGATATTTTGTATGTAGCATGATCTTATGGTCCTCTACAAAGATTGTTCGAATTATGACTCCAGGGCCAAAAATGGCCCTGCCCAAGGGCTTATCATTTTTTCATAGGAAAATCTTTGAAAATCTTCTTCTCAGAAACTGTAAGGCCTAGACCTTTGATATTTGGTATGTAGCATGATCTTATGGTCCTCTACATAGGTTGTTCAAATTATGATCCCCGGGCAAAAAATGACCCCACCCAAGGGCTTATCAGTTTTTCATAGGAAAATCTTTAAAAATCTTCTTCTCTGAAACTGTAAGGCCTAGACCTTTGATATTTGGTATGTAGCATGATCTTATGGTCCTCTACAAAGGTTGTTCAAATTATGACCCCCGGGCCAAAACTGCCCAAGGGCTTATCAGTTTTTCATAGGAAAATCTTTAAAAATCTACTCAAACTGTAAGGCCTAGACCTTTTATGTTTGGTATGTAGCATGTTCTAATGGTCCTCTACAAATATGTAGCTGTGGCTTGTGGTCCTCTGCCAAGAATGTTCAACTTATGACCCTGACCACTGGGCGAAACTTGGTCCTGACTCAGGTCTTATCAGTTTTTCATGGGAAAAATATAAAATATTATTTTTTTCTCAAACCATAAGGCTTAGATGTTTAATTAATGACATACTGCTTTGCCCTGTGGTTCTCTACCATGGTTGTACAAATGATTTCTTGTGGTCAAAAATAGCCCCGCCCCTGGGGTTACCTCAGGTAAGTGCTTCAGGGCCTCATGGCCCTCTTGTTGTTTCATAAAAAAGTAACAGTAACAAACAGTTTGGATCCTGATGAGATGCCGAGTTACTCGGCGTCTCAACTGGATCCAAACTGTTTGCATGTGGGTAATTACAGATGCAACATTGGCAGTGAAAGAGTTTCCAGAAATTATTTCAGGTTAGAAAAGGCATATTGACCAACTTTGGTGTATAGCTAATGTACATGCAGAGAAACATTTGGATTGTATTTGAGGAGTTTGGGGTCTAGTCCATTCTAACAAGAAATAGAAAATGTTTCTTTGTAGCTTAGTAATGATGTATCTATAGATAGTTGTTTTGGGATATGGGTCAAGGTCAATGACACTATGTAACTATAGAATATAGAAAAAATGGTTTGTTTCCCGCAGTTTCTCAGTAACCGTTGACTAGAATTCAATGAAACTTGACATGATGTTTTATCATAATGAGGACTTGTGCATGAGGACATTTGCATCCAATTATAATTGTACAGCTCATTGATTTCCTTAAAGAGTTGTGCCCCTTTGTCTAAAACTTTTGTGTTGGTCGATCTGTTGACTTTTGTTTCCGTGTGGTTTCTCAGTAACCTCTGACTAGAATTCAATGAAACTTGACATGGAGCTTTATCATAAAGAAGACATGTGCATCCAATTATAATTTTTCAGCTCATTGAGTTATGCCCCTTTGTTTCAAATTTGTGTGTTGGTATGTCTGTTGACTTTTATTCCATACGGTTTCTCAGCAACTGCTGACTGTAATCGTACAAAAGTTGACATGATACTTTATCATGAAAAGGAAACTGCAACCAATATGAGTTTTACAGTTTATTTATTGTCTTACAGAGTTATGCCCCTTTGAATTTTGGTCTGTTGGTCGGTCTGTTGCCTTATTTTCAATGTGGTTTCTCAGCAACTGCTCACTGGAATCCAATAAATCTTGACATGATGCTTTGTCATAGAGAGGACATGTGTACCCAATTATAGTTTTCAAGTTGATTGATTTTTCTCCAAAGTTATGTCCCTTTGTTTAAAAGTTTTGTGTTGGTCTGCCTGTTGACTTTTATTCTTGGTATTTCTAAGTAACCGCGGACTGGAATCCAATGAAACTTGACTTGATGCTTTATCATAAAGAGGACATTCGCATCCAATTATAGTTTACCAGCTGATTGATGTTCTTACAAGGTTATTCCCCTTGTTTAAAAGTTTTGTGTTGGTCTGTCTGTTGTCTTTTATTCTGCATGGTTTTTCAGCGACTGCTGACTGGAATCATATGAAACTTGACATGCTAATTTCTCATGAAGAGGAGATGCCAATCCAATAATAGTTTTACAGTTTATCTGTTTCCTTGTATATAGTTAAGCCCCTTTGAATTTTGGTCTGTTGGTCGGTCTGTTGACTTTTTTTTGCGCTGTTTCTTAGCAACTACTTACTGGATTCCAATGAAATTTAACATGATGCTTTGTCATAGAGAGGACATGTGTATCTAATTATAGTTTTCAAGTTGATCAATTTATTTCCAAAGTTATGCCCCTTTGCTTAAAAGTTTTGTGTTGGACTGTCTGTTGACTTTTATTCTGGGTATTTCTAAGTAACTGCTAACTGGAATCCAATGAAACTTGACATGATGCTTTATCATAAAGAGGACATGCACATCCAATTATAGTTTACCAGCTGATTGATTTTCTTAAGGTTACGAATTTCCCTTGTTTAAAAGTTTTGTATTGGTCTGTCTGTTGACTTTTATTCAGCACGGTTTCTCAGCGACTCCTGACTGGAATCATATGAAACTTGATGTGATACTTTATCATGAAGAGAAAATTCCCATTCAATAAAAGTTTTACAGTTTATCTGTTTCCTTACATAGTTATGCTCCTTTGAATTTTGGTCTGTTGGTTGACCTTTTTTTTTTCATGCTATTTCTTAACAACTGCTTACTGGAACCCAATGAAACTTGACATAATGCTTTATCATAAAGAGGATATGTGCATCCAATTATAGTTTTTGTACGAAGCTTTTCCATGTGACAGTCACATTTGTGGGGGTATTAATCATCTTCAGTGATAGTTCTAGTTTGATTTGGAAGTGACATATTGTGACCAAACTTGGTGTATTGGAAGCTTTAAATGGAGATAAAGGTTAAGATTGCATTTGAGAGTCTGAAGTCCGGGGTTTAGCTCATTGTTACTAAAAATAGAAAACTTTATCTTGTCAAGTTTTATATGGAAAGCCATAATGTGACTGCATGCAAATGTATATAAATAAGTTACTTAGAAACCAGGGTTGGGATGTTATTGGGATTTATGTCTTGAGTCAAGGACACCTGTCATGTTTATAATTTCCAGACAATAACTTAAATCAGAAAATACATATTTTTAAACATACTTTGTTTATAGACTAGTTTACATGAAGGGGTCTGAGTTTAAGTTTAAAACGATTTAAATCACTGTTATTAAAAATGGAAAAAATGGTCGATTGTTTATTGAAGAGTCTTTGACTAACAACCACTTTGCCTCTCACTGTCATGGTTCAAATTCCAGCCTTGGCATTTGGACTTTTCATGTGAAGAAGCTTTCTACCCAGCTTTTATCAGTGATTCTAATTGTGCTTTCTTCTGAGCCTGAAACAATGCAGTTTGTTCCATGCATGGAAAATATCTGGCATTGACCTCTACTTGTAATTAGCTTGATTTTATTATATGAATGAAAATTTGTTAAAATATGGTAAAAGCATGATACATTTACAAAATAAACTGAGGAAAGATGCTTCTCACTTAGCTTAATGTACTGGTATATTGCACAGGGAAATGAAAGTTGAGATACATTTAGGGGGTATCAGGTCAAGGTTAAGGTCATTGTTGCTGAAAGTAGGAAAAGGTGTTTGAAAATAACTTGAGAAATATATATTGTTACCAAATTTATTGTGCAGATAGCCTTCATGAAGGCAAAGGTTGATATTTCATTTGTTTACACTCTGGTTAAGGTCAAGGTCACTGTTACTAAATATTGAAAAATGCCGTAGTTCCTGGGAAATAATGTAAGGGAAGAGGTTTTGTTGCTTAACTTGATGTATGGATAGCCTACATGACATATCAGGATAGTAAGGAAAAACATATTGTCAACAAACAAGCAAACACAGTAGACCCTGAACAGACAGTTCCTATAGCAAACATCTGATCTGGGTCTGTTCTGTTGGCAAAACCATAGAAAAGTGTATTTATAGAGTAAAGGGTTATGCAGTATAGTCAGATTATAAAACAGATTGGGTCGTTAGAATTGTAGCACACAATATTTTTTGTAGATGACAATAAACAGGTTACAGTAAAACCCCAAACTATTGAACCCTGAAAAACTCTTTTACTACCCTTATTTCGAACTAATTCTGTGGTCCCAACTCATGCCTTCTTAAATTCTAGATGTTCGACCTCTGATGACTAGACCATGCGAAACTTGAACTCTTGAACTCATCTCCCGGTCCGCTGATTGATAAAACTTGATTAAAATGCACAAACTTCATCATTCACAATGGCAGAAATAACAGTTGAACGACCATATTAAATCTTGTTCATCTCTGTCTTTAGCTCACTAGAGCACAAAGTGCTCAGGGTGAGCTTTTGTGATCGCCTGATGTCCGTCGGCGTGCGTCGTGCGTCGTCCCGCGTCAACAATTTGAACTTTTAGAAATCTGCTCCTCTGAATCTACAGAGTTCTCAGCTTTCATCTTTGGCATATAGCATCACCTATAGGTCCCCTACAAAAGTTATATAAACTATGCCCCTGGAGTCCAAATTGGCCCCGCCCTGTTGGGGGGGGGGGTGACGTTTTCAATAGAACCATATAGTGAGAACTTTGAAATTCTTCTCCTCTTAAACTAGAAGGTTATCAGCTTTCATATCTGGCACTTAACTTCAACTTCAGGTCTTCTACAAAAGTTATATAAATTATGCCCCTAGTGTCAGAATTGGTCCCACCCCAGGGATGGCCAGTTTTTTGTAGCTGACTGCATAAACAGCCCTTGGGGTCACTAGTTATGCATAGGACAACTATAAAAACATTCTTGTCAAAAACTACATGTCCCAGAGCTTAGATATTTGGTATATAGATTTACTTAGCATACCTTTTATGAGTTTTGTAAATATCATAGTTCTGAGGTTAAAATTGGCCCTGCCCTGTGTGTATAGACTTCTTCACATCAGAAACTACAGTTTAAAGGTTCCCCATGAAGCTAGTGACCTGACTAGCCAGTGTGAGTGTATTGATAATCTCCCTTAGCCTGATCAGTAGAGTTAAAATTGTGTTTAGATAAATAATACACACTCATTTCAGATTGAGAAAACTATGTGGATAATTCTCAAAATGCAGAAAGCTCTTGAAGCCTTTTTCATATCTATGCCCTGCATTAAGCTGCCAGCTATCAATATAAAGCATATGAGTGTATCTGTTGTGAAGTTCAGCTTAATACAAGTTGAAGTGTTCTAATAGTAATCTCTACCCATTCTTTCAGTACTCCAATGGTGCCTGCTTCATAATGTCTGAGTTTGTTCTCAAGTTTTTGATTGGTCAGATTTGAGCCTTTGGCTCAAATCTGACCAATCAAAAGCTTGAGAACAAGCTCAGACTCAACTAAAAAGCTTTATAAGCATAGACCCAGGTCATGGATACCGGAATAAGATTAATTGTTGCATATATGGAAACAGGAATGTTTGGTTGTGTTCGAAACCACAGAATTATATCTATGTTATATCATAATATGATAAAGAAACAGAGCAGATCTAGGTATTTTCTGTTTGCAAAGGTATAGAAAGGCATATTTATGTAGTAAAGGGATAATAAGAAATATTGGTTCTATGATTTGATAAACATTATTTTAGCCCTTTCCCTGTTGCATATTTGTGTAAGAAATATTAATTTATTTTTTAATTTTTATAATGGGATATCCCGGTAAAAACATGACATCTGATCTGGGTCTACTGTGTTTGCAAAGATGTGAAAAGGCATTTACATAAGGAAAATGGTTAGAATATTTTTATGGAAGTTCTTCTGTATTGAGTGTGTTGTCTTTCTATGTAGGTACTTTGAAAAGACTAAACAGTGTCTAGAAAAAGAACTTCAAGAATGCAGCGAAAATACAGAAGCTGATGTCAGGTCAACTTGGACAGATATTGAGGCCAATGTGTCCTTGATTTGTGAGGACAACTTTCAAGTATGTGCAAAGGCAGTCTTGCATTATAGCTACCTAATCGTCAGTTTTAAATCAGAGGAAAAGGAAGAAGAAAAAGATTCAGATGATGTGTCAGAGAAATCTGAGAAGTCTGGGAAATCAGAGAAATCGGAGAAATCAGAGAAGTCTGAGAAATCTGAAAAGTCAGAGAAATCAGAGAAATCGGAGAAATCAGAGAAATCTGAGAAATCTGGGAAATCAGAGAAGTCTGAGAAATCAGAGAAATCTGAGAAATCTGGGAAATCAGAGAAATCTGAGTCTGAGAAATCAGAGAAATCTGAGAAATCTGGGAAATCAGAGAAATCTGAGAAGTCTGAGAAATCAGAGAAATCAGAGAAATCTGAGAAATCTGAGAAATCAGAGAAATCAGAGAAATCAGGGAAATCAGAGAAATCTGAGAAATCAGAGAAATCTAAGAAATCAGGGAAGTCTGAGGAATCTAAGAAATCAGAGAAATCTAACAAATGTAAGAAATCTAAGAAGTCTGATAAATCAACAGAATCTAAGAGTAGAAACTCAAAAGATTCTAACGAAAAGTCTAGCGGTAAAAATTCTGAAGACTCTGAGGATAAGTCTGACAGTGAAAATTCGAAACAATCAACTGAAATGTCTAAGGATGGTGATTCAAATGGTTCACCCTCTAAAGACAGTGGCTCAAACAATTCTGAGGATAATTCTGACACAAATTCTGAATATGAATCTGAGGACTATTATGATGACTGCGATGACACTGAAGAAAGTGAGGATACAGAACCAGACACAACACGATATGATACACTGGAAGTTTACTGCAAGAATCTGAAAGAAAGCTGGTTATGTTTGAGTGACCAGTGGGATGCTCTGCCTTCTGAAGTATTAGCCCCAGTCAAGACTATAATCATTAACATCTTTGACATAGCAATTGGAATCTGTGATGGTATGTATTTATACATTGTATTGTGTTGGTTGGAATCCATTGTAGTGAAAATTCTCTTCATAAATGTTAACCAATGCCTTGTTGAACATTCATGTAAGATCTAGTGACATAATGAATTTTTATTAGTTGAATTATATATATGTAATGGCTTATATTCACAGGATTCTTTGGTATACTTAAGCCTTAACTTCATATAAACTCGTTTTCACGCATTTGCAAACAGAGCAGACCCTGATCAGACAGCTCCAACAGCTCTGATTGCTAATAGAATTTGATAGGTATTCTATCTTCTAGTCTTTATTTTCTAAATGTCTACAATGTCCCACCTTCCATATTTCATTATAACTATTTTGTCCATGAATATTCAGTAGGTATTGCAATTTGAAATATAACATTGAACAGGGAAAGGGTGAATAAGTATCATAATTCTAGTTTATAAAACCTTAAGTTATCAATATTTTATCAGTCACATCCTAACAGTTATAGATCTGCTAAAGGATTGAATTTAGGCCTCAGCAGTTATCTGCTAAAGGATTGAAGTTAGGCTTCAGCAGTTATCTGCTAAAGGATTGAAGTTAGGCTTCAGCAGTTATCTACTAAAGGATTGAAGTTAGGCTTCAGCAGTTATCTGCTAAAGGATTGAAGTTAGGCTTCAGCAGTTATCTGCTAAAGGATTGAAGTTAGGCTTCAGCAGTTATCTTCTGAAGGATTGAAGTTAGGCTTCAGCAGTTATCTGCTAGAGGATTGATGTTAGGCTTCAGCAGTTATCTGCTAAAGGATTGAAGTTAGGCTTCAGCAGTTGTCTGCTAAAGGATTGAAGTTAGGCTTCAGCAGTTATCTGCTACTCTTTTAGATAGAGGTCTCATCAGAAATCTGCTAAACCTTTATATAGTGGCCTCATCAGTTTTCTGATTAATGTTTAGATAGGGGCCTCATCTATTATCTGATAAATGTTTAGGTAAGGGCCTCATTAATAATTTGCTAAAGGCTTGGATAGGGGCCTCATCAAGATCCAAGCTGGTTGACAGTCAGTTAGAACTTTCTCAAAGTCTTGGACCCAATCAGAAATAAGTAAACGTTTATAAATATCAGAGTTTTGACAGGCATCAATCTTTTTGGCAGGATTTGAGTTAACCCATTACTTCATAGGCTATTTTTAGATACAACCTCTTTGAATTAACCCTTGCCCTCATAGAAACATGTTTTCATGCATTTGCAAACAGAGTAGACCCAGATCAGATGGCTCCTAGTGGAACCCTCAGATCAGGGTCTGCTCTGTTTGCTTATGGAATTTGATATATCTGTATCTTTACCTCCTAACATAGCTACAATGTACCACCTTCCACATTTGATTATAACTGTTTTGTACATGAATATTCAACGGGTATTAAAATTTGGACTAAACATAGAACGAGGAAAGGGTTAATCTACTCAAAAAGAGCATTAAGTAGAGAAAAGGAAATTTTTAGAATTTTGTAGGTTGAAACTATTGTGATAAATAGAGCATTTGCTCCTAAAGATGCAAATGCTCTATTTATCACAATGCCTTCAAACTACAAAATTCTAAAAAAATATTTTCTCTAGTAAATGCTTTTTTTGGGTAGATTCAATCAAAGAGGTTTTGTTTAAAAATAGCCTATGAGGTAAATGGTTAAAGGTATGCTGCTGATTAACCCTTTCCATCATACAAATGTGTTTTCATGCATTTGCATATTTATCCAATCATGCCTTATTGAGAAATGCTCCTCTTTTCTTACTTGGTGGAGAAGTGCCCCTTCGTTGCATTTTATGAAGCTGAGAAGTGCCCCTCCATCATAATCGAAGGGCCGGAATAGTGCCTCTCCACGTCATAACAAAATGCTCATCAAACCCTTACATAGAAGTGCCCATCCATTGCATTTTATGAGGCAGAGAAGTGCCCCTACATCATAATTGAAGGACTGAAGAAGTGCTCCTCCATGGCATTACAAAATGCGCATCAAACCACAGTACCCTCTTTTCATTTATATGCTGGCTGATTTTTAAAATACATTTCTCCTTCTTTACCCATGCCCTGTTGCATACATGTGATAACCTGTTTGAAGCATGTCAGGTAGATTTTGGAAATTTGTCAGGTAGATTTGACTTTTGTCAGGTAGATTTTACCGACACGACGAAATATATGGAGATGAAAAAATTATCTTCTGGATACTTACTTTTTTATATCTTTTCACATAATCATTCATACCTTACCATGATAAATACTGTTACGGTATTACCCACATACCATACCATGCCATTAAAAACCTTACACTGCACACATAACATTTACACAAAATTTCCCTCACATCAATGCCTTTTCATACATAGGAGCTATCTGGTCAGGGTCTGCTCAGTTTGCTTATGATATTGGAATGATTCCACACTTTCTGGCTTGGCCATACAAAATCAAATGTCCATGTGCTGTTATAATAATATTTAAAATAAATCTACCTTTACAAACTATAATTTATACAGACTATATCTATACACAGCCATGGCATCATCTCCAACCCTTACAATGCCTAGAGATCAATAACCCCATTAACCCTTTCCTTCATATTAACATGTTTCACTCATTTGCAAACAGAGTAGACCCAGATCAGACAGCTCCCATAATTAAATGATGTCATGAAAAAATCAAGACTTATTACTGTTTTATCATAATGAAAAATATATTCCATTTTATCTTGTTTTATTACAGTTTCAGTGCTTTTTATGCTTATTTTATAGCCCTTATTCGGCTTTATTCCCTATGGCAAAAAATTGTTTTCTCCATTTTTTGGAGGAAAATTCCCAACCTCAAGTCAAAAAAATCTATAGAAAAAAAATCAAGTCAAAATAAATATACAGTCGGCTGAGCGGTCATTCGGACTGAAAGTAGACTATAACTAGGTACTTTTTACTTTACTCCCCTCGTTTTAATTTTGTCTCCTCGCTTGAGTTGAGTAATAATAATGCGTGCCACATGTGGTATTTGTGGACGACATCGCCTATGTCAGAGTTTATTCTGGACTCAGTGACAGATGGGCTAGTGAAGAAATGTAATAAAGTACTGCCCTCACTTTCAGTCTTTCTTTCGGACATAACTGCTTCGTTATCGTATAGAAAATCCAGATAATCACATTTGTTAACAAAATGTTTTTTACTTTCGTTTTCGACTGGTGCGAGAGACTATGTGATTTTGATATATAAATTAACCAATCAAATCGCGTAAAAACCTTCACACCAGATGCTGTATCTGGGCGACGTCACTACCGAAAATAAATTTGCAGTCTCCAAGCAACAAGTAGCGATTCTCTTTCGCGACCGCGAAACGAAAACAAAACATCCCGATGTAAATTCAGATTAAATTATCTATTTAGGGAGGGGATGTGGGATTTAGCGGATTGCCTTAGGATGGAATTCTGTCTGATTTGTATGCGTGCATTCGGCAAAGGCGCATGCCGCCATTTGCATTTTGACACGACTGGTTCCCTAATTTTTATGCCCCCCAGATCAGATCTGGGGGCATATTGTTTTTGCCCTGTCTGTTTGTTTGTTTGTCTGTTGTCTGTTTGTCTGTTTGCCGTTTTGTTTGTCAGCAACTTTAACATTGGCCATAACTTTTGAGCCAGTACAGATAGAGACTTGATATTTGGTATGCATATGTATCTCATTAAGCCGCACATTATGAGGGGTGACATGTCAAGGTCAAGGTCATCCTTCAAGGTCAGAGGTCAAATATATGGGTCAAATCACCGACTTTAACATTGACCATAACTTTTAGACCAGTAGAGATAGAGATTTGATATTTGGCATGCTTGTGTATCTCATGAAGCCGCACATTTTGAGGGGTGATATGTCAAGGTCAAGGTCATACTTCAGGGTCAAAGGTCAAATTGTCTGTTTATTGTCTGTAACTTTAATGCAACCTTAACATTGGTCATAACATTTGAGCCAGTACAGATAGAGACTTGATATTTGGTATGCATATGTATCTCATAAAGCCGCACATTTTGAGGGGTGACATGTCAAGGTCAAGGTCATCCTTCAAGGTCAGAGGTCAAATATATGGGTCAAATCACCGACTTTAACATTGGCCATAACTTTTGGACCAGTAGAGATAGAGACTTGATATTTGGCATACATGTGTATCTCATGAAGCTGCACATTTTGAGGGGTGAAATGTCAAGGTCAAGGTCATCTTTCAGGGTCAAAGGTCAAAGGTCAAATTGTCTGTTTCTTTGTCTGTAACTTTAATATTGGTCATAACTTTTGAGCCAGTATAGCTAGTGACTTGATATTTGGTGTGCATATGTATCTCATAAAGCCGCACATTTTGAGTGGTGACATGTCAAGGTCAAGGTCATTTTTAAAGGTCAGAGGTCAAACACATGGGTCAAATCACTGACTTTAACGTTGGTCATAACTTTTAAGCAAGTACAGATAGAGACTTGATATTTGGCATGCATATGTATCTCATAAAGCCGCACATTTTGAGGGGTGACATGTCAAGGTCAAGGTCATCCTCAAAGGGCAGAGGTCAAACATGGGTCAAATCACTGACTTTAACATTGGCCATAACTTTTAAACCAGTACAGATAGAGACTTGATATGTGGCATGCTTGTGTATCTCATAAAGCTGCACAGTGTGAGGGGTGAAATGTCAAGGTCATTCTTCAGGGTCAAAGGTCACCAACTTCAAATTGGCCATTACTTTTGAACCATTAGAGATAAAGTCTTGATATTTGGTATGCATGTGTATCTCATGAAGCTGCACATTTCGGCGGTGACATTTAAAGGTCAAGGTCATCTTTCAGGGTCAAAGGTCACCGACTATAACATTTGCCATAACTTTTGAACCAGTAGAGATACAGACTTGATAGTTGGTATATGCGTGTTTCTCATTTGGCTGCACAGTTTGAGGGGAACATGTCAAGGTCAAGGTCATCCTTCATGGTCAAAGGTCACCAACTTTAACATTGGTCATAACTTTTGAACCAGTAGAGATACAGACTTGATATGTGATATGCATGTGCACCCCATGAAGCTGCACAGTTTGAGGGGTGACATGTCAAGATCAAGGTCATCCTTTAGTGTCAAATATCATATCGAGGGGGCATAGTGTTTCACAAACACATCTTGTTTTTTTTGATAACTCCAGTACAGCGCAAACGGGAACCAACTTGTGATTACCAAAACAGGCCAAGCGTGGATCACAGCATGACAGCATGCTAAAGGGTATTTGATTGTGTAGAGAACTAACAGATAATCTAACCCAGGGAGGAAAATATAGGTCACTAAAAAAATGCCATGGCAGAATCGGTAAAACGGTAGAAACGGCTACCGAATCGGTAGGCCGGTAGACCACCTCTGAAAACGGTAGAATTCACATGTATGCTGTTGTATAATTACATATATCTTCACTGTGTACAAGTATTTCGCTGTGCAATCACTGCTGTGGAGTGCACTGGTTGCACAATCAACTTGTAAATAGTGCAGACCCTGATGAGACAGCTCCTTTAGGAGCTGTCTCATCTGGGTCTTCACTATTTACTAGGGGTGACTATTGGGTCCAAATTTGACTATTGCAATACTATTGCTATTGCTGAAAGTACTATTGCGATACTATTGCTATTGCTGGAAACTATTGTGATACTATTGCAATAGTTATTGCCAATATTTGAAAACCACAGGGATTAACTTGTAAATGCGAATTTGCAAAGTGTAAGATATAACTTTGCTGTAATTACATACTAAAAATAATTTCAAAACAATCGCTTTGCCAATTGTAATTTTAACTCTTGTAGACAAGCTGATAATTAAGCTCAAGTCTAATTGACAGGTAATCCACATGTGTAGAGATTGACAGGTAATCCACATGTGTAGAGAAGCAATTTATTGCCTGTCAGACCATAATCTTTTGTTAGAACTTCATAATCCTATAGATAACGTGAGTACATCCAATGGTGTGTTAAAACAACAAAGATGGTGGTCATATACAAAAAATCTTATTTCAAGTGAATGCTTTTCATTAGCATACATAATAAAAGGAAGCCTGGATTCATTTATACAACTAAACAAACCATCAGAATGTATAGAGCAACTGAGCTTGTCTCCCGAACGGCCAACAGTCTTTCTACCATTTTACCCCACCACCCTATATACCATTAGCTGGAACGTCTCATTAGAACGTTTTAACTGCTTTCGGTTGAAATTTGTTCACACCTTTTGCATTCGAATTTGATCAAAAAATGAAAGAACAGCATTTAACAGGAAATTGACCGAAACCCTGTCTAGAATTCATGACAAAACATGCCTACGTCCACAAAAGTGCAGTTCGGAAGTTGAAAAATGAATGTGTACGATTAAGTGTGACAGGAGTAGAAGTGTTCAGAAGAACATGTTCTACTGCCTCTACAATTTCCTTCCCGAGAAAACAAGAGGAGAGGAGACGCGAATTAAAAATTATAACGTATTAATGTTCCTATTTGACAAGAGTATATTAACCACGATGAACTTTCTATCTTCAGTTTATGATCGTGTTCGATTGCAATTTTGCTTCTGTCACGTGATTTTGTTCTGAAAGTGACAAATCGAACGCGCCTATGGTTATCATTTTCTATATAGGCTCTTATGTATCTGTGTGTGTATTGGTGAACAACCTGTCAGTTTGACTCGAGGGTGTCCGAGGCGTTGAGGTTAATTATCTTTCACAGCTAATTCCCACTTTATAAGATGGAAAGTATCGTAACTATCGATAGTTGAGCTAACTATCGGCGATAATTATTGGATCGAGACTTTTACTATCGATCCATACTATCGAGACACTCGGGATCGCAATGCATCGATATTTCGATGCATCGGCCCACCCCTACTATTTACAGGTAGGTATATTGACGTGAATAGAAAGCGAAGGGTTAAAACAATATTGATTCTGTTTACTCACTGTTTTGTGTTTGAATACACACAGCATATTCCCACTGAAGTTTGCAGAAAATGGCGCTCACTTTAGAAAAAGGGAGGCAATTATGTTGATGTAACAGTATCAAAATCTTCATAAAAAATTAGGCAAATTTGTTATATTTTTTTTTTAAATGAAAAAGATGCTACATGGAAATGTATTAATTGGTAGCTCTATTTGTTATGCGATAATTTGTTATGCAATCTACATGAATTGCAATTGTCTTTTTTATTGAAAGTATAAATACGAAATGTAAATCTGTATCAGGTGTGCCTGAAAAATACAAAAGTGAAAACGGCGGCTTTCTTTAAATGCAAATTGAAAACGCCGGCTTTCTTTATATTTAGTAATTACTCAATTGACAACCAATTAAAGCCCGATGGCATTTTTCTTTAAAATTAACAAATACTCAGCAATTTAAGCCGGATCCACTCAGCAATTAACAAATTAATGCAAACTGAAAACTTCTGTTTCCTTTATATGTAACAAATACTCAATCGACCACAAATTAAAGCTGTGTTCTGTTCTGCTAATTTATGTTAATTTAGTAGGTTAGCGTCCAGTTCAAATTGTTCTAGCTATACTTAAATTGACAACCAAATTGGAACCGAACTGGAACCGAACCGATTCCTTTCTCATATGTATGGTTGTTTTAGAATGTTGCAACTTTCAATCCCACTGAGATGCATAGTCTATTGGGGTCTCGACAGGATGCAAACTATTTTCAACTGTGATTATAATTGCATAACATGGTAAAATACTGAACCTGCTTCAGTACATGGTAAATTATAATCGGTGAAAAGAACTATTTTACATGATTAGTAAATTTCAAGCTTGGATCCAGATTACTCATGCTTCAGGATCTCATCGAGATCAAAGCTGTTTGCATACAACACTACTGTCGCTATTAAATAGATATGATTAAACGATTATCACCCCTGTATCAAAAAGTAGCATTAATTGAAAAAGCAATAATCTGTTACATTTTAACACATTTGTTGCTCAAACACACAACAGTGAGTAAACAGAAACAAAAAACAAATCCACCAGCATATAAATGTAAAGAGAGTATTGTGGGCTTTTTGTTATGACATGGAGGGGCACTTCTCCGGCCCTTTAATTATGATGGAGTGGCACTTCTCAGCTTCTTAAAATGCAACAGAGGGGCACTTCTCCACCCAGTAAGAAAAGAGGGGCACTTCTCCGGAAGGGCAATTCTCCGTGATTTGATAAATGTACGTACTCAAATTTAAAAATGGGCATATCTCTACCAAACCCATTGTTGTGACAACACTTTGAGACAATTCTAAAGAGTGATCGCAACATAGTGTTAACCCTTCGCTTGCTGAATTTTAAAAACACATTTCTCCTTCTTTACCTATGCCCTGTTGTATAATTACATATATCTTCACTGTGTACAAATATTTCGCTGTGCAATCACTGCTGTGGAATGCACTGGTTGCACAATCCACTTGTAAATAGTACAGACCCTGATGAGACAGCTCCTTCAGGAGCTGTCTCATCTGGGTCTTCACTATTTACAGGTAAGTATATTGAAGCGAATAGCAAGCGAAGGGTTAAGTGGAGAAATAAAGGAATTTTAAATTGAAAATGTTTTAATTACTCTTCTTATCGGACTTTTGTAAATATATATATTCTAGGTCCAAGGATTGGCTACTGTAAAGTACCTGAGACGCCAACAACAATATCTGGGGGCTGTGATTATGATGACGACTGCGGAAATAAGGAAAAGAAATGTTGTTCTGTTGGATCAGGGTCAACTTGCCAAACTCCAGAAGGACCAGGTGTGTATAAACTATTGACTTAATGAATATTCATGTAGAAAATAATGACAAATCATGAATAATAATTACCTTAATATCTATGATTAGACTGTTTTACTATGGCAGAATTTGCATTACATGTATTTCATGAGTAAATAGAGCAGACCAAGATCAGACAGTGTTTTCTGTCAGGTACGGTTATGAGGTATTTGCACTCTAAGTAATTGTTAACCCTTTGAATGAGTGAACTGGCATTTGTAGACCCAGATCCGAGGCTCCTTGAGGAGCTGTCAGTCACTATCATTATACCCCCCACAACGAAGTTTGGGGGGGTATACTGGAATCAGGTTGTCCTTCTGTCTGTCTTTCTGTCGGTCGGTCGGTCCGTCCTTCCGTGGACACAATATTGTCCGGCCTTCTTCTTCTACAGTTTTGCTTCAATTTGGTTGAAACTTCATGTATAGCCATATGACCGTATAAACCTGTGCACCGCATATTTCCATTATGATCGGACCACTACTTCAGGAGTTATCTCCTCCTTTTATAGTCCCCTCCCAATGTTTTTCGGTTTTCTGGACTTTTAATGGAAGTGGCCTGAGATATCAACTCTATATTTAGCACAAAGCTAAGTCTATATAAGTTACAGTTTATGTTCCAATCTCAGTCCAGTTGAATAATTATTTCCAGAGTTGTTGCCCTTGAACTTCAATTTTTTTCTTCAAATTTTGAATTTTCCAGACTTTTTTGGAAGTGGTTGGAGATTTTAACTTTATTTTTAGCATAAAGCTAAATCTAGATGATTTACAGCTTTTTTCCCAATCACAGTCTGATTGAATAATTTTTGCCAGAGTTATGGCCCTTGAACTTAATTTTTTTTTATCAAATTTTCAATTTTCCAGTCTTTCTTTGGAAGTGCTTGGAGATATTTTTAACCTTATATTTGACATAAATCTAAATCTAGATGAGTTGCAGCTTAAGTTCGAATATCTGTCTGGTCGAATAATTTTTGCTAGAGTTTGGTCCTTGAACTTAAGGTTTTTCTGAAAAGGTACCTATTTGTTTAGAACTTTGGAGTTGACACTTCACAAAAATAAACAAAGCTGCTTGAACTTATTGGATGACATTGTCTGGCAGCAGCCATAACACTTCTTTGAATTTTAACAACAGAGTTATCTCCCTTTTTGGACTTGACAATGTTTGGTAAAAGTTGCTTTATTTATGTTTGTGATTGATCTTGGATTGAATATTACATTTTTCTTTACTGCTGAACATCTTGTCATTTTTAGCTCGACTATTCAAAGAATAGTGGAGCTATCCTACTCGCCCCGGCGTCGGCGTCCGCGTCGGCGTCCGCGTCACACTTTGGTTAAGGTTTTTGTTAAAGTCCACTTTTTGCCTCTAACCTTTGGAATAAAGCTTTGAAACTTGGAACACTTGTTCACCACCACAAAAATCATCTGTAGGTAAGAGTACATAACTGTGTCAAGCATTTTGACAGAATTATGGCCCTTTTTAACTTAGAAATTTTGGTTAAGGTTTTTGTTAAAGTCCACTTTTTGCCTCTAACCTTTGGAATAAAGCTTTGAAACTTGGAACACTTGTTCACCACCACAAACATGATCTGTAGGTAAGAGTACATCACTCTGTCAAGCATTTTGACAGAATTATGGCCCTTTTTAACCTAGAAATTTTGGTTAAGGTTTTTGTTAAAGTCCTTTTACTTACATAACCCTTTGAGATAAAGCTTTGAAACTTGGAACACTTGTACACCATCAAGAATTTCATTTGTTGGTAAGAGTATGTGACTCTGTCAAGCACCTTGACAGAATTATGACCCTTTTTAACTTAGAACTTTTGGTTAAGGTTTTTGTTAAAGTCCTCTTTTTGCCTCTTACCTGTTAAATAAAGCTTTGAAACTTGGAACACATATTCACCACCGCAATCTTCATCTGTAGGCAAGAGTACATAACTCTGTCAAGCTATTGACAGAAATATTGCCTTTTTTAACTTGGAACTTTTGGTTAAGGTATTTGTTAAAGTCCACTATTTTACATAACCTTCTAGGTAAAGCTTTAAAACTTGGAAAACTTGTTCACCACCACAATCTTCATCAGTACATAACATTGTCAAGCATTATGACAGAATTATGGCCCTTTTTTTAACTTAGAAATTTTGGTTAAGGTTTTTGTTAAAGTCCACTTATAACCCTTTGACATAACCCTTTACATAACCCTTTGAGATAAAGCTTTAAATCTTGGAACACTTGTTCACCGTCGAAATATTAATCTGTAGGCAAGAGTACATAACACTGTCAAGCATTTTGACAGAATTATGGCCCTTTTTAACTTTAAGGTTTGTGTTAAAGTCCACTTTTTTACATAACCCTTTGAGATAAAGCTTTGAAACTTGCAACAGTTGTTCATCATCACAAACTTTATCTATATGCAAGAGTACATTACTCTGTCAAGCATTTTAACATAAATTATTGCCCTTTTTTACTTACGTTTTTCTCTTTCATTAAAGAGTTCAAAGAGATCCTACATCCAGAATACTATTAAAGATATTTTACTCAGACTGATTACTTGCTTCTAGTATCATGGGGCACTATTTTAGTCCACTATCAAGCATTTTTACACTAAAAATTCTGAGAATAGTCGAGCGCGCTGTCCTGTGACAGCTCTTGTTATTACATAAATTGGGTTTTATAAATCTCTTCATGTTTCTGTATGTACATATGTTCAGATTGATGATAGGTCTTCTGACAAGCAGCCAGGTGGGAGGTATTCATTAGCCTGTGGCTTACAGTTCTAGTTCAAAAATTAATGTTCTAACACTTTTTCATATTTCATACCGAACGTGCTCTGTAGTTCAGCTCTAATGGACCATTCTACTTTAAGCTTTTACTCCACGAACATTTATGTTAGATATAATGACCTCATGAATATTAATTATATTAATTGTTATAATAGCAGATGCACACAGGATGTTTTGTCAATATCACATCTATATTTAAGCATAGGCAAACGTAGCAAACCCTGTAGGAGCTCTCTGATCTGGGTCTACACTGTTTGCAAAAACGTAGAAAAGCGTATTTATAGAGTAAAGGCTAATTACTCAGTGTTCAAATTATTAGATAAGGTACATACAACATTTATAACTACAATTACAAACAATGTCGAGACACTCAGTACTGTAAAACCTCTCTATAATGACCACTAAATTGTGCTAATTAGTTTGTATTTAGTGCAGGTGGCTGCTTAAAGCAAGGTGAAAGTAGAACAGAACGCTCCTATAGGAGTGTTCTGTTTTACTTTCACCTTGCTTTAAGCAGCCACCTGCTTTTAACACAAAATGCTTGGTGTAATTTAGCGGTCATTATAGAGAGGTTTTACTGTATATTATCAGGATCCAAACTTTCCTGTAACCTGAGCTTATGGAGTAACTCTACTTTAACGCATTTGTATGATGACCATTCATACATGGCTCTCACAATGGTTTCAGAACTACACAATTCTAAAAAATACTTTTCTCGAGTTAATGCTCCTTGTTGGTAGATTTATTCAAAGAGGTTGGATCTAAAAATAGCCTATGAGGGAATTGGTTAAGATATAATAGCAGGGATCACCTGATTTATATTTTATCTAAAAAATTATGAATACTGTCCTTTGGTATTGTACTTCAAACATTTTAACCTTTAAGCTTCTCCTCTTTATAATATTACATAATTAACCTGTAGCCTGCTGAGCTAATTACATGTATATTTACAGAATTTGTTACATAGAACATTTTCAACATTCAGCCCTTTCAATCCAGGCCACACATGCACTGCCATTTGCTAACAGTGTAGTCCCTGATGAGAGGGCTTCTGCATTGTTTGTCATTAAAAATCCTCTAGCAAGTTTAGGCCTTTCATAGCTACAATGTGGACTCTATAGTTAATTAAGCCTTCACTCTATAAAGATGCCTTTCTACGCCTTGTGAAACAGAGTAGACCCAAATCAGTTGGTTCCTATAGGAGCTGTCTGATCAGTGTCTGCTCTGTTTGCTTATGATGATACAGATATGATAGTACAGTTTCTACCATGGCAAAAAAGTCCTGTGTCCTAGTACCATTATTAAAAAAAACAATCTAATCAATATTTATATTCATGATGTTACGGTATTATTTCTCATGTGAATATTCATGGGGTAAAGGGTTAAATACTCATGGTTACTCCACTCTGGAAATTCAGGGTCGAAAAGGTTCAAAACCATTATCAGTTTGTCTACCAAGATAATGACATAATAATGATATAATAATGATATAATACAATTTGGGGTTTAATGAGTCACAGAGTTACGCAGTGTCTCATCTGGATCCATCTGTTACATAGGTAATAACTGATCTAGCTGCAGCAGGCTAAAGGTAATAACTGATCTAGCTGCAGCAGGCTAAAGGTTAATTACAACGCTGTATAGTACCGCCATGGTATTTACAAGATTCAAAAAATTGTAAACAGGTGGAATGACACTTGTATGTGCACATCTTAATTGTTTAAATATCTGAACCTTAGGACAGGAATTACCAGTTTCCCCTCCCAAACCGAAATCGCAAGCTTATTTTGGCTAGGATTAAGCTTGCAACATTAAGCTTGCAGTTGCAAGCCAAATAGGCTTATTGTAAACTTGCCTTTGGAACAATTACGAGCTTGCGACAAGCTTATTTAGCTTGTGCGAACTTATTTGGCCCATGTGAGCTTATTTAGCTCGTGCAAGATTATTTTGCTTGCGCATGCTTATTTTGCTTGCGGTTAGCTTGCATTTGGAACGATTACGAGCTTGTGACAAGCTTATTTGGCTCATGCTCATGGAACAAATCTACCCAAAAGGAGCATTAACTAGAGAAAAGGAAAAGTTGAGAATTTTGTAGTTTGAAACCATTATGATAACTGGAGCATTTGCTCCTATAGGAGCAAAATGCTCTATTTATCACAATGGTTTCATAAAGTGACTTTTACAGAGGTGTAGAAAGGTGTATTTATAGAGAAAGGGTTAAGTCACCTACGTTACAAATATCTCAAATTACTAACAGCTTTCAGTCCTGATTAGCAAATAAGTCAACTAGGTTTGGTTTTTGTCATTTCAGATCCTGAGTGTTTTGTTGGATTTGTACGGACAACTCAAGTCTTTATCTCAATCACTGAGTATATCTACTCCATTGGCAACATTATGGATAACAGACATGAATTCTGTGTGTAAGTGAATAAGAGTTGGAGCCCGTATATTGAGAGCTAAATGGGTACCTGTATATTGAGAGCTAAATGGGTACGAGTATATTGAGAGCTAAGTGGGTACCGGTATATTGAGAGCTAAGTGGGTACCGGTATATTGAGAGTTAAGTGGGTACTGGTATATTGAGAGCTAAGTGTAAATACAGTAGAACCTGTCTTAAGCTACTTTGAATTGATTGAACACAGAAAACTTAAAAAGCAGGTGGTTGCTTAATGCAGGGCAAAAGTAATTCAAAATGCTCCTATATAGGAGCTTTCTGCATTACTTTTGACATGCCCTACAAACCCATAATTATACCTCTTTTTGATGGTCTCTTAAGACCGGTTTTACTGTATAATGTAATGCTTTTATAGGGTGATATATTCATTTGGATCAATTCTGTAGAAATGTACTTGCATTTTTGAGAGGAATTATAAAGAAACATTGATTTCAGATTATGTGACGAGGACGAGTATAACTTTTAGAAATATTTTAACCCTTTGCCTCATATAAATGCCTTTTCATGCCTTTGCAAACAGAGAAGATACAGATCAGATGGCTCCAGTAGGAGCGGTCTAATCAGGTTCTGCTCTTTTCGCTTATGGAGCAATATAGATCCTCTTCTACAGTTTCTACTGAAGCAGAACTTTCATGCGTTAATATGCCATTTTAAAACATTATTTAATTTATTTTGGTCATGATGAAGTGTTCATGGAGTGAAGGGTTAACCCTTTCCCTCATTTAAACATCATTTCCGCGCAATTGCAAACAAAGTAGACCTTGATCAGATGGCTCCTATAGGTCAGGGTCTGTTCATTTTGCTAATGGGATTTGAAAGACCCGTTTCTTTACTTTCTAAAATGGGTACAATTTTCCACCTTCATAGTTCGTTGTAAATATTTTGTACATAAATATTCAGTAGGTATCGAAATTTGGAATAAACATAGAACAGGGATAGGGTTAATGGTAGACAGTGGAGTACACGTAATTACTCGAAATGTTTAGACACTCAGTTTCTGTTCTCAACAAGTTTGTAAAGCTGAATAAGTCAATTTGACAACATTTTGATAACTTGAAATTAAACTAATTAAGATGCAAATAATGTAGATTCAGATTAAATTGTTCCTCCACTATTTGCCTAAGTTTGTCTGGGTGAATATTAACACTTTCCTCCATGAATATTCATGGTAGAAATAAATTGTAATGATGTTATGGTTATTGATTAGATCAGTACTAAAATAAATACGCCTTGCTACGTCTTTGCAAACAGAGCAGACCTAGATCAGACGGCACCTGTACGAGCCGTCTGAATACAGTATAGGAGCGTTCTGTTTTACTTTCACCTTGCTTAAGCAGTCACCTGCCCTAAATACCAACTAATTAACTGAACATAATTTAGTGGCCTTACTGTACTACCGGTATTTCTTATCAATTAGGTAATATGCAATTTCTAATCAGGTAATATGCATTGTCTGATCGGATAAAAGTTTTTAATCAGCTTCTGCGATGAACAACAATGAGAATGGTAAGCCTTTATGAACCTTTCCTCCATAAATAAGCCTTTCTATGCCTCTGTAATAGTCACTTCTAGATACTATAAATACATCCTCTTTGAATAAATCTTCCGAAAAGGAGCATTAAATTGAGAAAAGGAATTTTTTAGAATTCTGTACAATAAAACCATTGTGATAAATAGAGCATTTGCTCCTATTGGAGCAAATGCTCTATTTATAACAATGGTTTCACATAATGACTTTTACAGAGTCATCAAAAGTCATAAATATGAGGGAATGGGTTAGCAGTGTTTCAGTCATATTGTGACGTCCACCTAATTACAGGTGGAGGACTCAGACCCAGAGGTTCTTCTGTGTACTGAACGTCTTGCATTGTTTCGGGCACAGAAGAACCTCTGGGTAGATACACCAACCTACCACAAGCCAGCTGGAAGGCTTTCTCACATGACCGGGATTCTGACCGGGATTCAAACTACAGTTGTTAATCAAAGACCATAGCCACTTGGCAACGGATGCCCCTTTTTTACTGTTGAATGTTTATGTAAGGATTTTTTTTAGAATTTTGCAGTTTGAAACCATTGTGATAAATAGAGCATATGCTCCTATAGGTGTTTCAGTGATATCGTGATGTCCACCTATTTACAGGTGGAGGACTCAAACCCAGAGGTTCTTCTGTGCACTGAACGTCTTGCATTCAATCAAAGACAATAACGTGGGCAACGGAGGCCCCTTTTTCCCTGTTGAATGTTTATGTAAGGAATCATGACTATTTATTAACTGCATTTTGGTAATGGCCTAATATGTACGGAGGAGTTTTTAGTATTTATAGAAACTGTAGAGTTAGATCTATTATAATTTCATTAGCAAAGTGAGTAGACCCTGATCAAATGGCTCCTACACAAGCCATCTCATCTGGGTCTACTCTGTTTGCAAAGGCACGAAAAGGCATTTATAACACAGAAATGGCTAAAGACCAACTACTAGACCTTTAGGATACTGCAGAGCAACACAAATACTAAAAGCGTCATTTCTCCACCAAACCCTGTTTTGTGACCACTCTTAGAATTGTCTTGAAGAGGCGATTCTAAAGAGTGGTCACGACAAAGGGTTTGGTGGAGAAATTAAGAAGTTTTTCTTGAAAATGTTTTAATTTACACATCTAATCTGGACATCTGGTACTGTGATTCTTTTCTTTCAGGTTGCTTGAGGCTCAGTTAGCACTGGTTTCAGTTGACTATCAGATATGTCCATACTACTTCACCCTTAGTTCCATAACCGTGTATCAAGTATGCATTGATTTGCAATTGGTAAGTATCGTATTTGTACATTGTACACTGAAATTTCCAGTGAATTATGTGTAGTAAATTGTATCATTGATTTAACCCTTTCGTCCACAATTCCGCCACAATGGTTTCAAAATGTGAATTTTACAGAGGTGTAGAAAGGCGTGTTTATGGAGGAATGGGTTTATCCTTTTATGTTAAAATCAGTTACTTTTTGAATATTATTTAGGGTAGCATTTATAATAGCATTGTGAACACACAAAAATTGGTGTAGGCAAAAATCGTAGAATCAGATGTTATTCTATAAGCAAACAGAGCAGATCCTGATCAGACAGCTCCTACAGGATCCATCTGATCTGGGTCTACTCTGTTTGCAAAGAATCAACCCTTTCATTCATATAAATGCCTTTTCACACATTTGCAAACTGTGTAGAGCCTTTGGCTCAAATCTGACCAATCAAAAGCTTGATAACAAACTCTGACTCTACTAAAAAGCTTCATAAGCATGGACCCTGATTCTACTGTTTCTGCCAAAATATCCTCTGTTCATGTATTAACCCATTCCCGCATAGGCTATTTTTAGATCCAACCATTTTGAATAAATCTACCGAAAAGGAGCATTAACTATAGAAAGGGATTTTTTTTTAATTCTGTAGATTGAAATCATTGTGATAAAAAGAGCATTTGCTCCTATAGGAGCAAATGCTCTATTTATCACAATGATTTCACAAAGTGGCATTTACAGAAGTGTCAAAAGGCGTCAATATGCGGGAATGGGTTAATCTAATTCATATTCATAATGTCATTATTTCTTACAAGAGTACATGTATGACACAGGTAAAGGGTTGAAATACATATATTTTGAGTAAATGGAGGTAGCTAATTGCCGGACAAAAATAAAACTACCTTCTATCCTTTGGCCTTAATCCATTCCCTTATATTGATGACTCTGTAAAAGTCACTTTGTGAAACCATTGTGATAAATAAAGCATTTGATCCTATAGGAGCAAATGCTCTATTTATCACAATGGTTTCAAACTACAAAATTCTAAAATTTTCCTTTTCTCTAGTTAATGCTTCTTTTCAGTAGATTTATTCAAAGTGGTTGGGTCTAAAAATAGCCTGTGAGGTAATGGGTTAAGCATCCACCTGCTTTTCTAGACTCAACTTTTTTTTCAACAAGTAGTTGATTACCCCTTTCCTTCATATAAACACCTTTCCACACATTTGCAAACAGAGAAGACCCAGATCAGACGACTACTAACGGTGTCTGCTCTGTTTGCTATTGGAATTTGATGGCTTAAATGTTTCTCCTTCCATTTTTATATGCCCGATGGTAACTTCGGTCGTATTATGGTATAGTGCTTGTCCGTCTATCAGTCCATCTTTCTGTCCATTATAGCCACATCTTTGTTTCTCACTATTTGGCATGGTGTCTTTATAATTAGTAGGAAGGTTGGTCATGGCTATTAGATGACCCCTATTGATTTTGAGGTCATTCTGTTAAAGGTCAAGGTCACCATGACCTTCGAATAAAAAATCTTGTTCACTCAATAGCTTGATAAGTATTAAGTGAGCTGTCTTCATACTTAGTAAGAAGGTTGGTCATGGCTAGTAGATGATCCCTGTTTATTTTGAGGTCAGTATGTCAAAGGTCAGGGTCACCATGACCTTCAACACAAAAATATTGTCCAAAGTATAAGGTGTGCTTTCTTCATACTTAGTAGGAAGGTTGGTCATGGCTAGTAGATGACCCCAATTTATTTTAAGGTCAATGGGATCAAAGGTGAAGGTCACAGTGACTTTCAACTCAAATTAATGTAGTGCATGTTACGACAGCGCAGACTTCAGGCGTATAATGCTCTGACACCCTGGGCTTCTGTTCATGATAACTATTTCATCCCTGAATATTCAGTAGGTATTTAAATTTGGACTAAATATAGAAAAGGGAAATAGTTACCTGATAGGGACATCTTTGACACCTTTACAAGCAGTTGCTCCAGTTCAGATGACTCCCATAGATGATCAGGGTCTGCACTGTTTGTCTGGGCATTTAGATTTTTCATGTGAGGAAGCCTTCCAGCTGGCTTGCAGTAAGCTGATGGTTCTACCTGGATGTTCTTCTGTGCACGAAACAATGCAGTTTGGTCCATGCACTGAAGAATCTCTTGGGCCTTCCTCCACCTGTAATTAGCTGGACATTGTGATATGACTGAAATACTGTTAACCCTTTCCTGTATAAATACGCCTTTCTACGCCTCTGTATAAGTCACCTGTTGAAACCATTGTGATAAGTAGAGCATTTGCTCCTATAGGAGCAAATGCTCTATTTATCACAATGGTTTCAAACTACAAAATTCTAAAATGTTTCTTTTCTCTAATTAATGCTCCTTTTCTGCAGATTTATTCAAAGAGGTTAGATCTAAAAATAGCCTATGGAGGAAAGGGTTAAAACAATGTAAAGCCCGATAAAACCAACTTATACATGCTGTCTGATCAGCGTCTGCACTTTTTGCTTCTGGAATTATATAGATATGATATTTTTACAATTGCCAAACACTCCTGTGTTTATGAGCAATTATAGAAATCTACCTTACTTAATATTCATAATCATGAAGGACAGTGTTAAAGTAAGTTTTACTGTATTTTTTCTTTGACAGCTATACTGTACAGGACCAACAGACCCTCCAACTACCTGCTCGAAGGAGATCGCAATGGCATGTATAACAGACTATGAGGCAGTCAAGGGCAGTATAGACAGTCAGGCTGAAAGATGCCAGTAAGTATGGCATACTAGTTGTGTCAAACATTATTAGCAATAAGTATATGTATGTACAGTGGAACCTGTCTTAAGCAGTCATTTGAGAATAGGAATCTTAAAAAGCAGGTTGTTCCTTCATGCAGGCAAAGGTAATGCAGGAAGGTCCTATAGGAGCTTTTTTTTTCATTTCTTTTGACCTGTATTAACCCTTTCCCTCATATTGACAACTTTTGACGACTCTGTTAAAGTCACTTTGTGAAACCATTGTGATAAATAGAGCATTTGCTCCTATAGGAGCAAATGCTCTATTTATCACAATGGTTTCAAACTACACAATTCTAAAATTTTCCTTTTCTATAGTGAAAGCTCCTTTTCGGTAGATTTATTAAAAGATATTGTATCTAAAAATAGCATATGAGGGAAAGTGTTAAGCTACCAGCTGCTTTATTTATCCATAATTAGCCCTCTTTGTGATGCCCACTGCGAACAGGTTTAACTGTGTAGCATACTATTTGTGTTAAACACTATTAGCAATATTAGCTCCTTTAGGAGCTGTTCTATCAGGGTAGACCCATACTATACAGCTCCTTTAGGAGCGTCTCTATCAGGGTTGACCCATACTATACAGCTCCTTTAGGAGCGTCTCTATCAGGGTTGACCCATACTATACAGCTCCTTTAGGAGATGTCCTATCAGGTTAGACCAATACTATACAGCTCCTCTAGGAGCGTCTCTGTCAGGGTAGACCCATACTATACAGCTCCTTTAGGAGCGTCTCTATCAGGGTAGACCCATACTACACAGCTCCTCTAAGAGCTGTTCTATCAGGGTTGACCCATACTATACAGCTCCTCTAGGAGCGTCTCTGTCAGGTTAGACCAATACTATACAGCTCCTCTAGGAGCGTCTCTGTCAGGGTAGACCCATACTATACAGCTCCTTTAGGAGCGTCTCTATCAGGGTAGACCCATACTACACAGCTCCTCTAAGAGCTGTTCTATCAGGGTTGACCCATACTATACAGCTCCTCTAGGAGCGTCTCTGTCAGGTTAGACCAATACTATACAGCTCCTCTAGGAGCGTCTCTGTCAGGGTAGACCCATACTATACAGCTCCTCTAGGAGCGTCTCTATCAGGGTAGACCCATACTACACAGCTCCTCTAAGAGCTGTTCTATCAGGGTAGTCCCATACTATACAGCTCCTCTAGGAGCTGTTCTATCAAGGTAGACCCATACTACACAGCTCCTCTAGGAGCGTCTCTATCAGGGTAGACCCATACTACACAGCTCCTCTAGGAGCTATTCTATCAGGGTAGACCCATACTATACAGCTCCTCTAAGAGCTGTTCTATCAGGGTAGACCCATACTACACAGCTCCTCTAAGAGCTGTTCTATCAGGGTAGACCCATACTATACAGCTCCTCTTGGAGCTGTTTTATCAGAGTAGACCCGTCCTATACAGCTCCTCAAGGAGCTTTTCTCTCATAGTAAACCCATACTACACAGTTTCTCTAAGAGCTTTTCTATCAAGGTAGACCCATACTATACAGCTCCTCTAAGAGCTGTTCTATCAAGGTAGACCCATACTATAAGCTCCTCTAAGAGCTGTTCTATCAGGGTAAACCCATACTATACAGCTCCTCAAAGAGCTGTTCTATCAAGGTAGACCCATACTATACAGCTCCTCTAAGAGCTGTTCTATCAAGGTAGACCCATATTATACAGCTCCTCTAAGAGCTGTTCTATCAGGGTAAACCCATACTATACAGCTCCTCAAAGAGCTGTTCTATCAAGGTAGACCCATACTATACAGCTCCTCTAAGAGCTGTTCTATCAAGGTAGACCCATACTATACAGCTCCTCTAGGAGCTGTTCTATCAGGGTATACCTGTACTATAAGCTCCTCTAGGAGCTGTTCTATCAGAGTAGACCCATACTATACAGCTCCTCTAGGAGCTGTTCTATCAAGGAAGACCAGTACTATAAGCTCCTCTAGGAGCTGTTCTATCAGAGTAGACCCGTCCTATACAGCTCATTAAGGAGCTGTTCTATCAGGGTAGACCCATACTATAAGCTCCTCAAGGAGCTGTTCTGTCAGAGTAGACCCATACTATATAGCTCTTCTAGGAGCTGTTCTGTCAGAGTAGACCCATACTATACAGCTCCTCTAAGAGCTGTTCTAATTCTACATGCCATTGTTATACGTTTTAGAATTTACAGGGTGAGCTTTTGTGATTGCCTGATGTCCGTTGGTGTGCGTCATCCGAGGTCTGTCGTCCGTAGTCAGTAGGTTCTCAGCTTCATATTTGGCACATAGCATCATGTTCAGGTCCTCTACAAAAGTTATATAAAATATGCCCCAGGGGTCAAAATTGGCCCCGCCCCAGGGGTAGCCAGTTTTCAATAGAAACATATAGTGAAACTGGAAGGTTCTTAATTTTCATATTTGGCACATAGCATCATGTTCAGGTCCTCTATAATAGTTATATAAATTATGCCCCTGGGGTCAAAATTGGCCCACCCCAGTTTCATGGACAGGGACTTGAGCCATTATTCCATTTGAGTCAAAGAAAAGGGCCTACTTAACCTGCCTGACGCTTTTGCTCTGCTGAGCAATAATGGTCCTGTCATTATTTTCACTAACCCACATGTTATCACTTTTATTACCCCGTTGACGATAGTCAGGGGGCATTATGTTTTGCACCTGTCTGTCATGCTTTTACATGCTGTTGGTTGTCACAGTTTTTGTCACAGTTTTTCATTGTCTTATATCTCACTAACCACTATAACTATTGGCATGGAATTGCATGTACACATTACCCACCATCCATATTTTCATTGCGCACCCAGCCCATGCTGCCTGCAAGCCCAAGGTCAAGGTCAAATGACTTTACGTGGAGCCTAAGCACCACCACGGGGGCATCATTATGTCTTACAGACACAGTTTTCAAGTATTTATTGTCAGTCTCATAAAAATACAGCCACATCAGTCTCATCACCTGTTACAATTATGTCTAGGACCCTTGTTTTTGTATTTGTCAAGCGGGGCGGAGGTTTTTCTACCCTCTCTCTCTTTGCCCAGAGGTTAATAAATGCAGTATCCAGTGGGTACAAACCTAACGCAGGTATAGATTTTCATTTAACTACTGATTAATTCAAGCCAGATATTTCTCTTATGTGATTGACTGTTCATCTTGCATCTTTCTCAATTCTTGATTTGATGGAGAATTAAAGGAGCTATTATATATTTTCATTTAACTACTGATTAATTCAAGCCAGATATTTCTCTTATGTGATTGACTGTGCATCTTGCATCTTTCTCAATTCTTGATTTGATGGAGAATTAAAGGAGCTATTATATATTTTCATTTAACTACTGATTAATTCAAGCCAGATATTTCTCTTATGTGATTGACTGTGCATCTTGCATCTTTCTCAATTCTTGATTTGATGGAGAATTAAAGGAGCTGTTCTTGAAAATATTTAAATTATTTTCACATCTTATCTGGACCTCTGAGCAAGTAGGACATGTTTGTTTTCTAAATTTTCAGGGAAATAATTCAGGTGGAAACATGTGTGAAGAAAGAACTAAAGAAGTGTGACAAGACCACAGATGCGATAATTATAACAGAAGTCGAAGCTGCATTGGCAGTCATTATAAGTGGTGAGGTCTGCATTGAGATGCCCGAGGTCATGGTAAGCAACTAAGCTCTTAACTAACCCTTTACCTCATGCATATTCATGTAAGAAATAGTAACCTTATGAATATTAATCAGTCAAATTTGTATAATGTAATTTTTTTTTACCACAGTAGAAAATGACCTGTATAATTTCATAAGCAAACAGAGCAGATCCGGACCATACAGCTCACCTATGTACTGATCCTTAGATGGCCTGTATCAATGTTATTGAGAGGGTTCTAGGGTGTAAATAGATAATTTGAGCTAAATTCATTCCTTAACCCTTACAATGCTGATTTTTCAAATGGACTAATCCAAAATTCAAATAGGGCAAGCTCACTGTGAATATTTAGGGTTTTTCTAAAGAAACATTTTATATGACAAACAGTGCAGACCCTGATGAGAGGGCTCCTCTAGGAGCCCTCTCATCTGGGTCTTCACTGTTTGTCTCCTATAGGAGCTGTCTGATCAGGGTCTGTTCTGTTTGCTAATGGAATTTGAAAAATATGTTTCTTAATTTCTAAAAAGGCTTTAAATTGTTACACTGTCCATATTTCATTTAACTATTTTAGTCATGAATATTCGGTTGGTAATGGAAATTGGACCAAATATAGAACAGAGAAAGGGTTAACCATTTCCCTTTCAACATGATGGATATTCATGTATTAAATAATGCTATCATGAATCTTTATGTGATCTTACATCAAAGTTAAACAAGTGGTGATAAGTTGCTGCAAAAAAGTTACAGGAGCTAAACAAATTAAAAAAATTCTTTGGCAAAATTTGCAGCCTGCGCTGTCAATGAAATACAGCAGCCTGAAATATTTTGGCATATGCAAATAATAGATTACTTGACCCTATTACCTCATAGACTATGTTTATATCAAACCACTGAATAAATCTACGAAAAAGGAACATTAATTAGAGAAAAGGAAAATTGTAGAATTCTGTAGTTTGAAACCATTGTGATAAATAGAGCATTTGCTCCTATAGGAGCAAATGCCCTATTTATCACAATGGTTTCAGCAGTTGACATGTCAAAAGGCGTCAATATGAGGGAATGTGTTAACCAGGTGATTGTTACTGGGCAGTCACAGCCCTTTTGTTTCTAATGTAATGTTGCATGAGATGACTATTTATACCACCACTGAAACAAAGTTTAAGGGTAGTGTATACTGGAATCAGCATGTCACTCCTTTGGGTTGTCCTTTGGTTGGGCAGTCGGTCAGTCCTTCCACATTTGAACATGGATTGTTTGTGTCATAAGACTTTCCTTCATTTGGAAGCTTTTCATTTTGTAATTGTTATATGTAATAACCATGAAACGTTAATGTGCAATACACAATTTTGATGTATTTAGTGATGGGCATTGAAGAATTATCTTCCCATGAACTTTAAGTATTTTTTGTAATTTTGGCAAGAAACATTGGTAGTTGGTGTTGCAAACTCCTCTTTCAGTTTGAAAGGTATTAAATTTATATTTTGCATAAATAATAACAAAGAAATGGTAGATGTGCAAGGTGCAATTTTTAGGTTTTTAGCTGTTCAGTATTCATGTACAAAATAAGGAAATCATGAATATTTATAAGCTGAAGTTGTTTGTAAATGTTTCAAGATTTTTCTTTTGCTTGTACAAAAAATGTAGAATCAGGTCTATATCATGGCAAAAGATGTCAGAGCAGACCCTGATCAGAAGCTCCTATAGGAGTCGCCTGATCTTGGTCTACACTGCAAATATGTGAAAATGTGTTTATATGAAGGAAAGGCTTAACGTTTTCCTCCATAAATACACTTTCTACAACTCTGTAAAGTCACTTTATGAAACCATTGTGATAAATAGAGCATTTGCTCCCATAGGAGCAAATGCTTTATTTATCACAATGGTTTCAAAACTACACAATTCTAAACTTTTCCTTTTCTCTAGTAAATGCTCCTTTTCGGTAGATTGATTCAAAAAGGTTGTGTCTAAAAAAATGACCTATGGAGGACAGGGTTAAGGCATTCCAGAATTATCTCCCTTTGACTTTGGGAATTTTTTGTCATTTTGGCATGAAACATCGGTAGTTGGTGTAACAAATTCCTCCTTCAATTTGAAAGTTATTGAACTGATATTTGCCATTCATAATACACTTGTTTAGTAATCAGGCCTGGAAAAGTCCACTTGTTCGCTCACCATGACGAGTAACTTTCTTGCAGGACAAGTAGAATTTCAGAAATTTTAACAATGAATTTAAGTTAAATAAGACAAAAGCGGCTGGCAGGATGAGTAAAAGTTTTAGGATTTTTCCAGCCCTGCAGTAAAATTTACATGACACACATTCCATGTATTTAGAGCCAGGCATTGAACTTTGAGTATCTTTTGTAATTTGGGCTTGCAATAGGGGTAGTTGGTGTCATGAACTCCTCCTTCAATTTTGAATGTTAATGAATTTATATTTGGCATTCATTATAAAAATAAATAGAAGATATATACACAACATAATTTTCATGCGTTTAGCACAAGGTATTATGGAATTATCTCCCCATGAACTTGTAACATGGGTGGTTGATGTTGAAAACTCCTCCTTCAGTTTTTTCCTACAGATTTGAATGAAAGTTTATATATACATGATGTCTGTGCAGTGTGTATGTGCATTAAAATTTTGTTTGCTATTTCCAGGTTATATGGAGTTATCTGCCCATGAACTTAGATGTTGTAATGGGTTAACTGTGAACTTGTGGTACAAACTTATAAAAATAGTCAACAAAAAAATCCCTGACACCGCATATTTTACATATATCTCCGTAAAACAGATAACGATGCTACATAAATTGTGTTTGGAAATTAAAATTGAATGTGATTAAAATATGTCAGTGTTTATTTTTTATCGTTCTTAAGCTTGAAACAAGTATTTAGCTGCATGTTTTATTGGTGGGGTGTGAAAAGAAAATTTTCAAAATGAATGTTACAAAAACCATATTTCCTTTCATCTTTATTACTCCTTTGAAAGTTAATAGTGATTATGTCCACCTCCAGCTCTTATGAGTGTCCGTATATGTCGTCCCATTGAATCAATGTAATGCAGGATCAGCAATTTCGTAAATTGTTCCACTGCATTGTGTGGGCATTAGCCAAATGATTGATGTTGTTAAGATCCTGTTGACGGCAGACACGTCTCCCTAGTTCCTCCCAGATGTGTTCAAAGGAGACATACAGTAGAACCTCTCTATAACGGACACTAAATGGTGTTAATTATTTGGTATTTTGGGCAGGTGATTGCTTAAAGCAAGGTGAAAGTAAAACAGAACCCTCTCATAGGAGTGTTCTGCTTACTTTCACCTTACTTTAAGCAGCCACCTTCCTTTAACACAAAATACTTGGTGTAATATAGAGAGGTTTTACTGTAGTTGGCCACTGTATGACATTAACATTAGTGGAAGCTATTTAAATGCGCATGCATAACCCTCGCAACATGTGGACAGCTTTGTCCTGTAGAAAAATAACACGAGCATTCCTTTTCATATATGGGATGGCTTCTGGGCCTCAAACCTTGTGGATTTTCCTTGGAGTAGGTTTCCCTGAATGACAATGAGTCTAGTTTTTTGCCCACCCATGATTAACCACATACCATGACTCCTCACTCCCATCAATCTGTTCTCTGATGGCTGTGTTCCTCGATGGTGGTAAACACGTACATCAGTGAAACTCACATCGAAACTGAATTTGTCAGTAAACAGTACTGTGTTCCACTGTCAACGATGCTAGTGACAATTCAAACATGCCTAGCTTAGACGTACCTGTCGAAGACATATCGTCATACCCCCTGTATAAGGGCAACATGCTCTAATCAGAACAATCTGTGTCTGCAAACGCTCATGCATTGATGTTAACTTGCGTGCTGTCAGCATTGTAGGCCTAAACCTGTTACATAAATGATGTAAGACAATGATGGGATTGTCCTGCTAGCTAGTTGCTCTTGGTCTGCCTGAACTAGGAGGATCAAACACATTATGAGTCTCCCTGAAGCGTCAAACTAATTCATGTATACTGTTCCTGCTACAGTTAGACATCTAATTGAAGTCATTGACAGATACGCCTGCTTGAAGCATTCCAACTGCTCGATGTCTGTCAGCCTCTGAAAGCCTAGGCATTTTTCTGGGCTCAAATTTGTGTTGTGATTTAAATGTCAGTCTAGTTTATCTAAATGGGGACGCGCCGGTCTACCTGTAATCCAACCAGATATAGCGTGCACAAGATCCACATGCAAAACAGGAAAATTTGGGTATGACTGAATTTCAGCAATATTTCACAATAAAACTTTGCACATGTAGGCATTGTACAACGTATCAAAAAACTATATCTTGTTACAGGTAAAGATAGTTTTTATACATGTATGTAAAAATATGAAGATATAAAAAATCTGAGGTTTCTTTTTTTGTTGAATACATGTATACTTCTACCGTTTTCATTTGATTTCCATGAAAGTTTGTACACATGGTCTGTTTGAAGTGGAGATACAGTAAAAACTTGATACTAATAAGTTTTAGTAATGAAGAATTTATGTCTTTGTATGCAGGTGGCTGCTTAACCCTTCGCTTGCTATTCACGTCAATATACCTACCTGTAAATAGTGAAGACCCAGATGAAACAGCTCCTGCAGGAGCTGTCTCATCAGGGTCTGCACTATTTACAAGTTGATTGTGCAACCAGTGCACTCCACAGCAGTGTTTGCTCAGCGCAATACTTGTACACAGTGAAGATATATATGTAATTATACAACAGGGCATGGGTAAAGAAGGAGAAATGCAGGGTGAAAGTCATGCAGAGAGCTCCTAAAGCTCCTTAACCTGCAGAGAATGGCAGAGTTATGGCCCATGAATTAGTCAAGATTTGTCATTAAAGCCTTGTCTGCTCTTTAACTCAAACATTTCTCATCTGCTATATGCCATATCTGCTGAGAATGTTTATAGGTAAACAGTCATGGCCAAGTTTGATCATCGTGTGCATGGGCCATTATGTGGGGCCCTTTCTGACTTGGTCAGTGTTCTAGATCTAGTTTATATTTCTCTTTAGTATGTCATACCTGATGTTGGTCAGTGTTCTAGATGTAGTTTATATTTCTCTTCAGTGTGTCGTACCTGATGGCTCTCCATTACTCATAGAAGAAGGCAGCATTCCTGGAGAGAGCATTGGAATGTCTCTTAAAGATGATCCCACCATTGGCTGCCCAGGTTGTAAAGTACAGATCAAATTTTCAGTAGAAGAAAATGAGGCAGAACTTCCCAAGTAAGTCTAGACACTTTTGCGAGAGTAACCAATTCACCTTATGAATATTCATGTAAGAGCAACCACCTAAAAGAGGTATAATTCTGGGCTGTAGAGGCAGGTGGTAGCTTAATGCAGGATAGAAGTAATGCAGAAAGCTCCTAGAGGAGCTTTCTGCATTACTTTTGTCCTGCATTAATCAACCACCTGCTTATAAAGACAGGTATGTTTATTCATCAAGTGGTCGCATTAGAGGGGTTCTACTGTATTAATACAGAGACTTTTTGGAGACCCATCCATGCTGCCCGCAAGCCCAAGGTCGAGGTCAAATGACTTGGAAATTTTACGTACAACTAGGCAAGCACCTACACAGGGGCATCACTGTATCTTACAGACACAATTTTCTGGGTGAAATTGAGCAGGACAAGCACCAAATCAGACGAGCATTGACACACGGCTCTTGTTGAAGGATTTATTCCCCTTTGTTACTTTTCATTAGCATTTTTTTTGTCCGAAACATAACTTAAGTGTTGTAGGAAAAACTGTGAAACTTTATATACGTATAGAGGGTGATGAGGGGATGTGCAGTCAACAAGGGTTGTTACTCTTTTTGAAGGAGTTATTCTCCTTTGTTACTTTCCATTAGCATTTTTGTAAGGAGTATAACTTTTAACAATTTGTTGGCAGAATTGTGAAACTTTAGACATTGATAGAGGTTGAGAAGAGGAAGCACAGTCAGCAAGGATAGTAACACTAATTGCATTTTAGGGAGTTATTCACCTGTTTGCCTTTTGCAATATAATAGCATCATTTTGCCCAGAATGTAACACCACAACAACACTACAGTAAAACCTCGGTTATTCGAATTTTCTGCATAAAAGAATTTAGATACTTTTAGGCAGGTGGCTGCTTAATGCATGGTGAATGTCATGCAGAAAGCTCCTAGAGGAACTTTCCGCATGACTTTCACAATGCATTAAGCTGCCACCTGTCTAAAAGCTCGATAATAATACATATTTTAGTGTTTGAATAATCGAGATTTTACTGTAGTTTATTTGGATCATTATGGTATAACTATGGTAATAAGATTATGGAGTTCAGTATTGATGCAAAGTACTACTTCTACATTTCTTCACCAACCTCAAATTTTGCACATGCATTTATAATGATGTGTAGACCTGTGCGACATAATTTTCATGTGAGTCATTCCCTGTTTGGTGTTAAAAAGTCTTCTTTTCACAAGTGTTGATGAAAGGATCATTGAGCTATTGCCTCTTGTATAGTAATCATTGGATCTTGTGACACGGTGGTGGGTGGGGGTATTAATCACCTTTAGTGATAGCTCTAGTTATTTAGAAAATTCATATGACAAATTTTATACCCGCCAGATTAGATCGGGGGGGGGGGGGGGGGGGTATTGTTTTTGCTTTGTCTGTCTGTTTGTTTTGTCACTAACTTTAATATTGGTCATAACTTTTTGAGCCAGTACAGAAAGCCGCACATTTTGGGGGTTGACATGTTAAGGTCATCCTTCAAGGTCAGAGGTCAAATATATTGGTCAAATCCCCAACTTTAACATTGGCCATAACTTTTAAATATGTAGAGATAGAGACTTGATATTTGGCATTTATGTACAGTAAAATCCCGCTAATGCGACCACTTAATAAACAGCCACTGACGCCGTTTAAAGCAGGTGGTTGCTTAATGCAGGACGAAAGTTATGCAGAAAGCTCCTATAGGAGCTTTCTGCATAACTGTCGTCCTGCATTAAGCTACCACCTGCCTCTGTCACCCAGAATTATGCCCCTTTTTGGTGGTCGCATTAGCGGGGTTTTACTGTATATCTCTTGAAGCCGCACATGTCAAGGTGGAGGACATCCTTCAAGTTCATAGGCTTGATATATAGGTAAAATCATTTACTTTCAAATCAACAGAGATAGAGACTTGATATTTGGCATGCATGTGTATCTCATGAAGCTGCACATTTTGAGGGATGACATGTCAAGGTTTGTCTGTCCCATCCATCTGTCTGTCCTTATGTCTGTCTGACTCATTTTAATTTGTCTTCACAGCTCCTCCAAAGCCTTTGAAACTTCATAGGATTGATCAGCACAATGCCTAGTTGAGCATATATTATTTCTATTCCAGTTGGATGATTTTCTGCAGAGTTATAGGACTTTGAAATGTTTGTCCGTTAATCATACGGCGATGTCTGTTTATTGGCCATTACTTTTCCTGTACATGTCCGGTAATCGTGCGGTCACTGTGCATTTTATGCGCTCCATACACCGGTTGCAAGAGCTTCAAGCAGTAGTGGGGACGAATTTCATCACCGGATAGCTTTCTGGCGCGATTTCTTAACAATTTGATGTCCGTTTATGCTATCCAGTAAGATGTGACAGATACTTTACGTTTTTTTTCAGATGTTCAGGATCAGGTAGATCCATTCCTCAGATAGGAATTAGTGTTTGTGACCTAACTTTTGACAGCACGAACTATGAAGAAGTACAAAATGTGGCAATTACAGCTATAGTAGATGGCAAAATAGACCCGGATTTTTCTGGAAAACTAGTATCTGTGATTGATTTGCTTGCCATTAATGGTGAAATTATACTGACGAAACCGGCATGTAGTTATGAGGTAAGCATATGTTGACTACAGTATAATTTACAGTATTCCAATTTCATTAAAAATGATGATTCAGTAGGAATCACATACATGTACATTGGTCCATTGTAAGAGTCACACACATTGGTCCAATGTAAGAGTCATACACATTGGTCCATTGTAAGAGTCACACACATTGGTCCATTGTAAGAGTCACACACATTGGTCCATTGTAAGAGTCACACACATTGGTCCATTGTAAGAGTCATACACATTGGTCCATTGTAAGAGTCACACACATTGGTCCAATGTAGGAGCCATACACATCACTGAATTGTAGGAGTCACACACATTGGTTAACTGTGTCATACATATTGGTCCATTGTAGAAGTTACACACATTTGACCATTGTAGGAGTCATACACATTGGTGCATTGTAAGAGTCACACACATTGGTCCATTGTAAGAGTCACACACATTGGTCCATTGTAAGAGTCACACACATTGGTCCATTGTAAGAGTCATACACATTGGTCCATTGTAAGAGTCACACACATTGGTCCAATGTAGGAGCCATACACATCACTGAATTGTAGGAGTCACACACATTGGTTAACTGTGTCATACCTAGGTTGGCGTTATCGGTCGCCAAAATCGCCATTGGCGATTACTTTTTGCAGCCGGCGACAAAAAATTTCAATTTCATCAATTCTGGCGATTGAAAATTTCGGTCAGTTATAAAACTGATAATCGGCAAATTCAGTCGCCACTCGCCAAACTAACGGGTCGTAAAGCTATTCTTATCAGTTTGCAAATTAATCCAAGGGTAATTGGGGCCCTCGCAGCTGGAGACAATTATCGTACCTCTCATTACGATGCCCCGAGGCTTATAATCCCTTCACACATTGTTTGTAGCAAACTGACCGCCATTTTATCGGTATCACGTGAGTGTTTTCCGGCGCTCGCTTTAACGCAGCATCATCACGGAACCAGTCAACCAAGCTTAAAGACGATTGGTTAACTCCGTTCTCGTGAGGTCATAGTTTCTAGGGACGCCTTTCACGAAGCAATATGTGTAATTTTTCACACGTTCTGGGTTTAACCATCGTTTCATTGCCTAATTTGGCGATAATCACAGCCTATTACTTTGATCCAGACTACCGAGGTAATCCTCAAACATTACCAAAAGTGTAAACCGGCATCCGAATTAAAGGATGAGCAGAAACATTCGGCGATGAATGAAATGTTTTATACTTTGTGTGTTTTTATATCTTTGAATCCCATTGTTATTAAAAAAAGTTCGACACAAACGGTCTATCCACATCTGTGAATGAAAATAATTTTCTGTCATTCTTTAACCTACTGAGTTCATGTAAACATCGACAAATCTATACAATTAGTTCTGCAAAGCAAAAATGCCTGTAAAGCGTAAGCTTGAGCAGACAGCGGGTCTCAACAATCCCTCATGCAGTTCTTACAAAATCCTGCAATGAAGTCTCAAGATACAGGTCACTGCTTAATGCTGGAGTGGACAAATGTTATGCAGGAAACTCCTAATGGGACTTCTTACATTACATTTGTCCAACATTAATTGAAGCTGACACCTTTTATATGCATGGTTTATATTCCTAATCCATCTTAAGTTGAGTGGCCGTTTAACACAGATTTTACTGTAATAGTTAGAAATATTAATGAATATTCTGATATGCTATATGTAGAGCTATAGATAAGAGAAGTAGTTGGAAATGTTGGTAAAGTATTTTTATGCCCCCATAGACGATAGTCGGGGGCATATTGTTTTTGCCCTGTCTGTCTGTCTGTCTGTCTGTTTGTCTGTTTGTTTGTCAGCAACTTTAACATTGGTCATAACTTTTGAGCCAGTATAGATAGAGACTTGATATTTGGCATACATATGTATCTCATGAAGCCGCACATTTTGAGGGGTGACGTGTCAAGGTCAAGGTCATCCTTCAAGGTCAGAGGTCAAATATATGGGTCAAATCGCCGACTTTAACATTGGCCATAACTTTTGGACCAGTAGAGATAGAGACTTGATATTTGGCATGCTTGTGTATCTCATGAGGCTGCACATTTTGAGGGGTGACATGTCAAGGTCAAGGTCAGAGGTCAAATATATGAGGGGGCATAGTGTTTCACAAACACATCTTGTTCTTTATTTCTCTGCCAAACCCTGTCTATTAAATCTAATTCAGGAATTGACTGAGATGTAAAATATATACATATCAGTATTTCTTTTATCTACAGGTTTGGTATAGCAAGGATTTCTTTGTAATCATATTCACCAAGTGTACATGTAGACCCCTTTTACGTATAAGTAGGGCGGCGTAAACATTTGGCTACTAAAATTTTTTGGCTGGCGCCAACCTAGCATACATATTGGTCCATTGTAGAAGTTACACACATTTGACCATTGTAGGAGTCATACACATTCGTGCATTGTAAGAGTTATACACATTGGTCAGTAGTAGGAGTCGCATACATTGGTCAGTTGTAGAATTCACACACATTGGTCAGTTGTAGGAGTCACATGCATTGGTTGACTGTGTCATACATATTGGTTCATTGTAGAAGTTACACACACATTTGACCATTGTAGGAGTCACACACATTGGTCCATTGTAGGAGTCACACACCGTGATCCATTGTAGAAGTCATACATATTGGTCATTTATTGGAGTCAAACACATTGGTTTATTGTAAGAATCACACCCACACACACATTGGCCAGTAGTAGGAGTCACACACATTGGTCAGTAGTAGGATTCGTATACATTGGTCAGTTGTAGAAACCACACACATTGATCAGTTCTAGTAGTCACATGCATTGATCAGTTGTTGGAGTCACACACAGTGGGCCATTGTAGGAGTCACACACATTGGTTTATTGTAGGAGTTGCACATATTGATCAATTTTAGGAGTCACACACATTGGTCAGTTGTAGGAGTTACACACATTGGTCAGTTGTAGGAGTTACACAAATTGGTCCATTGTAGAAGTCACACACATTGGTCAGTTGTAGGAGTCACACACAGTGGTCAGTTGTAGGAGTCACAAACATTGGTCAGTTGTAGGAGTTACACACATTGGTCCATTGTAGAAGTCACACACATTGGTCCATTGCAGGAGTCATCCATACACATTGGTTCATTGTAGAGTCACGCCCATTGGACTATTGTAGGATTCACACACATCAGACCATTGTAAAAGCCATACTTGTTGGTCCAGTGTAAGTGTCATACACATTGGTCAGTTGTTGGAGTCACATAGATTGTTTAATGTAGAAGTGACACAAATTGCTCCATTGTGGAAGTCATACACGTTTGTCCATTGTAGGAGTCACACATATTGGTTTATTGTAGGAGTTACACTCATTAATCCTTTGTATTCAGTTGTAGGATTCAAACATATTGGTCAATTGTAGGAGTCACATACATTGGTTAATGTAGAATTCGCACAAATTAGTCCATTGTAGAAGTTAGTAGAAGAGGTCCATTGTAGGAGTTAGTCATACACATTTGTCCATTATAGGAGTCAGTCATACACGTTGGTCCATTGTAGAGTCACACACATTGGTTTATGGCTGGAGTCACACACATTGGTCCATTATATGTGTCACACATTTGTCCTTTATAGGAGTCACACACACTGGTCAGTTGTAGGAGTTACACACACTGGTCCATTGTAGGTGTCACATTGGTCCATTGTAGGTGTCACATTGGTCCATTGTAGGTGTCACATTGGTCCATTGTAGGTGTCATGCACATTGGTCTATTGTAAGAGTGGTACACATTGGTACACTGTAAGAGCCATACACATTGGTACACTGTAAGAGCCATACACATTGGTACACTGTAAGAGCCATACACATTGGTACACTGTAAGAGCCATACACATTGGTACACTGTAAGAGCCATACACATTGGTACACTGTAAGAGCCATACACATTGGTCCATTGTAAGAGCCATACTTATTTATTGGTCCATTGTAAGTGTCATGCACAATGATCAGTTGTAGGAGTGACAAACACATTGGCCAGTTGTGAAAGTCATACACATTGGTGGTCTATTGTAAGTCTAAGAGTCCCCCCCACACACACATACATTGGTCAGTTGTAAGAGTCATACACATTGGCCCATTGCAGGAGTCACACATATTTGTCCATTATATGCATAACTCACATTGGTCCACTGTAAGAGTCACACAAATTGGTATATTGTAAAAGTCACACACATTGATCCATTGTAGAAGTCACACACATTGGTCAATTGTAGAAGTCACACACATTGATCCATTGTAGAAGTCACACACATTGGTCAATTGTAGAATTCACACACATTGGTCCATTGTAGAAGTCACAGACAATGGTCTGTTGTAGGTGTCACTCACATTGGTCTGTTGTAGGAGTTACACACACTGGTCAGTAGTATGAGTCATACACATTGCATGGTCTGTTGTAGAAGTCACACACATTGGTCAGTAGTAGGTGTCACACACATTGGTCTGTTGTAGGAGTTACACACATTGGTCAGTAGTAGGTGTCACACACACTGATTTCTTGTAGGAGTTACACACGCTGACCAGTTATAATAGTCACACACATTGGTCAATTGTAGAAGTACACACATTGATCGGTAGTAGGTGTCACATACATTGGTCAGTTGTAGAAGTCACACGCATTTGTCCATTGCTGGAGTCAAACACATAGGTCTTTTGCAGGAGTCAAGCACAGGTCTATTGTAGGAGTCACACACATTGGTCCACTGTAAGAGCTATACACATTGGTCAGTTGTAGGAGTCACACTCATTGGTCCATTGCAGGAATCACACACATTTGGTCTATTGTAGGAGTCACATACATTGGTTAATTGATTGGTTGATCAATCAATTCATAATTTTTATCCTGTGTATTGAATGACTCTGTTTAACATAAGAGTCTTTTCAATATTGATGAGTAAACTCTTTGCTTGCTATTTCTGTCAATATACCTACAGTAAATAGTGAAGACCCAGATGAGACAGCTGCTGCAGGAGCTGTCTCATCAGGGTCTGCACTATTTACAAGTTGATTGGGCAACCAGTGCACTCCACAGCAGTGATTGCACAGCGAAATACTTGTACACAGTGAATATATATGTAATTATACAATACAGCATGGGTAAAGAAGGAGAAATGTATTTTAAAATTCAGCAAGCAGAGGGTTAACATAACAGTTTTGAATATTGATGAGTTTAATTTATGCTACAGTATTTTGAATGACAAACAGTGCATATGTTGATTAGAGGACAGCTCTAGATACTCTTTGATCTGGGTAACCACACTATTTACAAATTCTAGTACAGTAAAACCCCTCTAATGTGACCACTTGATGAATAAACATGGGTGGCTTTATAAGCAGGTGGTTGTTTAATGCAGGACAAAAGTAATGCAGAAATCTCCTCAAGGAGCTTTCTGCATTACTTTTGTCCTGCATTAAACTACCACCTGCATCTAGCACCAAAAATTATACCTCTTTTCGGTGGCCGCATTAGCGGGGTTTACTGTACACTCATTTCCTGCATTCTCTTTTTCTCATTGGTCAAAGTTTTCAACAGTGGGTCCTTTAAAGATATGAGTAACAACATATTAGCACAGATGATAACAAAGAAAGTATAGACACAATCTTTTTTTTCATATGTTGCCATTCAAACTTTGTCATTTGAGCTAAAATTACCTGTTAAATGTCAAATGTCAATACATGTAGATTTATAAATGTATCGCTAGGCTTATGGGGAAAATAGGAGTAAACTCTGTTATACATTTGCATAGAAAACCAGATGGATTTATGTGAATTGTTCTGCATGGAAGTTTTCTGTTCAGCAGGGTCCAGCATGATTTTCTACATTTACAGTAAAACCCCTCTAAACCAGAACTTTAGTAGATAAGAATCCAGATACTTTTAGACTTAAGGCTGCTTATCCCTTTACCTGATAGAAGCGGCTTTTAGCGTGTTTGATTTATTCCTCCGTTGAAGAAAATAGTTCAAATTCATACAGTCATGAACATATTGCATAATAAATATTTTCTATATCCTAGTAGGTGGTAGCTTAAAGCAGGCTGAAAGAAAAGCAGAATGCGCCTTAAGGCGCATTCTGCTTTACTTTCAACCTGCTTTAAGTGGTCATATGTCTTCAAAACTAGAAACAGGCTATTGGGTAAAGGGTTAATGCAGGATGAAAGTCATGCAGATAGCTCATAGAAGAGCTTTCTGCATGACTTTCACACTGCATTAAGTTGCCACCTGTCTTCAAGATTGATATTTATACAGAATTTAATGTCGGGTTTACAGGTGTTCTACTGTATATGTATTACAAAGTCAGTTTGATAATGGTATTATTCTGTGAGCAAGAGAGACTGATCATGAACCTTTTGTTTGTTAATTCTAGGTTATTGTCAAAGACAAGGACATTTCTTCCAGTTGTGTTATTACCAACGACCCACATATCCAAAACTTCCAAGGACTGTAAGTAGGACAATCAAAATATGGTCGAACAGAGCTCCAGATGAGATTCGTAAATTAACCCTTCGCTTACTGAATTATGTCTCCCCCATTTATGGGGAGACATATTGTTTTTGCCAGAGTTGTCTGTCCGTCCGTCCGTCCGTCTGTCTGTCCGTCACAAACTTGTGTGGCACGTTTCTCTGAAACCAGTTAGGCTAGAGTCACCAAACTTCACAGGAATGTTCACCAGCATGAGTTGTTGTGCACCTGGGTTTTTTGAATTGTCTCCCCTGATAACTTTGGAGTTATTGCCCCTGATGACTTAAAATTAGAAAAACTTTGTATTGTGCGTATCTCTGAAACCGCTAGTACTAGAGTCAACATACTTTACAGGAATGTTCTCCAGCATGAGTTGTTGTGCACCAGTGTTTTTTGAATTGTCTCCCCCTGATAATGTTGAGAGTTATTGCCCCTGATATGAACACTTAAATTTATACAAACTTTGTGTCAAGCGTATCTCTGAAACCAGTAGGGCTAGAGTCACCAAACTTTACAGGATTGTTCACCAGCATGAGTTGTTTTACTCTTGTTTTTTTTAATTGTCTCTCCCTGTTAACTTTGGAGTTACTGGCCTTGATGACTTAAAATTAGACAAACTTTACTTAGTGTCATGCATATCTCTGATACCACTAGGGCTAGAGTCACCAAACTTCACAGGAATGTTGACGGCATGAGTTGTTGTGCACCTGGGATTTTTGAATTGTCTCCCCTTGATAACTTTGGAGTTATTGCCCCTGATATGATTACTTAAAACTAGAGAAACATTGTGTCATGCATATCTTTAAAACCACTAGGGCTAGAGTCACCAAACTTCACAGGAATGTTGACCAGCATGAGTTGATGTGCACCTGGGTTTTTTTTTAATTGCCAACCCTGATAATTCTTGAGTTATTGCCCCTGATATGATAACTTAAAATTAGAGAAACTTTGTGCTGCACGTATCTCTGAAACCAGTCGGGCTAGAGTCACCAAACCTCACAGGAATGTTCACCAGCATGAGTTGTTGTGCATCTGTGTATCTTGGTTTTTTAATTGTCTCCCCCGGATTACTTTGGAGTTACTGCCCCCTCTGACTTAAAATAAGAGAAACTTTACTTTGTGTCATGTGTATCTCTGAAATCACTAGTACTAAGAGTCACCAAACTTCACAGGAATGTTGACAAGCATGTGTTGTTGTGTACCCAGTTTTGTTTAATTGTCTCCCCCTGATAATGATGGAATTATTGCAGCTGATAACTTAAAATTAGACCCTGATAAGTTTGGAGTTACAGAGATTACACTTGTGTATTGGAAAGAGGATGGAAGGGGGAGACATCTGGTTTTGTGACAAAAACAAAGCTCTAGTTTTAAAATACATTTCTCCTTCTTTACTCATGCCCTGTTGTATTATTTGCATATATCTTCACTGTGTACACATATTTCACTGTGCAATCACTGCTGTGGAGTGCACTGGTTGCGCGATCAACTTGTAAATAGTGCAGACCCTGATGAGACAGCTCCTGCATCTGGGTCTTCACTATTTACAGGTAGGTATATTGACGTGAACAGCAAGTGAAGGGTTAAATCAATTTCAAGAAATATTTCTTTATTTCTCCACCAAACCCTCTGTTGTGATCATGTTTTAGAACCATCTACAAACTGCCTCCTGTCTTCAACACCGATATTTATACTTAATTGGTTTAGAGGGATTTTACTGTGTCAGAGAATATTGAGCAACTGACAAAGGTCCCATTCCACTATGCAGTTTGTATTGTGTGTGTGTGTGTGTGTTTGACTGTATGTGTATAGAGGACCGTACAATACCCTGAAGCAAAGGTAAAGAGAGACCATGCTGAGGTCTAGTACTCTTGAGAAGAAATCAAGAATATATCAAATGCTATCAAAAACATATCAAGTGCAGTCTACAATTCATTGAGCCAGTGTGATTGAACAAGATCAGATTTGGGTTGTGTATGGGTCATGTTGATTGAGTCCTAACCCAGTGCAGATTGGCAAAAAAATAATGTAACACAATCTTTTCTTAACTCTTTGCATGCTAAGTAATTTTTAATTTTTAATAAACTTTCTCTCATTTTTTTTCCAAAAATATGGTCAAGATGACAACCAGTTTGGATCCTAATGAGACGCCGCATTATGCGGCGTCTCATCTGGATCCAAACTGGTTGCAAAGGTAGTCATAGTTTCGCCTCTAGCGTGCAAAGAGTTAATCAATGTGATATTTATGTGTATGAGTTTACCTTAGCACTACTAGATCCCGGCATTTTTTAAGTTTTTGAGGGCAATGGACCAAAGTAGGCCACTCTTAACTGACCAGGACTCTAAGCAGACCGAGGAAAGCTGGCACTCGTTTGCATCATCTAGGCTGATTGGAGCGCTTAGATAAAAAATGTTAACCCTCTCCTCCATAAATACGCCTTTCTACGCCTCTGTAATAGTCACCATTGAAACCATTGTGATAAATAGAGAAACTTAGAAACTTAATCACTTGGTTAAACACCTATTTTTGTAAATAATGCATTCAATAGCATTGTACATTGACAAAAATAAAATCAGAAAGAAATAAAAATCGAGGGAGGATATATAATACACATATATACATTTAAGAAAGCATAAAAACTAATATCCATAAAACGATGGTTCAAAAACTGTTATAATATTTTATAATCCAGACTTTATATAAAGTACTTATACAACTAAAACAGGCGGACAGTTTCTAAGACATACTAAAAAGTGAGTCAAAGTGTCTGAAATAATGCGTTTTTATCTTTCTTTTAAAGGAATCAACATTTTCTGCTCTTTTAATCTCGCTAGGAAGCCCATTCCAAAGTCTGGGACCAACTGTCCCAAAACTTCTGTCACTGAATGTCTTTCTTTTGAAGGAAGGCACAGCATACATCTCTTGAACTTTGTCTGCCGATCTCAGACAGCGTGTTGGTGCTGGCTTTACGAGAAGTTCCGTCAGATAAACAGGCGGGTGATTGAGAGAGCAATTGTACATGTATGTTAATAACTTAAAAGTGATCCTAGCTTTGATAGGTAACCAATGTAAGTCTTTAAGAGATTGCTTGGAACTGTCTGACCATTTCCTATTCAAAATGAGTTTAGCGCACATATTTTGAATTCACTGCAGTTTATCTATATCACATTGTGCAATTCTGTATAGGATGGAATTACAGTAATCTAAATGAGAAATCACTAGTGAGAGAACTAAAGTTTCTGCAGATTCTTTTGTCAGCTATTTCCTAATACATTTTATTCTATAGTAGTTCAACATGGCAATGCGGCACTTTCTTTTTACGTGTTCTTTAAGGGTCAATAATTCATCGAGAAAAGCGCCTAGATATCGAATACACGTTTCCGATTCAACAACGCTTCCTGCGATATCAATTGAATGTGTAGTACATTTGTTAAGCTGTTGTTTACTTCCAAAAATGATGAATTCAGTTTTTGCTGTGTTCATTTTAAGTTTGATTTCGTTCATCCAGTTATTGATCGTTATGGCACATTCTTCAAGGTTTTGAACAGCATGTCTTTCACTATTGGAGGTAGGTTTAAAGTGTTTACTAGCAATATGGTCATCAGCGAAACCGTATACAGAGATAGATGGAGGAATAACATCGAATAAGGTTCCTGCGTATGCAAGGAGCAAATGCTCTATTTATCACAATGGTTTCAAAACTACAAAACTCTAATATTTCCTTTTCTCTAGTTAATGCTCCATTTCGGTAGATTTATTCAAAGAGGTTGGATCTAAAAATAGCCTGTGAGGGAATGGGTTAATACAGTATAAGTAGAATAAAGATGAAGACAACTGGCTCTAGATCAGAAGATATGTAGCATAAAAATAAAGACAACCTGCTTCAGAATTGAATGAAATTAGGGTTAAAATAAATATAATTAGCTTAAGAGCTGTAGACCAGTAGGATAAATATAAAGACAACTTGTTCTTAAGTTCAATACAATTGGTAGCCTTAGAACTGAAGACAAGTAGGGTAACAATAAAGATACGAGGTAACTAACTTTTGTGCTGAAGATAAGTAGGATAGAAATAAAGTAAACTAGCTTTAGAGCTGAAGATATATAGCAGAAAAATAAAGACAACCGCTTTAGAGTTGAATAAAAGTAGGGTAAAAATAAATATAACTATACAGCTTAAATTTTTTTTTATACCTACTCAGTATTCATGGACAATATAGTAATAATGAAATATTGAAGGTGATAAGTGGTAGCCATTTTAGAAACTAAAGAAACAGAAATATCAAGTTTCATTAGCAAATGGAGCAGGCCCTGATTAGACGGCTCCTATAGGAGCCGTCTGATCTTGGTCTGCTCTGTTTGCAAATGCATGAAAAACATGTTCATATAAAGGAAAGGATTTCTATTCCTTCATATTTGACAAATTCATAGCATCATGTTCAGGTCCTCTACAAAAATTATCTAAAGTATGCCCCTGGGATCAAAATTAGCCCCTCCCCAGGGGAGACCAGTTTTCAATAGAAACATATAGTGAAAACTTTGAAAATCTTATCCTGAAACTTGAAGGATCTCAGCTTTCATATTTGGCACATAGTAGCATGTTCAGGTTCTGTACAAAAGGTATATAAATAATGCCCCAGGGGTCAAAATTAGCCCCTCCCCAGGGGTGGCTAGTTTTCAATAGAAAAATATGGTGAAAACTTTAAAAATCTTATTCTGAAACTGGAAGGTTCTCAGTTTTCATATTTGGCACATAGCATCATGTTCAAGTCCTCTACAAAAGTTATATAAATTGTGCCCCTTGGGGTCAAAATCAGCCCCTCTCCAGGGATGGCTAGTTTTCAATAGAAACATATTTTGAAAACTTTAAAAATCCTATTCTGAAACTGGAAGGTTCTCAGCTGTCATATTTGGCACATAGCATCATGTTCAAGTCCTCTACTAAAGTTATATAAATTATGCCCCTTGGGTCAAAAATGGCCCCTCCCCAGGGGTGGCCAGTTTTCTATAGAAAAATATATTGAAAACTTGAAAATCTTCTCCTGATAGTCTGGTAAGCAATATCAGGGCCATCATGGCCCTCTTGTATGGAAACATTGTGAAAACTTTGCAAATGTTCTCCTCTGAAACTGGAAGGTTCTCAGTTTTCATATTTCGCACATAGCGTCGTTGAAATCCTCTACAAAAGTTATTTGAATTATGCCCCTTGGGTCAAATGAGGCCCGCCCCAGGGACGGCTAGTTTTGTATAGAAACATTTAGTGAAAGCTTTGAAAATCTTCCCTGATTGTCTGGTGAGCGATATCAGGGCCATCATGGCTCTCTTATCTTATCTGTTGTTATTTTGTTTTTTGTGTGTTTGTTTTTCAGATCTTATGACATGATGGTAGAAGGGGAGATTGTATTGTACAATAGTGGTCACTGTGAGGTAACCTTACAAGATTATTCATTGTTTACCTAAACATTGTAGTCATAAAATACTATGAGGCTGTTCTACATTGTTGAGTACAAAACTGAATTCTGTTGGACGAAAAGCTTTGATGACCCTATATATATATATATATATATAATATAGATGGCTCATATAGAATTAGATAAATCATATAAAGTATAGTGGAGTCTTATAGAATTCAGTTTCGGACATGTATTTTATTTTCAAACAACACCATAGAAGCAATGCTTTAGGAATCACATTTTCTGTCTGTCTGTCTGTCTGTCCATTAACAATTTTGATGTGAAGCGATAACTCAAACAGTACTTCACAATACTGATTTCATAATCGGGACATATGCTAAGAATCATCAGAGGAAGATGCCTGTCGTTTTCATTTGAATAAAATCCCTATGTCTAGAGTTATCTGACCTTGATTCATAAAAAATGCCATTAACTTTTGTCAACACTTTTTGTAAGTGATAACTCGAACAGTTCTTCACGTTTTAGTTTCATATTAAGGGCATATGCTTAGTATCATCAGAGAAACATGCCTGTAGTTTGAATTGGACCTCAATGTCTAGAGTTATCTGCCCTTGATTCATCCAAAATACAATAAACTTTTGTCAACTTTTGCCACTTTTGATGTGACGTCATAAGTCAAACAGTACTTCACATTTGGTTCATATTAAGGGCATATGCTTAGTATTATGAGAAGAAGACACCTATAGCTTTTGGTTTGAATGAGATTACCATGTCCAGAGTTATCTTCCCTTGATTTAAAAAAAGTGCCATATTCAACAAAAGATCATCTGCAGGGCCCTCTCTGACTGAGTCAGTTTTCTAGTTAATAAATAATAATGTCACCTGTTAGTCAAACAACAAATAAAAGGCAAAAATCATGATCAACCAGTAGAAGAAGTAAATGGTAAACAAAAGACGTACTATGTATATAAATGCCTTTTCATGCCTTTTCAAACAGAGAAGACGTAGATCAAAAGACTCCTATAAGAAATGATATAAATCTGATTTTACAGTTTCTGAAAATGTAAACAACCTCCTGTGCTCCTAATACCTTTATAGAGATTCAGCTAATTAATATTCACAGGGTGTTATTTCTTATATTACATGAATATGAAACTGGTTAAGCAATAAGCCATCTGGTTGACCCTTTCACTGTTCTGCATTTAGGCCAAATTTCAATACCTACTGAATAAACATTAACAAAATAGTTCTAAAGAAATATGGAGGGTGGAACATTATCGACATTTTAGAAAACAAAGAAACAGATCTATCAAATTCTATTAGTAAACAGAGCAGACCCTGATCAGACGACTCCTCTAGGAGTCGTCTGATCTGGGTCTACTCTGTTTGCAAAAGCGTGAAAAAAAAATTATTCAAACTTTCAATACTTATCTGAATGTTCATGGACAAAATAGTTATTTAATGAAATGTTGAAGATGGAACATAAATATACTATAGCCATATTAGAAAGTAAAGAAACAGAACTATCAAAATCTAAAAGCAAACAGAGCAGACCCTGATCAGACGGCTGTCATATGCAAAAAGTGTAGACCCAGATCTGATGGATTCTAGAGGATCCCTCTGATCAGTGTCTGTACTGTTTGTCATGCAAATCCTTTATATGATAGGACATTGACACTTGAAATTTTGAACATGGCAGAAACTGTAAAATCATATACATTGTATATATATCATAAGGCAAACAGAGCAGAATTCTTGATCAGATGACTTCTACAGGAGCCATATGATCTGGGTCTACTCTGTTTGCAGAGGCATAGAAAGGCATATTTTATGGAGTACAATAAAATCCTTCTAAACTGGAATTCTAATGAAGAAGAATGTAGATTTTGTTTGGCACTAGGACACTAGTTTCTTAGCTCTTTACTCCATGTATATGTTAAGTAGAAATTGCGATTCAGGACAAGTGTCGATTCTCCTAGGACAGATTGCGATCGCAATCTCTCCTAGGACAAACTCCGATTCTCTTTTTAAATCATTCACAATTCACAATGTTGTTTGTCATGTTTTGAATATAGACTTGTGATCTGAATATGATGTATTCTTTCATTGTAGATTTTCTTTGTAGAGTTAAACTGTCGTAAAATCATATAACACTAATAATTATGTAATAATAAATTCTTCTATTAGAATTGAAAATTTTGCTATAAGAATTAAAGTGTCATATATAAAACTAATAATTTAAATTCTTCCAGTAGAATTGTAAATTTTCATGATAGAATTACAGTTTGTCCTTGGACAGACTGTGATTGGAATCTGTACAAGTAGAATCTTCGATTGTCCTTACGATGTATTAGGATCAGAGTCTGTCCTAGGAGAGATTGCGATAGCAATCTGTCCTAGGAGAATTGACGATTGTCCTGAATTGCAATTTCTACTGTGACATATATTTATGTAAGAAATAGTGACATCATTAATATTAAATAGATTAACGGTTAAAATAGCACATACACACAGGAAGTTTTGATCGTGGCAGAAAGTTAAGACTCATATCTATATTATATCAAAAGCAAACAGAGCAGACCTTGATCAGACGGCTCCTCTTGGAGTGTCTGATCTGGGTCTGCTCTGTTTGTAAAGGAAATTAGAAAGGTGTATTTTTTTATAATAAAACTTTGAAAATCTTCTCTGAAACTAGAAGGATCTCAGCTTTCATATTTGACACATAGCATCATGTTCAGGTCCTCTACAAAAGTTATATAAATTATGCACCTGGCACCTCAGATCGTCTGGTGAGCAATAACAGGGCCATCATTGCCCTCTTGATCATGTATAAATTACAGCTTAAAGACAAATAATGAAACTTCTATATCTCAAGGTCTCAGCTTAAATTTGATGAGACTACAATCAATTCAAACAGCTCTGATCCACCAGATAGAATGAATAACTTGGCGACTTGCTATAGGACCCAATCAGACACTCTGATTACATTTTGCATAAGAAATCAAAATCAAATTTTTGACAATTTAGCCCTTTACTCCATAAATACACTTGTTCATGCCTTTCCAAACAAAGAAGACAGATCGGATGGCTCAAGTAGGAGCCGTCTAATCAGAGTTTACTTATAATATGATACAGATCTGATTCTACAGTTCCTGTCATGGACAAAAGCCTGTGTGTTTATGAGCCATTATAAAATATAAAATATAAAAAATTGTCTAATTAATATTCAGTGTGTTATTATTTTTTGCAAGAATATTTATGTAGTAACCCTTTACTCCATACATACGCCTTTCTACGCCTCTGTAATAGTCACTTCTTGAAACCATTGTGATAAATAGAGCATTTGCTCCTACAGGAGCAAATGCTCTATTTATCACAATGGTTTCAATACTACATAATTCTAAAAGTTTACATTTCTCTAGCTGATGCTCCTTTTCGGTAGATTTATTCAAAGAGGTTAGGTCTAAATATAGCCTATGAGGGAATGGGGTAGAGAGTAAAGTAAGACTTTTATTTTGTTATTACTTACAAATGTTAACGCTCACAGTATGGGGAACAAGTCACTAATGTCCTTTGCAAACAGTGTAGACCCAGATGACCTTCTATAGGAGCATTCTGTTTTACTTTCACCTTACTTTAAGCAGCCACCTGCCTTTAACACAAAATACTTAATGTAATTTAGTGGCCATTATAGAGAGGTTTTACTGTATTCCTAAAGCTCCTTAGGAATATTTTAATATTTTAGCGCAGCTTAAGGAAAATATTTCTGTCTATATCTGTAGTAAAACTATAGAGTAAATTTTCATTCAATGACTTCTAGAATAGGAGCTTTATAAATACAGGCCCAATTTGTAATGCTACATTTTTCTTTAGAAAATTCCCTAACTATTCACCATAATATAGATTTTTGAAGTTGGGAATAGTTCATTTGAAAATTCGGCATTGTAAGGATTATTAAACACACTTACAACAGTTTTGTGTCAGTCCTCTTTGAGAGTTATGTGTTACCATGTTCTGCTTTTCAGGTTCGTATGCTGGCTGCTAACTGTATGCCAGGGAATGGAAGGAACCGAGCATCTGGTACTTGTGCCTGTGCAGCTATGGTGCGATGCCATGACGACACTTTTGTCATCAATAGGTGCTTTCCCAGGGGACAGAAGGAAGCTAGAAAACCAACGATGTACAGGAACGGAGAAATAATGCCAAACTTCAAAATCACTGAATCTGAAAATGGCAAATTATTCATTGTAAGTCAAAAAACATTATCTATTTTAACCCCTTTCATTCATATAAATGTTTTCATGCATTTGCAAACAGAGTAGACCCAGATCAGACAGCTCCTATAGGAGTAATCTTATCAGGGTCTGCTCTATTTGTTATTGGAATTTGAAAGATCTAAGATTTCCTTGCTTTCTAAAATGGCAACAATGTTCCACCATTCATATTTCATTATTACTTTTTTGTCCATGAATGTAGGTATTGAAATTTGGAATAAATAAGGAAAGGATTAACTCTCTACTTGATGAATATGCATACAATATATTCTGCCTGTAATGTACTAAATGTATGAATTGACCCATTCCTCCATAGGCTAATTTTAGATCCAACCTCTTTGAATTAATCTACCGAAAATGAGCATTTACTAGGGAAAGGGATTTTTTTTAGAAGTGTATAGTATTGAAACCATTGTGATAAATAGAGCATTTGCTCCTGTGGAGCAAATGCTCTATTTACCACAATGGTTTAAAAAAGTGACTTTTACAGAGGCATAGAAAGGCGTATTCATGGCGTAAAGGGTTAAGGAAATCTGTTGCCATGGTTAACAGTAGAGAATCTGATCTGTAGCATTTACACAAGCAGAGCTGACCCTGATCAAAAAGCTCCCCAGCTGTAGGAGCATAAAGATAAGAGGCCGTCAAGGTTAAAAGATAAAAAGAAAATACCTTGTATCTCTTGTTAACCCATTCCCTCATGGGCTATTTTCAGACCCTTCTCTCATAGGTTAAGGCAGTAAAATGCATTTGTATAAAGTAAAGTATTTAGGCAGGTGGCAGTTTAATATGGAAAAACAGTCAACCCATTCCCTCATAGGCTATTTTTAGACCCAACCTCTGATCCGGGTCTGCTCTGTTTGCTTATGGATTTTGATAGATCTGCTGCTTTGCTTTCTAAAATACCTATAATGTTCCACCTTTCATATTTCATTAATTATTTTGTCTGGGAATATTCAGTAGGTATTGTAATTTGGAATCAAAATAGAACTGGGAAATGGTTAATATACAGTAAAACCCCTCTAATGCGACCACTTAATAAATACACATGATTGTCTTTATAAGCAGGTGGTTGCTTAATGCAGGGCAAAAGTAATGCAGAAAGCTCCTCTAGGAGCTTTCTGCATTACTCTTGTCCTGCATTAAGCTACCACCTGTATATAACACCCAGAATTATACCTCTTTTAGGTGGTCGCATTAGCGGGGTTTTACTGTAGATGTGGTTGCCATGGTAAAAATTTCACATGTTCATGATGCCACGTTAATATTCTGTAATTGATATTCATACAATCATTATTGTGTTATTTATTTCTAATTCTAACACACCTCGCGCACACATCTACATAAACAAAGAAGGGACGTATCTATGTTTGAATTCTCAATAAAACACCGCACGAGCTGTAACGGCGTAATGTGACGTAATATGGCTTCGAAAATTCGTACAACAAGAAACGTAGTGCCGTTGTGGCGGTGCAAATTATAGTTAAAATGAAGTGTTAGAATCGAAATAATAAATGTATACCAGTGTTTTATCGTGCAATCGAACACGGGTGGTCGTTGAGATGCTTATAATTAAATCACTCGGCCTATCGGCCTCGTAATTTAATTACTACGCATCTCAACTCCTACCAGTGTTCGATTGCACAATAAAACACTGGTATGAATTTATTATTCCTTAAGCAAAAGGTTTGCATGAAATCTGTGATTTATAGTTTCTGCTAATTATTTGTTGTTCAGGTGTCATTGCCACAAGGAGGGAGAGTGGAGATTAGCTTAGAGACGGAATCTAGGCAAGGGAATGTCGACTTCTTGAACATTTTCATTTACCCCTCAACCCCAGATATAGGTCAATCAACAGGTATTTTTTTGATGTATACTTTTTTGGTTTGAGTATGCTTCAATAATCCTACATATTCAACCAGACAAATATTGGCATATAGTGTAGACCCAGATCAAACTGCTCCTTACGAGTAGTTTAACTCATTGCACACTAAGTAATTTTTCGTCCGCAACAATTATCATCTGCTTCAATTCTTAAAATAGAATTTCTGCCATTTCTTTGCAAAAATATGGCCTAGATGACAAACAGTTTGGATCCTGATGAGACGCCGCATTATGTGGCGTCTCATCTGGATCCAAACTGTTTGCATAGGTAATCACCGTTTTGCCGATAGCGTGCAAAGAGTTAATCTGAATCTTCACTACATGTATTTGCAATTCCGTTGGTTTCATTTAAAATTATATTCTGACCATTTCTCATATAGATCATTCAACACGAATAGTTGTAAATAGATCTATAATTATATCATTAGAATAATTCTTACAGCTCATTTTCCATTTATTCATATACACAATAAAACCTCTCTAATGTGACCATTAAAACATGTCTAATTATGGATCTAAAGACAGGTACTAGCTTAATGCAGGAGCTTTCTGCATAACTTTCTTCCTGCATTAAACATCCACCTGTTTTTAAAGGCATCTTTGTTTATTCATAAAGTGGTTGTATAAGAGGGGTTTTACTGTATTTGTCTAAATATTAATGTTATCTGAGTAGTGCTACATGTATTTGTAATAGATCACTTGGTCTATAAACCCTCTTTGTTTTCTAGTGATTTACTCATCTGGGAATAAATGGTCAAATGCACTTGGAAGAAAAATGTTTAACATAGTATATAGTGATATGATGAGGCCTTTTTTAGCTCACCAGAGCATAAAGTTCTCAGGGTGAGCGTTTGTGATTGCCTGATGTCCGTCAGCATGTGTCATCCGTCGTCAGTCATCAACAATTGGAACTTTTAAAAATCTTCTCCTCTGAATCTACAGGGTGCTCAGCTTTCATCTTTGGCACATAGCATCATCTGTAGGTCCTCTACAAAAGTTATGTAAATTATGCCCCTGGGATCAAAATTAGCCCTCTCCAGGGGTGGCCAGTTTTCAATAGAAACATATAGTGAAAACTTAGAAAAACTTCTCCTCTGAAACTGGAATGTTCTCAGCTTTAATATTTGGCAAATAGCATCATGTTCAGGTCCTCTACGAAAGTTATATAAATAATGACCCTGGGGTCAAAATTGGCCCCGCCCAAGGGGTGGCCAGTTTTCTATGGAAACATAAAGTGAAAACTTTGAAAATCTTCTCCTCTGAAACTGGAAGGTTCTCAGCTTACATATCTGGCACATAACATCATGTGCAGGTCTTCTTCAAAAGTTATATGAATTATGCCCCTCTGGTCAAAATTGGCCCCGCTCCAGGGGTAGCCAGTTTTCAATAGAAACATATAGTGAAACATTTGAAAAACTTCTTCTCTGAAACTGGAAGGTTCACAGCTTTCATATTTGGCACATAGCATCATCTGTAGGTCCTCTACAATAGTTATATAAATTATGCCCCTGGGGCGGGCCAATTTTGACCCCAGGGGTGGCCAGATTCTAATAGAAACATATAGTGAAAACTTTGAAAATCTTCTCTGAAACTGGAAGGTTCTCAGTTTTCATATTTGGCACATAGCATCATGTTCAGGTCCTCTAAAAAAGTTATATAAATTATGCCCCTGGGGTCAAAATTGCACGCCCAAGGGGTGGCCAGTTTTCAATAGAAATATATAGTGAAAACTGAAAATCTCTGAAACTGGAAGGTTCTCAGCTTTCATATTTGGCACATAGCATCATGTTTAGGTGCTCTACAAAAGCTATATAAATTATGCCCCTGGGGTAAAAATTGGCCCACTCCAGGGGTGGCTTGTTTTCAATAGAAACATATAGTGAAAACTTTGAAAATCTTCTCCTCTGAATGTCTGTTGAGCAATATCAGGGCCATCATGGCCCTCTTGTTGATATTGACTAGGCCTATATTATTATGATCCCCCACCAAAGGGAGAGTGGAGTTGGTGCTCTCCATTCGTATGTTTAGTACCATAAGAGAATGTAGGACTGTAAGTATCGCTCACATTCACCTCAGAGCACCAGTGTTATGGCCCTTTGTTTGCCAAAAATGTAACATTTTTGTATGTCCAGAGCAATTTCTCAGAAATGTGTTTGGAGTCTTTCTTTGAATCTTTGTGTAATTGTTGAGTAGTATAAGGACATGTGGCTCTGAAAGTATCTTTTATGTAGACCCTGGAACACCAGAATTACGGCCCTTTGTTTAGGAAAAATGTAACTTTTTTGTCTGTCCAGAGCTATTTTTCAGAAACTGATTGTAATTTTTCTATGAAACTTTGTGAAAATGTTTAGTAATATAAGGATGTGTTTCTGTAAGTAGTATTCATATTGACCATGGAACACCAAAGTTTTCCCTTTGTCTGTGAACAAATGTAACATTTTTGTCTGACCGGCATCATATCTCAGAAACTATTTGGAGTTAATTAAACAATGAAATTTTGTGTAAATGTTTAGTACTATGAGGGAATGCTGCCCTGCTAGTATCACCTATATTGATCTTGGAACACTAGAGTTACATATCTTTGCTTGCCAAAATCTTAACCTTTTTGTCTGTCAGGAATCAAATCTCAGAAACAGTTTGAAGTGTTTCTTTGAAACTTAGTGAAAGTGTTTAGAACTGTAAGGAAATACTGCCCTGCAGGTGTCACTAATATTGAACTTTGAATACCAGAGTTATGGTCCTTTGTGAAATGCCTAACCTATTTCAGAAACTGTTCAGACATTTTCAATGTAATTTTGTGTAAATATTTAGTACCATAATAAATGCCGCTCTGCAAGTATCAATCACATTTACCTTGAATCACCAGAGTTATAGCACATTGTGAAAAACCTTTTTGTCCTTCTTGTCAATAACTCAGTGAACCCTTTCCTTGTTCTGTATTTAGGCCATATTATAGCACCTACTGCATATTCATTAACATATAGTTATAAAGAAATATGAAAGGTGTAACATTGTACACCTACAGCATTATATTCCTTAACATATAGTTATAAAGAAATATGAAAGGTGTAACATTGTAGACATTTTAGAAAGTGCAGAAACAGATCTATCAAATTCTATTAGCAAACAGAGCAGACCCTGATCAGACGGCTCCTCTAGGAGCCGTCTGATCTGGATCTGCTCTGTTTGCAAATGCGTGAAAACACGTTTATATGAGGGAAAGGGTTAACTCTTTCCCTGTTCTATGTTTGTTTCAAATTTTAATACCTACTATTATTCATGGCCAAAATTGTTACAAAGAAACATGGTAGGTAGAACATTGTAGCCATTTTACAAAGTAAAGAAACAGATCTATCTAATTTCATAAGCAAACAGAGCAGACAGCTCCTCTAGGAGCCGTCGGATCTGCATCTACTCTGTTTGCAAATGCGTGAAAACGCGTTTCTATGAGGGAAAGGGTTTAGTACTGAGATCAGCACTTGTATGGCAGGCGATATGAATTCAGCCAATTTGTTTGCTGTTCTCAGTCCTATGTCACTGTTTTTAAGGTTTATGTGGTGTCTTTGGAGAAGATGATGCAAAAGCCTTTGAGTGTGAAGGCCAAGATTTCACTGATGATGTCAATGGCCTTGGAAATTGCTGGATGTAAGTCAGTCTTCTGTCCATTATTTCTTGTGTCAACCCTGTCTACCATTTTTTGCATTAACCCATTACCTCATAGGCTATTTTTAAATCCAACCTTTTGGAATAAATCTACTGAAAATGGGCATTTACTAGAGAAAAGGAAAAGTTTAGAATTGTGTAGTTTTTAAACCACTGTGATAAATAGAGCATTTGCTCCTATGGAGCAAATGCTCTATTTATCACAATGGTTTCAGAAAGTGACTTTTACAGAGGCTTCAAAAGGCCTCAATATGAGGGAATGGGTTAATCCTTTACTCAATGAATATTGATGATGATGTCATGAATATTAATTACCATAGATTAGTTTTTATAATGGCATATGAACAAAGGGAATTATTGCCATGGTAAAACTAGACTCATGTCTATATTATTATCATAAGCAAACAGAGCAGACCCTGATCAGACGGCTCCTACAGGGGCCTTCTGATCTGGGTCTAGTCTGTTTGCTAAGGTGTAGAAAGGCGTAATTATGAAGTAAAGCCATAAAAAGCTATACAAAAGCTATTGATTTCAAACTTCATATACAGATAGATAACATTGACCGCAAGTGCAGTGCACAAGGTCCACTTTTTATTGCCCTTTGTTATTTTTGTCAAATTCTGGCTTGTCCGGAACATAACTTCTAAAGTATAAAAGCTATTGACTTCAAACTTCATGTACAGATAGACCACATTGACCCCAAGTGCAGTGCACAAGGTCCCTAACTCTGTCTGCAGTATTTTTGGAGTTATTGCCCTTTGTTAGTTTTGTCAAAATCAGGCTTGTAGGGATCATAACTTCTAAAGTATAAAAGCTACATGTATTGACTTCAAACTTCATGTACAGATAGACCACATTGACCCCAAGTGCAGAACACAATGTCCGTAACTCTTTCTGCATTTTGGAGTTATTGCCCTTTGTTATTTTTATCAAAATCTGTCATGTCTTTGGAGAAACCAAGGTATTTCATTTTTCATGTACAGTACACACATGAATTTTATCCTGACACATTTGCCTCTTGTGAGAAGACCCTACCGGGGATATGAATTATCTTTAGTAATAGGTCTAGTTTTGTTTTAAAGTTATTGAATTTATATTTGGTATACATTATAACCACGAATGGTAGATGTGCAAGATGCAATTTTCATGGGTTTACTGTTGCAGAATTATCTCCCCTTGAATTTTGAGTATTTTCTGTCATTTTGGCATATAACATGTGGAATTGGTGTCACAAACTCCTCCTTCAGTTTGAAAGTTATTCAGTGTATAAGTGGTATACATAATAACCATGAATAGTAGATGTGCGACACTCAATTTTGATGTGTTTAGTGCTGGGCTTTGCTGAATTATCTCCCCTTGATCTTCGGGGTTTTTTTTTGTCATTTTGGCATAAATCATTGGAAGTTGGTGTCGCAAACTTCTCTTTCAATTTTAAAGTTATTGAATTTATATTTGATATACAGTAAAACCCCTTTAATGTGACCACAAAACGGAGCATAATTCTGGGTGGCAGAGGCAGGTGGTAGGTTAATGCAGGGCGAAAGTTATGCAGAAAGCTTTCTGCATAACTTTCGTCCTGCATTAAGCAACCACCTGCTTTAAGCAACACTAGTGGCTGCTTATTAAGTGGTCACATTAGCGGGGTTTTACTGTATATAATAACCATGAATAGTACATGTGCAAGACACAATTTGTATGTGTTTAGCTCTGGGCAGTGCAGAATTATCTCCACTTGAACTTTGAGTATTTTTGTCATTTTTGCATGGCACATGGCAAGTTGGTGTCACCAACTCCTCCTTCAGTTTGAAAGATATTCGGTTTATATTTGATATACATAGACACAATATGCATGTTTTTAGAGCTGTGCATTGCAGAATTATTTCCCCTTGAACTTTTTTTTTAATTTTTGCATAAAACATGGATTTTTGGTGTTTCAAACTCCTTCAGTTTGTAGTATAGACAATAACAATGAATAGAAGATGTGCAAAATGCAATTTTCATGTGTTTAAGACTGGGCATTGCAGAATGGTGTCCCCTTAAACTTTATTAATATATGTTTTTTGTCATTTTGGCATGAACTTTGGGGAGTTGGTGTCACAAACATTTCCTTCAATTTGAAATTTATTGAATTGACACTTGCCATACATAATAACCACAAATATCAGATATTCAAGACACAATTTTTATATATTCAGTTGTAGGCATTACCGAATTATCTCCCCTTGAACTTTGAGTATTTTTGTTTTTTGGTCCTGTTTCATGGGTAGTTGGTGTCACAAACTTGACTTTGCAATCCAAGCTGCTGTGCAGGGGTATTCATCACCTTTAGTGATGGTTCTAGTTTCATTTGCAATTAATTAAATTGCATTCTCCTTTCACGATTATACTTTCTGATTTCAGTGGGAAGGATCCTCCAAATATATTTTTTGGCGTCCCAGAAGCGCCAGACATTTTCGTTATTGATAATATCTGCACTACAACAGATGGACAATGCTCTTGTAATAGGGACAGTCTTGTGGAGAAATGTGAAATTGATGATGGTAAGATTATTTTATTGACATATTTTTTTCCAGACTTTTGTTTTATTTTTTAGTTCACTAGAGCACAAAGTGCTCAAGGTGAACTGATGTGACAGTCAATCATTATATATCATTAGTTTATTTCAGCAGTAATCTCCTGTAAAACACTGTTGCAAGAGGTCCAGATAAGATGCGTACATTTTTAAGAATAAGTAATTTTTCGTCTGCAACAATTGTCATCTGCTTCAATTCTTAAATAAATTTTCTCTCATTATTTTTGCAAAAATATGGTCAAGATGACAAACAGTTTGGATCCCTGATGAGACGCTGCATTATGTGGCGTCTCATCTGGATCCAAACTGTTTGCAAAAGTAATCACAGTTTCGCTGCTAGCGTGCAAAGAGTTAAACATTTTCAAGATTAGCCTTCTTCAGGATTAACTGAGGTCACATGATCACAAAGGATCACGTGACAAGATTTTTCTGTATACAGGTGGAAGGTCATAGCCCGTATTCTCGTTTATCGATGGCACCACCTCCATGATCTCGAGTGCTTCCCTGATTCGGCGGCAAGCGTGTTGTCTTAAATTCTCTGCAAATTACTTTGATAATATCTTTCCTTCTCATCCTTTCCTTCATATAAACGTGTTTTCACACATTTGCAAACAGAGTAGACCCAGATCTGATGGCTCTTATAGGGGCCATCTGATCAGGGTCTGCTCTGTTTGCTAACGGAATTCAATAGTTCTGTTCTTTACTTTCTAAAATGACTACAGTATTCCACCTGCTATATGTCATTATAACCATTTTGTCCGAGTGAATATCCAGTAGGTATTGAAATTTATAATAAACATAGAACAGTCAGAAGGTTAAGACAATTGTTGATATAAACACCGAACAATTTTTCTGCTTTTGAATTTTTGAGTAGTATACTTTTAAATGAAGTAGAGGTGAAATCATTTGTAAGTCTCTTTTGTGAGGGGACTTTTGTTTATCTGCTTTTAAGACCATTTTCTTCTTTAATAAATGTATTTTGTTTCCATTTTGTGTTTGTTAGGTGAAGATATCACGCTGACAGTGAATACAGTGGGTGGTCCTGAGAGTTCAAGGAGACGGAGGAGGGCTGTTGGAGACCCATACAGTGGCATGCCAATTACACCTAGGGCTGTTGCACCTGTACGTATTTAATCCTTTCCTTTAACCCATTCCTCCATAGGCTATTTTTAGACCCAACCTCTTTGAATGACTCTACCCAAAAGGAGCACTTACTAGAGAAAAGTAAAATTTTAGAATTTTGTTTTTTGAAACCATTGTGATAAATAGAGCATTTGCTCCTATAGGAGCAAAATGCTCTATTTATCACAATGGTTTCAAGAAGTGGTTATTACAGAGGTGTAAAAAGGCGTTTTTATGGAGGAAAGGGTTAAATAAATACCTCTTCACGCCTTTGCAAACAGACATCTCCCAGATCAGAATGGCTCCTGTATTAGCTGTCTGATCAGGGTCTACTTTGTTTGCTTATGACGTGATGTAGAATTGATTTCTAAAGTTTTTGTCCAAGCAGGAAATTCCTTTCAAAACTTTACATTATAAAATCAGTTAATGAATATTCATGATGTCATTATTTCTTACATGAATATTATCCCTTTCCTCCATAAATATGCCTTTTATGCCTCTGTAAAAAAACACTTCTTGAAACCATTGTGATAAATAGAGCTTTTGCTCCTATAGGAGCAAATGCTCTATTTATCACAATGGTTTCAAACAACAAAATTCTGAAATTTTGCTTTTTCTCTAGTAAATGCTCCTTTTGGGTAGATTCATTCAAAGAAGTTGGATCTAAAAATAGCCTATGGAGGAATGGGTTAAACAGGTAAAGGTTTAACCATTCATGCAAGATGTATAACTTCATGAATATTAATGAAATGAAGTGTTGTAACTGCACTTGTAAAACAGATAGTTTTGCCATGGCAGACAGTGTTGATATGCAGCATTATTTGAATATACAGAGCAGACCCTGATCAGACAGTTCCTGCAGAAACAGTCTGATCAGGGTTATCTCTGTTTGCAAAACTTCAAAATGTGTATATATGAAAGTAAAGATTTAACCCTTTACTCCTTAAATACCCTTTTCTGCGCTTTTGCAAACAGAGTAGACCCAGATCAGATGGCTTCTAGAGGAGCCGTCTGATCAGGGTCTGCTCTGTTTGCTAATAGAATTTGATAGATCTGTTTCTTTGCTGTCTAAAATGTCTACAATTCAACACATTCCGTATTTCTTTATAACTATTTTGTATTGAAATTTGGCCTAAATACAGAACAGGGAACCAGGGTTAACTGTTTCCTTTGTGCGACTGAACAGAGACCGGGGGGGGGGGGGGGGGGGGGGGGGGGGACCTTTTTAGTGGTTGGCAGGTACACTTGGGGCTATATCAGAGCAAGGGGCCATGTTTGTCGTCTTAAAGGTATCAGGGGGTATTGGAAAAAGGCATTACAGAAATGGCCTCTAAAAACTTGCCCAAGTTTGGGTGCCATGGACGTCCAAGGGCAAAATGGCCCCTTTTAAGTTGCCCTGTCCGATGGGATGGGGCCATATCAGACCTACAGTGACTCTTTAATTTGGACAAATGGTCCTTTGGTATGGCCACTTAGACAAAGGCCCCCAGCCTGTTTAGATGGTCTGTCCATCCGTCCGTTAGTCACATCTTTGTCCGCTCAATAACTTGACAACTATTGGGTGTACTGTCTTCATGCTTAGTAGGAAGGTTGGTCATGGCCAGTAGATGACCCTATTGATTTTAAGGTCAGTCAGTCAAAGGTCAAGGTCACCATGACCTTCAACTCAAAAATCTTGTCCGCTCAATAACTTGATAAGTATTACATGTGCTGTCTTCATACATAGTAGGAAGGTTGGTCATGGCCAGTAGATGACCCCTGTTGATTTAGAGGTCAGTCAGTCAAAGGTCATCATCACAGTGACCATCAACTCAAAAATCTTGTCCGCTCAGTAACTTGATAAGTATTAGGTGTGCTGTCTTCATACTTAGATGGAAGGTTGATCATGGCCAGTAAATGACCCCAATTAATTTTGAGGTCAGTCAGTCAAAGGTCAAGGTCATAGTGACTTTCAACTCAAAATCTTGTCCGCTCAATAACTTGATGACTATTTGGTGGGCTGTCTTTATACTTAGTAGGGTGGTTGGTCATGGCAAGTAGATGACCCCAGTAAATATTAAGGTCAGTCAGTAAAAGGTCAAGGTCACAGTGACCATCAACTCAAAAAATATTGTTCGTTTAATAAATTGATAACATGAGCCCCCTCCCATATAACAGTGTGAATGTTACAACAGCACATACTTCAGGCGTATAATGCTCCAACACATGGAGCTCTTGTTATAATAGCACATAGAAACAAAGACTTTTGGCCATGGCAGAAACTGTAGAATCATATATATATATTCTATCATAAGCAGAGAAGACACTGATCTGATGGCCCATATATCTGGTCCTACTCTTTTTGCAAGGGCATGAAAAATGATTGTATGTGAGGAAAAGGAATTGGGTTAAATTCATGCTTTGTGAATTTCATTACAGGAGGCTACGTTCCCAACAAGTTCTGGTATAACATTGCAACAGGCCAATGACACATGCAACAGTGCCCTAACAGGCGAGGACTTTGTTGATGTATGCACAGTGACTAACAGCCTTTCAGCTAAAGACTTGCAGACTGGTCTCACTAACTGTGTCAATGACATCAAGGTAATGATACAGGTTCTCTCTGGACGCATGCCATATTTTAACACATTACCACATAGGTTATTTTTTAAAAAAATTGTGCATTTTTTAATTGGAGCAAATGCTGTTTTTACTGTGTTTGCAACTTTTACAGAGCACCAAAAGAATTACATGTAGTTAATTATCTAAGTACAGTAAAACCCCACTAATGTGACCACCTAAAAGAGGTATAATTCTGGGTGCTAGATGCAGGTGGTAGCTTAATGCAGGATAAAAGTAATGCAGAAAGCTCCTCTAGGAGCTTTCTGCATTACTTTTGTCCTGCATTAAGCAACCACCTGTTTATTAAGATGCTCATGCCTATTCAATTAGTGGTCGCATTAGAGGGGTTTTACTGTATATGTATTCAAACAGACAAGCTTAGGCCAATAGTGCAGATCCAGATCAAAATACTCCTGAAGGATCAGTTTGAACAGCGTCTTCCCTAGACTGGTCACTTACAGCAGGTTCCACTTTACATACTATATATCAACAGTGTTTTGTGGTGTTTTGGTTTTAGACTTCGGTCATATTATGGTATGGCACTTGTCCGTCTGTCCCTCCATCTGTCTGTCTGCTCTACCAATTACAGAAAAGGTGTCAAGTCATGATCAGCAGAACAAAAGAAAACAATGGAGTTCATTCCATAACAATAAAACAAGGGGTCATGGCTCTTTGTTAAACAAAAGAAAATAACAGGATTGGCCCCTTGTTCTGATTTGTTGGCACGTCCGTCTGTACGTTAGGCACATCTTTGTCCACATACTAACTTGACAACTATTGGGTGTGCTGTCTTCATACATAGTAGGAAGGTTGGTCATGGCCAGTAGATGACCCCTATTGATTTTGAGGTCAGTATTTGATAAGTATTAGGTGTGCTGTCATCATACTTAGGAGGGAGGTTGGTTATCCCTATCAATTTTGAGGTCAGTCTGTCTAAGGTCAAGGTCACAGAGACCTTCACTAAAAAAAGGTTATCATGGCCAGTAGATGACTCCTATTAATTTTGAGGTCAGTCTGTCAAAGGTCAAGGTAACAGTGACTTTGAACTCAAAAATCTTGTCCGCTCAATACATTTATAACTATGGTGTACTGTCTTTAAACTTAGTAGGGAGGTTGGACATGGCAAGTAGATGACCCCTAATGATTTTAGGTCAGCTTTCAAAGGTCAAGATCATAGTGACCACTCCAAAAAACATGTCAGTTTGATACTTGATTAGATGTGCTGTCTTCATACTTAGTAGGAAGGTTGGTCATGGCCAGTAGTTTATCCCTATTAATTTTGAGGTCATTGGGGTCAAAGGTCAATGTCACGGTGACTTTCAACTCAAATCAATATTGTGCATGTTGCAAAGGCACATACTTTATATGGGTGTATAATGCTCCGACACACGGGGCTCTTGTTGTAAATGACATGTGCCAAACTAAGAATATGAAGAAGAATCTCTTATTTCGGTAGTGAAATACTTTGTTTAATCCACAATTGAGCAATAAATAAACAACAAATGATTGCTGGTGATTGTGAAAAGTAGTTAATCTTTTGCTATTCAGACCATCAACAATGTATTTCCTAAAACTATACAATGTAATTTCTGACAAAATGTTCCGTAGACAGTGAATGACAGTAATCTATTTTATAAGTGGCAAACAGTGAAAACATTACCGATGAGGTGTATTTTAGGTAGTCATTCCAACAGATCGTTGGTACATGTATAACCATGAATTACACCAAGCTGAAAGTCATAAAAATAATTTTAAAAAAATCTTTCACAATATGGCACAATTGGGAGTGTAAGAAACAACAATTAATCCATTCACTCATATTGACCACTTTTGATGACTCTGTAAAAGTCAATTGTGATAAATAGAGCATTTTAATTGCTCCTATAGGAGCAAATGCTCTATTTATCACAATGGTTTCAAACTGCAAAATTCTAAAAAAATCCTTTTCTCTAGTTAATGCTCCTTTTTGGTAGATTTATTCAAAGAGGTTGGATCTAAAAATAGCCTATGAGGTAATGGGTTAAAAGTAAGTACATGTAATAGTGAATTTGGGCTAATGAAAACTTTGGAAAGAAAGGGGCTAATGAACACTTTGGAAAGAAAGGAAATGGTCATAACTTTAATTTTGGTGAATCTGAACCATATGCAACAGTTATGTAACTGAGAAAAACAACTAGTTATACAGGAATGACTGTTATATAGGAATGGCTGTTATACAGAAATGACTGTTATACAGGAATGACTGTTATACAGGAATGACTGATATACAGGAATGACTGCTTTATAGTAATGACTGTTATACAGGAATTACTGTTTTGCTAGGAATGACTGTTTTGTTTATAATTTCCAATACAACCATCGTTGATCCTTTCCTTCATATAAATGCATTTTCACACATCTGCAAATAGAGTAGACCCAGATCAGACAGCTCCTATAAGAGCTGTCTGATGAGGGTTTGCTCCGTTTGTTAATGGAAGTCTTTAGTTTCTAAATGGCTATAATGTTCAACCTTACATATTCCATTATAACTGTTTTGTCTATGAATATTCAGTAAGTATTGAAATTTGGAATAAATATAGAACAGGGAAAGGGTTTTAAACCCTTTACTCCATAAATACACCTTTCTATGCCTTTGCAAGCAGAGTAGACCCAGATCGGATGGTTCCTGTAGGAGCCATCTGATCAGATTCTGCTCTGTTTGCTTATGAAATAATATAGATGTGATTCTCTAATTTCTGCTATTACCAAACATTTCTGCCTGTGTTCATGTACCGTAAGTAAAGTAAAAAAACCTTCTAGTTTTGTGTTTTAAAGGACTCACATACAACTACTGGTAGCTATACAGTTCTAGGTGTAAATCTTTTAATGATAAAATATTCTCCAGCATCACTTCTGTACTCCTCTTATTTGGTTAGCTCATCTTGCACATGCAAATACATGTATGTCAGAAACTCCTTATCCAAGTTCAAAATCATGCATGCACATAAAGGCTTCATGATTGATCCTTTCCTGAACTCTGTCCCATTATTTAAGAGTTAAGACCCCAGTTGGGCCACATTTTATCCCATACCCCAGGGGTCACTTTTTAACCCATTCCCTCACCTCTAACCTTTCTTTAATGCCACCTTTTGATGCCTCTGTAAAAGTCACTTTTGGAAACCATTGTGATAAATAGAGCATTTGCTTCATAGGAGCAAATGCTGTAATAATCAAAAAGTTTCAATACTACACAGTTCTATTTTCCCCCTTTTTCTAGTAAATACTCCTTTTCAGTAGTCTGAAAATGAGTCTAGTAAATACTCCTTTTCATGAGTCTAAAAATGAGTCTTGTCAATGTTTGTTTTCAGTACATGAATGACCTGAATACTACTTTTGTGGCAACAGCGAGAGAAACACTGAGAAGTAAATGTAAGGCAAACTCCATCGTCAGTGTGAACAATACACTCATCAACCTGATACGTACTATTTCCTGCAAAAACAGCTGCTCCGGCCAGGGCACCTGTAACAATGGTAAGACCCTAGACCCTCTTAGCTTTTCACCCTTTCCCTGTTTTATATTTATTCGAAATTTCAATACATGTTACTGAATATTCATGGGCAAAATAGTTACTTGTATAATGAAAAATAGAAGACGGAACATCGTAGACATTTTAGAAACAAAAGAAACAGATCTATCAAATTCCATCAGCAAACAGAGCAGATCCTAATCAGATACTTCCATCAGCAAACAGAGCAGACCCTAATCAGATAATTCCATCAGCAAACAGAGCAGACCCTAGTCAGATGGTTTCTACAGGAGCTGTCTAATTTTGGTCAACTCCGTTTGCAAATGCTTGAAAAGGCGTTTCTATGGTGTAAAGAGTTGACCTTTGAATACAGAAATTTCAAAGAGGAATGGTCCATCTGTATCTAACTATACAGTCCATCAAAGTGGAATGGTCCATCTGTATCTAACTATACAGTCCATCAAAGTGGAATGGTCCATCTGTATCTAACTATACAGTCCATCAAAGTGGAATGGTCCATCTGTATCTAACTGCACAGTCCATCAAAGTGGAATGGTCCATCTGTATCTAACTATACAGTCCATCAAAGTGGAATGGTCCATCTGTATCTAACTGTACAGTCCATCAAAGTGGAATGGTCCATCCGTATCTAACTGTACAGTCCATCAAAGTGGAATGGTCCATCCATATCCAACTATACAGTCCATCAAAGTGGAATGGTCCATCCGTATCTAACTATACAGTCCATCAAAGTGGAATGGTCCATCTGTATCTAACTATACAGTCCATCAAAGTGGAATGGTCCATCTGTATCTAACTATACAGTCCATCAAAGTGGAATGGTCCATCCGTATCTAACTGTACAGTCCATCAAAGTGGAATGGTCCATCCGTATCCAACTATACAGTCCATCAAAGTGGAATGGTCCATCCGTATCTAACTATACAGTCCATCAAAGTGGAATGGTTTCATCCGTATCTAACTGTACAGTCCATCAAAGTGGAATGGTCCATCTGTATCTAACTATACAGTCCATCAAAGTGGAATGGACCACCTGTATCTAACTATACAGTCCATCAAAGTGGAATGGTCCATCTGTATCTAACTCATCAAAGTGGAATGGTTTCATCTGTATCTAACTATACAGTCCATCAAAGTGGAATGGTCCATCTGTATCTAACTATACAGTCCATCAAAGTGGAATGGTCCATCTGTATCTAACTGTACAGTCCATTCAGTATGAAGGAATAGTGTTGCCCAAGACCAGACTGCTCCTCTAGGATCTACAGATCTGGATCTACACCATGCATAAAACAGTACTATCATGTCCCCCCTTAAATTTTCCTAACCCTTTCCCTCATTTAAACGTGTTTTCATGCATTTGCAAACAGAGTAGACCCAGATCTGATGGCTCCTATAGGAGCCATCTGATCAGGGTCTGCTCTGTTTGCTAATAGAATTTGATACAAGTTTCTTTAGTTTCTGAAATGGCTACACTGTTCCACCTTCCATATTTCATTATAACTATTTGTTCATGAATATTCAGTAGATACTCAAATTTGGAATAACCATAGAACAGGGAAAGTGTTAAAGGGATAATGTTTGTTTGTTACAGTCTGTTTATCAATCTGCCCAACCTGATTTGGTTTCATGCATATCTCTAGAAGTATTTTGAAGAATCATTAAACCTTAAATAATTTCATCATGAATATTACTTAGATTAATTCTTATAAAACCACATAGATACAAGAATTGTTTGGCCATGGCAGAAACTGTAGAATCATACCTATTGCATGTATATCATAAGCAAACAGAGCAGACCCTGATAAGATGACTTCTATAGGAGCTGTCTGATCTGAGTCTAGTCTGTTTGCAAAGGCATACATGTATTTATGGAGTAAAAGGTTAAACACAGTGATAGTTGACATGTATTTTGGTCCAGGTTATGTAGTATTTACACAGCAACACTAGAGTTGTGGCTTAATATATACCCTAAATCATCCTTAATCAATACTTGATTAAATTCTTGATTAATACTGGATTAAATACTTGACTAGTACTTGATTAATACTTTTCCTAATATAGTCGTGTTTTCACGCATTTGCAAACAGAGTAGACCCAGATCAGACGGCTCCTATAGGATCCGTCTGATCAGGGTCTGTCCTGTTTGCTAATGGAATTTGATAGATCTATTTCTTTAGTTTCTAAATTGGCTACAATGTTCCATCTTCTATTATAACTATTTTGTCCATGAATATCCAGTAAATATTGAAATTTGAAAGAAACATAGAAAAGGAAAGGGGTTAATACTTGATTTAAAGATTTGATCATCCTTTTCTTCATAATAAACATGTTTTCACGCATTTGCAAACAGAGTAGACCCAGATTAGACATTTTAGAAAATAAAGAATGAGATATTCCAAATTTCATTGGCAAATAGAGCAGACCCTGATCAGAAGGCTTCTATAGGAGCCGTCTGATCTTGGTCTACTCTGTTTTCAAATGTGTGAAAACACATTTTTATGAAGGAAAGGGTTAACCCTTTACCCAATAGCCGGTTTCTAGTTTTGAAGACATATGACCACTAAAGCAGGTTGAAAGTAAAGCAGAATGCGCCTTAAGGCGCATTCTGCTTTACTTTCAGCCTGCTTTAAGCTACCACCTACTAGGATATAGAAAATATTTATTATGCAATATGTTCATGACTGTATGAATTTGAACTATTTTCTTCAGCGGAGGAATAAATCAAACACGCTAAAAGCCGCTTCTATCAGGTAAAGGGTTAATAAAGTCATCAGTTATTACTTGAATATTGATCAAGAAAACTTTAAAAGAAGCACTAATAAATGATTTTTTTTTGTAATAAACCAGGAACTTGCATCTGTAATACTGACTTTGTTGGAGAAGACTGTAGTATCAACATCAATGACGCACCTGTACTTGAGCAGATTGAGAACTCTCTCTGCGTCTTCTCATCCGATGTTAGTGCCTGTTTGTCCATAACAATTGACGGAGAAAATTTTGTGCAAGGTGCCATGTGTCACTTTGAAGCCGTACAGGTAAGACTAACAGTAAAATCTTAGATATACATACAGATATTGATGTTTGTACACAAATCTAACATTTTCCTTTTCTCTAGTAAATGCTCCTTTTTCGGTAGATTTATTCAAAGAGGTTTCATCTAAAAATAGCCCATGATGGAATGGGTTAAGTGAATGACAAACATTGTCAAGAATGATAAAAAAGTTTGTTTATTAGGAAACTAGGTATTGTTGTTAACTCTTTCCTTCATATAAATGATTTTTCATGCATTTGCAAACAGTGTAGACCCATATCAGACGGTTCATATAAGAGCCGTCTTATCAGGGTCTGCTCTGTTTGCTAGTGGTATACTATAGATCTGATTCTAAATGTCTCCTGTTCATGTTCCATTATAAAAATAATGTAGACCTGATCAATGTCAATTATGTCATTATTTCTTACATGAATATTCAACAGGAAAAGGGTTGAATGGTCCTCTTACAATGTGAAATCCAGCTTTCTTGAACAAAAGTATTGGTAGATTTATTTAATAGATCACATGTCCTCTTAACTACATGTAGTTGAGCTTTACAGTGCCATCATGGTCCTCTTGTTTTAATTCCACTCCGGGGTAAAATGTGGAATACCATTGTCATTATATGACCACAAGATTATTTATTGGCTGAACTGTTTCTGTTTTCAGGTGAATGAGACAGGTGTGACTAGATCTGGCCAGGTGACATCCGTTGCTGCCACGGTGACCTCATTTGAGGAAGTGCAGTGTGCCCTGCCTGCCACTACCGCCCCGGCCTTGACCTCTCACCTTGTGTCCATCAGTAACAATGGACAGGTGAACAGCAGCAGTCCCAGCCATCTCTACATACAACATGACCCTATCTGCCACACATGTATACTAACAGGAACAGCTGAAGGAACATGTACAAGAGAGGTAAGGTATACAGGGGAGGTGTGTCAGCAGACTGACAGGCATTGAACCATTAACTGTTCAGTATTCATGTAAGAAATAATGACATCCTGAATATTTATAGGGCTGAAACTTTACCTTGTTACCTGAACACAGGGTTGTTTTGCCCTGTATAATCAGATCTATATTGTTTTACAAGCAAACAGAGCAGACCCTGACCAGATGGCTCCTTTAGTAAAGGTGTGAAAAGGTGTGAAAAGCGTTTATATGAGGGAAAGGGTTAATCGTAGATCATTGGCCAAACTTGAAAGATTTCATACAGGATGGTTACTTGATTATATGGAGTATGGATATTATATGCACCCAGTAACACTGCAATTATCATTCCTTATCATATGCCAAACTATAACTAAACAGTCACTGTATTTGTTTGTACTGAGTTTTACATCAGGTTAGTACTTTCCCTGTTCTGTATTTCGGCCAACTTTCAATACCTACTGAACATTCATTAACAAAATAGTTACAAAGAAAAATGGAAGGTGGAGCATTGTAGAGATTTTTGAAAGCAAAGAAACAGATCTATCAAATTATATTAGCAAACAGAGCAGACCCTGATCAGACGGCTCCTCTAGGAACCGTCTGATCTGGGTCTACTCTGTTTGCAAATGCGTTAAAACTCTTTTATATGAGGGAAAGGGTTAACACTTTCCTCCATAAATGAGCCTTTCACCTGTTGAAACTATTGTGATATATCCTATATATGTCCTATATAGGAGCAAATACTATATTCATCACGATAGTTTCAAACTACAAATTTCTAAAATTTTCCTTTTCTCTAATTACTGCTCCTTTTTGATAGATTTATTCAAAGTGGTTTGATCTAAAAATAGCCTATGAGGGAATGGGTTAACAATATTATATATGTTATCACAGACCTATCGCAAGTCCATAAGCATATGTATAGTATATTACCACCGATCTACCACAAGTCAGCTAGGGGCATCTGTGTATAACCACCGATCTACCACAAGTCAGCTAGGGACATCTGTGTATAACCACTGACCTACCACAAGTCAGTAAGCTAGGTGCATCTGTATTTCGTTTTATTAGAAAACAGAGCAATCCCTGATCAGATGGCTCCGATATGAACTGTTTGATCTGCGTTCACTCTGTTTACAAAGGCTTACAATGGTGTAAAGGGTTAAAAGTAGATATATGAGTCATACAGGAAACACCACTTACTATACAAACAGTAGCCTCAACTGCACCATGTCCAAAAAGAAGAATAGTACATGATTGTATAATCCTGGTTCCCTGTTCTGTATTTAGACCAAATTTCAATACCTACTGAATATTCATTAACAAAATAGTTATAAAGAAATATGGAAGGTGGAACATTGTAGACATTTTAGAAAGTAAAGAAACAGATCTATCAGCTTTTATTAGCAAACAGAGCAGACCCTGATCTGACGGCTCCTCTAGGAGCCGTCTGACTTGGGTTTACTCTGTTTGCAAATGTGTGAAAACATGTTTATATGAGGGAAAGGGTTAAACCATTTTTCAAAAAGCAGCTCAAATTATTCCTCCACCTCCTTTATTCCTCTATATTATAGTGAACGGATGATTCTAAAGAGTTGTCACTATATAGGGTTTAACCCTTTCAGCGCCAAATTTTCAGATGTTGTCTGCATCCAATTTCATTAAAACAGTTTTTATGCCCTCGTTGACGATAGTCAGGGGGCATTATGTTTTGCACATGTCTGTCCGTCTGTCTGTCCGTCTGTCTGTCCGTGTGTCACGCTTTTAGGTGCAGTTGGATGTCACAGTTTTTCAAGTGTTATAAGTCAGTAATTTCTACACTTATACACATGAAACTTCACATACATATCAATTGCCATCTCAGCTATCATTTGGCACCCCAACCATGCTGCCGGCAAGCCCAAGGTCGAGGTCAAATTACTTGGAAATTTTACGTGCAGTTGGTTGTCACATTTACGTGCAGTTTTTTGTCACAGTTTTTTCATTGTCTTATATCTCCCTAACCTAACCACTGTAGCTATTGCCATGGAATTGCATATACACATTAAACACCATCCATACTTTCATTGCACACCCAGCCCATGCTGCCCACAAGCCCAAGGTCAAGGTCAAATGACTTAGGAATTTTACGTACAGCTAGGCAAGCACCCACACTTCTTCTCTTAGTAACGTCGATAATATTTGACTACTAACAACATTTAAGACTTAATATTTACCAGGATATTACATGTTAGCATACATGTATATGATTATTGGTTACCTCAAACTTTGCTTTCTCCGGCCTTTGATCACAATCCGCAATCTCTCTTCTTTATATCACTCTCTCTTTCTCTCTCACACACTCTCTCTCTCCTCTCTCTCTCTATATATATATTGTTTGTTTATATTTGACATTATTTATACACTACCGCCATTGAATGTAAATTGGAAAAGATTTATAGGGGGAGGGCCATTTCTAATGTTGTCAGAACTTGTGGCCCGACCCCATTCCAAACAATATATGGAATAAAATATGTTTAAACTTAAACCCACACGGGGGCATCACTGTGTCTTACAGACACAACTTTCTAGTTTAAAATGAAGAATGAGATTATGGAAATGGGAATGAACTACAGACAGGGAGGTTGAGGCAAACAATGAAGTCCTTGATCAGACCTTGGTGACGTCGAAGGTGAAAGAGTTAATGGAGAAAGAAATATTGTAGTATCTGAAATACACCTATTTATCTGTGATTCTGATTCGGTAGGTTGTTTTGGAGTTTTATTGCGTGTCAACATGTTTTTGTTTGTTTTGTTTTTTCAGCGAGCTAGCTGTGTGGTTAATGGCAAGTGTTATCGACCACTTGATCAAAGCCCAGATGACCCCTGCCTCCTTTGTGATGCATTTACTGGAGAGATGAAATTCCATGCCTGTAAGTAGCATGGCATGACAGTGTCACAACTTATAACACTAGTTTAACCCATTCCCTCATAGGCTATTTTTAGATACTACCTCTTTAAATTAATCTACCAAAAAGGAGCATTAATTAGAGAAAAGGAAAATTTTAGAATACTGTAGTTTGAAACCATTGTGATAAATAGAGCATTTGCTCCTATAAGAGCAAATGCTCTATTTTTATCCAGTCACCAGGCTTCTCTAGTGACATAATAAAGGGGGTGCAAATAAACTTAGGTTTATCTGGTTACTTCCGGTAGTGGAAGGTTTATTAGGTTAGTAGATAAGCGTAATGATTCTATAACCATGGAACTATTTTAGTTTTCTGTAAACATTCATAAACATGTTGATGGAATAGATCTAACAGATCTATTTGGTCACCAGAAGAATTATTCAAATGAGAAAAAATAAAAATAATTGGCTACAGCTGGATTCGAACCCGCGCCTGATCCTACAAAAACCAATTCTAATCTCTCTAGAGACGTCGCCCTTACCGATTACGCCACTGAGGCCACATACAAAATGGTGTCGATTTATCACTTTTATTAATTTAATCCACCGCTGGTAAAACCCGTTTTTGATAAAATCAAACCTGGAAGCAAAGATTGACAGATAAATAGTAAATGTTTTCTTTTCACTCTCATGATTATTTGATTGATAAACTCTTACAGGGGCGGTGATAGTCATAAACCTAAAAATAGCCTGTTCAGTTCCATCGATTTCTGAGTGACGTTAGGTAGAATCTAAAAATAGAAACCGAGACTACGTAACTCGAATTTGACCAAAGAATATTATAGATCATGTCTGTTTTAAATAACTTATCGACCCTCGATTCAAATCATCTTATTTTTCAAATTCAACCACGTTTCCCTTCTAGTAATACAAGTATCGAAACTATATTCCTCTGCGGTAGCTCATTAGATCTATTTACGTCTAAATGGAAGTGAAAAGGGAGGGATCCGTTGATCGAAAAACTGCATTTTCAATGTAAATTATTTCAAGAGTGTTATTAGTCTATAAAAAAGACATTTAACTATATTGACTGGATAAATCGAATAATAGGTTAGTGTCGTAGATGGGACGCCTTTATCCGACTCGGAGAGAAAACAGTTGGGGCTCGGCAAGCCTCGCCTCAACGTTTTCTCCCCTCGTCGGATAAAGCGTCCCATCTACGGCACTAACCTATTATTCTCTATATCACAATGGTTTCACAAAGTGACTTTTACAGAGTCGTCAAAAGTCGTCATTATGAGGGAATGGGTTAACATTGTTGCAAACAATATACTATAAACATGTCAACTGTACTTGTGTGAGTAATATTGTGAACAGTAAAACCTCTCTAAACCAGAAATCTAGTTGAGAAGAATTTAGATACGTTTAGGCAGATGGCTGTTTAGTGCAGGGTGAAAATCATGCAGAAAACTCCTGGAGGAGCTTTCTGCATAACTTTTACCCTGCATAAAGCTGCCACCTGTCTCCTAGACTGACATTTATACTACATTGAGTGTATGATTTTAGAGAGGTTTTTTCTGTTATATAACAACTGAAAATAATAGCAAACTATGAAGGCAAAGATTAAATGGCATATTTGTAAAATAATTTGGTGTGTCAATATCGCAGGTAATACTATGGTATTACTATATCTGGTATACTATGGTACTGAGCTTCATTGCAAACTGTGTAGATAAAGTCAGCTACCAGTTCTATATATAAGATTATGTGTCAGCCTCACACTTGTTATATTGAAGCTGGGCATCATTGCAATCCATGCAGGCAAAGATCTGCTTCCAATTCTGTAAGTAAAGTTGTGTTCATCACACTTGATACAACAATTTAGTATCATAGCAAAAACAAATCAGATTTGAGGGTCATGCCATCAAAATGGCCAATAACCATTTCCCAAAGCTGTTGCTGTACAGAGAACTGTGTCAGGGCAAGTGTTTCATTGGGAAACAAAAAACATGCTTCAAATTCTGCTTGAATAAGTCACTCAGAGACCTGGGCATCAACATCAGTCATTTACCCAAGATCATAATCAAACTCCTTTATGAGATACTTAAAGCAGTAGAGAAACAAAATGCATTGCAGAGGCTCAGAGAAAAAGGCAGAATGCAAAGCCCAAAGCGGGTCCACATTAACAGTACCCATCTACTTTTGTCATACACTTAGGGAAGTATTTTCAGCTCAGATTAAAAAAGTAAAGTATCTAGTTATAGTCTACTTTCAGTCCAAATGACTGCTCAGCCGACTGTACATTTACTCCCCTGGTCATTGAGTGATTCGCCTACAATATTGAGCACTGCTAACATATAGCGCAATCATGCAGTCGCAGTACCAGCTAGTGACTCTCACAGGTACCCATTTTAACCTCTGGGTGGAGAGGAGGTGCGGGTGGGAGACGTTGAAAAGCGTCCCTGGAATTCCCGGGAGGGACCAGGATTTGAACCCTGGACCTCTGGATTGATAGTCAAGCGCTTTACCACTACACTACTGCACACCACAATCACCAGACTGACCTCACCAATCATCTCCATACCTACAGTTGATTATCAATTTCATTTGTTTACAACACATGTAGTCAGCACAGCTGTCTCCTTTACGAGCTGTCAGATCAGAGTCTCCTATTGTATGCTTATAGAAATAATATAGATTTGATTCAACAGTTTCTCAGAATTCCCTTTGTTCACTGACCATTATTAACCCTTTCCCTCATATTGATGACTCTGTAAAAGTCACTTTGTGAAACCATTGTGATAAATAGAGCATTTGCTCCTATAGGAGCAAATGCTTTATTTATCACAATGGTTTCAAATTACAAAATTCTAAAAATTTCCTTTTCTCTAGTTAATGCTCCTTTTCGGTAGATTTATTCAAAGAGGTTGGATATAGAAATAGCCTATGAAGGAATGGGTTAATGAATATTCGTGAATTGATGAATTCTTGTTGAAACATCCATGAGGTACAAGGTTACTACAAGTGTGTATTAGTTGGAGTTATCCCGAAGTTTGAGTTATCCCGAAGTTTGAGTTATCCCAAATATATGTAACTCAGTATTTCATCAGGATCCTAGCTGTTTGAATTTTAAAACATTTGAATGAAAAAGTAAAACATCATAGCAGATCAGTGTAGTAGAAGGCATAATTTTCAAGCAAGATGAGAGCTAAAACTTTACTCATTGAATATTCATGTAAGAAATAATGACATCATGAATATTAATGAGATTAAATGTTATAACAGCACATGGACATGGGAAATTTTAGCCAGAGCAAAAACTGTAGAATAATAACTACATGTATTTTATATCACAAGCAAACAGAGCAGACCCTAATCAGATGGCTCCTTCTAGAACAATCTTATCTGGGTTTACTCTGTTTACAAAGGTATAGAAAGGCATAATTATGGAGGTGTGGGTTAAACTGGAATCTGATACACCACATAGTTGGCTGTCTATCTAGTGAATATAATTTTAATATTCAAACTCCAAATATCTCATCCCTATTGGTTTGTGAATCAGATTCAATTTTGCATCATTTTGAAAACTTTCAGCATTACTTTAGACCTGCCTTAAACTGTGAACTTGAGATATTGGTCAGATTATAAACTGGATGACTCGGATCTTCTATTATCTCAAACTAATTTGTATGGTCCCTTGAAATTTTAGATATCAAAGTTCAATTGTATATATTGTTTTGATGTATATTTTACAGCTGCAACTTGTACTCCCACTACAACAACTACGCCTGAACCACAGTTAACACCAAACACAAATACTGACTCCCAGAAATCTGATGATGCCCTCGTGATTGGCCTGTCTGCAGGAGCCGCAGTACTATTACTGATTGCCATAGCTGTCGCAGCTATTGTGTTTGGTCGAAAGTACTGGTATGTATTGATCCCAGTTAAACCTTTCCCTCATGAATATTAATGCCCGACTTCATTATACTGACAACAGACTGTCCATCCAATAGTAGTTATACGAGGAGCGTTTGAAAAAGTAGTAGCAACAGTGTCCGCATTTCTTTTCCTCGCTCAATTTCAAAAAAATTACTATGTGAGACCTTCAAATTACTCTCCACTTGACTGTACACAATTTTCCAAGTGCAAAAGCTACTCAGAAAATGCATTTTGGAAGCGCTTTTAGGTGTACTGTTTATACACTGGTATAGAGTGGTCCCAGTTGTGCTGCCAATCTTTTTCGGATGATAACTCCTATATGGCTCATGCCATTTGAGTGAAACTTCATTCATGGAAAGATCATAATAAGAGGAAGTGCCATGCACAAGATCCATAACTTTGGCTTCACTTATATTGGGAGTTATTGCCCCTTGTAAAAAAAATACCACTATAGGAGCTCTCTCCTCTGTGTCTACACTGTTTGCAAATGAAACTATAGTTGTGACTGGCGGGCTTTGGGTTAACTCTAACCAGTTAAACAACCATTTAATGAGTATATATTGCTGTCTTTTAAAGCGCAAGGTTGCTTAATGCCAGACGAAAGGACAAGCTTTCTGCAGAACTTTTGCAGCCGTCTCTTCAACACTTTCCTCCATAAGTACACCTTTCTAGGCCTTTGCAGACAGAGTAGACATAGATCAGATGGTTCCTGCAGGAGCCGTCTGATCAGGGTCTGCTCTGTTTGCTTATGATATGATATGATTCAACAGTAACTGTCATGGCCAAAACTTAATATAATTAATACCCATGGCATCATTATTTCTTTCATAAATATTCATGGAGGAGAGGGTTATGCTAAGCAGTGAATCATGGAAATTTCTCAGTAGATTAAACTGTTTTAATCTACAGTGAACTAAACTCTTATGGAACTTCGTGAAAATATGACCCTTGCTTTTCACTCGATGGAGAAATATTCCATCCTACACTGAAACAAACAATTATCCTCTATTTCATGCCTTTGCAAATAGAGTATACAAGGAGTTTATCCTACAGTAGCCGTCTAATCAGGGTCTGCACTGTCTGCTTTTGAATAGACCTGACTCTACAGTTATAATGCCATAAACTGCTGTGTAGATATGCCATTATAAAAGTTCAGCTAATAAGTATTTATGATGTCATTATTGCTTACATGAATATTCAACAGGTAGAAGGTTAAAAGACTCCCATGTGAGTAAAGAAAGTCGTAGCTTTAGATACATTCTGTTGCATATGTCTATTGTTGTTTGCATTCTTAATATTCTTTTAGGCATGAGAGAAGAGTGGAAAGGAAAGGTTTGACCAGAAGATCAAATGAGTCAAGTGAAAATGGAGATGTGTTTGGAGAGTACCCGGCTGCTCACTACAACTATACTTACTATGGTGGTCAAACCCCGCCTGGCTTCGTCCAGATGCCTCATGACAGGTTCTACAACATTGTACCCAAGTACCACAGTGGCTCCCATGATCCAACAAGGGAAGGCAGTCACAAGGCAAGGAGCAATCAGGAACGCAGAAGTCACCATAGCGATGATAAGCGTCACAGTGATAACTATGGATATTACTACAGTGCAGATGCTTAAATGAAATCATGAATGAATGAGAAAATAATGAAACAATAATGTATAACTACTGAAACCTGACTTTTGATACAATTGATAAAGAAAAAAAAATTGTTGCCGATATACAGAGAATTATACTGAAATATGCTTTGACTGATTAAAACTTGTAGAGAATAAAAGGAAAAAAATACTGCTCTACACACCAATGCTAAATTAACCCATTCTCTCCTGTGTGTCTTTATAAGCAGGTGACTGCTTAATGCAGGACAAAAGTAATGCAGAAAGCTCCTCTAGGAGCTTTCTGCATTACTTTTGTCCTGCCTAAAGCTACCACCTATATCTGGCACCCAGAATTATACCTCTTTGAGGTGGTCGCATTAGCGGGGTTTTACTGTATGTATTTCAGCAAAATCCCTTTGACAGTTGTAGCAGACACACTTTTTGCGAACAACAAATAGGTACAGACTTTACAGAAGACATCAACAGTTGTTTTAAAGTGATAGTCTCTAATTGCAACACATTTTATAAATGTCTAAAAGTTACATAAAGTATATGTTTATATGCTGAAAAGAAGTGTATCACAAGAAAACCAATCGAATAAATGCTGGAAGAGGGCCAAATATTCATGTGCTTGATATAAAACAGTATAAGTGTCGATGAAAACAGTTTATTTTGTATCACAGGAGTAGTTTTCGATGTAAGTTGAAATTGACAATCTTCATAAATAATGGATTAACATAATGGATTAACATAACAAATATCCAGTTTTATGATACATGTATTATTGAAAATGTGTGTTTATTGTAGGGACTATCACTTTAATGTTTAACCCATTCCACCATGGGCTGTTTTTAGACCCAACCTCTTTAAATGAATCTACCCAAAAGGAGCATTTACTAGAGAAAAGTAAAATTTTAGAATTTTGTAGTTTAAAACCATTGTGATAAATAGAGCATTTGCTCCTATAGGAGCAAATGCTCTATTTATCACATTGGTTTAAAGAAATGGTTATTACAGAGGCGTAGAGAGGCGTATTTATGGAGGAATGGGTTAAAGGAATGAACATATTACTCATAACAGCTGTACATAGTAGTATAGATATCATGTTTTATAAGTTCTCAGTGTAACTGGAAATATGCACAAAATCTTTCTCCAATATATATAATCATTATCTACAAATTATCTTGCTTTTATCTCTCACAGCAGAACTTTATTCTGTCATCGAAGAATTTTAAATCATAAGGATCCTTGCGGGATTCTCTGTAAAAGGTTTCTGAACCATTTTTCATCATATTAATGCTTTTTCACACTTCTTTCAAACAGAGTATTTGGATCTGATTCCAGAGTTTCTGATATGGCCCAAAATTCCATTATTCATTGGCCATTATACAAATTAAATTGAGAAATATTCATGAAGTCTTGAATTCCCGTATCCATGAAGGACTGTTAAGCAGAGTATCAGAATTTTACTCCAAATTTGTTTTCCCTACTTTAACCCTTTCGACCAGAGGCACACATGCACTGTCATTTTCAAACAGTGTAGACCCAGATCAAAGGGTTCATAGAGGAGCCTCTGATTATTGTCTGCAATTTTGTCTTTCAAAATCCTCTAGCAAGTTTAACACATTACCCCCTAGTGACATATTTTTGCGCCTCTATAAAATTCACATAAGAAAGAATGAGTTAAGCATTTAATACTGAGTTGACACTATAGTTAAACGTTGATGGGCTATTCCACTCTGAAAATTCTTAGTTGAAAGGGTTAACTGCAGGCTACTCAACTGCTCACTGCAGGCTACTCAATTGCTCACTGCAGGCTACTCAACTGCTCACTGCAGGCTACTCAATTGCTCACGGCAGGCTACTCAATTGCTCACTGCAGGCTACTCAATTGCTCACTCATTTATTTCATGTAATGCCATGCTGTCTGGGTTGTTATGTTACATTCTCTTTGCAAACGTTTCTGCACTGAACTCTTTACCTGATATATATACTGTATATATATGTGTGAGCTTTTTTAATTTTTGAAGTGGATAAATTGCCGTCACCTTGGTAATGGGCGGTGCCAGAAGCAGCAGCTTTAGGCTATAACTGTCTTGAAATATAATTCCCTCAGATTTCTAACACTTTTTCCTGCAATTCAAGGAACTGCAGTAGATAATGTTGATTATCCAATACATTATGTTGACTGTCTAATACAATGTACTATGTGGACTATCCAATACAAAATGTTGACTATCCATACATAATATTGACTATCCAAAATTTAATGTTGATTATTCAATAAAAATAATGTTGACTGTCCTATATATAATATTGACCATCTGGTGCATTATGCTGACAATTCAATACATTATGCTGACAATTTAATACATTAAGCTGACAATTCAATACATAATGTTGACAATCCAATACATAATGTTAAATATCCAATACATTGTGTATCCAATACATAAAGATGACTACGTTGTATTTAGTACCTGATGTTGATTATTGGAGCGAACTTTCTCTTAACCTTTAGCGAGAGTAAAATTTCACCAGCTCAAAACTTAGCTATATATTCATATACAAGTGCAAATTGTCAAACATGCACTCCTAGTGTCAAACATTTTGAATCCTGATGAGATGCTGAGTTATTTAGCGTTTCATTTGGATCCATACTCTTTGTCAATGTAATTTCTAAACCACATAATTACAGCAGGCGAAAGGTTAACCCTTACAATGCTGAGTTATCAAATTGACTCTTCAAAAAGGTCAAGCTTAAGGTGAATATTTAGGGATTTTTCTAATAAAAAAGTGTAACATGACTAACAGTGCAGACCCTGATGAGAGCGCTTATCTAGGAGCACTCTCATCTGGGTGTATGTTGTTTGCCAAGGACATTAGCGACTCGTCTCACACACTCTAAGGGTTAAGCTATATCATTGTTATATATCTTCCAAACTTTACATACAATGTCAAGACGAGATCCGATACAATCTTAGTTAAACCGGTTAATACTTCATATGCTCAACATTTTTTATATATATATATATATATTTGAGACATGTATTTTTACATTACCTATAAAATGTGTATTTTTCTATCTTTCTAATAAAAGTTTCTTTGAATTCTGACCTCATGATTTTCATTTATTGGCCATTTTTAGCTCACCTGGCACGAAAACACCCTATGTCAATCGTCCCGGTCCGTCATCCCTGTAGACCTTCCAATAGATAAGTCAACTATACATATAGCGCATACACATTACCATATATCATTCAGACAAATCAGTCTCCACCAGCTTGTAAAAATGCATAATTCAATTTGGAACCATTTCGATAACATTAGATTCGACTGACATACTGGTAGTAGACAAAAGTAAAGACCCTTATCAAACGATTCCTTTGTGAGCCATTTGATCTGGCATACAGTATTTGACTATTAATACAGCAGAACCTGTTTTAAACGGTCATCAAAAGGAGGTCTAATTATGGGTCTGTAAAGTAGGTGGTAGCTTAATGCAGGTCAATAGACAGTAGTGATGCAGACAGCTATAGGAATTTTCTGCATTTCTTTTGTCCAGCATTAGGCAGCCATCTGATTTTTAAGACCTACCATGTTCAATAGATGAATGGCCGCTTAATAAAATTTTGCTGTATGTTGCCGAATAGCTAGGGTGATTAGGGGAACACAAATGTTATAACCAGGTGCACAAAATGTACAGTAAAATCTCGTTTATTCATTTTTTTTGTAAAGAAGAATTTTGACGCTTTTAGGCAGGTGGCTGCTTAATGCATGGTGAAAGTCGTGCAGAAAGCTCCTAGAGGAGCTTTCTGCATGACTTTCACCATGCATTAAGCTGCCACCTGTCTTAAAGATCGATAATGACACGTATTTAAGTGTTCAATAGCCTAGAGTTTACTGTACTTCATTCTCACATTTTTACTGGTATGTGAAGAGAGTGAGAAATTACAATTTTATATACACCGTATATGAAGAAAGCATACATTTCTTGCTTCCTTTAATTATCAGTTCTTGTAAGGGCTGCCTGATTAGTTCGGGTATGTTGGCTTACATATCTAGAATTAATCTAACTCTACAGTATCTTCCATGGTGCAAAATTGCCCTTTGTTGATATGCTGTTATAAAACTTAACCCTTTGCTTGCTATTCACGTCAATATACTTACCTGTAAATAGTGAAGACCCAGATGAGACAGCTCCTGCAGGAGCCGTCTCATCAGGGTCTGCACTATTTACAAATTGATTGTGCAACAAGTGCACTCTGGACACAGTAGTGATTGCACAGAGAAATAATTGTAGACAGTGAAGATACCACAATTATACCACATTGCATGGGTAAAGAAGAAGAAATGCATTTTAAAATTCAGCAAGAAGAGAAGGGTTAAGCTAATAAAAACTAAAATAACTTCTTACGTGATACTTATCGGGTAATAATGTAACCAGTGTAAGGATTGTATACATGTACAGTATTGTGCAGGCTTGGTATAAATCATATGCTGTAAAACATTCTTTAACACATTTAACATTTTAATCTATAGGCCATTGTAGAGTAGACCCAGGTCAAAAGGGTCTTATAGGGGCTGTCTGATCAGGGGCTGTTGTTTGCTCATAAAATAATATAGACATGATTCTGCAGTTTCTGCCATGGTCAAAAAAACATGTTCATGTATCATTATACTAATTATGATATGAATATTCATGGAGTAAAGGGTTAAGTTAAAACAAAATTATATTCTGTGCCGCTCTCGGAGAAGAATAAACCTCATTACAATGCAAATAGTATAGACCCAGATTAGTAAGCCTTTGATGAGTTATCTGACAATTTTTACATTGTATATAAACTCAAGAACAAATTACTACATATTCTGAGTTGTGACAAACTGAAGACTCTACCAATATGCTGCGTTGGAGACATGTGATTACTGGTCTAGGTCTGTATTATTTGCAAAGAAATAGGGCCCATTTTCGAAGAGAGAGATTCAAATTCACAAACCAGGTGTCAGATTGTTCAGATCTAGTTGAGACACCCAATTTACATGGCGTGGCTTTTGGTTGTAGACTGTTTGTCATTGAATCCCATTATACTTTAGTCTGCTGGATAATTAAAGGCTCCTCTCAGTGCAGACCCTGGTCAAAGGGCTCCCACGGGAGCCATTTGATCTGGGTATACACTGTTTGTATATGTCTTCATACATTAACCCTTTCGCTGCCAAACTCTGTCATCTGCCAACTTTGTCGTCTGCTAAAAAATTTCATTCTTTCGATTTTCTTCCTTTTTGTTTCAAAAACATAGTAACAGTAACAAACAGTTTGGATCCTGATGAGACGCCGAGTTACTCGGCGTCTCATCTGGATCCAAATTGTTTGCATAGGTAATCACAGATCCGGCATTGGCAGCGAAAGGGTTAAGGGTCCAGACTATATGCTAGGGGTTGCAGAAGAAACTGTGTACAGTGATGTTTAGATCTCCACAAGTAAGGTTTGAAGAAGGAATATTGAAGTCGGTTTCTTAGCTGTTTTTGTTATCATCTTGCGTTTTCTTCGGGCCATTCTGGAACAGTGAAGCGCAATCATTTTGAATTCTTAGCTGTTTTTGCATGCAACTTCACCGTCATGCATAATATGTACAGTTGGGCATGGCATTTTTTTTTGAACAGATTCAATATGATCGTTTGGTTACCATATCGGTATTTGCTTTCCTTTTGGACGAACCACTTTCAATTTACCCTTTATTTCACTTCAAAGGAATGATCAACATTAACCCATAGCCTGCCAGACACAACCATTGTTGCATTTGCAAACAGTGTAGGCCCAGATGAGAAAGCTCCTATAGGAGCTCTCTCATCTGGGTCTGCACTGTTTGCCACGGATATTCTATGTCTGTATGCTCTATGCTTTTGCCTAGGAAATTATTACAATATAAACCTGTATCTTTGTAAAGATTTGCCTCATTAATATTCATAGAGGGTAGAATGATTAAAAATATGTGGCAGACTAAGGGTTAATTGCGGTTGTGTTAACTCTTTTGGCGCCAAATTTAAAAGTGTCGTCGGCAATAATAAGTTCATATTAAATATAATTCTAAACTAAATAATAAAGGTATATTAGTAAAACATTTGTTTTAAAAAAACTATGCTTGGGCTAAAATAATACAGACAAGAGGGCCTGAAAGGCCCTGACATCGCTCACCAGACAATCAGAGGAGAAGATTTTCACAGTTTTCACTGTGTTTCTATAGAAAACTAGCCAGCCCTGGCGAGGGCCAATTTTGACTCATGGGGCATAATTTATGTAACTATTGTAGAGGACCTCAAGTGAAGAAAATTCTAGACTAGAGGCAGATTCTCCCACCACTAAAGACCTATGCAAACAGTTTGGATCCAGATCAGGGCCCACATAATGTGGGGTCTGATCTGATATCCAAATTGTTTGTAAATGAGACTGAACTTCTGAAAAACTTAGAAAGAAAGTGTGTAGTGGGATTCTCCCACCACTAATGACCTATGCAAACAGTTTGGATTCAGATCAGGGCCAATATAATGTGGGGCCTGATCTGATATCCAAAATGTTTGTCAATGAGACTGAAATTCAGAAAAACTTAGAAAGAAATTGTGTAGTACGGATTACTTATGAATATGCTGCAGACAACTATTTAGCAGATGACGAAATTACCAAGCATGCAAAGAGTTAAGCTGAAATTCACAACAGATATGCTCTATATTTATATCTGGTAGCTTAATGTAGGGCATAGGTATGAAAAAAAGCTTTAAGAGTGTTCTGCATATTGAGAACTATCCACAGTTTTCTCAATCTTAAACGAGTGTGTGTTATTTGTCTAAACACAATTTCTACTCTACTGATCAGGCTAAGGGCGATTATATAAGAACTCACACTGACTGGTCTCAGCTCTGCAGGCTGATATATTAAGGAGAAACCTTTAGAATGTCGATTATGATGTGAAGAAGTCTGTACACACAGGGTAGGGCCAATTTTAACCCAAGAACTATGATACTTATAAAATCCATAAAGTTATGCAAAGTAAATCTACACACCAAATATCTAGTCTCTGTGACATGTAGTTGCTGACAAGAATATTTTTAAAGTTTTTCCTATGCATAACTAGTGATCTCATGGGCTGTTTATGTAGTCAGCTACAAAAAACCGTTAATCCCTGGGGTGGGACCAATTTTTATCCTAGGGGCATAATTTATATAACTTTTGTAGAAGCCCTGAAGTTGAAGCTATGTGCCAAATATGAAAGCTGAGGACCTTCTAGTTTTAGAGGAGATGAGGTTCAAAGTTTTCACTATATGTTTCTATTGAAAACTGAAAACCCCTGGGGCAGGGCCAATTTTGACCCCAGGGGTATAATTTATATAAATTTTGTAGAGGACCTATACGTGATGCTATATACCAAAGATGAAAGCTGAGAACCCTGTAGATTCAGAGGAGAAGATTTTTAAAAGTTCAAATTGTTGACGCCCGACGACGGACGACGCACGCCGACGGACATCTGGCGATCACAAAAGCTCACCCTGAGCACTTTGTGCTCTGGCGAGCTAAAAACCGTGAAGTCCCAGGTCAAATTCCGCCTACAAAAGGCGGCATCTGACCTGGCACTGCACTGTTTTCAATGGTCACATTGGTGCCAACTGGCGACATTGGCGCCGAAAGAGTTAATCAATGCTTCCATTTCGAGTTGAAGATGAATGACTGACAACCATCTTGGAGTTTGCAATAGCCACTCGGAGCAAACTACAGTACAACATCCATATCTTGAACTTTGGGATACTTCGAGCAAACATTTTGCAATAGCCACTTGGAGCAAACTACAGTACAACATCGATAACTTGAACTTTGGGATACTTCGAGCAAACATTTTGCAATAGCCACTTGGAGCAAACCACAGTACAACATCGATATCTTGAACTTTGGGATACTTCGAGCATAAATTTCGGTCCTTGAAAAATTTACAATAAAGAATTGTTCTAAAATGTATGATTAAGCATATCAAGAAATATATGTGACAGCCTAAATCAGTTCGAAAGTAGACCTCTATTTAGCTGTCACATGTGTTTCTAGTATGCATAGTCATGCTTGAGAAAGTGGCGATATTAACCCATCACCTCATAAGCTATTTTTTAGCTACTGTAGGAGCTTTCTGCAATACTTTTGACCTGCATCAAACAATCATCTGCCTTATAGATCCATAAGATCTCTTTTTGATGGCTGCTTAAGACAGGTTCTACGGAGCCTTCGTGGCCGAGTGGTTATGACTACTTAGCCCCCTCCTTGTTGTGGTTCGAACCCTGGTCTGGGCATTTGGGAGTTTTCATGTGAGGAAGCCTTCCAGCTTACTTGCGGTAGGTCGTGGTTCTACCAGAGACATATACCCGAACGTTCTTCTGTGCACGATACTACTTAATTCATTCTGTGGACCGATGAACCACTGGGAACTTCCCCCACCTGTAATTAGCTGGATGTGATATGACTGAAATATTGTTAAAGCAACGTAAAACCCGTAAAAAAACCAACAACAGGATCCACTGTATAATTTTAATAATACATGTACATGTATTGCAAAAGGCTTCTTAACATAACACATGTAATTTTCTAGGCAATAAGCTCATATGAGCAGCGCCAAGAGAAACAAGAACCAGTTTATAAAAAGTTTTGCTTGAATTTGATGGTGAAATATATTTTGTATGTGGTAAATCAAATATGTTTTTAACCCTTAATGCCTTTCCTCCAAAAATACGCCTTTCTACGCCTCTGAAAAAACCACTTTATGAAACCATTGTGATAAATAGAGCATTTGCTCCTATAAGAGTAAATGCTCTATTTATCACAATGGTTTCAAAACTACACAATTCTAAACTTTTCCTTTTCTCTAGTAAATGCTCCTTTTCGGTAGATTTTTTCGAAGAGGTTGGGTCTAAAAATAGCATATGCAGGAAAGGGTTAAATTGCCATATATTTATTTGTTGGGCCAGCTTCAATACAAGTTCCCATTTGCACAATTTCAGGTAAGTAAACAGTTTTTTGTTTGTGTTGATTAACGTTCGTTTCTGCTCACTAAGGGCTAATTGGACGCCCCAGAGAGAGGGGAGAGGATACAGGGAAACCCGGGCGCCATGCCCTATTCTTATTATCAGAGTTTCTCTGGTTCTTTTATATGCCCAATGTAAAGCACTGATACATCGGACCTCGGTTTATAGCCTCGTCCAATGGACTTGGTCCCATTTGCACAATACCACCTGTATTTCAGTAACCAGTGTAAGTAAACAAAGAAAAAGAGTGCACGATTTACCTATTTGTAGCTTAAAACTAAATCTTACAAACATTTAGGCAGACGACTCTTTGATCAAAGTGCTATAAAAATACATTTCTTCTCTGTAATTTCCAGAATACTGATTTAAATGGACACATAATAACCATTAACCTGGACAAATATGCATTAGCTATTATTCTTAGATCAAATGTGTTTTCAGTCTCAATTCTCCATTGTATTTCATAACCAGAGGTCCAGATAAGATGCGTAACATTTCCAAGAGTAACTCCTTTAATTTTCTACCAAACCCTATGTTGTGACAATTCTAAAAAGTGGTCACAACAAACTTGAAAGGGTTTGGTGGAGAATGACACTTTTGGTATTCGAGTATGGTCCTGTATCTGTTGCTCTGATAACACCATTTGGTCAAACAGTTTGGATCGGGATGATATTGGACAGTTAACAAAAAAATATTCACAGATGGCAGGGTTACTTCTTCACCAACCAGTGGATGCCCTCAACCTGTTCCCTGTTGAATATTCATGTAAGCAATGACTTGATTGTCAGATCTATTGTAATTTCACAGGCAAACAGAGCAGACCCTGATCAGATGGCTCCTGTTGGAGCCATATCATCTTGGTCTACTCTGTTTGCAAAGGCTCTTTAAGATGGGTGGTATCTTAATGCAAGAACACCTTGAACTTTTTTGTACAAGCCTTTACCTCGTATATACATTGTAAACCAAATAAGACTTTTTCAAATAGATCAGACCCCAGATCAGACAGCTTCTGTATTGCAGATTGTATAGGGTTATCAATGACAAGGGGTATACTGCAAGTGATACAGACAACATATATTAAGTTAAAATATGCTATTTTTAGATTCATTACCTCATAGGCTATTTTTGGAGCCATTAGGATTTGCTTGAAAAGTTTTAATACAATTATAGTCAATGTCAGTTTTTTGCTAAATTTTTAAAAATCAGGTCAAAATTCAAAGGTCAAGAACAAAAGTCAAACAAGAGAGTTCGGAGGAACACATTTGTCACCTGCTCGCAGGTGACACAAAAACTTATAAATCTGATAGTGCTGGAAAGTTTTGCCACAATGGAATCATATATGAAACATGAGAGCTCTGCTGGTTACAGTTTCAAAATGGCAGGCATCTTAAGTCCATAAAGGGGCATAACCTTGTATAAAAGCCTTGCACTGTTATGGTCCTTGATCAGATTGTAGCCCTTGTTACGGTGAACATGTGTATGAAGTTTCATGAGATTTGCATGAACAGAAGTTATAGCTAACATTAATTTCGAACGACAACCCGGAAGCCTGAGTTACAACAATAGCCCAAAAGGCGTCATTATATAGGAATGGGATAACATACTGCAAGTTCACTTAACCCATTCCCTCATATTGATGCCTTTTGACGCCTCTGTAAAAGTCACTTTTTGAAATCATTCTGATAAATAATTTATCACAATGATTTCAGAACTACGAAATTCTAAAATTTTCCTTTTCTCTAGTAAATGTTCCTTTTCGGTAGATTTATTCAAAGAGGTTGTGTCTGAAAATAGCCTATGAAGGAAATGGTTAAGTCACTAATGTTGTACGCTACAGCTGTCTTAGCTGAATATTTTTGAAGTTTTTTACGGAAATAAATTGGGAGACAGACAGATTGACGGATAGACAAGGATAAATGCATCTCTCAGGAAGGAACCGTAAAAGCCAGTCACAATGAAATAAATGAGAACTTGATACAGATGACACTTGTCACAGAAGACTTAACCCTTCTCTAGCTGAATTCTTAAATACATTTCTTCTTCTTTACCTATGCCCTGTTGTATAATTTCATATATTTTCACTGTGTACAAGTATATCGCTGTGCAATCACTGCTCTGGAGTGCATTGGTTCCACAATCAACTTGTAAATAGTGCAGACCCTGATGAGACAGCTCCTGCAGGAGCTGTCTCATCTGGGTCTTCACTATTTACAGGTACGTATATTGACGTGAATAGCAAGCAAAGGGTTAAGATTAATTGAAGCAGACTGTATCAGTCGGAGTTCCTCTTAATTTTTCTTTAACAGTTAGATTGCACTGAAGATTCTACATCACAAAACCACTTTCTCCTGTTCACCCTATCCTTCATATAAGCACTTTTTCATGCCTTTGCAAACAGAGTAGATCCAGATCAGAAAGCTCCCATAGGAGCAATCTGATGAGGGCCTGCTTTGTTTGCTTCTAAAATTATAACTCTACTGTTTCTATTAATATCAAAAACTTATGTGCACATATGCCAGTATAATAGTTCAGCTAATAAATATTCATGATGTCATTATATCTTTAAATACATGAATATTGAACAAGGAAAGTCAGCATTTGTCCGATCACATTCAGCTGTTTTGTAATTGGGTTATCATAATTTCAGCATTTTACGTGGCATTTCCTCGTCATCTGATTGACTGTCACTGGCTGTATCAATATCCAATTGCCGCGTATCCACCGTTTCGATCTTCAATTTTACAGGAGATTCATGTACAGCATATTCAAATATTTTTGTCTGAAAAGGAAAAATATATGGATATTATAAAAGTATATACTAATGCAGTGTCCTTATTCTACTTTATCTGTTCAGTATTCATGTAAACAAGAGCTGTCAGTGGACAGGGCGCTCCACTTTCTTTAGTGCCGGATAGTGTAGAGGAAGTCTAAGTCAGAAAGGGGAGATAACTATAGCCAAATCAATTTTAGGGTTACCTGCCCTTGTGAAATGGGCCCAATATAATAGTTATGATGCATACCAAATTTAAACCAAATATCTTGGACAGTTTCAGACATGGACCTTAACATAAAACTTAACCAACAATGAAAATTTTAAGTCGAAAAAGGGGAATAACTATGGCAAAATTAATTTTAGGGTTACCCACCCATGTGAAATTGGTTGCCCTTGTGATAGTAAATATGCATACAAAATGCGAACCAAATATCTTTGATGGTTTCTGAGAAATGGACTTTAACAAAAAGGTTAACAAATGCAGACGAGAGGGTCATGACAATAGCTCCACTTTTTTAAAAAGTGGAGCTAAAAATAATGAAGTTATAATATTTATTAGCTGAATTTTTATAATGGCATATATACAGGACATGTTTGTGTTGGTAGAAACCAAAAAGTCAGATCTATTATAATTTCATAAATAAACAGAGCAGACCCTGATTAGACGGCTCCTATAGGAGCCCTCTGATCTGGGTCTACTCTGTATGCATATATGATGGAGAGGGTTAAATAGAGGCAAGATCTGAAAACTAACAATAAACTGACCTGTTTTCTTTTCATGGTCTGTACATCAAGTGCCCAGCTGCTAGTTAGCCTTACCAGCATATCCTTCACCTGTAGGTGATACAAAACATACATTATATGAACATATGTCTTATACAAACTGGCTACAAAAGTCCTGTCTGTATGTCACATCAACACAGGACTCATACAAACTGGGTGGAAAGGACCTGTCAGTGTATGTCACATAAAAAAATACTCATACAGACCTGTCAGTGTTCGTCACATGAATACATGATTCAAACTAAGTAGTTTCTGTCCAGACACTTAGGGTTTTCTCCAGGGGTCTTTAACCCCTCCCGAATACTTGACATCTTGTGCTACCACGCCAAGCCATTGAGATGAATTTAACCCTTTACGTAACTATGCAACCAGAGTAGACATAAGTCCGACGACTCAAGTAGAAGCTATCTGATCAGGGTCTGTTCTGATTGCTTACGAAGTTATACAGAAACTATAGGTATACAGAAACTAGAGGTTTTTGTCACAAAAATAGATGTTTGCCAAGGTCATCTTCAACTCGCCCAATGCAACATGCCCAAAATGTTAACCCTTCTCTTGCTGAATTTTAAAATACATTTCTCCTTCTTTACCCATGCCCTGTTGTATAATTACATATATCTTCACTGTGTATAAGTATTTCGCTTTGCAATCACTGCTGTGGAATGAACTGGTTGCACAATCAACTTGTAAATAATGCAGACACTGATGAGACAGCTCCTGCAGGAGCTGTCTCATCTGGGTCTTCACTATTTACAGGTAGGAATATTGACGTGAATAGCAAGCGAAGAGTTAAGAATCTGTCCTGTGATATTATGTAGACATTAATGAAACAAATACATGTACAAAACAATTTCATCGTTAACATCACTGTTATAACTATCTTGGTGTGCCACAAGATTTTTGGAAAGATTTCAGGTAAACTTACCCTGGTGCGGTCCAACACGCTGACATTGTCTTGGACCCTTATATTATTGATCAGCTCAATCAACTCCTTGAGGTCTTCCTACAATATACAATTACACTCATAACCCATTCCCTCATGGCTATGTTAACCTTTTCCTTGTTCTGTACTTAGTCCAAATTTCAATACTTACTGAATATTCACTAACAAAATAGTTACAAAGAAATCTGGAAGGTGGAGCATTGTAGATATTTTAGAAAGTAAAGAAATAGATCTATCAAATTTTGTTAGCAAACAGAGCAGACCCTGATCAGATGGAGCTGTCTGACCTGGGTCTACTCTGTTTGCAAATGCATGAAAACGCGTTTATATTAGGGAAAGTGTTATGACGCAACCTCTTTAAATACATCTACCGAAAAGGAGCATTAACTAGAAACATTTTTTTTTTAGAATTGCGTAGTTTTGAAACCATTGTGATAAATACAGCATTTGCTCTTATGGAGCAAATGCTCTATTTATCAAAATGGTTTAAAAAAAGACTATTACAGAGGCGTTAATATGAGGGAATGGGTTAATACTGAACCACCAATATACCAACAATTATCCATATAAGTGAGGGTTACAAAGATTGAACAATGAAAGCAGAGAAAACTAAACAATAAGAAGGGCAACCAAATGTTAACATTACTCCTTTGATACGCCCTATAACTCTTTGCACGCTAGCGGCGAAACAGTGATTACCTATGCAAACAGTTTGGATCCAGATGAGACAATGCATAATGCGGCGTCTCATCAGGATCCAAACTGTTTGTCACATTGACCATATTTTTATAAAGAAATGAGAGTAAGTTTATTTCAAGAATTCAAGCAGACGACAATTGTTGCAGACGAAAAATTACTTAGCAAAGAGATAATGTCATTGTAAACAGTGTGGACCCAGAACAGACAGGTCATACAGGGTACACGCTAGTTTGTTTAAGAAATAATAATATTAGTTACACGGTTATTTGGCAGGGTGTAAGGGCTGGTATGACCGGGTTAGATTCCGTATTTCTCAAGTTTTTGATTGGTCAGATTTGAGCCTTTGGCTCAAATCTGATCAATCAAAAGCTTGAGAACTCCAATCTGACCGATCAAAAGCTTGAGAAAGAACTCAGACTTATTCTGATTTTACAGGTTTTGCCATGGCCAAAATTTCCTGTGTTCCCATGCCATCCTAAAGCCACATCTAGTTAACCATTTCCCTGTTACAAATTTCAATACCTACTGAATATTCATGGACAAAAAGGTTATAATGAAATATGGAAGGTGGAGCATTGTAGAAAGTTTTAGAAAGTAAAGACACAGATCTTTGAAATTCTATTAGCAAACAGAGTAGACCCTGATCAGACGGCTCCACTAGGAGCCGTCTGATCTGGGTCTACTCTGTTTGAAAATGCATGAAAACATGTTTATATGAGTGAAAGGGTTAATAATAATGATGTAATGTTTCTTACATAAATAAGAAACAAAGCTCGATGATTACGTGATTATTGTGAGTTTGCTATCAAGATGTTTTGATATTCTTACTGTTCAAAATGTTTTGATGTTTTGTATGTATATTATGACGATGTACTATGTACAAGTCTTTAATAAACTATCTGTTCTGTTCTGTTCTGTTCATGAATATCAATGGAGTAAATGGTTAATCCCTTAATCCACTACATGATGAATATTGATGCATGACACCCATCCCCCCCTTCCCATTATGAATACGAACACTATGGCAATTTTGTATTAGACTGATCTCGGTCAACTCAGTTTGCAAATGCATGAAGAGGCATATTTATGGAGTAGACTTAACAGGGTCAGTTCTGACTATCAAGGCTGATAAAACAATACTATTGCTGAAATGTGCTATCCTTTATCTTATGAAATATACTGTGAAATATGATGTCAGACAATACAAAAATTAATTAGCTAATTTTTTATAACGGCATTATAAAGGGATTACCCCCCAGTGACTTTTGTCACTGATCATTCCAAGGCGGTACGTCCATCTTCCCCCTATTGTATGTTTGTTTTGTCTTTGTGCGTCTCTTGATGTTTTTATAGTTATGTATATTTGCTGTTTCCTTATGTTGCTGTTCGGGCGGCTGTTTGTTCTGTATGTCCTGTTTCCTGCATGACTCATTTTTGTACTTTTACCACAGCCGAACTGTAGAATCATATCTAGATTGTATCATAAGCTGACAGAACAGAGCCTGATCAGTTGGCTCATGCAGGAGTCATCAGATCTGGGTATAATCTGTTCATAACAGCATGAAAAGGTGTTTCTAGAAAGTAAACAGTTAACCCTTTCCAGAATATAAATGCTTCTTCAAACCTTCGCAATAGGAGAAGACCAAACTCATTTAGTTTCTTTACAAGCCGTCAGATCAGGGTCTACTCTTTGCTTATGAAATTATAATAAATCTGATTCTACAGTTCCTAATGATACCAACACAGCATGTGTACATATGTACCCTCTAAACGGGAATCCTAGTTGAGAAGAATTTAGATACTTTTAGGCAAGTGGCTGCTTAATGCAGGATGAAAGTCATGCACAATGCTTTTTCAGGAGTTTTCTGCATGTTTTCACCCTGCATTAAGCTGCCACCTGTCTCCAAGACCAATAATTACACTAAATTAAACATCCGGTTTAGAGAGTGTTAACTACTGTGAAAAGCATTACAAATGGGCAATCACAATCAAAATAGCAGGTGTGAACAAAAGGGGAATAACTCAAAAAGTATTGCATGCAGAGTAATGGACCTTAATTACAACAACTGTTTTTAAAGAGAGGAAGACACATGTGAAATTTGAACGCTCTATGATGGTTAGTTTAGAAATAAAAGCCAAACAAGAGGGCCAGAATGGCCCTGACATCACTCACCAGACAATCAGAGGAGAAGATTTTCAAAGTTTTCATTCTATAATTCTATAGAAAACTAGCCACCCCTGGGGTGGGGCCAATTTTGACCCCAGGGGCATAATTCATACAATTTTGTAGAGGACCTGAACATGATGCTATGTGTCAAATATGAAAGCTGAGAACCTTCCAGTTTCAGGAGAAGATTTTCAAAGTTTTCACTATATGTTTCTATTGAAAACTGGCTACCCCTGGGGCGGGGCCAATTTTGACCCCAGGGGCATAATTTATATAACTTTGTAGAGGACATGAACATGGTGTTATGTGCCAAATATGAAAGCTGAGAACCCAGTAGATTCAGAGGAGAAGATTTTTCAAAGTTTGCACTATATGTTTCTATTGAAAACTGGCTACCCCTGGGTCGGGGCCAATTTTTACCACAGGGACATAATTTATATAAATTTGGTAGAGAACCTGAACATGATGCTATTTGCCAAATATGAAAGCTGAGAACCTTCCAGTTTCAGAGAAGAAGATTTTCAAAGTTTTACTATATATTTCAATAGACAAGAGGGCCAGAATGGCCCTGACATCGCTCACCAGACAATCAGAGGAGAAGATTTTCAAAGTTTTCACATATGCTTCTATTGAAAACTTAACACCCCAGGGGCGGTGCCAATTTTGACCCCAGGGACACAATTTATATAACTTTTGTAGAGGACCTGAACATGATGCTGAAAGAATGTAGTGAAAGAATGGATAGACCATAGACCACTGGAACTTGTATTAATTCTTTGGATGATAGAGGCAGATTCTCCCACCACTAATGACCTATGCAAACAGTTTGGATCCAGATCAGGCCCCACATAATGTGGGGCCTGATCTGATATCCAAATTGTTTGTAAATGAGACTGAACTTCTGAAAAACTTAGAAAGAAAGTGTGTAGTGGGATTCTCCCACCACTAATGACCTCTACAAACAGTTTGGATCCAGATCAGGGCCAATATAATGTGGGGCCTGATCTGATATCCAAACTGTTTGTCAATGAGACTGAACTTCTGAAAAACTTAGAAAGAAAGTGTGTAGTACGGATAACTTATGAATATGCTGCAGACAACCATTTAGCAGATGACAAAATTACCCAGCATGCAAAGAGTTAAGCTGAAATTCACAACAGATATGCTCTATATTGATATCTGGTAGCTTAATGCAGGGCATAGGTATGAAAAAAAGCTTTAAGAGTATTCTGCATATTAAGAACTATCCACAGTTTTCTCAATCTTAAATGAGAGTGTGTTATTTGTCTAAACACAATTTCTACTCTACTGATCAGGTTAAGGGTGATTATATAAGAACTCACACTGACTGGTCTGGGCTCTGCAGGCTGATATATTAAGGAGAAACCTTTAGGCTGTCGTTTGTGACGTGAAGAAGACTGTACACACAGGGCAGGGCCAATTTTAACCCAAGAACTATGACACTTATAAAACTTATAAAGTTATGCTTAGTAAATCTATACACCAAATATCTAAGCTCTGGGACATGTAGTTTCTGATGAGAATACTTTTAAAGTTTTTCCTATGCATAACTAGTGATCCTATGGGCTGTTTAAGTAGTCAGCTTAAAAAAACTGGCAATCCCTGGGGTGGGACCAATTTTTACCCTAGGGGCATAATTTATATAACTTTTGTAGAAGCCCTGAAGTTGAAGCTATGTGCCAAATATGAAAGCTGAGGACCTTCTAGTTTTAGAAAAGATGATGTTCAAAGTTTTCACTATATGTTTCTATTGAAAACTGAAAACCCCTGGGGCAGGGCCAATTTTGACCCCAGGGGTATCATTTATATAACTTTTGTAGAGGACCAACAGATGATGCTATGTGCCAAAGATGAAAGCTGAGAACCCTGTAGATTCAGAGAAGATTTTTAAAGGTTCAAATTGTTGACGACGCACGACGCATGCCGACAGACGACGGACATCAGGCAATCACAAAAGCTCTGGTGAGCTAAAACAAGGCATCCCTGGGGTGGGGCCAATTTTGACCCTAGGGGTATAATTTATATAACTTTTGTAGAGGTCCTGAACATGATGTTATGTGCCAAGTATGAAAGCTGAGAACCTTCTAGATTCAGAGGAGAAGATGTTCAAAGTTTTCACAATATGTTTAGTACTATTGAACACTGGTCACCCCTCAGGAGCATAATTTATATAACTTTTGTAGAGGACCTGAACATGATGGTATGTGCCAAATATGAAAGCTGAGAGCCTTCCAGTTTCAGAGGAGAAGATCTTCACTATATGTTTCTATTGAAAACTGGCTACCCCTGGGGCGGGCCAATTTTGACCCCAGGGGCATAATTTATAAAAAATTTGTAGAGGACCTGAACATGATGCTATGTGCCAAATATGAAAGCTATGAGCCTTCCAGTTTAAGAAGAGAAGATTTTCAAAGTTTCACCATATATGTTTCTATTGAAAACTGTCCACCCCTGGGGCGGGGCCAACTTTCATCCTAGGGGCATAATTTATATAACTTTCGTAGAGGACCTAAACATGATGCTGTGTCCCAAATATGAAAGCTGAGAACCCTGTAGATTCAGAAGAAGATTTTCTATTCTAATTTCTATTGAAAACTTGCTACCCCTGGGTCGGGGCCAATTTTGATTCCAGGGAGATAATTTATATAACTTTTGTAGAGGACCTGAACATGATTTTATGTGCCAAATATGAAAGCTGAGAACCTTCCAGTTTCAGAGAAGAAGATTTTCAAAGTTTTACTATATATTTCAATAGCAAACAAGGCACCCCTGGGGGCGGGGCCAATTTTGACCCTAGGGGCATAATATAAATAACTTTTGTAGGGAACCTACAGATGATGCTATGTACCAAAGATGAAAGCTGAGAACCCTGTAGATTCAGAGGAGAAGATTTTTAAAGGTTCAAATTGTTGACGCCCAACGACGCACGCCGACAGACAACGGACATCAGGCGATCACAAAAGCTCACCCTGAGCACAAAAGTGCTCTGGTGAACTAAAAAAAGAAAGTGTGAACAAAGGGGAATAACTCAAAAAGTATTGCATGCAGTGATGGACCTTAGTTACATCAATGGTCCTCAGTGAGAGGAATGATTAGTTTAGAAATGCCAGCCGAAAAAAGAAAGTGTGATGGACAGACAGAACAGACAGACAGAGGACGGAAAAGTGATTTTTAAGTGACACACTTCCTCTCGGCAGGTGACACAAACACGAGGGCCATGAGGCCCTGAAGCGCTCACCTGAGATACCCCAGGGGCGGGACCATCATTGGTACAACCTTGGTAGAGAGCCACAATGCAAAGCAGTATTCCATTAATTAAAGGTCTAAGCCTTATGGCTTCAGAGAAAAATAATATTTTTTTTCCATGAAAAACTGATAAGCCAGGGCCAAGTTTCGCCCAGAGGTCATGGTCTTAAGTTGAACAATCTTTGTAGAGGACAATTATATCATGCTACATGCCCAATACAAATGTCTAGGCCTTACAGTTTCAGAGAAGAAGAATCTTAAAGAGTTTCCTATGAAAAACTGATAAGCCCTTGGGCGTGGCCATTTTTGGCCCGTGGGTAATAATTTGAACAATCTTTGTAGAGGACCATTAGATCATGCTACATGCCAAATATCAAAGGTCTAGGCCTTACAGTTTCAGAGAAGAAGATTTTGAAAGATTTTCCTATGAAAAACTGATAAGCCCTTGGGTGGGGCCATTTTTGGCCTGGGGTCATAATTTGAACAATCTTTGTAGAGGACCATTAGATCATGCTACATGCCAAATATCAAAGGTCTAGGCCTTACAGTTTCAGAGAAGAAGATTTTGAAAGATTTTCCTATGAAAAACTGATAAGCCCTTGGGCGGGGTCATTTTTGGCCCGGGCGTCATAATTTGAACAACATTTGTAGAGGACCATTAGATCATGCTACATGCCAAATATCAAAGGTCTAGGCCTTACAGTTTCAGAGAAGAAGAATCTTAAAGATTTTCCTATGACAAACTGATAAGCCCTTGGGCGGGGCCATTATTGGCCTGGGGTCATAATTTGAACAATTTTTGTAGAGGACCATTAGATCATGCTACATGCCAAATATCAAAGGTCTAGGCCTTACAGTTTCAGAGAAGAAGATTTTGAAAGATTTTCCTATGAAAAACTGATAAGCCCTTGGGCGGAGCCATTTTTGGCCCGGGGGTCATAATTTGAACAATCTTTGTAGAGGACCATTAGATCATGCTACATGCCAAATATCAGAGATCTAGGCCTTACAGTTTTAGAGAAGAAGAATGTTAAAGATTTTCCTAAGAAAAACTGATAAGCCCTTGGGCGGGGCCATTTTTGGCCCGGGGGTCATAATTTGAACAATCTTTGTAGAGGACCATTAGATCATGCTACATGCCAAATATCAAAGGTCTAGGCCTTACAGTTTCAGAGAAGAAGATTTTTAAAGATTTTCCTATGAAAAACTGATAAGCCCTTGGGCGGGGCCATTTTTGGCCCGGGGGTCATAATGTGAACAACGTTTCGTTCCCCCTAGCCACTGATGCTTCTGACAAAATTTGGTTAAAATCGGGTCTGCAGTTTCAGAGGAGATGTCGTTTGAAAATGTGGACGGACTCCGGACGAGGGACGACGGACGGACGCCGGACGCCGGACGACGGACAAATAGCGGTCACAATAGCTCATCCTGAGCCTTCGGCTCAGGTGAGCTAAAAAGCAGATGCACAGGATCCCACGATAGGAAAAATAACAAAATTGAATTTGGCGAAAAACTAAACAAGAAGATGGGACAAAAATGTGCCTATGAATAATGAGATAGACAGATAAACAACCTGATCTCAATTAACCCTTTCCATGTTCAATATTCTTGTAAGAAATAAGTACATCATGAATATTAATTAGATGATTTTACAATAATGACAGCTGTATACAGGATTATTTGTTATTGGTTGAAACTGAACAATCAGATCTATTATAATTTCATAAGCAAACAGAGCAGACCGTGATCAGATGGCTCCTATAGGAGCCTTCTGATCTGGATCTACTCTGTTTGCAAATGGGTGAAAACACGTTTATATGATGAAAGGGTTAACCGGGCTCATGTTATAGGGGTATACCGGTAAGCATGCTTCATCCTGACATGATTTATTTTCTAACTTACCCTTTCTGTGGACTTTAGGTTTACTCCCACACATATATCAAGTATAGTAACCACGCTGGACAATTTGTATGGGTTATTAATCAGTAACTCCTTCATGGGGCCCACAAACTCATGCAGCTGACTGATCTGTTGAAAGCAACAATACAGAGAAGTAACAATCCTTGCTTAATCAGAGCTACAGATATGGGTGCATACCCAAATACTAAAATCATTGTTTTTAACTCTTTCATCCATAGGCTGGTTTTAGATCCAACCTCTTTGGATGCATCTACCAAAAAGAAGCATTAACTAGAGAAAAGGAAATATTTTAGAATTTTGAAACCATTGTGATAAATAGAGCATTTGCTCCTATAGGAGCAAATGCTCTATTTATCACAATGGTTTCAACAGGTGACTTATACAGAGGCATATTTATGGAGGAAAGGGTTAAACAAGAGCACTGCACTGTGGTTGCCAATGTTCATCCGCTCAATTGTATCCCTTCAATCCCTTGTGATGGTGAACAAGTGTGAATATTCATATGACTTGCATGAATAGTGTAATAGCCAACATTGAAGTTTCCGGACAACTACCATGAGTTGACGATAAATGGTCACTACAGTTATGACAAGAGTTTGTGTTTTTTTCTTTGAAAAATAGACACGCTATAAAACACCTTATTTATATGTAGACTACCTTTAACATTACAGCAAAAGTTGTAGAAGGACTGACCAATAACTGCAATAGACTTTTAGATAAATATATATCTGTATGAGATTTTACAAATACCATCAAAACATCTACCAACCTGTATGCTGTTTAATTCTAAGTCTTTTAGGCAACTGTCACTCTTGAGTAAGCCTGATAACATACTGTATCCCACTGCTCGCTGCAGGTAGAAACCCCGTGCTCCAGTCTTTGGCAATAGCTCAGCTATACTGGCCATGTTGTGGTGATGGTCAGTCAGACTGGACAGTAGCCTGCTCAGTTTTAACCTCTGATGTACAAAGAAAATAAAGGTTTACAGCTTAATCCTTTCCCTGTTTAAATATTCATGTATGAAATAATGACATCATGAATATTTATTACCTGAAATTCTACTAGAAAGGTGTTTCTCAGAATACTTGTGGTGCCTGCCTGCGTACTGACCCTCTTCCCACTAATTTTAAACTTGACATAATCTCAGTAAATGTGTATGGGTATAACATAAATCCAGCTACAATGCTACATACAATTCAACTGCATCAGTAGTAAAGAATTTACAGACAGATCAGGAAATATGAAAAGGGAACTAACTCAAATATATTGAAAGTCGAGCTATGGACCTTCTGCGTGACACTTCCTCTCATCAGGCCTGTTCCGTAAGTGAAGTTTAAATTTAATGGCATCCTTCTATACAGGACTTATTGGCCAGACCAAAAAAAATGAAACAAGAGGGCCATGATGGCCCTTAATCGCTCACCTGTAGGTAACAGATTTATGATTTCAATTACAGATTGCATGTAATCTTGCGTGCACAGTGACGACGCACATACACACGACGGACGCCTGACACAGGATCATCCCAATAGCTCACCTTGCCACTTTGTGCCAGGTGAGCTAAAAAGAGGAATTACTCCAAAAATATTGAAGCTAGAGTTATGGATCGTGTGCATGACACTTCCTCTCATCAAGCCTGTTCCATGTGTGAAGTTTGAATTCAATGACATCAGTAGAATAGGACTTATCAGCCAGACAATAAAAAGGGAATAACAAATAAATATTTAGACATGTAGAACATGTTATGACTATTTTCATTAAGGAATTCATGGCTACCTATGGGAACGAAATGCATCACGTATCAAAATCATCAATATCTGGCATGAATTATTGTAAAACAAGAGGGCCAAAATGACCCTGACATCGCTCACCAGACAATCAGAGGAGAAGATTTTCAAAGTTTTCACTATATGTTTCTATTGAAAACTTAACACCCCAAGGGCGGTGCCAATTTTGACCCCAGGGACACAATCTATATAACTTTTGCAGAGGTCCTGAACATGATGCTGAAAGAATGTAGTGAAAGAATGGATAGAGCATAGACCACTGGAACTAGGAAGAAAGTGTGTAGTGGGATTCTCCCACCACTAATGATCTATGCAAACACTTTGGATCCAGATCAGGGCCAACATAATGTGGGGCCTGATCTGATATCCAAACTGTTTGTCAATGAGACTGAACTTCTGAAAAACTTAGAAAGAAAGTGTGTAGTTAGGATAACTTATGAATATGCTGCAGACAACAATTTAGCAGATGACAAAATTACCCAGCATGCAAAGAGTTAAGCTGAATTCACAACAGATATGCTCTATATTGATATCTGGTAGCTTAATGCAGGGCATAGGTATGAAAAAAAAGCTTTAAGAGTGTTCTGCATATTGAGAATCATCCACAATTTTCTCAATCTTAAATGAGTGTGTGTTATTTGTCTAAACACAATTTCTACTCTACTGATCAGGCTAAGGGTGATTATGTAAGAACTCACACTGATTGGTCTCAGCTCTGCAGGCTGATATTAAAAAGAAACCTTTAGACTGTAGTTTCTGATGTGAAGAAGTCTGTACACACAGGGCAGGGCCAATTTTAACCCAAGAACTATGATACTTATAAAACGCATAAAGTTATGCTAAGTAAATCTATACACCAAATATCTAAGCTCTGGGACATGTAGTTTCTGACAAGAATATTTTTAAAGTATTTCCTATGCATAACTATTGATCCCATGGGCTGTTTAAGCAGCCAGCTACAAACAACTGGCAATCCCTGGGGTGGGACCAATTTTGACCCATGGGGCATAATTTATATAACTTTTGTAGAAGTCCTGAAGTTGAAGTTATGTGCCAAATATGAAAGCTGAGGACCTTCTAGTTTTAGAGGAGATGATGTTCAAAGTTTTCACTATATGTTTCTATTGAAAACTGAAAACCCCTGGGGCAGGGCCAATTTTGAACCCAGGGGTATAATTTATATAACTTTTGTAGAGGACCTACAGATGATGCTATGTGCCAAAGATGAAAGCTGAGACCCCTGTAGAAGTTATGTGCCAAATATGAAAGCTGAGGACCTTCTAGTTTAAGAGGAGATGATGTTCAAAGTTTTCACTATATGTTTCTATTGAAAACTGAAAACCCCTGGGGCAGGGCCAATTTTGTTCCCAGGGGTATAATTTATATAACTTTTGTAGAGGACCTACAAATGATGCTCTGTGCCAAAGATGAAAGCTGAGACCCCTGTAGATTCAGAGGTGAAGAACTTTAAAGGTTCAAATTGTTGACGACGAACGCCGCACGCCGACGGACGATGGACATCAGGCGATCACAAAAGCTCACCCTGAGCACTTTGTGCTCTGGTGAGCTAAAAAACCAAAAATGCATGATCCTGAAATATTTCCTAACAAAGTGCTACTCTGTGGTGTATTTTATCATTATTTGGTCTGCATTTGGAAGACAACTTAAGTTATCATGGCCCCTCCTCACTGCCATTGTCAGCAAAGCTTTCAATCATTTTTTCCATGTAAGGTCATAAAAATTCATTTTTTTAATATTTGTTTTCGCCTTTCGGAAGTAGAAATAACTTGTTCGGCAGGTGCATGAATATGTGTTGGGGATAAAACACTTACATGTATTTCATTCATAAAGATAAGGCCCTATTTTTGGCAGATCAAACCGCCCAGAGTATACAGAGAAACATTTACTTAGGCGGATTAAGCGGCCCGTAGTCGTATTGCGCTTTATAGTAGGGGCGGATATATCCGCCGATAGCAAACTAAAGGTTAATAAATATTCATAGTGTTGTTGTTTCTGACATGAATTTCACGAGGTCAAGGGTTAACCCTTTACTTCATGAATATTCAAGTAGTAAATATTATTCATAATATTCAGGTAAGAAATAATGATATCATTAATATGGTTAGATTATTGTTTATAATGCTACATGAAAACAGGCCATTTTGATCACGACAGGGACTGCAGGATGACATCTTTATAATGTAGTAAGCATACAGAGCAGACCCTAATCAGACAGCGCCTATAGAAGCCATCTGATCTGGGTCTACTCTGTTTGCAAAGACGTAGAAAGGCGACTACATGAAGTAAAGGTAAATAATGTTTGTTGCATGTTAAAAACTTACATGTTTTTCCCAGTCCGGGTCACTGTACAGATTAACTGCCATAGCAACACATGTCTGGAATGCATCCACACCACAGGAACTGCGGAGAGAGAAGAAAGCACTGACTTATTACGTAAAACACCTGCTTTTTAAGATTCCTGTGTCCAATTAGAAAAATGTTGCTTAACCCTTTCCCTCATATTGATGACTTTTGACGACTCTGTAAAAGTCACTTTGTGAAACCATAGTGATAAATAGAGCATTTGCTCCTATAGGAGCAAATTCTCTATTTATCACAATGGTTTCAAACTACAAATTTCTAAAAAATTCCTTTCCTCTAGTTAATGTTCCTTTTCAGTAGATTTATTAAAAGAGGTTGTATCTAAGAAAAGCCTATGAGGTAATGGGTAAAGACAGGTGCTACTGTACTCAGTTTTACTTCAATACTGTTTCCGAGATGTGTTTAAAGACGCATTACTTCAATAATCACCATTTCAGGGCTGTATCAAGTGAGACTTTACATCAGTTTAACCCTTTCCCTCATATAAACATGTTTTCATGCATTTTCAAACAGAGTAGACCCAGATCAGACGGCTCCTAGAAGAGCTGTTTGATCAGGGTCTACTCTGTTTGCTAATAGAATTTGATAGATCTGATTCTGTGCTTTCTAAAATGTCTACAATGTTCCACCTTCCATATTTCTTTATAACTATTTTGTCAATGAAATATTCAGTAGGTATTGAAATTTTGATTAACAGGGAAAGGGTTAATGGAATTTGCCTAGTGACACTTTATATTGATACTCAATGGCTCAGAGTTGTGTCTAGTGAGACTTTACATCAATGCTCACTGTTTAGGAGTTGTGTCGTGTGACACTTAACATCAATACTCACTGTTTAGGGGTTGTGTCTAGTGACACATAACATCAATACTCACTGTTTCAAGGTTGTATCTAGCGAGGCTTTACACAGAACCACCAGCAACACAGTGATCTCCTCACCACTCATGGTGACACTGAAATACAAAGACACATGCTCTCCCAGAACGAATCTACAGTAGAACACTAAGATCACAAAAGAATTGCTTCTCCAGTGTCCGTCCATCTGCAGTCTATGCGAAAGTTCACAGGACCTCTGACAAATCTGGTAAAATTTCATCCAGTCTAGTTAAAATTGCTACAGCACTAGTTCTTGTGACCAGTGAAATTTTGCTTAGTTCGCACACTATCAATGAAAGTTTACATGTATTCTTTCCAAAATTTACATAACAATTTGAAAGGTGATGACTCAACTTATATAATGACTATACACGTACATGTATATGTAAATTATAAACAAGAGGACAAGAATGGCACTGACATCGCTCACCAGACAATCAATGATTTTCAAAGTTTTCACTATATGTTTTAATAGAAAACTAGCTGGCCCTGGAGCAGGGCCAATTTTGACAACTTTTGTAGAGGACCTGAACATGATGCTATGTGCCAAATATGAAAGCTAAGAAATTTTCCAGTTTCAGAGGAGAAGAATTTCTAAGTTTTCACTATATGTTTCTTTTGAAAACTGGCCACCCCTGGGTGTCTACTCTATTTGCAAGGCGTTGAACTAAGGAATACCACAATTAATACCAGCACAGATGCCAGACTGACTTGGATTTCTAACACATTCAGGTTTACAACAGTGTGTGTGCTTACCTTTTTCTATACATTGAAAGTGCCATAAACTTCAGAACCATAAACAAGTTTTTCCTTCGGTAGCATCTGGCCTTTGAGCTATCAGTGTTTTCTCTGCCCTTTTGATAATCTGGTTGATGTTGTAATTTTGATCTGAAAGATACAACTTTCCCTCAATCGAACAACTCCCTTGATTCTTTCCATAATAGAAATGCTGTTTGTCATCATTGCAAACAGAGTAGACGGAGATCAAATGACCCATGTAGTAGGAGTTGTCTGATCAGGGTCTATTCCATTTGCTTGTGAAAAATACAGCTCAAACATCCTTTGTTTAAATGCCATTATAAAAATCAATCTGGCCTAGATAAAATGGTTAAGATCTGGCTAGCAGTCATGTCAAGTCTAGAATGACAATGGTTAAGATCTAGACAGCAGTCAGGTCAAGCCTCGTGTGACAATGGTTAAGATCTAGACATCAGTCAGGTCAAGCCTTGTGTGAGCAGTAGGGGTGTATCAATACATCAAACTATCGATGTATTGCGATAGTTCTTTATCCCAGTTACTCTATCGATAGTTATTTTCAACTGACAATAGACAATTGCGATAGTAGCTCTGACTATCGATAGTTTCGATAGTACTTTCATATAATTGGCAAACTCAAAGTAATAAACCAGCAATGAGTCTTTATCGTAGCATTCTATTCCGAAAATGTAAACATTGTTAAAGAGTACTTTCCCCTGTAAAGGACTATGTATAAACATAGAGCTCGGGTAGACTCAACCCCTAGCCAGAGTGCAGGTGACGGCGGTCAATGTGGGACCGTTACTTTCATATATGATAAAGCGACGAAAAGTATATCTACTGCGTTTTTTTAAGAATATCAAATTCATTACAAATCACCTAAAGATAAGTTTTCCAACGAGTACGTTACAAAAAAGGTTTTGTAAAATTTGTAGTATTAGGTTTCTTTATGCTCATGTTTTAGTCAAACCATTGTGTTTTCAAAATGGCGCCCACCATCGTTGAGATCGAGTTGGTTAAAAACAAAAGCGGTAAAACACATGTGGCAAAGCGAGTATTTGGAAATACAGTACTTTGGACTTTTATTTAATTAATCTATTTCTGCCCAATTCATTTTAAATTATTTTCACAAACATTTTAGTAAGTATTTACAGCAAAGTTATATCTTACACTGTGCAAATTTGCATTTCTACAAGTTTTCAAATCTTGGCAATAACTATTGCAATAGTATTGCAATAGTTTTCAGCAATAGCAATAGTATCGCAATAGTACTTTTAGCAATAGCAATAGTATTGCAATAGTCAAAACTGGCCCCAATAGTCAGCCCTAGTGAGCAGTCAGGTCAAGACACGTGTGACAATGGTTAATATCTTGACAGCAGTCAGGTCAAGCCTCGTGCGACAATGGTTAAGATCTAGACAGCTGTCAGGTCAAGTCTTGTGTGACAATGGTTAAGATCTAGACAGCAGTCAGGTCAAGCCTCATGTGACAATGGTTAAGATCTAGACAGCTGTCAGGTCAAGCCTAGTGCAATAAAGTTAAGATCTAGACAGCAGTCAGGTCAAGCCTCGTGTGACAATGGTTAAGATCTAGACAGCATAGATCGCATATAGGAGTACTGCTCCATTTTCCTACTTGTAATTACTGTATGACATTTAATGCAATTTCCTGACAATCCCATGTTTGTTAAAGACTATCCTGTTTAACCCATTCCCACTTAGGCTATTTTAAGACCACATCTCTTTAATAAATAAATCTACCAAAAAGGGGCATTAACCAGAGAAAAGGAAAATTTTAGAATTTTGTAGTTTGAAACCATTGTGATAAATAGAGATATAAATATAAATATAAATATATAAATATTTATCACAATGGTTTCACAAAGTGACTTTTACAGAGGCATCAAAAGGCGTCAATATGCGGAAATGGGTTAACCCTTTCTTCTTTTCACACCCATACAAAACGGACAGACCAAGATCACATAGCTCCTGTAGGAGCCGTCTGATCAAGATTTGCTTAGCTAGCTTGCTAATGAAATTATCTGAGCTGACTCTACAGTTTCTACAAATATCAAAACTTCCTGTGTACATAATATGTCATTTTAAAGTCAGCTTATAAATATTCAAACCTCATTATATCTCATATGAATATGAAAAGACAGGAAAAGGGATAATCCAAATGCAAAAGAACTGGTCTTAAGCGGTCATCAAAAATGATTCTGTAAGGCAGTTGGCAGCTTAATGCAGGTCAATATGGATCTTTCTACATTACTTTTGCCCTGCATTATGCAACCACCTGCTTTTTACAGCTCCTATATTCAATAAATAAATGGCTGCTTAGGATTGGTTCTACTGTAATTGATAATCTCATGTTTTTACTATTCTGAGTTCAGCTCTGTTTGCTTATACAGTAAAACCTCTCTTTAAGACCACTAAATTACATCATGTATTTTGTGCTAAAGGCAGGTGGATGCTTAAAGCAAGGTAAAAGTAAAACAGAACGCTCCTACAGGAGCGTTCTGTTTTACTTTCACCTTGCTTTAAGCAACCACCTGCCCTAAATACCAACTAATTAACACAATTTAGTGGTCGTTATAGAGAGGCTTTACTGTATGTTATATACATGTATCAAACTTTTTACTGAATTTCATTGCAATAAATTTCCATTTTCTTTTTATCTACTAACACTTTAATTATATCAACTGAAATTCGTTATAGACCATCTGGCATGAAACTCAATCCAAGTCATTTCAAAAACTTAATCTAATTCTTTTATTATACATGTCTCTTACACAGCAAGTTTATTTTACATAAATCTTCCTATTACAAGGCAGTGACCTTAATCTCAAACAGTGTAACTTAAAGCATATTTTGTATCAGAGAAAACCCAGATCTTAACTGAGCCATCTGATCAGGGTCTACTCTGTTTGCTTATGAAATTATATGGATAAAATTCTAGATTCTGCTGATTCTGCTATCTAAATGATAAAAATCCTATGTTCATATAACATCATAAAAAACTCAGCTGATAATGATTCATATTGTTATTATTTCTTACATGCCAAAAATTGTTTCGAGCACAAATCAGTGCAACCAGACACCTTCGTAACCATACAAACACAAATCACCCCAAACCACTGGTGGTTGACTTGTGGTCCTCTTTGTTCACATCAGACAAAAATAACACATTTCTTACATTAATAGTCATGACATAAAGAGTTATAATATGCCAAACGCATTATCTGTCATCAAAGGGAATATGTAGGAAGATATTTCGGAGGCCAACCATATAACTCACCTGACCAGTTCATGTGAAACAAGATCATTTGGAACCAATGTCTCCAGATCGGCACCTGTAAATGAAAAACAAACAAATTACTTGCTGAATTTTCATAGTTTGTAAAAGCAAAACAGAAGCAAACATATACCTGAAAGTCACAGACAGTTCAAATAAGCTTGTCTATGACAGAAAGTTTGATTCTTTGAAATTTAACTTGGATCTGAGCATTTGCATACAGCTCTATATAGCACTTTAATTTTCAACTAGAACTAACCCTAAATATGATGGAATAACCTCGCTCAGCTGTCTTGATCGCAAATTAAACGTTTTAGTGCAATGACCAGGATTAAACATATTTTGGTGTCTTGACTAGGATTTGTGCCACATACAAACAGGACAGGACATACAACAGATAGACAGACAGACAGACAGACAGACAGACAGACAGACAGACAGACAGTCTGACTCTTAAATATCCCCTCTTACACTTCGTTTGCGGGGGTATAAAAAGTCTATTTTTTTAGGAAATGGGAACTAATTTTTACTATATTGTTTTTATGGTTTGGTCCTGCCCATAGGGCCCCAGGGTATGGGGAACCAAAACATTTCCAGGGCCAAAATAATCTCTGGTTCAGTCCCTACAACTTTCAGAGAAAGTGTTAAATCGTGATAAGCCATTCAACTTTGAACACGCAGCAATCAGAGGGTGAGAAGCAAATCTGTTATATCTTCTGTATTTAAATCTTCAGTCTTTTGACTATCAGTAAAATAGGGACAGAATATAACTATCTGTTTTTATCTATCTGACAGATAGATGGCTAATATTCATTCAGGTTAACAGGTTAAAGCGCATACAATATACATGTACATACATGTCATATAAAAGTACCTAATAGTGACTAATATTGCTACTGTGACAATTGTATAAAAACTATCACTCTACAATAAAATTTGAAACACTACTTTGGTAAAATTTATGTTTTAATTTACATTTAAAAAATTGTTCATAGTATTATGTACATATATTTCATTCCCTAATCATGAGACGGCTCCATTTCACACCAAAACAGAGAGTTGATTGTACATGTCTGGGAAAAAGGTCTAAACATTGTTAACCAAGACAGAAAGATCATACATGCCTGAGAAACGAAATTACCAAAGTTGACTTGAATGGACAGAAGATTATCCATGCATGTGAGTACACCTTAGAAAGATTTGTTACCATACTTGACTAGGTTGGACACAAGAACATACACACATGGGAGCAAACCTTAGAAATATTTCTTACCATAGTTGATGGGAGCAAACTTTAGAAACATTTCTTACCATAGTTGATGGGAGCAAACCTTAGAAACATTTCTTACCATAGTTGACTAGAATGGACAGAAGATCATACACGCCTGGAAAACACTTCAGCTGCTTATGATGTTTGTGGAGGACTTCCTGCAGTAATGTCTCGCAGCGACGACATATGTTATCGTTCCGTTCCACTGACACTGTTACAAACAAATCAAGACAAGTTATTCTATATGTGAAAAACAAGAAATTTACCAATTAAAATTACTATGGCTGAATGAGCCATGACATTAAAATTTCACCATAAATGCCAAACACTTGTTAACCCTTTACTCCATGAATATTCAAAATAATGATGTCATGAATATTAATTTGAATAATTGTTATAATAGCACGAGCTATTGGTAATGACAGAAACTTTAGATTCAAATCTAGATTAAATCATTAGCAAACATAGCAGACCCTGATCAGATTGCTTCTGATTCTTTTTGTAATGTTTTGTTTTGTATACCATTTGTGATATTTACAGAGCTCCGGAAAAGATGTGTAAATTAAAACATTTTCAAATATAACTCCTTTATTTCTCCTTCAAACCCTATACATATGTACTGTGACCACTCTAGAATCATCTGTTCGAGACACTTCTAAAGAGTCGTCACAGTATAGGGTTTGTTGGAGAAATAAAGGAGTTATATTTGAAAATGTTTTAATTTACAATCTTTTCTGGAGCTCTGTAAAAATCGCAAATGGTATACAAAACAAAACATTACAAAAAGAATCAAGAAAAATAGAATCTGCTGAAGACTTTGGAAGTTGGAAGTCACATACATTTTACTGAAATAAACCACCTTTTACAGTAAAAACAGTGTTAAACCACTGATCTGGGTCTACTCTATTTGCAAAGGTGTGACTGCAGGGGGCCATTTCGTGGGTCTAGATGGTCTAAAAAGTGAAATAAATTGATTGGGTCGACTTAAATCGACCCAATCAATTTTTTGACTTTTAAGACCATCTAGACCCACGAAATGGCCCCACTGTGGGTGTGAAAAAGCATTTCTACCTGCCTGATCTCTATTCTATTTTTAAGAATTCTTGAAAAAAAAGACACTCCAATTATATTGCAAACCAACACACTGCTTGGAGGTCAATCCATCTACAATTGATCACCAGGTATATGTTCCTTGTTTTACATGCATGCACTGCTGTAATAGCCGTCACTTTTGCTGTGGAGCAGTCAAGTCGAGGGGGTGGTTAGACTGAGCATTCCAAGGCGATACTCCTGTCTTCACCCTATTTTTGTGTTTGTATCGTACTCTTTCATACTTTTGTACATTTGAAAATGGGTGCTCTTCAATTGCTTTGACATGATATTTCTGGAGTTTCTCTATGCTATTGATCATTAGCTCTATTTGATTTTATAGGGTTTCAGTGCATGCCCCTCAACTCCAAACTAGACTATTAAGTGCCCTAGACTCAGCCCAACTGATATATGCTCTTCAGTAAGGCCTCTTCAGTGATGACGTACTGTCATACTCTTGCATAAGTTATGACGTCACATTTTGCTTTTTGTTTTTGATGGGTTATAGTTTTGGTTAAATCATAATGGCATACAAGGAACAGTTTTATGAATACAGTAAAAAAACTCTATAATTGCCACAAAATTGTGTTAATTAGTTGGTATTTAGGGCAGGTGGCTGCTTAAAGTAAGGCTCCTATAGGAGCATTCCGTTTTACCTTCACCTTGCTTTAAGTAGCCACCTGTCTTTAACACAAACTACTTGATGTAATTTAGTGGTTGTTATAGAGAGGATTTACTGTATGTGTATGGTAAATTGTGTGTGTGGGTGCTCTTTGTTTGTTATGAATTGGTTTTTGAAGTTCCTTTATGTTTTACATCCTATGACTTGTAGTGTTGCACAGCCCTAAATGATCTTGGAGTGGACCATTTTATGAAGGCCATGTGCGAGCACACATTTCTTTTGTACTTCTGATGTTGCTGTGTGTCATTTTTATGCCTGACTTCTACAGTACACCCCACTAATGCGACCACCTAATAGAGGTACACTTAAAGGTGCTAAATGCAGGTGGTAGCTTAATGCAGGACAGAAGTAATACAGAAAGCTCCTAGAGGAGCTTTCTGCATTACTTTTGTCCTGCATTAAGCAATTATCTGCTTATAAAGGCAGCTATGCTTATTCTTTAAGTGGTCACATTAGAGAGGTTCTACTGTATTTAATTTTCAAGAGCTGTAGATTAGAGGGGTATTAAGGCAATATACTTTATAATTCTCCTCCAAATCCTATTTCACTCATACTCATTACAATTGCCTCTCATCTTGATAGATCTGTTCTCATTTATCTACAGTCCTGCTAAATGCACTTGAGTTACAATAAGATTACTTACTCAGAAGAAACAACCACCTAAGCACTGCATCCTGGCATGGCAGTTTGCTGAAGCACAGCGATATCACAGACGTGGTCAGCAGCAGCTGGTACTGGACTGGAAAACATAACATAAACCTTTCCCTGTTCAGTATTAATATAAGAACTAATAAGTGAGTGAGTGAGTTGGGTTTAACGTCCGACCAACGGTATTTCAGTTATATGCAGACGGCACCCGCATGAGACAAGTTATAGTGCTGCCGCACTGAAATACACCTGCCGCGGGCACATGGCAAGGGCATCCCACCCAGTCACATTATCCTGACACCGGGCCGACCAGTCCTAGAACTACACCTTTTAATGTCGAGCGCAGACAAGGGAGCTACTAGTACCAACTTTTAACGAAGAACTAATAATGACACCATGAATATTTATTCGCTCAATTTCTATAATGTAACTTTTCTATAATATAACTTTTCAAGGGAATTTTTTGCTTTGACACAAACTGTATAATCAGATTCGTATCATTTCAAAAGCGAACAGAGCAGACTCTGATCAGACGGCTCCTATAAGTGTAACGACGTCTGATCTGGGTCTACTCTATTTGCAAATGTGTGAAAAGGCATTTATATGAAGGAAAGGATTCATGAAAGGAATAATGACATCATGAATATTTTTATTTGATTGTTCATAAGGGTTTAAGAATATTGGAATATTTTGAATATGGCAAAACATGTAAAAACAGATCTTTACAATTTCATACGCAAACAGGGCAGTACCTGATCAGACGTCTCCTACTTGCTTATAGCTGTTAAACAGACAAATAAAGTAAACAAGAGGGCCAGAATGGCCCTGAAGCGCTCACCAGACAATCAGAGGAGAAGATTTTCAAAGTTTTGACTATATGTTTCTATAGAAAACTAGCCTGCCCTGGGGCGGGGCTAATTTTGACTCAAGAGGCACAATTTATATACCTTTTGTAGAGGATCTGAACATGATGCTATGTGCCAAATATGAAAGCTGAGAAACTTCCAGTTTAAGACGAGAAGATTTTCAAAGTTTTCACTATATGTTTCTATTAAAAACTGGCTACCCCTGGGGCGGGCCAATTTTGACCCCAGGGCCATAATTTATATAACTTTTGTAGAAGACCTGAACATGATGCTATGTGCAAAATATGAAAGCTGAGAACCTTCCAGTTTCAGAGAAGAAGATATTCAAAGATTTAACTATTTGTTTCTATTGAAAACTGCCCACCCCAGGTGGGGCCAATTTTGACCCTGGGGCCATATCTAATACATATTTTGTAGAGGACCTGGACATGATGTTATGTGCCAAATATGAAAGCTTTAAACCTTCAAGTTTCAGAGGAGACGGTTTTCAAAGTTTTCCCTAAATGCATTTATTTCTATTGAAAACTGCCCATCCCGTGGGCAGGGCCAATTTTGACCCCAGGGCCATAATTTATATGACTTTGTAGAGGACCTGAACATGATGCTCTGTGCAAAATATGAAAGCTGAGAGCCATCCAGTTTCAGAGAAGGAGATTTTCAAAGTTTTCACTATTTGTTTCTATTTAAAACTGCCCATTCCTGGGGCGGGCCAATTTTGACCCCGGGGCCATAATTTATATAACTTTTGTAGAAGACCTGAACATGATGCTATGTGTCAAATATGAAAGCTGAGAGCCTTCCAGTTTCAGAGAAGAAGATTTTCAAAGTTTTCACTATATGTTTCTATTGAAAACTGCCCACCCCTGGGGCGGGCCAATTTTGACCCCAGGGCCATAATTTATATAACTTTTGTAGAGCACCTGAACATGTTGCTATGCGCCAAATATGAAAGCTAAGAGACTTCCAGTTTCAGATAAGAAGATTTTCAAAGATTTCACTATTTGTTTCTATTGAAAACTGCCCAACCCTGGGGAGGGGCCAATTTTGACCCCAGGGCCATAATTTATATAACTTTTGTAGAAGACCTGAACATGATGCTATGTGCCAAATATGAAAGCTGAGAAACTTCTGGTTTCAGAGGAGAAGATTTTCAATGTTTTACTATATGTTTCTATTGAAAACAAGGCACCCCTGGGGCGGGGCTAATTTTGACCCCAGGGCCATAATTTATATAACTTTTGTAGAGGAACTGAACATGATGCTCAGTGCCAAATATGAAAGCTGAGAGACTTGCAGTTTCAGAGAAGAAGATTTTCAAAGATTTCACTATTTGTTTCTATTTAAAACTGCCCACCCCTGGGGCGGGCCAATTTTGACCCCAGGACCATAATTTATATAACTTTTGTAGAGCACCTGAACATGATGCTCTGTGCCAAATATGAAAGCTGAGAGACTTTCAGTTTCAGATAAGAAGATTTTCAAAGTTTTCACTATTTGTTTCTATTTAAAACTGCCCTGCCCTAGGGCGGGGCCAATTTTGACCCCAGGACCATAATTTATATAACTTTTGTAGAGCACCTGAACATGATGCTATGTGCCAAATATGAAAGCTGAGAAACTTCTGGTTTAAGAGGAGAAGATTTTCAACGTTTTACTATATGTTTCTACTGAAAACAAGGCACCCCTGGGGCGGGGCCAATTTTGACCCCAGGGGCATAATTTATATAACTTTTGTAGAGGACCTAAAGATGATACTATGTGCCAAAGATGAAAGATGAGAACCCAGTAGATTCAGAGGAGAAGATTTTTAAAGGTTCAAATTGTTGACGACGGACGACGAACGACGGACGACGCACGGAAAACGGGCAATCACAAAAGCTCACCCTGAGCACAAAGTGCTCTGGTGAGCTAAAAACTTGCTAATAAAGAGTAAATATAAAATAGACTTGGTCATATAAAAGGTAAACAACTTTCTAATGAAGAAATAACATGATAAAAATTTCCTATACCTACATTATGCTAATATTCAACATAAATCACAGGATACCAAACACAACACTACAGATATTTTGTTCATTCTTTCCTCCATGCAAACACTTTTTCATGCTGCTGAAAACAGTGTAGACCCACATCAGATGGCTCCAGAAGGAGTCATCTGATCAGGATCTGCTGTTTTCTTATGAAATTATAACAGATCATCCGCTTCTACAGTTTCTCTAAATACCAAAACTTCACGTGTACATATGCCAATATAGAAATTTTGCTAATATATAATCATGATGTCATTATATCTTTCATGAATATTCAACAGGGTTAAGTACCACTTCAGTTTAGTTTCCATGTCAACCTTTGACCAAGTTTTCAACCAATTATCATGGCATACCACACATGGTTGTGTAGTATATCTAGAGAAAACAACAGCACCGCACGTGGGTGACGACGCTTGTCTGCATAAATTTAAAAGGGCATAATTTTGAAGTTGTGAAGTTTCATAAGATTTGTATGAATAGTACAGAAGTTATAGCCAACATTAAAGTTTAAGGGTAACAAAACTGACAATGATGAAGATAAAATGACAACGCTGACACCAGAGCTACATATATAAGCTTGTGGTTATCATGCAAAGTTTTGTAACCCTCTCCCTGTTGAATACTTACATATGGATTAATGGTATCATGAATATTAATTAGCTGAAATTTTATAACGTAAAATGTTCAAGGGAATATTTTGCATGGACAAACACTATAAAATCATGTCATCAGCAATAGAGCAGATCCTGATCAGACGGTTCCTACCGGAGCTACCTGATTTTGGTCTACTGTGTTTGCAAAGGCATTAAAAAAACTTTAAATAAGAGAAAGGGTTAAATGAAATATTCAAGCTTAATACATAAAGCAGGAGGAAAACCCTCATGACCCTAAGTACAGTAAGCTTACTCTCAACTTGCATTCTAGCAAAGAAGAATTTAGATACTTTTAGGCTGGTGGCTGCTTAATGCAGGGTGAAAGTTGTGCAGATGTGTTTGTCTGGATCTTTTGGGGGTTATTATGATTATGACAGTAAATGGACATTGGATTTATGTTGATTGCAACAGTTTTTTGCAACTGGGATCTTAAGCTTTTCCATGTTGAATATTCATGACATGGTCATCTTCGCAATTGAAGGACGAACATCATGCATGTTATTAATGAAATCATGAATATTTATTAACTGAACTTTATTATTGCATATGTACCGTATGAATGTTTTGTATTGTTTGGTATGTTGGTATTGGTAGAACCTGAACAGTCAAATCTATTATAAATTCAGTAACAAACAGAGCAGGCACAGATCAGGTAACTCCTATGGGAGCCGTCTTATCTGGATCTACTCTAATTTTAAAGCAAAAAGTGTTTATATGAGAGAAGGGTTAAAATAAGAAAACAATTACTTAAAACCATAACTGTTAAGTACATGAAATGACTAATCCTACCACATATAAGAGAGTTTACCTTGCGAAGTAGTGAATAGAATTACGATTCACCCTTTCCCACATATAAATACATTTTCATTCATTTGCAAACAAGAGTAGACCTATATCATACGGCTCCTGTAGGAGCCGTCTGATCAGGGTCTGCTCTGTTTGCTTTTTGATATAGATCAAATTCTACAGCCTTTTTCAAAGCAAAAAAACAATTCTTCAAAAGTTTTAAAAATTCAGCTAATAAAATTATTTCTGACATGAATACTAAACAGGGAAAGAGCTAGGTTTACACGTGCTGTTACTATAGTCATAGTGCTTACCTGGATTAACAGTTGCAAGGTGTTTTGACAGTTGACTATTGCCATTCAGACTGAAGCCACAGTGAGTAGGATGAATAGAACCAGCAAAAAGACACAGGTACTGCTGGTTCTCAAATATATTCATCCCTGGACGGTCATAGCAGATTTTGGATTCCTCAATTTTGAACTGTTTCAACTTCTCTTGTTGATCCTCTTCTAAAACGAGTTCTGAAAAACACATTTACAAACATTGTAGCTGCATGCAATATACTAGTACAGTAAAACCCCTCTAAACCGGAATTCTAGTAGAGAAGAATTTAGATACTTTTAGACAGGTGACTGCTTAATGCAGGGTGAAAGTCATACAGAAAGCTTCTAGAGGAGCTTTCTGTATGACTTTCATCCTGCATTAAACTGCCACCTGTATCCAAGACCGATATTTATGCTAAATTTAGCGTCCGGTTTAGAGGGGTTTCACTGTATATAATTCATTTTCACTTAACCCTCAATATGAAAACATTAGTTATCATCAATTGACAATGACTATTCATAAAACAGTAGTTATCATCAACTGACAATGACTATTCATATTCATTCATTGAAATGTGTAAACTGTATGTTGTCGACCCTGCAAGAGTTCCTCTGGCTGTGCATTTTTACAGTAGCTGTTCTTGTGTAACAATATTTATCTCTTTCCTTCATATAAACATCTTTTTATGCATATGCGAACTGAGTAGACCCAGATGAGACAGCTCCTATAGCTTTGTTTGCTTATACAATAACATAGATCTGATTCTACAGTATCTGCTTAAGTCAAAACATTATGTGTACAAATGCCAGCATAAAAATTCAGCTAATAAATATTCATGATGTCATCATTCCTTACAGGGAAATGTTTAAGCAGCTGATTCGTTCTGCGTCCTCCTAACTGTTGCTAATAATCTAATGTGAAACACAGTACATGTCAAGCACTGCTAGACAAACCCTCATATTGATAATAAATTATATTCTTGTGATATTCTGGTGTTATGTTCTACCAGGATGTTGTTCTGTGCAAGAAACAATGCAACCTGTTTCCTGCATAGAACCCCTTTGGTCTTCCTCCACCTGTAATTAGTTGAATGTCGTGATATGACTGTAATACTTTTAAAGCGATGTAAAACACGAAAAAAGACTTGTGCTGTGGAATAAACAAGCCTGTTGCAAAGGTGATAAAACTTTTCATGTAGCAATCAACTTCAGTTCTATCAAATTTCTGGGGGGTTTTATGGAGCAAAGGGAAGTAACTGCGTTTCATTCTATGCAAGATTCAGTACAGATTATTTGCTATCTACAACTGACCGTATTCAAGATATTTCTTTCAATGAATATATTAGATATACACTGCACCTCTATCTGGGTTTACACTGCCTTTGATCTGGATCTACAGAGACCTCTGATCTTGGTTTACATTGTCTATCTGGGTTTACAATGCCTTTAATCTGGATCTGCCCTCTGATCTTGGTTTACATCGTCTTCTGATCTGGGTATACACTGTACCTCTGAACTGGGTCTACAGTGCCCTCTGATCTGGTTCTACAATATCCCTTTGATCTTGGTCTATAATGCCCCTGATCTGGGTTTATACTATCTTCTGATGTGGGTCTAAATAGCCCCCTGAACTGGGTATACAGTGCCCTCTGATCTAGGTCTACACTGATCCCCAGTTCTGGGTTTATACTGACCTCTGATCTGGGTCTACATTATCCCCAGATCTTGGTCTGTACTGCCCTTTGATTTAGGTATATAATGCCCTCTGATCTGGGTCTATCCTGCCCTCTGATCTGGGTCTACAGAGTCCTCTAATCTGGGTCTATACTGCCCTCTGATATAGGGTCTACAATGCCCCCTCATCTGGGTCTACACTGCCGTCTGATGGGTTAACACTGCACCTCTGATCTGGGTCTATACTGCCTTCTGATCTGGAGCTAGACTTCCTCTGATCTGGATCTACACTGCCTTCTGATCTGGATCTACACTGCTTTCCCAGCTGGGTCTACGCTGCCCATCTGATCATGGTGCGTGGTGGTCTAGTGGTAACGCACTTGACTACCAATCCGTAGTTCAAACCCTGGTCCCTCCCGCAAATTTCAGGGTCTCCCTTCTGCACAACTTCTCCACCTAGGGGTTTAAATGGGTACCTGTGAGAGTCACTAGCCGGTACTGCTGCTGCATGTTTGCACCATGTTTGCAAATATTGTAGGTGAATGACTCAATGATCTGACGGCGTCCGCATGAGACAAGTTATAGTGCTGCCTAACTGGAAAGCCCCTGCCTCGGGCACATGGCAAGGGCACCCCACCCAGTCACATTATCCTTACACTGGGCTGACCAGTCCTAGAACTACCCCTTCAATTTCGTGCGTAGGCAAGGGAGCTACTAGTACCAAATTTTAACGACTTTTGGTCTGTCGCAGCCGGGGATCGAACCCATGACCTTCCGTACCGCAGGCGGACGCTCTACCACAAATGTGTAAACTACAGTGCAAAGACATGTCTCTATCAAGGAAAGGGGTTAGTCTTATGAGTATGTTAACTCCTTACTTCATAAATACGCCTTTCTACACCTTTGTAAACAGAGTAGATCCAGATCAGACAGCTCCTATAGGAGCCATCTGATCAGGGTCTGCTCTGTTTGCTTATGATATAATATAGATATGGCCAAAACAACCTGTCAATGTGGTATTATAACAAGTTAATCCAAAAATATTCATGACATCATTATTTCATATTCATGGCATAAAGTGTTAACAGTCTAGCCAAGTGACTGTTCACTTTGATGGGCTGACTCATATTTCCCTTTCTCATTACCTTCTGAGTAGGCCTCTTCTCTGTTCAGTATATTAACAAAGCCACCTTGTTGGATATCAGCCTGAAAGGAAATCACATACTTAATACTTGATAAGGAAGCAAACTCAAGTGGCTCCTCACAAGAAAAAAACCCAATCAGGGGTCCACAAAAAATGAGTTAACTTAAGCATTTTAAACAATAGCTGCTTTATTTCTCCACCAAACCCTATACTGTGACCACTCTTTAGAATTGTCTTGAAGGGACGATTCTACAGAGTGGTTACAGTATAGGGTTTGGTGGAGAAATGATGAGTTTAGTAATTGGATATGCACCTTTATCTGTAGCTCTGTTTATGGTCATTCCAAGAATTTTATTAAATTATTTCTATTTCATTTCCATTCATATAGAAACTTTTGTTCCAATGTTTATAATGATAAAGAAAAAACATATCTAAAGTTGATGACCTTATAAATATCAAAGTCAGGCAGGTCCTGTAGAAACTGTCACATCTGGATCTGCTCGGTTTGCGCACATGTTGCAACTCTGATTTTCTTCTGTCATGGTAATACATTTCCTTTTCTTTATTGCTGAGACTTATACAACTTAATATCACTCAAACGGTTCTAGGACATTAGACCACCCGGACCACAGCCCACCCGGATGACAGCCCACCATTTCTCTTAGGGCGGACATTAGACCACTTGTGTTTTTTAGGGGGCGGACATTAGCCCACTCGGGGTTTTGAGGAGGGCGGACATTAGCTCACTCATGTTTTTTTGATGGGCGGACATTAGCCCACTCGGACAATAGACCACTCGCGCTGAATATTAACGAGGCGGACATCAGCCCACCCGGACATTAGACCCCTCATCATTTGCTCACCTATTTCTGTATGTCTCTAAGGCCAAATGACTGTAAAAATAATATCTTCGACTTTAGATCGGAGCAACATATCACACAAATTTTATTTTTCGGTAATGTTCGAACAGACGACTGCAGATAAATCAAAACAATCTTAGAAGAAATATTGACCTTTATTTTAAAGAAGGTGTTAATATCTGACTTGGCGTGTTTGACTGAAACAGTCGTCTACAGGTGTGATAATCCAATTAATTACATGCACGTGGTTGATAATCCAATTAGATGGGTATGCTGAGCTTTATCCTGCTGTTTGTAAGTAATTAAAGGTAATTATCGGTTTATACATTGCCCGGCAACGGAAGTGATTATATTGAAAGCAGTGTTCGTGTTTATTAAATAGAAATAAATTTGGGGAATAAATAAATAACAGTCCTTCAATTTACAGTATCAGTACAGTATTTTTCAGGTTGTAGCTAATAATCCATCGATGCTTTATCAAACAGTGCAGTGCAATGAGACATTAACAAACATTATAACTAAGATAATTAGGGGACAAACATCCGAAAGAGACCTTATTCTGTAACATAAAGAGCCAGTAAGAGTAGCTGAATATTTTATAAAGCATGGGTAATTACAATGACTTTCAACTAATTTGGAGTGTGAATAAACAATAAATTATAATCTCGAGGAGTCTAATGTCCGGGCGGGCTGATGTCCGCCTCGTTCATATTCAGCGCGAGTGATCTATTGTCCGAGTGGGCTAATGTCCGCCCATCAAAAAAATGAGTGGGCTAATGTCCGCCCTCCTCAAAAACACGAGTGGGCTAATGTCCGCCCCCTCAAAAACACGAGTGGTCTAATGTCCACCCTTAAAGAAATGGTGGGCTGTCATCCGGGTGGGCTGTGGTCCGGGTGGGCTAATGTCCGTTTACCCACTCAACCACATAACCCTTTCCCTCATGTAAACACTTTTTAATGTGTTTACATACAGAGTATACCCAGATCAGGTTCCATGCTTATAAAACGTTTTAGTTGAGTCTGAGTTCGTTCTCAAGTTTTTGATTGGTCTAGCTCAAATCTGACCAATCAAAATTTTGAGAACAAACTAAAAAGCTTTATAAGCATGGACCCAGAAGTTTCTATAGGTGCCTGATCTATTTACTTAGGAAATGATTTTATATCTGACTATAAAGCCTCTACCAGTAGCAAATAAAACCATAAGTACTTATGCCATTATAAAACTTCAGCTAATAAATATTCATTATGTCATTATTTCCGAAATGAATATTCAGCATATAAAGGGTTAAACTATTCCCTGTTCAGTATTTATGTAACAAATAATGATGTCATGAATATTTATAAGCTGAGCTGACTGACATATGTACAGTTGATCAGGGTCTGTTCTATTTGCTTACGGACTTATATAGGAATGATCCTATAGTTTTTGTCTAAGTCTAAAATTTCCTTGAATATTTTACCTAACCAACAGCATTCTAAACCTGAACTCTATACTTCATGAATGTGTGTTTGTTTGTGTTGATTAACATCCTCTTCTGCTCAGTACTGGCTAATTGGATACCCCAGAGAGAGGTGGGAGGATACAGAGAAACCCGGGCGTGACGACCTACTCTTCTTATCGACAAAGTTTCTCTGGTTCTTTAAAATGCCCAGCGTAAAGCACTGGTACATTGGACCGCAGTTTATAGTCTCGTCCGACTTACTTTAACATTATGAGTATTCATTAGATGATACTGTACAATGCATTTGAACACAGGAAACTTTTGCCATGAAAGAAACTGTTTAATCAGATCTAGATCTATATAATTCCATAAGCAAACAGAGCAGACCCTGGTCAGATGGCTCCTACAGAAGCACTTGTAACCGGCTTACAATGACTTACTTACCAAATCTGAGCAGTTGTAACTGGTTAACAATAACTTACCAGACCAGTTCTCTGAGTACCTGTCACTGGCTTGCACTGACTTACTTACATGACCTGTTCTCAGAGGACTTGTAACTGACTTGCACTGACTTACTTACGAGACCAGTTCTCAGAGCACTTGTAACTGGCTTGCACTGACTTACTTCCTAGACCAGTTCTCAGGCACTTGTAACTGGCTTGCACTGACTTACTTACTAGACCAGTTCTTAGAGCACTTGTAACTGGCTTGCAATTACTTACTTTCTTTTTTTATTTCTGTTAGAAAGTGAAACTGGCTCGCAATAACTTACTAGACCAGTTATCATAGCACATGCACACTGACCTGCAATGACTTACTTCGTAGACCAATTCTATGAACACCTGAAACTGACTTGCACTGACTTACTAGTCCAGTTCTCTGAGAACTTGTAACTGGCTTGCACTGACTTACTAGACCAGTTCTCTGAACACTTGTAAATGGCTTGCAATGACTTACTAGACCAGTTCTCTGAGCACTTGTAACTGGCTTGCACTGACTAACTAGACCAGTTCTCTGAGCACTTGTAAATGGCTTGCAATGACTAACTTACAAGACCACTTCTATGAGCAGCTTGTAACTGGCTTACAATGACCTAATTACAAAACCAGTTCTCTGAGCACATGTAACTGGCTTGCAATGACTTACTTACTAGACCAGTTCTCAGAGCTCTTGTAACTTGCTTGGAATGACTAACTTACTAGACCAGTTCTAAGAGCTCCTGTAACTGGCTTTCAGAGCACTTGTAACTGGCTTGCACAGACTTACTAGACAAGTTCACAGAGCACTTGTAACTGGCTTGCAATGACTTACTTACTTTCAGTTTTCAAAGCACTTGAAACTGACTTGCAATGACTTTCTTACTAGACCAGTTCTCTGAGCACTTGTATCTGGCTTGCAATGACTTACTAGACCAGTTCTCTGAGCACTTGTAACTGGCTTGCACTGACTTACTAGACCAGTTCTCTCAGCACTTGTAACTGACTTGCACTGACTTACTAGACCAGTTCTCTGAGCACTTGTAACTGGCTTGCACTGACTTACTAGACCAGTTCTCTGAGCTCTTGTAACTGGCTTGCACTGTACCTTACTAGAACAGTTCTCAGAGCACTTGTAACTGACTTGTACTGACTTACTAGACCAGTTATCTGAGCACTTGTAACTGGCTTGCAATGACTAACTTACAAGACCACTTTTATGAGCAGGGTGTAACTGGCTTGCAATGACCTACTTACTAGACCAGTTCTCAGAGCACTTGTAAATGGCTTGCGATGACTTACTTACTAGACCACTTCTATGAGCAGGGTGTAACTGGCATGCAATGACCTACTTACTAGACCAGTTCTCAGAGCACTTGTAAATGGCTTGCAATGACTTACTAGACCAGTTCTCTCAGCACTTGTAACTGGCTTGCACTGACTTACTAGACCAGTTCTCTGAGCACTTGTAACTGACTTGCACTGACTTACTAGACCAGTTCTCTGAGCACTTGTAACTGGCTTGCACTGACTTACTAGACCAGTTCTCTGAGCACTTAACTGGCTTGCACTGTACCTTACTAGAACAGTTCTCAGAGCACTTGTAACTGACTTGTACTGACTTACTAGACCAGTTATCTGAGCACTTGTAACTGGCTTGCAATGACTAACTTACAAGACCACTTTTATGAGCAGGGTGTAACTGGCTTGCAATGACCTACTTACTAGACCAGTTCTCAGAGCACTTGTAAATGGCTTGCGATGACTTACTTACTAGACCACTTCTATGAGCAGGGTATAACTGGCTTGCAATGACCTACTTACTAGACCAGTTATCTCAGCACTTGTAAATGGCTTGCAATGACTTACTTACTAGACCACTTCTATGAGCAGGGTATAACTGGCTTGCAATGACCTACTTACTAGACCAGTTATCTCAGCACTTGTAACTGGCTTGCAATGACTTACTTACTAGACCACTTCTATGAGCAGGGTGTAACTGGCTTGCCCTGACTTACTAGAACAGTTCTATGAACACTTGTAACTGGCTTGCAATGACCTACTTACTAGACCAGTTCTCAGAGCACTTGTAAATGGCTTGCAATGACTTACTTACCAGACCAGTTCTCAGAGCACTTGTAACTGGCTTTCACTGACTTACTTACGACACCAGTTCTGTGAGAACATGTAACTGGCTTCCAATTACTTACTAACTAGATCAGTTCTCTGAGCACTTGTAACTGGCTTATAATGACTTACTTACTTTCAGTTCAGACTTAATTTCATCCATCGTTTTCTCTTGTTCAAACTGAAACAGAATTTTAAAAAATGCTTTGTTTGTTTAATCATTTTCCCATGAATATTTAAGTATTATTACGTGGCTATTCATTGGCATGTATTTAATAAAAACACATTAACAATAAAAAACTGTTTTGGCAGTGACAGAAAATTCAGAATCAGATCTATATCATTCCATACGCAAACAGAGCAGACCCTGACCAAACAGCTCATATAGAAGCATCTTTGCAAACAGAATGTATCCATATCAGACAGCTCCTAGAGGAGCTTTCTGCATGACCTTCACATTGCACCAAGCAGCCACTTGCCTTAAAAGGATCCATTTTCCATTCATAAGCTGTAAGTATGGAAGTATCTGCATGTGTGTTTGAAAGAAATGCATGTCAATAACCAAAGATTTGTAGAAACATGATGTGTTTGTGAAACACTATGGCCCTGGTATGACCTTTGACCTTGATGAATGACCTTGACATTCATTAGTGTGTGCCTCCATAAGTTGCACATGCATGCCAAGTTTGAAGCATGTATGTTGAATGACAACAAAATTATCACAAATCTAAATTTTACCCATAATTTGACCTTTTACCTTGATGTATGACCTTGACCTTAATAAGTCACCACTTGGAGTATGTATGTGCAATGGCTACAAAATTATCACCAACTTTAAAGTTGGGAACAAACCCAACCAACAAACCAACCAACAGACAGAGCAAAAACAATATGCCCCCATGGGGTATAAAAAGGGGAATAACTAAATATGTAGTTAAACAACAGGTATGGCCTTTATTTTGGCCTTTGTACTTGCTGCAATCTGTAATGCTCAAGCTCGAAGTCAACCTCATCAAAAATTACAGTGCGATTACAGTATGGCAAAGTATGTGAACATGTGACAAAAATGGACCGGAATAATGGACAAACAGACTGACAGAAACACAGATGAGCAGACAGATAGGCAGGCAAACAGACAGACAGATGGGCAGACAGACAAGCAGACAGATGGCTGCCAGTCCAATGCCAACCACCCTGTCAGAAGAGTGGGGATTAAAAATGACTGACAAAACTGATGAGTTTAAAACTTCTGAGTTAATTCAACAATACTTACAGTGTTCACATGATCTGCCAGGAGATTATCCAGGGTGAATCGTGACTTTGAAAATGGCATTTTTCTTCTCTGAGGGGCAAGTGGACTGTGATATTCCATGGATGACTGGAAAACAACAACACATTAGAAAATACAAAGGGCAAACCTTCAGAAGTACAGACTGGTCAGTATTAGCCAATTGTGGTATAGTTGCTCTTAGCATTGCTAATGGTTAACAACTAGATTTGAGGAAGTGACCACAGGAGTGCATATCAAATGATATTACATAAAGATCGATTATGCAGATTGGTAAAGGTAAAGTTTTTCTGGTTCATTAACCCTTCGCTTGCTGAATTTTAAAATACATTTCTCCTTCTTTACCTATGTCCAGTTGTATAATTACATATATCTTCAATGTGTACAAGTATTTCGCTGTGCATTCACTGCTGTGGAGTGCACTGGTTGCACAATCAACTTGTAAATAGTGCAGACCGTGATGAAACAGCTTCTGCAGGAGCTGTCTCATCTGGGTCTCCACTATTTACAGGTAGGTATATTGACATGAATAGCAAGCAAAGGGTTAACTGGTATATAAAGAGCTCTAGAATCTAGCTAAGACAATTACAGTTTTAAGGGAGATCGCGAAGGATCGAGAAGGTTGCAGGATAAAAGTCTAGCAACAGGCCTGGTCTCACAAAACGCTAGCTATGAATTAAAGTATCAACTGGAGAAATGTTACTGTTGTTACCTACCACTATAATACACATCTTCTCTCTCATGTAGACAACTTGCCACAGCCATTTGATTTTTTTCATGTGGGTGAAGTCAGATTTTACAGTACTGTTACACTAAATAGGTCATTTCTCCTAAACTTACAGCACATTTTATCTGAACTCAGAAGAACTTGATAAAAGTCAGAAGTGTAGCTGAATCCTAATATAATGTACGCACTGTGGCTATAGGGGTCCGGGGGCATGCTTCCCCAAGAAAATTTTGAATTGTGTAGAGTGAATAGAGCATTTGTTCCTATAGCATCAAAAGTTCTTTTTATCACAATGGTTTCAAAAGGTGTCTTTTACAGAGGCATTAATATGAGAGAATGGGTAAAATCTTATATGACAAGACAGAACAAGAACAAAATGACATGGCAAGAAATTTAATAAATTCAACAAGTGATGTTCATGTATACCCCCAGACCGTTGTCTGTTTTGACCTAGTGACCTCAAAAACAATAGGGGTCATCTAGTGGTCAAGACTAATCACCACAGCAAGTTTGAAGATCCTAAGCCAAACCCTAGAGTAGTTATTGATCGGAAACCATTTCACCAGTTAAGGTCATGGTGACCTTGACCTTTAACCTAGTGAGTTGAAAAACGGTAGGGGTCATCTAGTGGTCGTGACTAACCACCACAGCAAGTTTGAAGATCCTACAAAAATTATTGATTGGAAGTCGTTTGATCTACAGACCAACCGACAGACCGACCGACATGTGCAAAGCAATATACCTCCACTTTTTGTAAAGGGAGGTACAAAATTTACTCCTTTATTTCTCCAACAGATGATTCTAAAGGGTGGGTACAACATAATATTTGGTGATAATTTGAATATTTGAAATGTGTCTATTATCAATGGCTCTGTTTCTTGGTTGTATCTATGCAGAGTACACAAAAATGGATAATCTCAAAATATATATTATCTTGAGCCCCTGTCATTCTAATTTTTGTCAAGGTATTAGTACTATCTTAAAGATGTATGCTGCGCAAATTTCCGCAAATTTTGTGTTTCAAACTGACTTCAGAATCGGAATCTATGTACCGTAACCCTAACTGACTTCAGAATCAGAATCTATGTACCGTAACCCTAACTGACTTCAGAATCAGAATCTATGTACCTTAACCCTAACTGACTTCAGAATCAGAATCTATGTACTTTAACACTTATTTAACACTAAACAGCAGGGTAAGTAAAGGGTTGTTAAATAGATTGCTGCGGAAACCAACGGACGTTTTTCGCTATTTACTGTCGTAAGATTCAAATTTGCATACCGGAAGTACTCATTTTTATTTATATGTAGGTCAACAATCAGTGTCAGCCATTGTTACAGGTGATAACAACCTAATTAATACTGTATATATATACGTGATACCTTCTTTAGCTCTACTTTGGCTGGGCTTTTTGGGTTCCCATAATGAGACATTTTATTCTGTAATTAAACTTTGGATATACCCAATTACAACTCTATTAAAATATGATACGCTGTGTACTCCCTCATTGCCATAGCGGGTCGAATAGTGTTTGACGACTGGAGGGGTTGCATAGTGCGCGTATATAACAGTTGTGTATTTGTATTGCTTAGTTTATATGCATGAACTCCAAATTGATCTGTTCTGTTACCCAATTTTCCGGCAATAATTTATGTGCAGTGTTGTATGTTAAACGAATGTACCCAAGTCTGTTGAGTCTGGGTCAAAATTATGGGACGTACTGGCACTGCGCATAGAATGTTGCATTCAAGTTATGTTTTTTTTACAATCTGAGTGCGTTGACACACTATAATAGAACATAATACGACACAGACAGATAAACTTACGGAAAAGATTAGCTTATTTACCAATGTCCTAAATAAATTTATTTTATTATTATTCTTATCTATATATAAGTATTAAATATATTTTATTTTAAATTTTTCTGTAATTTACGCATTATTGTACAGTAAATGTATCTTTGTGAAGCGCTTTTGAACGCACATATCCTGTATGAAAAGAGCGCTATATAAATGTGGTATAATAAATAAATAAATAAATAAATATATTTAACAATATAAGTGTTATTATTCGGAACTTGGCCAAAAATGTCCACTGTCCGTACAAAATCTCCATTTCCAAAAAGGAGGCTCCTTAAACCGATTTAGCAGTATTCATATAGTGAAAATATGTAGCTGAACAAATATATCCTGTCAGAAAATCAGTTGTAAGCATTATTTTCATTATATATGTATATGTGCACAACTTCTGGTGTTGATTGGTTAATATGAAAAATGCGCATGATACATCTTTTGAATGCTTCAAATAATTACATTGTTATAAATTACAATATAACCTTAAAAAGTAGAATTCAGATATTGTTATAATCTTAAGGCAGAGTTATGACATTGTGATTAAATAACCTTAATAAGCTTAAAAGGTATAACCAGAACTACCACTAAAGGTGATTAATACCCCAAATAGCACATTTGACAGAGACAGGGTTATGGAAATAAAGCTCCTGATCGCTAAATTTTCATTTGTTAAATTACCAAAAGGGAGATCGTTCATTCATTCATGCACAAATAAAAAATCAAAACCTTTATCACAGGTACAGAACTTCAGATGGTGTTCAACAATGTGGCAAAATTTAAAAAAGTTCTGTTGAGGTATGATAGAGAAAAGGTTCGAAAAAAAAAAATAGATAATAAAACAAGCCAGATTTTGACAAAAATAACAAAGGGTAATAACTCCAAAAATACTGAAGACAAAGTTATGGACCTTGTGTACTGCACTTGTGATCAGTGTAGTCTATCTGCATATGAAGTTTGAAGTCAATAGCTTTTATACTTTGAAAGTTATGATCCAGACAAGCCGGAAGGATTGACGAACAGACGAACGGACGAACAGACAGACATGGTGACTCCCGTATACCTCCCAAAACTTCTTTTGTAGGGGTATAATTATGGCAGTGGTGATTTTGCCACTGACTGTTACAAGGTGGTACTCTCTTTGTCACCCTTGCTTTTATGTTTGTTTAGTGTCTTTGTACTTACAAGTGTGTTTGTTCAAGTTTAAAAAGTTTTCATCTTGTGTGTGTGTGTGTGTGTGCAGATGTGTATTGCTACTACTTGCTTCCTATCTATGTTTTGGCGGTGGTTGCGTCTTGAGGGCATCTGTTCCCGCTTGACATGGATCCAAACTGAGACATTGAGTAACTGGGTGATTCATCAAGATCAAAGCTGTTTGACACTTGGTCAGTAGTGATATAGTAGCTCATACTGGAGTTTTCTGCATTACTTATGACCTGCACTTAGCAATGATCTGTTTTTTAACACTCCTATGATTAAATAAATGAATGGCCACCTAAGACTGGTTCTACTGTAGGCCAAGATAAGACATCTCCAAGAGGAGTCCTCTAATCATATTGAATGGACTCTTTAATTAAACACTGATGGCCAGTCCGTTTTGAGTATTTTAACCCTTTCCCTCATTTAAACGCTTTTCCACGCATTTGCAAACACAGTAGACCAAGATCAGACAGCTCCTTCCATATTTGATTATAACTATCATGTCCATGAATATTCAGGAGGTATTGAAATTTGAAATAAGATAGAACAGGGAAAGGGTTATACTAATGGTATTTAGGAACGATATTTACATTATGATAATAAAACTTTATAACAAGAGGGCCATTGGCCCTATATCGCTCACCTGAGTTACAGTAATACATGTATATTGACATGTTAATTTTTCAGTGGAAAACAATCTAGCAGATGAAATAAGCTTAGTGCACTGCTTTCACCCTTTCACTGCTGAATAAACTTGAACTGGATTCAGAACTAATACCAAGTGACTGGTTGACCAAGATCTAAGCTGTTTACAACTTGTGCCATTTTTGCCTTAGCTCAAAATGCCTAAAACTGGTCTTTGAGAAATTCAAATGACTTCAATAAAGCTATGCAATTAATGCAATTATACCTTGACCCAGGTATATAGGCAAATAAAGTGCTAGGCAGTACATAATGCCAGTTTTTGTGTGAAATGACCAATAAGAATATCTTTAAAAATCGTTTAACCCTTTCCCTCATATAAAGCTGTTTTCATGCATTAGCAAACAGAGTAGACTCAGATCAGACGACTCCTACGGAAGCTGTCTGATCTGGGTCTTCTCTGTTTCTTTTGACACAATATAGATCGGATTCTACAGTTTTTGTCAAAGCAAAAACTTCTCTTCAGAGAAATAATGTGTTTTACACATTAAAAATAAGAGTAGACTAGATCAGAAGGCTGCTATAGAAGCTGTCTGATCAGGGTCTGCTCTGTTTACATTTGACAAGATATAGAATTGATTTTACAGTTTTTTCAAAGCTAAAACTTCTATTTATGGCAATAACAATTTTTTAAGCATTAGCAAACAAGAGTAGTCCCAGACCAATTTTTGTCAAAGCAAATAGGTTAAGGGTTAATAGGTGTTTAGAAATAATTCTAGATCTAGGTGTGAATATCTCATGATAATTCAATTAAACGGGTCATTAGTATTTTTAACAATTGAAATTGAGAAGAGTTACGTCTACTGTTATAATTAAGTTATATTTACTCAGTTATTTCATTAATATCATACAAAATTCAGACATTTTAGGACTTTTTAATGTGTTGTCATCAAATTTTATATAAAAATGTTATATTTAAGATGCTTTTTTGGGCAGCAGTAGTAATTTTAACACCTATCATTGTTAGGGGGGCAAATGCATTATCATGTTTTCTTAAGAATTACCATGACTTATATCAGTTGGGCCATTGCATAATCATGTTTTCACAGTTTTCTTAAACATTACCATGACTTACATCAGTTGGGTTTGGACCCAGATCAAAAGTCTAGATGGTGATCATTTTCCTTGATTGGCTGAATTGTTACTTTCCAATATCTCTCACATCTAATTTGAGAGACATTGGAAGACACCATGTAACATCTAGCTATCACTAACACTACACACTGGGGTTAATGGGTCAAAATGCCTTTAATGTTTCGTCTGCAACAAAAAGTTATTGTCATCTGCTTCAATTCTTAAATTAAACTTACTTTCTTTTTATTGCAAAAATATGGTTAAGATGACAAACAGTTTGGATCCTGATGAGACGCTGCAGTATGCGGCCTCTCATCTGGATCCAAACTGTTTGCATAGGTAATCACAGTTTCACCACTAGCATGCAAAGAGTTAAGAGTCATGCATTGACCTGGAGAGATTTTACTGCCCAGCGCTGTAACCTTTGAACTGAAGGATCTGGAGTTGTTCATTTAACCCTTAATTTCCCTCATATAAACTTGTTTTCATGCATCTGCAAACAGAGTAGACCCAGATAAGGTGGCTCCTGTAGGATCAGTGTCTGCTATTTGCTAATGGAATTTGACAGATCTGTTTCTATGCCTTCTAAAACAGCTACACTGATTCACCTTCAACATTTTATCATAAATAGATATAAATAGAATGACACTAGAACTCCAATGCAGTTATCTCCCTTTGTCCCTTATGGCTATGCTGATGGGACAAGGGAAATAACTGTGAGGAAATTACCTTTTAAGTGTTACAGATTCAGATGTTAAGTAGCATAAAACCCCAGGGTGAGACCATTTTTGGCCCAGGGGTCATTATTTGAACACACCTGATAGTGGTATATTAGGTGATGCTTCATACCAAATATCTTAGCTCTAGATTATGTGGTTTCAGACAAAAAGATTTTTAAAGGTTTCCCTATATAAGTCTATGTAAAAACTACAAGCCCAAGGGCAGGGCCATTTTTGGCCCGGGGGTCATCATTTTAACAAACTTGGTAAAGGACCATTAGATGATGCTATATACCAAATATCAAAGCTCTAGAAATTGTGGTTTCAGAGAAGAAGATTTTTAAAGATTTAAAAAAAACACCTGTAAAAGCGGGGCCATTTTTTGCCCGGGGGTCATGATTTTAACAAAACTAATAGAGGACACCCTAAGGTACATTTCTGTGAAATTTGGTTGAAATCCTCCCAGTGGTTTAGGAGAAGAAGTCATTTGAAATAAAAGTGAACGGACAGACGGACGGACAGACGGACAGACGGACAGACAGACAGACGGACAGACGGACAGACGGACGACGGACGACAGGCGGTCACAATAGCTCACCTTGAGCCTTTGGCTCAGGTGAGCTAAAAATAACAAGTGTATTTTTTTGTTTTAAAATTCAAACTATTTATCACAGTAACAAGTGTGAAAAGGTTAAGAGGTTGTTAATCCATTTGCTCCCAGTGGATTCTTCCATGTTTATATATTGGATTAGTCCATTTTTTATCTAAGGGGTGCTTGGCCTAAAATTTTCTATTTCGTTTTGTTTTATATTGAAATTCCTATCAGCAAACAGTGTAGACTCTGATCAGACGCCACATGATGCGGCGTCTGATCAGAGTCTACACTGTTTTCCTACATCCCATATATGGGATCGTGGGAGCAAATGGGTTAAAAAGTATTAAATGGAACCACCCCAATATTCCAAACTTACATCTTGACAGTCTTTTGCAGATCTTTGACTACTGTTCCATCTTGATTTTTCTGGAGTCACAGGTAGAGGTTTGTTTCTGTTTGTGAAAATTAAGAACTCATTAAAATAATACCAAGTTTGCTTCACTTTGAGAAAATAAAAACTAACATAGATATTATATATTTAATAATCACAAGATATGTAGAGAAGGGGGGCATAAAAACATTACAAGATGTGTTTGTGAAATATTATCGCCAATATAAATTTGACCCGTAATTTGACCTTTGATCTTGATATTTGAACTTGACCTGAATAATTCACCCCTGCAAATAATTGCTCCATAAGTTACCATGCATGCCAAGTTTGAAGTATTATTAATTCTAGGATAACTATGCAAGCACCCACCCACCCAAGGAAGATAATTACTATACATATTACTTACATCACTTCATCTATGGATTTCAAAAATGCTGGGGCAGTATTCAGCACATCATCATCGGACTCATCATCATCAGCAATGTCATCAGAATCACCAGACATTTCCAGTACCAATGCTACAAAAATAGTAAACAAATTTCTTGTCACAGGCATACTGAGATATCATGTCACAGGCGTCTGAGATGTCTTGTCACAGGCATCTGAGATATCTCGTCACAGGCGTCTGAGATGTCTTGTCACAGGAGTTTGAGATGTTTTGTCACAGGAGTCTGAGATGTCTTGTCACAGGCGTCTGAGAGGTCTTGTCACAGGAGTTTGAGATGTCTGGTCACAGGACTCAGGTCTGGTCACAGGAGTCTGAGATGTCTTATCACAGGACTCTGAGATGTTTTGTCACAGGTGTCTGAGAAGTTTTGTCACAGGCGTCTGAGATGTCTTGTCACATGATTCTTGTCACAGGAGTCTGAGATGTTCTGTCACAGGAGTATGAGATGTCTGGTTAAAGGAGTCTGAGGTGTACTGTCACAAGTGTCTGGGATGTCTTCTCACAAGTGTCTGAGATATCTTCTCACAAGTGTCTGAGATGTCTTCTCACAAGTGTCTGAGATGTCTTAGATGCTGTGTAACATGTGTAAGAAATGTTTTGTCACAGGTATAAGAAATGTCTTATCACAGGATCTGATGTCTTGAGTTGTCTTGTTACAGGTATCTTGAGATGATTTGCCATAGACATCAGAAACATCTTGTTACAATCATAAAAGATGTCTTGTCACAGGCGTCAGAAATGTTTTGTCTCAAGCATCAGAATCTGAAACGTCTTTTCTTAAGCATCAAAAATATCTTGTCAGAGGTTCAGAAATGTCTTTGCCCAGGTGTCAGAAATGCCTTATAACAGGTGTCTTGAGATGCCCTATCACAGGTATCAGAAATCTTTAGTCACAGACATCAGATATGTCTTGTAATAGGAACCAGAAATGCTTTGTCACAGGTGTGAGAAACGCCTTATCACAGGTGTCCTGAGATATCTAGTCACAGGTGTGTCTTGTCACAGGTGTCAGATATGTCTTGTCACCGGCATCAGAAATGTCTTGCTACAGGACTGGTGTCTTTGCTTTATAACAGATCTTATAGAAATACCTCGTCACAGGTGTCTCTGCTCTGTAACAGACCTTATATAGAAATGCCTTGTCACAGGTGTCTTTGCTCTGTAACAGACCTAATATAGAAATACCTCGTCACAGTCGTCAGATCAGGTACTACAGTATTTGAGACAAAAGTGAGTAAAACAGAATAGACTCCGATGTGTGCAAAATACGGCATATAACATGATCTGACAGACACCATATTTGACTCTTTTCCTGTTCTATGTTTAATCAAAATTTCAATAACTGAGGAATATTCATGGACAAAAAAGTTAACATAAAATATGGAAGGTGGATCATTGAAGCCATTTGGGAGAGTAAAGAAACTGTTCCATCAAATTCCATTAGCAAACAGAGCAAACCTGATCACACAGCTCCAATAGGATCTGGATCTACACTGTTTGCAAATGCGTGAAAACATGTATATATGAAGAAAAGGGTTAATACTCTTATTAGGCTGTTTGCAGAATTTTGTTGTATAGCAAGGCATATTTGTTGATTATATAGATCTGCAAATGTATAGTGCAGCCAAAATTAAAGTAAGTATCAGCTTAGGACAATAGTTATTACTATCATATCGAAATGATTGCACACTTTATCAAGCAACAAAAATTATGTGTAATGTGTAACAAAAATTTCATCAGTTGTAACATACGATGATCATACAAGTTCCATTTGCTATCGTCGTATGTTAGATCATTTGATAATATTTCATATGAAAGTATAAGACTTCTTACTAGGACATAAACTGTAAAAATACAAATGACTGATAGGCTGTAATGGGTAGAACAAGGATAAATTATTGGAAAACAACAATATTTTACTGGTTATAAATCAAAACCTTTTACTCCATATATAAAGGTCTAGATAGGAAGTGTAACTGAAAACATTTTCAAAAACAACTTCTTTATTTCTCCATCAAACCCAATGTTGTGACCACCCTTTAAAATCATCTCAAAGAGACGATTCTATAGAGTGATAACAACTTACGGTCTGGTGGAGAAATGACAATTTTAGTATTTGTGTACGCACCTTTATCTGTACCTCTGCATTAATACGCCTTTCTTTGCCTTTGCAAACAATGTAGACCCAGATCAGATAGTTCCGCATAATATGAGTCATCTTATCAATGTCTGCTCTGTTTGCTTACAATATAACACAGATATGATTCTACAGATTTTGCAATGGCCATTAATTAGATTCACTGTTATGATAGCTCATGGACACATAAAACTTTGACCAACATAGAAACTGTAGAATCATATCTATAGAACCCCTCTAATGCGACCACTTAAAATATAACCATAGCTGTCTTAACCCTTTCCCTGATATTGATGACTTTTGAGGACTTTGTAAAAGTCACTTTGTGAAACCATTGTGACAAATAGAGCATTTGCTCCTATGGGAGCAAATGTTCTATTTATCACAATGGTTTCAAACTACAATATTCTAAAACTTTCCTTTTCTCTAGTTAATGCTCCTTTTCGGTAGATTTATTCAAAGAGGTTGTATCTAAAATAGCCTATGAAGTAATGGGTTAATAAGCAGGTGGTTGCTAATGCAGGGCGAAAGTTATGTAGAAAACTCCTATAGGAGCTTTCTGCATAACATTCGTCCTGCATTAAGCTACCATCTGCCTACGCTATCCAAAAGTATGACCCTTTTCAGTGGTTGCATTAGAGTGGTTTTACTGTATATATCATATCAAAAGCAAACAGAGTAGACCCTGGTCAGACAACTCCTTCAGGAGGCATCTGATCTGGGTCTACTATTTACAAAGGCTTTGAAAGGCATATTATGGAGAGAAGGGTTAAAAATAAATTGACATCACTATTGCATATATAGGCTGACACAATCTGATGAGGGTCTGCTCTGATTGCTTATTATGGAATGACAGTGATCTGATTCTGTTTCTGCCATAGCCAAAAGGTTGTGTATTTAAACACAATTATCAATATATATTTAATAAATATTTATTATGAAATTATTAAATTTTCTTACATGCATATTCAAGAAGGAAAAGAATTGTTGATTTTGTAAAGATTCAAATTTGTCTTCATTTACATGATTTTATATTAAAGCAGATTCATGTTTCACATGTGCACACATAGTAGATCCTGATTAGTTGGCTGCCGCTCCTGAAAGAGCCATCTGATCAGGCTCTGTTTTGTTTAGTTATGAAATAATATAAATCTGATTCTATAGTTTCTGTCATTGTCCAAATTCCTTTGTTTATAATGCCATAATTAACCCTTTCGTTAATAAATACGCCTTTCTACGCCTCTGTAAAAGTCACTTTATGAAACCATTGTGATAAATAGAGCAATGGTTTCAAACTTAAAAATTTTCCTTTTCTCAACTGTTAATGCTCCTTTTTGGTAGATTTATTCAAATTTGGTGGATCTAAAAATAGCCTATGGAGGAAAGGGTTAAAGATCAGCTAATTGTTATTAAGTTGATATTTCTTACATGAATATTCCTCAGTCATGCACATTTATGTAACTATTAACCCTTAACTCCATGAATATTCATGTGAGAAATAATGACATCCTATCACAACTATTAATTAGATTGCTTGTTATAAAAGCATATGGACATGAGAATCATATCTACATTACGTCCTAACACAGCAGACCCTGATCAGACGGTCCCTAAAGGGCATTATACAATGAAATATATAATCACAATTGAATAAAAGAAATTTTGGCCATAACAGTAGATGTAGAATCAAAACAGAGCAGACCCTATAGGAGCTGTCTGATTTAGGTCTATTCTGTCTCCATAGGCATTAAAGAGTGCTTGTATGAAGTAAAGGGAAAATTATAATAATTAAAGATGCTTTGTCTCATGAATCCATGACTCGGGGGCAGTTAGCAGGTTGAAATTCCAATATCAAAGACCAAAACCAGAGACTTTATCAGAGATACACAAACAAATGTCCACCATACAAAGAGCACTATCTGCAGTAGACTGTCACCAGTAGTAACCACAATATACTGTGTAAAATCCCAGACAACATATCTAAATATATGGCGAGATCTTGGTATGTAATATTTGTATGTCAAAATTGTATTATCTAAACCTTTTTCCTCATGAATATTCATGAACAAATAAATGAATCTACCCAAAACGAGCATTTACAAGAGAAAAGGAAAAGTTTAGAATTGTGTAGTTTTGAAACCATTGTGATAAATAGAGCATTTGCTCCTATGGAGCAAATGCTCTATTTATCACAATGGTTTCATAAAGTGACTTTTACAGAGGCTTCAAAAGGCCTCAGTATGAGGGAACGGGTTAAGCAGACCTGGGTCCATGCTTATAAAACATTTGGTTGAGTCTGAGTTTGTTCTCAAGATTGTGATTGGTCAGATTTGAGCCTTTGGCTCAAATCTGACCAATCAAAAGCTTGAGAACTCAAATCTGACCAATCAAAAGCTTGAGAACGACACTCAGACTCAACTAAAAGCTTTATAAGCATGGACCCTGATCTCTGGTTCTACCCTGTTTGCAAAGGAACAAACTACTGTCTCTATGAGGTAAAGGTTTAAATTTCAAATGTGCTGAAATAAGTCCCTACTTACCAATTGGTTCACTTTCGATAGCTTCCTCTATTTCTAAGGCATCCCTGGAATTGGATTTCACAGCTTCTTGCTTGACATCATTTGTGAATGAACTTTGATTAACATCTATAGCATCAACTGACATAGGCTCATCTTCATCTTCAGTTGTACCTGTTCCAGTGGTTTGTTCTACCAAATCTGTATTTCCTCCAGCCACATTTAACTGATCTCTGTCCAAGCCTTCTTCATCAAATGCTTTTGTTTTATTTCTCAGATCTGCTAAATCTTGATTTGAATCCCCCTCATCACTTGGAATGATTGTACCATCTGTCAACTTTCTAAAAGAATTATCTGAAGTCCTTTCTTCACCGTTAGTTATTTCTTTACCTGTATCATCACATTCTTCACTAATTATTTCTAAAGCCATCTCTTCAGCTGAGCTTGTGTTAGTTTCTGTTACATTTCCTGTACTTTTATTAGTATTTTTGTCCTTTCTATCTTTTTCCATACTTTCAATATTTGTGTCCAATTTGTACATCATAATTCTCAACGGTTTTAGACTAAACTTCGCTGCCAACTCTTGATCATTGCTGTGTTTTATCTCTTCCTGGTCAGAGGCGGGACGAGCTAATCAAAGACAGAAGAAACAAAGTTAAACATAATGGAAATCTAGACAGAGGTAAACATCAGTTCAGGTTTGACATAGCACTGCTAACCCATTCCTTCATAATGATGCCTTTTGATGACTGTTAAAGTCACTTAAAATTTTAGAATTATGTACCAGTAGTTTTGAAACATTGTGATATAGAAGCAAATACTTAGGAGCAAATACTCTATTTATCACAAGTGTTTCAAGACTACAGAATTCTAAAAGTTTCCCTTTTCTAGAAAATGCTCCTTTTCAGTAGATTTATTCAGAGATTGATTCTAAAAATAGCCTTTGTGGGAAAGTGTTAGGCAGAGCATCTCCTCATAGCACCACAATATAACCCACTAGCTGATGAATATTAATGCAAAGTTGCTTACTAATAAATGTCCTTAGAGATGTAATTATTGTAACCCATTCCTCCATAGACTATTTTCAGACCCAACCTCTTTAAATGAATCTACCCAAAAGTAGCATTTACTAGAGAAAAATAAAATTTTAGAATTTTGTAGTTTGAAACCATTGTGATAAACACAGCATTTGCTCCTATAGGAGCAAATGCTCTGTTTATCACAATGGTTTCAAGAAGTGGTCATTACAGGGGCGTATAAAGGCATATTTATGGAGGAAATGGTTAAAGTGTTCACCATCCAAGGAGAATCACTGATAATCTTGATTTATTCTGCATCATGCTAACACATGCATCATGTAATCTTGACCTTTGACCTATGATCTTGAAAATCCTTCACTTCAGAAGGAACAAAACATGCAAAGTTTGATGATTCTGTAAGTCATGCTTGGTTCTATGTCATGTTTCATTTTCAAGATCTGGCTTCTGTGACTGACCAATGACCTTGTAAAAATGCGGCAACAAGGTGCACATCTCATCACAGAAAACAAAGAAGGCAAGCGTGAATGATTCTGTGAGCTACAGTTTGTTTTGTATCATGTTCACAAAAGTTTTTTTTAAAGACATACACATTTTCATCATAGGAAGCAAGCTAGTATATCTAATTGTTCTGCATGATGTTCAGAATGTGTCCATGTATGTACAGACAGCTGTATGGATGCATGCATGGCAGTCATGATATATATACTGCATAAGTTAGTTGCAAACAAGAAAAACATAGTTATAGCCAAAATCGGAAGTACCTTTTTAATACTTTCATTAATTTACTTATTTCACAGCAATTGATGGAATAAATTCAATTACAGGTCACTCTCCCAACTTCTTCTGAATAAATCTACTAGAGAAAAAGGAAAATATCAGAATTATGTACCGGTAGTAATGAAACCATTATGATACATAGAGCATTTACTCCAATGGAGCAAATGCTCTATTTATCACAATGGTTTCAGAAAGTGACATTTACAGAGGTGTCAAAAGGGGTCAAGATGAGGGGACGGGTTAAAGGCTAAAGAAAGCAAGAGTACCATTGATCAATTGTTGGGGTAAGTAGTCAAGCAATTTTTCCAAGCATCATTCTGTCAATTTCAATGATGGGTCACAGCCATTGACCAGGGAGCAGTCATTATTCAGAGCCATAGATAAAGAATTATATCCCTATGTGACACGCTACCTCTCGGCAGGTAACACAAAAATACCCCAGTTAATAAATTCAAGTGTTGTTGCACAAAACAAAGTGCTAAAGGCAAGCATAAAGTAACACAGAAAAGCAACAACAATCTAATGTTAAAGGCAAGCTGAAGCTTAGGCTGAAAGGCAATCTAATACTAGTGCTGAAAGCAACTGGAAGATGAAAGCTAGTGCTGAAAGGCAATCAAATACTAGTGCTGAAAGCAATTGGAAGATGAAAGCTAGTGCTGAAATGCAATCAAAATTGCTCAATGTCAGCCATTACACACTTAGACATGACAACGGTTTAACCCTTTACTCCACTGAGAAGCCTTTTGGCACCTTTGCAAACAGAGTAGACCAAGATCAGACAACATCAGCGTCATCTGATCTGGGTCTACTCTGTTTGCTTATGAAATGACAGGGTCAAACCTCCATTGTTCATGAAGCAATTATAAAAGAATCCAACAATTAGTAATGATGTTGTTATTTTTTCACATGAATATTTAGCAGGGAAAGGGTTAATCAATGCTTAATAGGGTTTAAAATAGCAATGGCTTAAATACAATCTTTGACAGTTATTTACTCTTTTATCTTCTAGCCAGGCCTTTCAACCATTTCCTCCATAAATACGCCTTTCCAGGCCTCTGTAAAAATCACCCATTGTGATAAATAGAGCATTTTCTCCTATATGAGCAAATGTACTATTTACCACAATGGTTTCAAACTACAAAATTCTAAAAAAAATCCTTTTCTCTAGTTAATGTTCCTTTTGGTAGATTCATTCAAAGAGGTTGGGTCTAAAAAATAGCTTATGGAGGAAAGGGTTAACACCCTTGCAAACAGTGTGGACCCAAATCAGAGGGTTCCAGTAGTAGCTGTCAAATCAGGCTCCGCTGTTTGCTTATAATAGAGTGTCATTACTGTAGATCTGATTCTACAATTTCTTTCAAGGCCAAAGTTTTCTATGTGCACATGAAATTGTAAAATTCTTCGAATTGACATTCATAATGTCACTTTTCTATAATGAATATGTTTATGTGAATTGCAAACTGCATTAGTAGCAGATATGCTATTTACTGAGGGACTATGGACAAATTGCCAAATTTCTACATAAATGTAGCAAGCAAAATGCCTTTGTCATCTCTCTGAAACCCTAAGCTAGCGGTTTTTTTCCAAATGCACATGAAAATTAGAATACCTTTAAATCAACTTTATTCTTATAATGATTGTATTAGTTTGCCTCATGAATATTAACCTAATAAACATTAATGTGAATATTAACCTAATAAACATTAATGTGAATATAAACCTTATAAACAGGAATGTGAATATTAACCTAATAAACATTAATGTGAATATTAACCTAATAAACATTAATGTGAATATTAACCTAATAAACATTAATGTGAATATTAACCTTATAAACATTAATGTAAATATTAACCTTATAAACAACATTATACTTCATGAATATTAAACTCACACTTATAAACCTCTATGAAAATCAATCTCATAAACATTAACCTTATCAATATTAACCTCGTGGATACTAACCTCATTAACATTTACCTCGAGAACATAATCTTTTGAACAGTTAGTAAGAAATAATGATATAATGAATATAAATCACCTGAAATATGAACATTTTATTATGAAGGGATTGGAATATTTTATTATGGCAGAGTATATGTCATTTCACAGGCAAACAGAGCAGATAAAGAAGGTTCCTGTAAGAGTGATCTGTTCTGGTGCTGATCAGATGGTAGATATAAGAGTGATCTGGTCTGGTGCTGAATATCTGGTAGATGTAAGAGTGATCTGGTCTGGTGCTGAATAGCTGGTAGATGTAAGAGTGATCTGATCTGGTGCTGATTAGATGGTAGATATAAGAGTGATCTGATCTGGTGCTGATCAGCTGGTAGATATAAGAGTGATCTGATCTGGTGCTGATTAGATGGTAGATGTAAGAGTGATCTGATCTGGTGCTGATCAGCTGGTAGAAGTAAGAGTGATCTCGTCTGGTGCTGATTAGATGGTAGATGTAAGAGTGATCTCGTCTGGTGCTGATTAGATGGTAGATATAAGAGTGATCTGATCTGGTGCTGATCAGATGGTAGATATAAGAGTGATCTGGTCTGGTGCTGATCAGCTGGTAGATATAAGAGTGATCTGATCTGGTGCTGATCAAATGGTAGATGTAGGAGTAATCTGATCTGGTGCAGATCAGCTGGTAGATGTAGGAGTGATCTGATCTGGTGCTGATCAGCTGGTAGATATAAGAGTGATCTGATCTGATGCTGATCAGATGGTAAATATGAGTGATCTGATCTGGATCTACTCTACTGCATGAAAAGGCGTTTATATGAAGCATAGAGTTGATTTGCTAAATGTCTAAATGAAGGTAATGTATCTGAATATTTTCATAACTGGCATCAGTTATAGCTTAGGAGTGTATTCAAATACTGAAGTTTTCCTTTCTCCACCAAGCCCTATAATGAGACAACTCTTTATAATTGTCTCTTCCTGTTGATTCTTATCCCATTACCTCATATTGACGCTTTTTGACACCTCTGTAAACCTCAATTTCTGTGATAAACAGAGTATTTGCTCATATGGAGCAACATTTTAATATTAAGCTCTATTTATCACAATGGTTTCAAAACTACATAATTCTAAACTTTAAAGGTTGGGCTGGAGAAATTTAACAGAGTTTTAATCTTGTATAAAGTAGTTGACCCTTTGCTTGCTATTCACGTCAATATACCTACCTGTAAATAGTGAAGACCCAGCAGGAGCTGTCTCATCAGGGTCTGCACTATTTACAAGTTGATTGTGCAACCAGTGCACTCCACAGCAGTGATTTCACAGTGAAATACTTGTACAAAGTGAATATATATGTAATTATACAACAGGGCATGGGTAAAGACGGAGAAATGTATTTTGAAATTCAGCAAGCGAAGGGTTAAGCTAGTGTTTGAATATGAAGCATATTAATTTAGGACTCATTTAGAAATAATAGATACAGGAAAGTGTTAACGAACAAGAGGGCCATGAGGCCCTGAAGCGCTCACCTGAGATAACCCAAGGGGCGGGGCCATTTTTGACCAAGAAGTCATCATTTGTACAACTTTGGTAGAGAACCACAAGGCAAAGCAGTATGCCATTAATTAAAGGTCTAAGCCTAATGGTTTCAGAGAAAAATAATATTTCATATTTTTCCCATGAAAAACTGATAAGCCCCAAGGCAGGGCCAAGTTTTGCCCAGAGGCCAGGGTCGTAAGTTGAACATTCTTGGCAGAGGACCATAAGCCAAGCTACATATTTGTATAGGACCATTAGATCAACATGCTACATACCAAACATCAAACGTCTAGGCCTTACAGTTTCAGAAGATTTTTAAAGATTTTCCTATGAAAAACTGATTAGCCCTTGGGCGGGGCCATTTTCGGTCCAGGGTCATAATTTGAACAATCTTTGCTGAGGACCTTTTGACCATGCTACATGCCAAATATCAAAGGTCTAGGCCTTACAGTTTCAGAAAAGAAGATTTTTAAAGATTTTCCTATGAAAAACTGATAAGCCCTTGGGCGGGGCCATTTTTGGCCCGGGGTCATAATTTGAACAATCTTTGTAGAGGACCATTAGAGCATGCTACATACCAAATATCAAAGGTCTAGGCCTTACAGTCTCAGAGAAGAAGATTTTTAAAGATTTTCTTATGAAAACTGATAAGCCCGTGGGCGGGGCCATTTTTGGCCCGGGGGTCATAATTTGAACAATCTTTGTAGAGGACCATGAGATCATGCTACATGCCAAATATCAAAAGTCTAGGCCTTACAGTTTCAGAGAAGAAGATTTTTAAAGATTTTCCTATGAAAAACTTATAAGCCCTAGGGCGGGGCCATTTTTGGCCCAGGGTCATTATTTGAACAATCTTTGTAGAGGACCATTAGATCATGCTTGATACTAAATATCAAAGGTCTAGGCCTTACAGTTTCAGAGAAGAAGATTTTTAAAGATTTTCCTATGAAAAACTGATAAGCCCGTGGGCGGGGCCATTTTTGGCCCGGGGGTCATAATTTGAACAATCTTTGTAGAGGACCATTAGATCATGCTACATACCAAACATCAAAGGTCTAGGCCTTACAGTTTCAGAGAAAAAGATTTTTAAAGATTTTCCTATGAAAAACTGATAAGCCCTTGGGCGGGGCCATTTTTGGCCCGGGGGTCATAATTTGAACAATCTTTGTAGAGGACCATAAGATCATGCTACATGCCGAATATCAAAAGTCTAGGCCTATAAGTTTCAGAGAAGAAGATTTTTAAAGATTTTCCTATGACAAACTGATAAGCCCTAGGGCGGGGCCATTTTTGGCCCGGGGGTCATAATGTGAACAATTTTTCGTTCCCCCTAACCACTGATGCTTCTGACAAAATTTGGTTAAAATCGGGTCAGTAGTTTCAGAGGAGATGTCGTTTGAAAATGTGGACGGACGACGGACGCCGGACGCCGGACGCCGGACGCCGGACACCGGACGCCGGACGCCGGACACCGGACGACGGACGACGGACGGATCGCGGTCACAATAACTCACCTGAGCCTTTGGCTCAGGTGAGCTAAAAATGCGTATTTGTGCTCATAGACTGCATATACAAAATGGTCGATATGGTGGAGACAGAAAAGAAAGAAATGAAGATTAGATTGTGCAATGTTTGTGGTAATGGTGAAATTGAGGACGAATTCCGTTTTATCCCCAGGTGTGGACAATATAGAACTGTGCGAAAAAGATACATTTATACGTGAATATTTTATAAAACTAGAAAATTGTGTCAGTAAGACACACCGATGCCCCCGTGGTAGTACTTGACAATGAAAAAACAGTGACAACCAACTGCACCTACAAGCGTGACACACAGACAGACAGGCGTGACACACAGACGGAATGGTGCAAAACATAATGCCCTATCATAATGACTATCATCAATGTGACACCAAGTGCATGTAAAATTCCTAAGTCATTTGACCTTGACATTGGGCCTGACGGCAGCATGGGGTGGGTGCGCAATGAAAGTAAGGGTGCTGTTTACTGTGTATATGCAATTGGATGCCAATAGCCATAGTGGTTAGGGAGATATAAGACGATGAAACGTAATAGCCCTGATATTGCTCACCAGACAATCAGGAGAAGATTTTCAGTTTTCACTATATGTTTCTATGTAAAACTGGCCACCCCTGGGACTGGGCCACATCTAACCCCTGGGGCATAAGTTATGGAACTTTTGTATAGGACCTGAACATGATGCTTTGTGCCAAATATGAAAGCCGACAACCTTCCAGTTTCAGAGGAGATTTTCAAAGTTTTCATTATATTTTTCTATTGAAAACTGGCCACCCCTGGGGCTGGCCCCATTTGACCTCAGGGGCATATTTACAATGTTTGTTGAGGACCTGAACATGATTCTATATGCCAAATATGAAAGCTAAGAACCTTCCTGTTTCAGAAAAGTAGATTTTCAAAGTTTTCGCTATGTGCCAAAGATGAATGATAAGAACCCTATAGATTCAGAGGAGAAGATATTTAAAGGTTGAAATTGTTCAAGACTGACAACGGACGACGCACAATGCACAACGGATGTAGACAGACATCAGGCGATCACAAAAGCTTTGTGGTCTGATGAGCTAAAAAGAATGACAAGCAGCTGCATGTAAAATTTCTAAGTTATTTGACTCTAACCTTGGGCTTGTGGGCAACATGGGTTGGGTATGTGTATATACAATTCCATGCGAATAGCTACAGTGGTTAGGGAGATATAAGACAATGAAAAAACTGTGACAATCAACTGCACGTAAATGTGACAACCAATTGCACGTAAATTTTCCAAGTCATTTGACCTTGACCTTGGGCACAGCATGGGTTGGGTGCCAAATGATATCACAAATGGTGATTAATGTGTATGTGAAGTTTCATGTGTATAAGTGTAGAAATTACTGATATATAACATTTTATAGCAAAGCGTGACACACAGACAGACAGACAGACAGACGGAGCGTGACACACTGACAGACAGACAGGTGCAAAACATAATGCCCCATGACTATCGTCAACGGGGGCATAATAACCAAAAATATACAAGCTATATGAACTGATGAAATCTAGAGACTCTGATACAACAGCAAAACTTGCCTGCTATATTATATATTAATTGTGCTATGAAAATAAGAATAAATACTTATAACAATAAATAATTAATTTCTGATTATTTCATGTTAATTCACTTCTCTCATTTCAAAAAGATATACTTCTATAATGTGTGCTTAGTATAGAGATATTGGCTTTGATTATATATGTTATTTATATACAGTAAAACCTCGATTATCCGAATTTTCGGTATAGAAGAATTTAGACCCTTTTAGGCAGGTGGCTGCTTAATGCATGGTGAAAGTCATGCAGAAAGCTCCTAGAGGAGCTTTCTACATGACTTTCACCATGCATTAAGCTGCCACCTGTCTTTAAGATCGATAATAATACGTATTTTAGTGTTCGGATAATCGAAGTGTATGGACGATAAAAAGCATGTTTAACCCTTTGATCCATAAATACTTCTTTCTACGCCTCTGCAAGTCACGTTGTGAAACCATGGGAGCATATGTTCTATTTATCACATTGGTTTCAATACTACACAGTTCTGAACTTTTCTTTTTCTCTAGTGAATGCTCCTTTTCAGTAGTTTCATTCAAAGAGGTTGGGTCTAAAAATAGTCTATGAGGGAATGGGTTAAGTCCTTAAGAAATAAAATATTGTTCTGTTCTAACAAATGCTCCTTTTCGGTAGATTTATTAAAGAGGTAGGATCTAAAAAAGCCGATGAGGGAATGGGTTAAGAGTGGTCACAAAGGTTTTGGTGAAGAAACAAAAAGTGTTCAGCTAATATTACCATTTGAAGATCATATGAAGATTTCACAACGATAGACAATTTCCATTTTCTTGACAAGATGTTGCAAAGTTACCACTAATATACTAATACCACAATATGCCATGTTTCTTATATATATATGCCATTGCTCATAAACTACCTTAACCCTTTCGGCGCCAAATTTCTAATTGTCGTCTGCAATCCAACTTTGTTAAATCATACAGTAAAATAAGGAAATGAGATAAATAAATGCAAATTTCAAAGGAATAAAGCACATATATATATAGAACTAGAGATTGAGACAAATAGTGAAGTCCCTGATCAGACGCCGCCTTAGAACTAGAGATTGAGACAAATAGTGAAGTCCCTGATCAGACGCCGCCTTGAAAAGGCGGCGTCTGATCTGGGACTGCACTATTTGTCGTGGTGGATTTACTCGACTGTGGCGGTGAAAGGGTTAAAGTAACATTTCATTGTTAGTTAAAACTTCATGCATTGAACTAAATTGCAGTGAACGGTTTAATCCAGAGATAAGCCATTACATGCATTTGCAAACAGAGAAGCAGAGCAGACATAATGGAGTCTGCTCTGCTTGTGTAACCCTTTACTCCATAGGCTATTTTTAGACCCAACCTCTTTGAATGAATCTACCCAAAAGGAGCATTTACAAGAGAAAAGGATTTCTTTTAATTTTGTAGTTTGAAACCATTGTGATAAATAGAGCATTTGCTCCTTTAGGAGCAAATGCTCTATTTATCACAATGGTTTCAACAGGTGATTTTACAGAGGCATAGAAAGTCGTATTTATGGAGGAAAGGGTTAATGAATAATAAAATTAAATCTGATTCTGTATTTTTTACTAATGCCAAACCTTATTCGTTCAGCTGTCATTATATATATATTAACCCTTTACTTCATATAAACACTTTGTCCCTCCTATGCAAACAAGAGTAAACCTAGATCAGATGGCTATGAACCGTCTGATCAGAGTCAGTACTTTGTGTCAAAATTCAACTGATTAATATTCATGAAGTCAATTTGTTTATGGTGTAAATTTCAGCTAATTATTGTTCATGCATTCATTACTTCTCACATGAAGTAAAGGGTTAAAGATTTGGCGGGCAAAGGAAAACTGGCTATTTTGCCTATTGGATGAACTGGATGCATGCAGACATTACCAGGTAAGACCACTGTATCTGAGACTGACATGCCAGGAATTCTTGAATTTGAGCTATATTTGTCCATCTTTCCAGTTTTGGTCAGTTCCATACTTTGGTTCCGAATATCTTTTGTGTGCCAATCATCGTCGCATTCCATTTTTTCACCTTTCATATGTTTTACCTTTACATTATCACTAGTATAGCCTTTTTCAGCGAGTGCCAGGTATTGTACCTTTTTCAGAACATCTTTAACATTTTGTCCTTCCGTACCCTCAATGCCCCTCTGACATTCAGTTTCTTTTTCTGTCTCCTTGAGAACTGGAAATAACTTTTGGCTATAACATGGCACATTATCAGCCTCTTTGTCATTTGAGGCATCACCACACTCATTGCTAAGTATCTGGACATTGTCAGCGTGCTCGTCTCTTGTTGACTTCAGATCACCGTCGTCTTCTATAGTATCTTTATTTATCTCTGCTAAAGCATCTTCTACAACACTAAGATTAGGGGAATTTTCTTGGCCAGATTTCATTATTGGATTAATTATAGATGTATCAATATTCAATTCCCTAGTGCTAACTTCATCAATCTCTGTTAGCTCTTTGTAATGATTGTCTAGTTCATTGTTATTATTAGTTTTCAAGTCCTGCACTGTGTCAGGCTGTTGTCTGTTTTCTTCTTTATCTTGAGGTTTTGCATCTTTGTCTTCTTTTACTGCCCCTTGCTTAAGTGGCTCTTTGACCTCAAAAGATTCATTTTCCTTATCTAGCACTGATGGAAGGTTCATTTCATTAATGCTGGTAGTTGCACCGGTAGATCTAAATGCTACCTGGTCTACTTGTTCCTCTGTCATTTTTGTTGATAAAGATAAACAGGATGGCTTCATTTCATTTGCTACAATTTCTGAAGAAATTACCGGTATGTGTTTGTTATCCTCAAATGTAATGTTTTCTAAGGATCCAACAGATTTTGCATCTTCTGAACCATTGCTACTCTTGGATTTACCTAAATACATCTTAGATGGAGCTTCTTTCGAAGAACTTCTAGTTTCATCTGAAGCACTGCTGGACCTGGAATCTTCTGAAGACTTGTTCAAGTTGGTTTCTTCTAAAGCACTGCTTGGTTTTGTTTCTTCAGAAGACCTAATAGCTTTGGGTTCTTCTCTCTGTAAAGCAAAACTACTTGAAGATGCAGTCTTTACTTTCCCATCATTAGATATTGAAGTGGTAGTCAATTTAAATGAATTGGTTGATTCTTCAGACGACTCATTTTGAGTTTCTTTCAATGGTCTCTCATCAGTATCTTCATATAATTCAGAAGACTTCAGTTTCAAATCAAATGAAATCGGGTGGAAAGTTTCTCTGTTCTGATGTTTTTTCTCCATACATATTTTGCGACTTGGGTCACTAACAGGCTGGTTATACCTCAATTTAGAGTTGCCTTGTACTAACCTAAATCTAGAGCAGTGTTGACCTTGACTTATTCCAAATCTCGAATGACCCGGACCTGAGTAAGATGCACCTCTCGGAAGACTAGCATGTGATACAAAATGTTGCTGTCTGTGAAAGTTTTGTCCAAACTGAAACTGACCTTGATGTTGAATGTTTTGTTGCCATTGAACCCCTGGTTCCATTCTATGATTTCTAAGCCTATTTGATTGTACATCAAATTCTCTATGTTGTGACAAAAAATGCCGATGTTGATCCAAACCCTGATTAAATATAACAGAATCATCATTCATGTATTGCTGTTGGTATAACCCCTGAGATGGTCTAAACAATCCCTGCTGATTGAGGCAGTGTCTATTTCCAAAGTTGTTCATTGGAGACTCACCAGGCTGCCTGTGATGTTGGAGAGGCTGGACAAAGCGTGACTGTTGGTTCCAAGGATACATGACGTAGTTCTAAATCAAATTTAAAAGTAGATTATGAAACAATCTTCGATCAAAGTAAACTTTAAAAAGATATTGGCATGCTATGAAGGGATTTCAAAGCTCTTTTTTATCTCCATATGATATTGTCAAGCTACTTGACATATTTTTTATCCAAACCATTTGACACTAACACATTGGTTAAGCCTTTACCGCATACAGTAAAATACAGTAAAACCTCTCTATATGGCCACTAAATTGTGTTAATTAGTTTGTATTTGGGGCAGGTGGCTGCTTAAAGCAAGTGAAAGTAAAACGGAACACTCCTATAGGAGCGTTCTGTTTTACTTTCACCGTGCTCTACGCGGCCACCTGCCTTTAACTCAAAATACTTGATGTAATTTAGTGGTCATTATAGAGAGGTTTTACTGTAATATGGATCTTATTATAGTCTGTCCCATGTCAAAAATGTCTTTGTTCATAGTGTCATAATGAAAAATCAGCTAATTAAAAATTTCAGGCATGCATATTTCAGGCATGAATATCACTGGGATGGTTATTACAGGGATTAATATTATAGGCATGCATATCACTGAGATGAATATTATAGGCATGAATATTGGAGGGATGAATATTACAGAGATTAATATTATAGGGATGAATATTACAGGGATGAATATTACAGGGATGAATATTATAGGGATGAATATAAGACATGAATATTAGTATAATTAGACATGAATATTACAGGGATGAATATAACAAGCATGAATATTTATCTGTAGAGGTGTCATTGTAATTTCTGTATTGATATATCGATAAAAAAAATATCAACAATACACTGATTTATGCTCTGTAGTTACATCCATCTGAGTGTTAAATGTAAAAAAGATCAATAAAAGTTTATAAAAGAATATTGTATATCCTTTGTGGCTTTTAATATACTGCAACATTTCAAGTTATTTAACTTTATTTTTCAAACTGTAAACAAGTAAGTTGAAGTAACACTCAAATTCTCATGGCAAAAAGTGCAGACCCAGATTGAGACGACACTTTCAGAAGAATTTCACTGCAAGTATGTAATGGGACTTAACTTTGTTTGTAATGGATCTGGTGTGAAAAGGAATAGATCTCTATTGGGATAGAACTAACCCTTCACTCCATATATACATTTTCTAGGCCTTTGCAAACAGAGTAGACCCTGATCAGATGGCTCCTAGGAGAGCCATCTGATCAGGGTCTGCTCTGTTTGCTTATAAATGATATAATACAATTTCTGCCATAGCAAAAATTTCTGTGTCCATGTGATATTATAGCAAATTAATCTAATTAATATTCATGTCATTTCTTTCATGTATATTCATGGAGGAAAGGATTAAAACAATGCTCTCATTGCTATTATGATTGCAGATAAAGTACATGTTGTTAGAATGACATATTCTGTACTTTCTCATATATCGTTATATGGTCCTACAAAGGATCAAACATCGCTTCACATGACTTAAAAGTGGATACACAAAAGCAAAACACCATCTTTACACAAAAGCAAAATGCTATATGTACACAAAAGCAAAAAAACACCATATTTACACAAAAGCAAAATGCTATATGTACACAAAAGCAAAACACTATCTATACTGCAAATCCATTCCCGATGAATATTTATGCATTGAATTGATTGTTTTATGAATATTCATTACCAAAAATTTAATGGATAAAAGTTTCAAGGGAATTTCTGGCTAAGATACAAACTGTAGGATTAAATCTAGATTATTTCATAAGCAAACAAACATGGAGTAACTACTGGCTGATGGCAGAGCCACATATGAGGGTGTGTACTCAAATACTATCATAGTCATTTTTCCACCAAACCCTATGTTGTAACTACATAAATTTAACATCATCTTAAAGAGACGATTCTAAAAAGTGGTCACAGCATGGATTTGGTGGACAAATAAAGAAGTTATTCCTGAAAATGTTTTAATTTTAAAAAAAATATGCATCTTATCTGGACCTCTGTGAAGGTCAAACAGTTTGGATCCTAATGAATTACAAAAATACTTAAGTGTTTCATCTGGAGTCAAACTGTTTGCCAATGGAGGTCTGGTCAATTTACAAGACAGTGTACCAGACATTTTCATTTCAATTTATACCAACTAGAATTGTGACTGTAGGACACAAATGTCCCACTTCTGGCGAAATTGTCTATTAGTAATTTAATAGTAAAACATCCTTTTAAGTGAATAAAAAGAGTCAGGTGTGTCGAAGCATTATATGACCTAAGTTTGTGCTTTTGTAACATGCACTATATTAAATTGAGCTGAAAGTCACTGTGACCTTGACCTTTGACCTCAAAATTAAAAGGGGTCATCTACTAGCCATGACCAACCTTACTAACTATGAAGAAAGCACACCCAATACATGTGCTTATCAAGTTATTGAAGGACAAGAATTTTGAGTTGAAGGTAACAGCGACCTTGACCCTTGACAGATTGACCTCAAAATCAATAGGGGCCATCCACTTACCATGACAAATCTTCCTACTAGGTATGAAGACAGCACACCAAATACTTATCAAGTTATTGAGCGGACACATTTTTTGAGTTGAAGGTCACTGTGACCTTGACCTTTGACATACTGACCTCAAAATCAACAGGGATCATCTACTAGCCATGACCAAACTGTCTGCTAAGTATGAAGACTGTACACCTTATACTTATCAAGTTATTGAGCGAACAAGAATTTTGAGTTGAAGGTTACTGTGACCTTGACCTTTGACCGAAAAATCAATAGGGATCATCTACTAGCCATGACAAACCATCCTCCTATGACCAACCTTCCAACTAAGTATGAAGACAGCTCACCTAATACTTATGTTATTGAGCAGACACGATTTTCGAGTTGAAGATCACGGTGACCTCGACCTTTGGCTGACTGATCTCAAAATCGATAGGGGTCATCTATTAGCCATGACCAACCTTCCCACTACATGTAAGTATGAAGACAGCACACCTAATAGTTGTCAAGTTATTGAGTGGGCACAGATGTGGCTAGCGGATGGATGATCAGATGAATGGACATGCGCCATACCATGATACGCCTGAAATTACATTTGGGTGTATAAAAAGTAGTGTTGTTCTGATAATAGATTATATTCAATGATTGATCGAAAACGAATTTTCGATCTACTATTGATAGTAATTTTGCCATAATCAATTACTGACTGTATAATTTGTACAGCAGCATAAGTAACTTCCATTGGCATTTTAATGGGAATATAACAGTTTAAAGTCTTTTACCTATATAATGAACCTCCACAAAGCCGTATACTGTGCCAATTCATTAGAATCATCTCTTCGAGACAATTCTAATGAATAGTAGCATGCTGTTTGGTTGATACAAAAGCTTTGTTAGGTAATAGGTATTAGTTTGTTACATCAAGCTCTAAATGCACAGAATCTCTAAAAGTATTTTTGATTAATTATCAATTTTTAATCGATATGTTGAATTGGATTATGATTTGGGTCCAATTCTCCATCCTTAATAAAAATTATATTTAGTATAAAAGTATCCACAAGAATTTATATCTTTATAACCATTTTCATATTAAGGTACTTGTGAAAGTTTGAAACAACTCCTCCAAGTGGTGTATGGGAGTTGGACACTCAAGATGTTTGCACTACATTGTATATGTTTTAATGTGTACAAGAAAAAACAAAAAACATATGTTAAATTATCCAAGTAAAACAGTTGGAGCAAAACTTTCCTTCTTTATTACTATCTTAACATCAAGGTTGTTCATCTGTGAAGGTTTGAAATAATTCCTCCCAGTGTAGTAAGGATACAAGATACAAGAATCTTTATTTTGAGTTGGTTGTACAACAGATAACATTAGCTACAATAAGCTACTTACTGACTATATAACAAAGATAATAACAGTTTAACATAACAACCTGTGGAATTAAAAGATACGTTTTCAAAGCATGAGTTATACACATTATAACATTAAAATCAGAAAAATTAAGTATTGGTAAAATACATAAGAATTTGTTAAAATGTCATTTCTAGAGTATGTAATACGGCATAAGATTTACAAAAGTACAAGTATTACTAAAAATGTGTAACAAGGGTGGCAAAATCAAACGTCCATATTGTCTGTGTTGTCCCGCAGCCATTATGGACAAGTGAAAGTTTATAGGTTTTTAATTGTTATTAATTCATCATACGGACAAGGAAAAAACAGCTTTTGACAAAAACAGACACGTTATCCAAAATTAGATTTCGCCACCCCTGAGTTAGTCTCATTAATGACCCGTAAGACAGCACGCTAATTTTGTGACAGGTGCCGTCTGCCGGGATATCGTTAAAACCGAAAGTAGCTTGATATCACCATTTAGAGTACACATATGTGAACTACCCCTGAGTAATTGTTCACTATGTCTCATACTTTTCAGTAAAACAATTTTCAAAGTTCCATAATCGTATTTCATCTGTGAAAGTTTGAGATAATTCCTCCCAATTAAGAATAAAGTGTTGGTTGGACACACAAGTTTCTTTCACTATATCTCATATAATGAGATCTATAAGTAATCGTTTCAAAGCTGTCCACGGTTCACACTCAGGGACGAGGTCATGTCGGACCAACTTATTTTGGCCATTTTTCTCATGTTTCTGGTGCTGTGTTAAGTTTATCCATTATTTGACCTGGAAAATCTTTGCATATTATTATCTGATCGAATGTGGTGCATTTCTTGCAGTGCGAAGAGTTTAAAGAAGAGGAGTGGGTAATTTGGAACTTTTGAAGTCGGATCCCTTCTTTCTATATATACATACTTATACTGACTCAAACTTGTCTTACCCCTGTGGCCATACCTTGTTAAGCATCGAGAGCGGGACGCCATTTTAAAAATTAAGTTGGTTACAGTTGTGAGTATGTGCTGATGTTTTAGGAAGAAATATTTATCATAAACTGACAATTTGGAATTTTGAAGAAAAATAATTGATAATCATGGGATAGTGGTGAAAATCAAGGCGAGTGTTTATTTTGTTCATTTATCGAACGCTAGATTATCGAGATCTGGGCAATCCAGGATAGCTTTTGTTGCCGCGAATACTCATGACTATAAACATGACAGTGGTCAAATATTGCTTTCAATTCTAATGTGCACTTCTTTTATGCATTTCATATTCATACCCGAACTTACATCGCCCGACAAAGGGAATCTATGAAATAGTCGCTATAAAATTGAGCTGCCAAGTTTCTTTGTGTATAAGATGTCGGGTGCCAGTACAACCCATTTTCAACTGGTTCCCAGCAATGTGATTCTGATTTTGGTCAACTCGGTACCAAACCAATTCGGTACCTAGACGACTCGGTACCTAGATGATTCGGTACCTCGGACGATTCGGTACCATGTAAATTTTTACCCTGGTCGATTCGGCACCACCTTTAAAATATTATTTATTTATTATCTATATATTTTTTAATTAGTAGTCGAAGTAAAACTCGTAATAGTAGTTGTATTTTGCATGTTTAAATAAAGACGAAGTTATATTTTACATGTTTTAATAAAGATGAAATTCAGTCGAAGCCGACTTTGATCCCACCGACTAGATTAGTTAATTGAGTAAATTGGTGTGTTGAACTACCGACACAATTAATGGTATATATCATGCAGGTGTCAATAATACAAAATGTTTCTTTGATGGAAGCCGAATTTGATCACACCTCCTAGATTCTCAAATATGCAGATTTTTAATGCCTTTGCACACTGAGTAGACCAATATTCAGCAGGTCAGGTGTGAGATGCCCGAACTGAGTCTGCTATGTTAACCTAGATTTATCGTAGATCATTTTTTTGCACTAGATCTAATGATTGTGCTAATCATAGTCGAGATTTGGTTTTTAGTTTGGATATAGGAGCCGCGTCTACTTTGTTTGCAGATGCATGAAAACACATTTATATATGAGGGAAAAGACTGAAGAGGTTCATTAATGATCAATTGGATCAATCATTTCATATGTAACAGGACTGGTGAAAAACACTACTCCCCCTTTTTTCCTGGGATTCTCGCCGAATCTGCAACAGAAATCATGGGCGTGCACAGGGTCCGATTTTCAAGTTGGGCGTCAACTGTAACAGGACTGGTGAAAAACATGCAGCCAGACCGGGGATCTAACCCGGGACCCCTCACTTACAAGGCGAGTGCTCTAACCACTGAGCTATCCGAACCGCTTACTGTCTTTCACCCAGTACCTGTACCCGGCCTGTCACACATAGCTCATGTCGTTCTTTTTCTTTATTATTTTACAATGATTGCAAGCAATCACATTGATTACGAGGGGATATCAAAAAGTTTTGAGCCTCGGGCATTTTTTGTTCATTCAGATTTATTAATGCTTTCACGCCTGATGTGCATCAATGTGTTAACTATTGAGTACACGCAACCAGACCCTCGTTGCTGTGATCGGGGATACTATTAATGCCACTACTTTAATATATTAAACAACCTTTCTTCTTTAATTATTTCCTATGGTGTTGCCTGTGGATTATGGTCGTTTTGTCAAACTACCTGTTTGTCAAAGTGGAATTTATGATCAAATATGGTATTAAACTGATTGCAAAATGATAAGAGTTTGAAAATTTAATAGTGGTTTCGGCAAACTGGTAATAATGCTCACAATAATTACATGTACCATGAGGTGATAAGTGCGATAATTGGTTTGAAACTGTTATAAAATGTAGCAACAGTGTGTTGTTGATTTAATAATTATTATTTATTTATTCATAATAATTATAACATTATTTATTTGTGATAATTTATTATATTTCTATTTTAATGTTTTTTTACTATTTTGTTTATACCATTTTTAACCAAAATTAAGGATGACCAATATGTCTAACATGCTGCTTCAGCTTAAATTCATGGATCTGTTTGCATTTGTAATAAACAAATATTTTACTACATTCAGACAAGTAAATTTATAAAACTATATTTGAATATAATCAATACTGATCCTATTGTTAATGTTTATATTTTGTCTACTTATTGTTTCTTACTACATTGTGCTCTTATTTCATATGTTGAAGATTATTACTTCTAGTTGTATTATCACCAGCTATTATTAACAACAATTGTTAAATCTTCACCACCATAACAATTTCGTTTGTCTAAATTCTTTAAATCCCAATTTAATACAACTTTCGCTTTGTAATCATCATCAGCGCACCAGTACTTTGATTATGGGAATTTCCTCGAAACATCTATTTTAAGAACAGAACTTTCGACAGTCTTCCATGCTAAATATCTGCGTAAATAATGGCTTTCTGTACTATAGGACCTTTTGAACTCTGAGAAGTTAATAGACAATGTCTGTATAAAAGAATGCCATACATTTGGTGTGGTTAGGTTAATATGGATCAACTGCATTGATTTCATCTTGTGGAAATATTCTGAAAATGGATGATCCTTCGAAAGCAAAAGTAGAAATACAAAAAGAGAAAATTGCAGACTCGGGTTTACTGAGTCTGTTCATGAGTAGTAATTAAAAGTGCAACACTACTCACGCCCCACAGCACCGGCTTAATCAGTATTCAATTTTCAAAACTAACAAGAACTGTAAGCCATAGGCTAACGAATACTACCCACCTGACTGCTTGTCAGAACACCTATATGTACATACAGAAACATGAAGAGATTTAAAAACAATGCATGCCCAACCCAATTTAAGTACAATTCTAAGTACATGATTGTGTAATAAGTTATATGAGCATTGAAAGCAATGCCATATCACAATTTAACGAAAAGCATTTATGTGCAACACATTCACACAAGAACCTGTATATCATACTTATTGATTCAAATATATCACTTCCACGATGTAATATTCAATCTAAGATCAATCACAAACATAAATAAAGAAATTTTTACCAAATATTGTCAAGTCCAAATAGGGAGATAAGTCTGTTAAAATTTATAGAAGTGTTATGGCTGCTGCCAGACAATGTCATCCAATAAGTTCAAGCAGCTTTGTTTATTTTTGTGAAGTGTCAACTCCAAAGTTCCAAACCTAGGTACCTTTTCACAAAAACATTAAGTTCAAGGACAATAACTCTGACAAAAAGTATTTAACCAGACCAACCACTTCCAAAGAAAGATTGGAAAATTGAAAATTTGACAAAAAATTAAAGTTCAAGGGACATAACTCTGGCAAAAATTATTGAACCAGACTGAGATTAGGAATTAGGATGTAAATCATCTAGATTTAGCTTTATGCCAAACATAAAGTTAATATCTCCAACCACTTCCAAAAACGTATTGAAAATTCAAAATTTAAAGAAAAAAAATAAATTTCAAGGGCAATAACTCTATATATAATTATTCAACCAGACTGAGTTTGGAACATAAGCTGTAACTTATCTAGATTTAGCTTTGTACTCAATTTAGAGTTGATATCTCCGGTCACTTCCATAAAAAGTCCAGAAAACCGGAAAACATTGGTAGGGGACTAAAAGGGGGAGATAACCCCTGAAGTAGTGGTCCGATCATAATAGAAATATGCGGTGCACAGGTTTATATGGTCATATGGCTATACATGAACTTTCAACAAAATTGAAGCAAAACTGTAGAAGAAGAAGGCCGGACAAAATTGTGTCCACGGCCGTTCTAACGGATTGAGTGTATGTGGCTATTCCTTTGTTCAAATAGCCACACACACGGACAATAAGCCGCATAAAACCGATGAGAACAAAATATATTTTGTTCTCATGTAATTATTTAGACACATAAACAGGAACTGTTAGCGCGGACAGACGGACAGACAGACAGACAGACAGACGGACGGACGGACTGACATACATACAGACAGACAGACAGATGGACAATCTGATTCCAGTATACCCCCCCAAACTTCGTTGTGGGCTGTATAATAACTCAAAACTAACTAGAAGTTTGTTTTTGTCACAAAAACAGATGTCTCACCTCCCATCCTCTTTCCAATACACAAGTGTAATGTCTGTAACTCCAAACATATCAGGGTCTAGTTTTTAAGTCATCAGGGGCAATAACTCCAACACTGTCAGGGGAGACAATTAAAAAAAAACAGGTACACAAAAACACATGCTGGTGAGCATTCCTGTGAAGTTTGGTGACTCTAGCCCTAGTGATTTTTAAAGATATGCACGACACAAAGTTTCTCTAATTTTAAGTAATCATCAGGGGCAAAAAAGCCAGTTATCAGGGGAGACAATTAAAAAATCCCAGGTGCATAACAACTGATGCTGGTCAACATTCCTGTGAAGTTTGGTGACTGTAGCCCTAGTGGTTTCAGAGATACGCACGACGCTAAGTAATTTTTTGTCTTATTTTAAGTCATCAGGGGCAATTACTCCAAAGTTAAGAGGGGAGACAATTCAAAACCCCAACTGTAAAACAACTCATGCTAGTGAACAATCCTGTGAAGTTTGGTGACTCTAGCCCTACTGGTTTCTGAGATACGCGCGACACAAAGTGTGTATGAATTTAAGTGTTCATATCAGGGACAATAACTCAACAATTATCGGGGGGGGGGGGGGCAATTCAAAAAACCTAGGTGCGCAACGACTCATGCTGGTGAACACTCCTGTGAAGTTTGTTGACCTTAGTACTAGTGGTTTCAGAGATACGCGCGACACAAAGTTTTTCTAATTTTAAGTCACAAGGGGCAATAACTCCAAAGTTATCAGGGGGAGACAATTCAAAAAACCCAGGAGCACAACAACTCATACTGGTCAACATTCCTGTGAAGTTTGGTGACTCTAGCTCAACTGGTTTCAGAGATACGCGGGACAAGTTTGTGATGGACAGACAGACGGACGGACGGACGGACGGACAGACAGACAACTCTGGCAAAAACAATATGTCTCCCCATAAATGGGGGAGACATAATGATTCCGAAGGACCAGAAACTATAACAACACTGAGAATGAAGTACGGGGCGACGCCTTATACGGCCGCAGCAGCTAATTACCATAAAACATATGGTGTTTTGAAATACCTACTAGGTCTTAAAAATGACCCTATGATTTGCATCACGTTAGCAGAATGTATATCTGGATTTTTCATCTAGTTTGACCACGTGTAGCGGAATTATAATAAGGCTTATGCCAGTCTAGGTATTTACAAATGAAAAGACAGTTTTCTACTAAATACTAGTGGTTCATATGCGAATTACAATGTAACATGGTTTCTGATTGGTGGGAAACTAGAACAAGATTGAAAATAGACAGCTAGTCGCTGAATAATAAATACGATTTTCCGAATGCTAATACTAATCCTATCTTTCTTCTTGCTACCTTAACTATCTTTATTCCAAAATTCAATACCTACTGAATATTCATGGGTAAAATAGTTATAAATATAGATATGGAAGCTGGAATATAATAGTCATTTTATAAAGAAAAGAGCAAGAAAAGAGCAGACCCTGATCTGACGACTCCTATACACATGAGTGAAAACACGTTTACAAATGTACTTTTAATAGTGTTAAAATAATGTGACAGTGTTATTTAAACTTCCAATGTAAGTCTGCGTTTAAGGATAACCGGTTTTCAAACTGGCGAATTCAAATATAGAAGACAGTTCAATGAATGCTTGTTAAATAGTACAAAACAAAACCCGCTTTATGAAAAGCAATATAGGCTTTTCCATGTATATATGCCAACCTCGTACAGCTATTACTGTGTTCCTATTAGCAGACCAAAAACCCTTATCTAACTACATTGCTGTGGACAGCAAACGGGCTTTTCACTATACTTTATTTTAAAGTTATGTTCTGTCTACAGTGAAACCTCTCTAAACCGGAATTCTAGTAGCGAATACTTTAGATACTTTTACACATGTGGACTCTTAATGCAGGATGAAAGTCATACAGAGAGCTTTCTGCATGACTTTCACCTTGCATTAAGTTGCCACCTGTCTCCAAGATTGATACTTATACTAAAATTAACGTCCGGTTTAGAGAGGTTTTACTGTATATTATATTTTAGCATAAATCAACCAACACTAGAAATTGTGCACACATTCATATCATTACATCCCATTTTCCAACAGTTTATATATATTTGGATATATTTTACGGTATCTAAATACTGCTAGATATTTAGAAAAGAGGCGAACATTTGGTCGATTAGGAAATGAATGGACTTGTTAGATCAGTCTTCGATTTTGGTACAATGTTTTTACTATTAATTGGGGCTAACGTGTGTCAGTCGACATGGTAAACTCGCCAAAAGAGAATGTCTACAGTGTAATATTTGGCTGTGTAATAGTTGGCTGTGTATAATACTCCCCCTACATGTATATTGAATATGGCCTGTCCGGTGCAATAATTGATTTTTACGACATATACCGTGTATGGCGGATGTGTTGTCTTTGTGTTTCCGAGGTAATACAATCCTCTGTTTTGGATACAAACAAATAGTTCCATACCATATGCTTTAGCACTATGTTAGTTTCAACTGATACATATTCAGATTCTTACGTTATTTTGTTACGGCAATTTGGCGAAAGTATTAGCAGAGTACATCTTTTAAATCGTAAAATGTTAAATATTACTTCCTAGTAGATAAAAGATTATACGTATCGAAGGTGCGTGGTGTGTGTATATGGGTATTGAACTCTGTATTACAGCGATATGCGTACGTGATTAACGTACTAAGTTTACAAGTAAGGACAGTAAAAGGAAACATAATAACGCTTAATACCTATTTAGGCATGTTTATACTTTAAAATGTGAAAAAGGGAGTTTACCAATGATCATCATCAAAGTTTAAACTATTCATTCATTCAATGTTAACCTAGGGAAACAGCAACATACCACATTAGCTAACGGGTATATAGATTATTTTACTGAAGAAAATGGCGACGGGCTGGAGTGGCTCTATGCTAAAATACGGACAGGAGGAGTACTATGAATGGCGATGCAGAGTGTGCGAGGAAGACGGTTTGATGAAGGAAGCAGCTGCTTACTGTACAACTTGTGATGATTGTTTTTGCGACCCATGCCTACAGATTCATATCAAATTCAACAAAAATAAACACAACGTTCTTGGCGTGAAAGAGAAAGTGCAATGGGGCAAACCCAGTTTGAAAGGTGACCCAGGCATTGAGTGTCCAGACCACCAGGGACAGACTGTCACTATGTACTGCGGACACCACGATGACCTGTGTTGTTCCGTGTGTGTATCGATCAAGCACAGGTGTGTATACCTTTCTACCTTTACTAATAAAATATTGAAAGAGATTGGTAGTTTTTCAAGGAAACTTGAAACAAATACATTTATATATACTCGCATGTCTATAATTAGTGAAGTAATAAATACAAAAATCCTTAGAAATTCTGAATGGATGAGAGCTTCATTATGCTATGTTTCTTAATTGGATTTGAACGTAAACATTTCATGCCTTAACCTACATGTATCATAGTTGTGTCTCCCCCACTATTTATATGGGGGAGACATATTGTCTGTCTCTGTCTGTCCGTCTGTCTGTCCGTCTGACGTCTCGTTCGGACGATAACTTCAATGTGCCTGATGCCATTTGATTGAAAATTCATATATGGACATATCATGATGAGAGGAAGTGTCAGGCACAATGTCCATAACTCTGGATTCATCTAAATAGGAGTTATTGTCCCTTGTAAAGATTTCACACATTTTTTACCGGACGATAACTCCTATATGGCTCACGCCATTTGGATTGAAATTTCATATATGGAAAAATCATGATGAGAGGAAGTGTCATGCACAAGGTCCATGACTCTGGCTTCACTAATATTGGAGTTATTGCCCCTAAAAGCTTGTATTTTTTTTCACATTTTTATGCCCGGACAATCACTACCCGCGTGCCATATGCTTTGATAAATAGCCAGTTTGCACATAGTCGAGGGTTGTTTTACCCATGACCGTGATTGTAAACACAAGTATTCGCACCTCCACGGTGCACTATTGTTAAGTGTCAGAGGTGGGCAATTAAGCCCCGGGACTACTGACCCGGCCGGATTAGCGAGTCACAAATAGAGGTCAATACATAGATTGGTTACCGGAAATCTATGTCCGGTTCCGGAACGCGAATTTCCGGATGTAACGAGTCAATTTACTGCACAAAAAATCCGTTCCCCACGACTTTCGTCCGGATCGCGAGTTTTCCGGATTAACGAATTCCGGATTAACGAGACATCACTGTACATGGAAAAATCATGATGAGAGGAAGTGTCATGCTAAAGGTCCATAACTCTAGCTTCACTAATGTTGGAGTTATTGCCCCTTGTAAAAAAATCACACTTTTTTGTCTGGACTATAACTCCTATATGGCTCATGCCATTGGATTGAAACTTGGAAAGATGGAAAGATCATGATAAGAGGAAGTGTCATGACCAATGTCCATAACTCTGGCTTTACTTATAATGGGTTATTACCATTCCGAAAAAGAAATTCACAATTTTTTTGTCCGGACGATAAATCCTATATGGCACACGCCATTGGAGTGAAACTTCACACTTGGCAATATCATGATAAGAGATAGTGTAATGTATACAATCCATAACTCCAGCTTCACTAATATTGGAGTTAGTGCCCTTTGTAAAAACAATTTCACAATTTCTCGTCCAGACGATAACTCCTACATGGCTCATGCCATTGTATTGAAACTTCATACATGGAAAGAGCATGATGAGAGAAAGTGTCATGAACATGGGCCACAACTCTGGTTTCAATATGTTTGGAGTTACTGCCTTTTTACATGTTTTTATCTGACCAATAACTCCTGTTCTACTGATGCTATTGGAGTTATGGCCCTTTGTTACATGTTTTGTCCGATCAATAACTCCTGTTCTACTGATTCTATTAGAATGACATTTCATTTATGGAAATAGCACGATGAAAGGAAGTGTCATGCACAATTGCCATAACTCTGGTATTAATATTATTAACTGTTATCATTTTTTCTTGGAAAATGCGTTGTGGAAGATGCATAATGAGGAGAAGTATCGTTCATCAAGTCCATAACATTTTAGTTAGTTCCCTTTACATATTGTTTTTATTATTAGTGTTGTTTCTTTGTCTGTCTGTAACAGATCTTGTTCGGTTGAGTTCTCATGTACAGAAATGTCACGCTATGTCGCAGTGTGTATGGCTGTGGGGATGCGAAGGATAGGGGACATCCACTTTTCTGACAAAAACCTCTAGTTTGATATTGTTTTATGTCAGGTAACAATCACAAGTTGACAACCATATTTTTGTAAATAATAGTATCATAAATGTTATTAAAGTACAAAAATGAGCCATGCAGGAAACACCACATAGAACAAACAGTCGCCCGAACAGCAACACAAGGAAACATCAAATGTAAATACTATAAAAACATCAAGAGTCACACAAAGACAAAACAAATATACGAAAGGGGGGAGATGGAAGTACCGCCTTGAAACGGTCAGTGACAAAAGTCACTGGGAGTGTTAAACCGGTTTTTGGGAGCCCTACCTCACACTTATTCCAACCCCTACATAAAAGGCAGTGTAAATAAACGCATCCCCTCTCCGACTAAACTACAACAACCGCGATGGCAAATACAGTGTTGAAGTGCATGTATAACGAAAACATTTAAGTGAACAAACTGTATCCACCTATCGCTAGTGTACTCAATGAATGAGCTGCAAACAGAGTAACTGTAGAAAAATAATAAAGGGTGCGACAAAAACGAAATAGTACAGATATCCGAATGTATCCTTCAGTTTCTGAATTTAAGAGGTCGCCTTCATAGAGTACTAAACCTTTCTTGTCGGCGTACAGGCAAAGAGGCCAGCGTGATTGCCAACTGTAAAAGGGTTGACAACCAAACATGCAGTATGTTGTAGTTCTATAGGACAATATCCCTTTTAAATGCATTTCTTAACATATTTGATGAACAAAGTGAGAAAATGGGTATGTCCAATAATTTTACGAAGTTTGTAAATCACATCACCATAAAATTCAGGATGTGAAATACCGTGTCGCAGAAGCGCCTTGAGATTACATTGGTACTTGCCAATAAGTGAGAGATTTCGATAGTAAAATTTAGAGAAAGTTTTTCTTAGTTTATGGTATCTATATCCTTGCTTAAGCAACGTTTCAGTTAAAATGAGATTTCGACGGTAAAATCGTAAATAGATGAACAAGCTATAGCAAAACGAATAAGTTTCCCGCGTAAGATGGGGCACGGGGAACATCTCCGTCAAGACGAGGGAAATTTACAATATTAATATCAAAATCATCTCTTTTGTTATATGTCTTAGAAGAAATCATTTCATTATCAATTTTAAGGTCTAGATCAAGAAACGCTGCATAATTGTCGGACGGGTTAGCTTTATTCAATTTGAATTCTTTAGGATAAATTGTAGGAATCGGAGCATCAGAGAAAGGGTTATCTAAGTTAAAAATATCATCCAAATATCGACAAGTTTCATTGAAGACTTTAAGTTCTTTCATTGAATATATTGCTGATATGATCGCCAAATTTTACCCTGTTTGACGTATAAGTAATCGTTTCAAGGCTGCCGACGGTTCGCCCTCAGGGACGAGGTCGTGTCCAACTAACGAAGTTTGGTCATTTTTCTCATGTTTCTGGTTCCGTGTTAAGTTTATACCTTATTTGACCGGGAAAATATTTGCATATTCGAATAAAACAATGCTTTGCTTACGGAATAGCTTTTTATCTGATCGAAATCTGTGTTTCTTGCAGTGTTAAGGGTTTAAAGTAGAGGAGTGGGTAATTTGGATATTTTGAAGTCGGATCCCTTCTTTCTATATACACATACACTGACCCAAACGCGAACAGACTCAATAAAACCGAGTCTGCAATTTTCTATTTTTGTGTTGCAATTTTTGCTCTCGGGGGATTACCTCCCTTCAGAATTTACCATGGTGGACTGAGATAGAAAGTCACTATGGCTTATAATGTGGATTAGAGTTATGACAATTGTCATTTCGTAACAACGCCATTATCCCAACCCTTTCCCCTCCCCAACGGTGCCTTGTTTTTATAGAAATATATTGTGAAAACTTTGAAAATCTCCTGAAACTGGAAGGTTCTCATCTTGCACATAGCATCATCCCGAAGCCCTCTATAAAATATATAAATCATGTCCCTGAGATCAAATGAGGCCCCGACCCAGGGATGGCCAGTTTTCTATAGAATCATAGTGAAAACTTTGAAAATCGTTTCCTCTGATTGTCTGTTGAGCGATATCAGGGCCATCATGGCCCTCTTTTGTAAACAGCCACTGCACAGTGTATAGAAACTAACGAAAAATATAACTTTAGCGCATATCGCGATAAGCTTACCAGTAGGTGCTGTAACTTGTAAACCGCTACTGCACGTACATATTGCTCCATTTCCAGTCGTAGCGGTACGACTATATTTACATAGCTAGCATATCTCTGATCGAGTTGTGCAGTGTCATGTTCCAGAGGCAAATTTTAAGTTTAATTTGTACACGTATATTGTGTTACAATATATTTAAATAGAGAAAACGGGGAAATATAATTGACAGCAGTATTTATCCAGAATACAGTAGATACTAACTATATACAAATATAGATACGTGTGGAATTTATGATCTTTATTTATGATTGTGACATGAAACCAACACTCACATGTAACTGATAGTACACGCCAAATTAAAATATCGCAAAACCGAATACGGATCAATCCAAAACAGTGATATTGGTCAATGTGGTTTGGTGGCAAGCGTGAAACACCTTTATAAAGAGTATAGACTCTGATTGTTTTATAAAAAACAATCCTGTTTTTTTTCAGTGATAAATGCAAGTCCAAATTGTCTTACATTCCACACTTGGCAAAAGATATACAAAATGGAGACGAGTTTATAAAAGCCAATATTGATAATAACAGACTGATTTCGACGTTTACAAAACTTGTCCATGACAGAAAAGGCCTACAAGTAGAAATGAATGCTTCCAGAAATGATTGTAAAAGAAGAATTGAAGAAATCCACTGCGAATTAGCTACACAGTTAAATAAACTTAAAGACGACTCCATCACAGAGATGAATAAAAAACATGACGAAATCGATGAACGCATAAAGGATGATATAGACAATTGTCAGAGGGCAAAGCGAGAACTAGAAATTATGAAGCAGCAGATGAACCCTACCAGTATTTCAAGCGACTCCTTGATATTTGTTGGGATGAAAAGCGTTCAAAAAGGTATTGCCAAGTATAAGAACGTATCGGAATATATCGCTGCTCCGGGGAGGCACAAGCTTACGTTCATTCCAAATGACTCGATCCGCAAGTCTGTCCTGTCTGCTCGTATGTTAGGAGAATGTGTCGACGTAAGCCAAAATCCACCAAAGGTATGTATAATTTTCTAGTCATAAAACATAATTACGTTGGCATTGTAAGTAATGTTATAGTGATCGATAATGAGTGACTTACATGCTCTATCTGCCTAAGGTATCGTCACTATTTACGTTTTTGCTTAACAAGTCTTCAACATGAACCACGTTTGGTGCCAAAAGAATTTCGTCTGCTAACATTACCGTCTGCTTCAAGTTTCGAAGTGATGTTTTTTTTCCATTTTCTATTCAATATTCAGCATTTCTCGTTATAATGCCATACTAAGTTACACAGTTTTGCTCCATATACATTGGCGTTTATGCCGTTTCAGTCCTTTAAAATGACATGCAATTTTTAAATGTCTTATGTTTACGCTAAAGATAACCAAATGCGCATTCGATTAACGTATAGTTTGCAAAAGCAATGCCATGTTAGTGAGGTCAAACATTTACTTTTGTCATGTGTACATAAGGTCAGGTATTAAGCATTATACACAATTATAGTCATCGATACAGTATCCGATTAATATTAAACCCATGTTTTACATACCTCTTGCGATACAAAATATAATTTTTCTTCAAAGGCATTTATATATGAGGAACGGGCATTTACGTTGTCAAACACTGGTTTGTAGCAATGCAATACAATTATCACCCAAAGGTGTGAACATTGGTACCACCAAACAACTGTCTATATACTGCACACATTGTCAACTATTTAAAACCAGAAAATTGTATTTTATATTCATGAAACGGTTTTATTAACTCGTTGGTTTGAATAAAATATATGGCGGTGATGCTTTAACCTGTTCTTACATTACTGGATGGTCAGCTTCTGCATGACAGCGACCAAGCATATAAACCAGCTTCTCGAGAGACTGTTTACAAACCAAATGGTACGTTACCACTCCATCATGTAGTGACGCGTGATTGCTGGCTGAATCCGAACATCTTAGGGGATGATTTCCGACCGCTAAACTGATGGACGTGTATAAATCAAATTATAAAAAGGCATTTTACGATTAGATCAAATGCCACAAAACGTGTTTGCAGGTTAGCAGAAAATACTTTGAAGACCTGGAATAATCAATTTTCAGCAGCCAAAAGTAACATTACAAATCCCAGCCTATTATCAGACACTTTCAAAATGCACCTCTCATATTCATAGTGAGATATGCAATGTTAAATTTATCAGAGCATAATTTCCATCAATAAATCTCTTTTTGCCACCATACTCCTGTTTATGACATTCCCCAGATAAATGAACATAATGCATTAATTAGTTTTAATTATATGTTGTGTGTTTTGATGAAAAACTATTGGTTGTGTTTGGTGCTTATGTCATAAATAATAACATTCATTTGTGTTCACCGTTTGATGAAAAGTTTGAATTATTATTGCAAAACCATTATAATAGAAAACATCAGAATCCCCATTTTAATTTACAAATATGTAAGAATAGGTCAAATCAATGGAACATAACGAGATTTGAGAAGAAAACTTCAACTATGCAAATGTGCATATTAAGCAACTGCCATGCAACTGTTTTTCTGTACACGTATTATCTTTGGAAAACAATCACTTGAACTTATTTTTCTTGCCTCAGCCACGTATTATTCCTGGGTCAGTAAAGCCAGCAAAAGAACAATGTACAATTTGCATGGGCACTACTAAGAAACTCGGAGCATTGGCCTGTGGACACACGTTTTGTACAGACTGCATTGCAAAGACACTGAGGAAGAAAGAAAAGTGCCCAACCTGTGGTGTGCTTACAGGTAAGACAGGAACCGATTGTAAGCTAGTCCCTGTTATGCAGTGCTTGCTCATTTTTGTGTTGCATCGTGGGGGATAAATATATTTGCCATAGTTACTGGTAACACAAATAACCCTGTATACAGAATACATGTATATTAAATATCCAACATAATGATTATTCTGCCTTCTTCGCCTGTTAGAGACATTAAATGTAATGTAATATAAACGTAAATTAGCACATGATCCAACGTAATTGTGACACAATGAAAGTATTTAAAAGTATAAAAATGAGTCATGCAGGAAACACCACATACAGAACAAACAGTCACCTGAACAGCAACACAAGGAAACAGCAAATGACTCATTTTGGTATTTTTATTTTGATACCTATATACCCCGGGGCCCAGAAAGGGTTACCGTGCACCCCGTCTGCTATGATACTGAAAATGCAATAAAATGCAAATACGCCATAAAGGCACGATTTTGTTTTAAATGATACTTATATTGGGGATGTTTTATGTATAAAAACATATTTGGGTGTATTTGGACCATCACAGGTGACTTCAGATATAGTTTTCACCATATTCTAGTCTTTTTCCTTCATTTGTCGGGTTTCTCATTAATATGCATGATTATGCAAATGAGGTAATTAACTTTAGTTTGGCACCAGTTTCAAATTCTTAGTGCATCGAATAGCATAGATATACTACATTATAACCTTTACCCACCGTCGTTTTCCAGACCTCCGGTTGTCATGGAAACGGTAGAAAAACCCATAGCAGGAATGAGTTTTTTCACAGGTACAATTTTGATTTCCAATCAGCAGACCCTACTAAACACCCTGGTACCCATGAAAAAAGTCAGACGGGGATGCACGGTAACCCTTTCTGGCCCAGGGGTAATGCACATCGATATATACGAACACATCTTAAGGCGCCAAAAAATGGCCGTTTTGACGCATCATGAAAAAGTGTAAATTTTCATTCCTACCAGCAGCAGTATAGTAATAGTAGATCTGGTAATTGTTTTCTGTTTTCCCACTGTTTTGTCCAGACGATAACTCCTATATACATGGAAATATCGTGATAAGAGTAAGGTTCATGTTTTAGGTTCATAACTCTGGCTACTCTAACATTGGAGCTGTATTTTTTCACACTTTCTTTCGGACGATAACTCCTATCCGGTTTATACTATTGGATTGAAAATTCATACATGGAAAGATCGTGATAAGAGAAAGTGTCATGTTTAAGGTTCATAACTATGGCTTCACTATTATTGGGGTTATTGTCCCTTGTAATTTTTTCACACTTTTTTTATCCGGACGATAACTCCCATATAGCTAATGCCATTGGATTCAAACTTCATACACGGGAATATCATGATGATAGAAAGTGTCCTGCATAAGGTCCATAACTATGGCTTACATAAGATTGGATTTACTACCCCCTTGTAATTATTTTCATACGTTTTTGTCCGGACGATAAAGAGCATGGTGAGTGGAAGTGTCATGAACAAGGTTTCTAACTCTGGCTTCATAAATTGAGTTATTGCCCCTTGTACATTTGTTTCACACTTTCTTGCTTGGACGATAACTCCTACATGGCTCATGCAATTGTATTGAAACTCATACAAAGCAAGAGCATGATGAGACAAAGTGTCATGAACAAGGGCCATAACTCTGGTTTCAATATGTTTGGAGTTACTGCCTTTTAACATGTTTTTTATCTGACCAATAACTCCTGTTCTACTGATGCTATTGAAATGACATTTCATTTATAGAAAAAAACATGATGAAAGGAAGTGTCAAGCACAAGGGTCATAACTCTAGTATCAATATTTTTGGAGTTATAAGCTGTTATCATTTTTTTCTTGCAAAATGTTGCGTGGAAGGCGCACAATGAGGGGAAGTATTAAGTCCATTACTATTCAATTTTAATTAGTCCCCTTTAAATATTGTTTTTGCTAGAGTTAATTGTCTGTTTGTCTGTCACACAGCTTGTCCAGTCGCTGTGAGGGCTAACAGGAGACAAACACCTCTTATTTCCCTTCATATTGTCATTGACTATCATTGTTACCGTAACAGTACAAGCAATGGGTGAGCGGTAACAACTTCGCAGTGTCCTTTAAGTCCAGTAGTTAAACCCAGTGTAATGACGAATTTGTACTCCTGTAGAATTTGTACTCCCCGGTCCATATTCGACGTAGAAAAGTTACTCTCCGGTCCATATTCTTCACAGAATTCGGCCCCCTCCTTTGGAATATGGACTCCTGTCATGGTATATTAACTCCCCCTGGGGAGTACTTTTTCTTCAGGGCAATTATTTTCTGTATAATGTAAAAACACATAATATTAATAGTGGACAGTGAGTAAAACAGTTGCTAACTAGAGGTTTTTGTCACAAAAACTGATGTCTCCCCTCTAATAAAAACAATATGTAAAGGGAAATCACTTAAAATGTTATGGACTTGATGATTGATACTTCCCCTCATTATGCGCTTTCCACACCACATTTTTCAAGAAGAAAATGATAACAGCTAATAACGTCAAAAACATTGATACCAGAGTTATGACCCTTGTGCATGACGATTACGTTCATCATGCTCTTTCCATAAATGAAATGTCATTCCAATAGCATCAGTCGAACAGGAGTTATTGACTGGACAAAAATGTAACAAAGGTCAATAACTCCAAAAGTATTGAAGCCAGAGTTATGGCCTTTGTTCATGACACTTTCTCTCATCATGCTCTTTCCATGTATAAAGTTTCAATACAATGGCAAGAGCCATGTAGGAGTTACCGTCCGGAAAAGAAAGCGCTAAACAAATGTACAATGGGCAACAACTCTCAAGCCAGAGTTAAGGACCTTATGCATGACAATTTCTCTTATTATGATCAATCCCTGTATGAAGTTTTACTCCAATGGCATGTGCCATATAGGAGTTGTCATCCTGACCAAAAAAATGTGTATTTTACAAAGGGCAATAACTCCAATATTAGTGAAGCCAGAGTTATGGACCTGGAGCATGATTATCATGATCTTTCCATGTATGAAGTTTCAATCCAATGGCATGAGCCATATAGGAGTTATCGCCTGGACAAAAAATTGTTGAAAAAATTACAAGGGCAATAACTCCATTATAAGTGTCGCCAGAGTTATGGACCTTGTGTATGAAACATCCTCTCGTCATGATCTTCCCATATATGAAGTTTCAATCCAATGGCATGAGCCATACAGGTGTTGTCGTCCGGATAAAAAAGTGTGCATTTGTTACAAGGGGCAATAACTCCTATATTAGTGAAGTCAGAGTTATGGACCTTGTGCATGACACTTCCTCTCATTATGCTCTTTCCATATATGAAGCTTCAATCAACTGGCGTCAGGCATTTTGAAGTTATCGTCCGGAAAAAAAGTGTGACGGACAGACAGACAGACAGACGGACCAGACAGACAGACGGACAGACAGACAGACAACTCTCACGAAAACAATATGTGTCCCCCATATAAATATGGGGGGAAACATAATTAATTACATTTACGTTATGATCAGCAGTGGCATTTATCACTGACCTTTCCAAGCTCGTACTCTCATATTTCTCCTAGCAAATCCACATTTCTTTTTATGCCCCCAACGGTGGGCATATAGTAATCGCATTTTCCATCCTTCCATCCGTTCGTCTGGCCTTCCATCCGTCCGTCCCAAAGTTCGTGGCCCTTCTGTAACTTTTTTTTTATCTGCGAATGGATTTCAAATTAACCTGGCACACATGTTCACCACACAAAGACGATGTGTCGCGTTTAACTCCCTGGTCCAGGGGTCAAAGGTCAAGGTCACCATTCAGGGTCAAAGGTCGGGGCATCAGTGTTTCACAAGCACTTTTGTTTTTGTGTTAAATACTTCGGTGTTGTAGCTCGTTCATTCATTTTCTAACCGAATTTGGTGTACTGTTATTTCTACCGTATCGTCGTCGACATCGGCATTTCACATAGGCTTGAAAAATAAATTAACCTTGGCGATAACTTCCTAAATATTCACAAGGGCTACAACATGATATTGATATGATATGACATCACAAGGGCTTCAATATGACCAAGGGTCCTTACTTAATAAGGCTTTTTGACAAAACTATCCCCTTTTACGGACATAACAGAAAAACTCTGACAGTATCTTCTTTATATTTCGAGATAATCTCATGAAACTTCACGTACCTGTTATCCAATACAATGGCTATAATATGGCCAAGGACCATGACTCTTTTGACCAAATTGTTCTCCTTCACGGACTTAAAATAACAGACGATGGTTTGATTTCGCACACGCGGGTCTTGCTTATATTTACAATGTACTTATATTGCTCTTTTCTTCTCTTGTAAGTGTGTGCTGTTGAACGATTGTCTAGTATGTATATTGTCTCTCCTGCATAATCTATATCTTTACCTTAAGATACATCTCTTTCGTTTGTGTATACATGGTACTAAAGATTATGTTTTATAATTAAACCGCAGTTATCCAAAGGTTGACGTGCATGTTTTATTCAGATCTTTCTTAAATGTTTTGTCATCTAAAAGAAATTTAAGTAACGAAATATGTGATTCTGTGATACAGAGAAAAGCAAAATGTAGTGATCGTTTCAATCCGTTTGGATCAGATGAGACGCCGAGTAACAGGACGTCTCATAAGGATCCTACCTGTTTGACACTATAATGGCTATGAATAGAAATTCCGGAAACACGCACCCAGATATTTTCAGCAGACCATAAAATTAATAGACAAAAATATCCACTTTGGTATCGAAAAACTGGAGCGATCTTGTGATCTAGCGTTAACGCGCTAGATTACTATGTCAGGGGTTGCTGGTTAGATTCTCAGATCTAACAGTCTTTCGGATGAGACTTAAAACCTAGTTCCACGTTTCCGTATAACTTTTCTGTGTAGGTGTGACTTTAAATCCGCAAACCCCCCCAAGGTATCGAAAATGCCAAATGCTAACGACACTCCACTAAAGAACATGGCTCTGATGCGCGTCACTATGTTGTCTAACCTGTACTTGGTTGCTCTTAAAATCAAAGAGGGTCAGTTGTTTTTATATTTGCCAAAACTCTTTCGCCAATTTGGCAGGTGCATTGCAGACCGAGATTTGGGTTACTTTAGTTGTCCGCCAATGGACTTAACCCAGTTGCTCATTTCATACTAACACTGGCAAACCAGTCGTAATGCTATCCATTAAATCCTTAGCCCCCCAACTCCTAGGCTATCCTCAATGTTCAATCAGCCTGTATCAGGATAAGACATAAATTAACTAATCCGGACACCCATTCAGCATTTGTATAAGAAATCAATTCAGTTTGTTAAGTTTTAAAGATGAAGCAGGTACGAGTCTGCGAATGCGGTGAATTTTTATGGAATGCTAAGCGTTACCTAGAGCAGTCATTGCTGAGATAACAAGAGTGCCTAAATGTCATAAAATATGCCCGTCAAATGTTTGGAAGGCCATTACTCCATATCAGGTGGCACAAGTAAACCTAAATTAATAAAGTAAGGGAAGATAATTCTAAAGTGTCTAGGGCAATATTTCTGGTTATCGAAGTTGACTGAGGCATTATAGTAGAGAAGGTGTAAAGTATAGATTGTGTTCAATTCAGATTGTATTAATCCATTGATGACACAGCTTACGAACGCTATTTCTGGTGATCGAAATCAACACTGATTACTGTTACAAAAGACGTATTCTGCGAATTTCGTCTGCAGTTGTTTTTTCTTCTCAATGAACGTGTATACTGATGTAAATATAGCCGTTAATAAGTATGCATATGTGTTTGAGTCTTACATAAGCATTGCTAATTGACTGCGTGTTGAAGAATGTTTGTTTCGTTGCAGATGCCACCAAATAATTTACGTTTAGTTAAACATATTATACTTGCAGCATCTATACTGAACATGTTTACCCTTATCATGTGACTCATAACACACCATGTGATGTCTAGTATTGCTGTCAGCTCTTCTGATCGCTCAGGTGATATACATCCAAACCCGGTCACGCTTTCCCCTTTAAAATAGTTTTGACTCAGAAACTTCTTCAGACTCTTATAAATCGTTTTCCAGTTTGATGCATAACTTTTCTTTAGTACATTACAATGTTCAAAGTATACTTCCCCAAACAGACAATCTTTACACAGAACTTAAGGATTTTGATATTCTGTCATTTACGGAAACTTTGCTGAATGACTGTTATTTCTGATGACCTTAATATCCCAACTTATTATAAACCTGAAAGGAAAGACAGAGACGACGCATATGGGGGAATTTGTATCTACATAAAGAATACAATAAAATACAAAAGAAAAACCTGAATTTTAACTTCCTGATGTAGAATACATTTGGGTTGAAATAACTCTCAGAAAATTACGAATATTTATAGGCGTGTTCAAAGACCCCTCAATTCCGGAAACCATTATTTAAGCAAAATTAAAGACTCAATGCATTTAGCTGTAGACTTTCGTGCAAATGACTAAATAATCGTTGGCGACTTTTACCTAAATATGTTGAATAAGCCAACATCGCAGAAAATTAATTCCCTTTCTCAGCAATTTGGTCTCTTACTATTCATAGAAGAACCAACACACTTTCCTGAAAATGCATCATCTCTAATTGATATAATGCTTGTTAATAATAAACAAAATCTCATCTCCAGTGGTGTATCTGATCCCTTCATAAACCAACAAACTATCATTGTCCGATTTATGGAATTTATAAATTCAAGAAAAAAAACCTACGTCCTTTTAACGAACTGTTTGGCAATATGGTAATAGACATAATGCAAGTTCCACTCAATGGACGGATTTGATTGACGGCGATATTGATATATATGTGAAACAAGTCACGGATAAAAAAATTCTTTGCAACCATTCCTAACAAATATATCACTGTCAAGTCATGGGAACCTCCTTGGATAATATCACATATTAAACGTAAAATAAGGTTGAGGAAAAGGGCACATAAAAAGCAAAGAAATCAATTAATAATAGACAGTGGGATACATTTAAGAAATTACGCAAACAAACTCGCATCTGGAAACCTTTCTTCACGCGACTGGTGGAAAACCATGAAAATTGTTATCACTGATAACAATAAACTGTCCATTCCTGACTATATTAATAACAATACAATACTTACTGATGACAATGAAAAGGCAAACCTTCTTACTGATTTCTTTGCAAATCAAACGCTTCTGTCAGAAGAAAACGCTGACGTTCCTTACAACACTAAACTTTACCTTCGATGAAGTTAAATCTGTATTAGAATGCCTTCCGTTAGGGAAAGCATCCGGACCAGATGATATAAATAATAAGGTACTGAAAGAATAGGCAAGCGAGCTGACCACTCCCTTGTGTGATATTCTTAACAAATCAATAAAGACTGGTGCATTTCCCTTATCTTGGAAAGAAGCTCATGTTTGTGCATTTTTTAAAAGGGTGATCCAGGAATTGTTAGCAACTATCGCCCTATATCGCTGTTAGGTAATATTGTTAAAGTACTAGAGAGATGAATCGTCAAGAACGTCTACAACTGTTTAGTTGCCAACAACTTCTTCTCGTCTTTTTAGTCTGGCTTTATACCTGGCGACTCGACAGTTAACCAAGTGACTTATATTTATAATGCTTTCTGCAAAGTTTTGGATGAAGGCAAGGAAGTAAGGGCAGCGTTCTTTGATATAAGTAAAGCCTTTGACAGAGTTTGGGATAAAGATCTTCTTGCTAAATTGAAAGAAGCTGGTATCAGTGGGAGTATTCTAGAGTGGTTATCTGAATACCTCTCTGGAAGAAAACAACGAGTGATTATTCCCGGAGTAAAATCTAATTGGGCCGAAGTCAAGGCCGGAATGCCACAAGGGTTTATCTTGGGTCCTCTTTTGTTCCTTGTTAACACCAACGACACTGTCTCAGATATTCATTCTAATATTCGTATCCTTGCGGACGATACCAGGCTTTATCTTATAGTTGAACACGCTAATATCTCTGCCGAAATTCTCAACAATGACATCAAAACAATAACTGATTGGGCAAACATATGGCTGGTATCCCCACGTTTCTCTATCGATGTTGAATCGTGATATACCTGAAGTTAAGTCTTACAGACACTTAGGCGTTCTTCTTTCAAACAATGGGAGCTGGCACCTTCACATCGAATACATAAAATCGAAAGCATGGCCACGTATAAATATTATGCGTAAATCAATTTTGTTCTTGACAGGAAATCGCTAGAAAAACGTATATTTGTTTTATTAGACCAGTTCTCGAATACGCCGATGTCACATGGGATAACTGTACAATCCACCAAACTTGAAAAAAATTCAACAATAATTATACACTAGAACTGGATGGGAGTCTCTCAAGTTTAGACGGCAAAACACAAGTTGGTTCTGTTTTACAAAATGGTACATCATCTTACTCCAACATATTTGTCGTCGTTTGTTCCATCACAAGTCAGGGAATTCTCACAATACAGTTTACGAAATTCTAATAATCTTTGAATCCTTTTCTCTCGAACTAAACTCAATACTGAATCATTTTTTCCCTCTGTAATAAACTCTTTGCCTGAAGATATTAAAACCTCTAGATCCGTAAAAGGCTTCAAACATTCACTTAACCAGTACAAAATGTCTAAGCCACCTTCATTTTACAACTGTTGAAGTCGAAAAGGGCAGGTATTACAACACCCGCTTGAGAACAAACTGTAGTTCCCTCAACCGTGTGTTGTTCTAGAAAAACATAGTAGATTCTCCTCTTTGTCCTCTTTGTCTTTGCGGTAGCACCGATAGTATTTAACTCTAAAATAATGTTATTCGGAGATCTTAGACTTTCATTAGAAATGAATATGGAGATGAACAATGCCAGCATTTTGATGTGATAGTCGTTGTTAATGCAATAGCCATTCATTTGTCTCAGTCGTTTACTTTTACTTATTAGGACTTAGGCATTGAGGGATGTTAAATGCAAGTTCTGCAAGTTGGAAGATCTTTCCAAAGCAAAAGCCGCAATGCAAAAAAATGGAGACTCGGTTTTATTGGGTCTGTTTATGAACAGGTGCGCACATTATTTCATTTCTCAAAATATTATCCATTTTCTCGGATGCATTTTTGGTGACGCTCAATCCATCTTCTGAATATGCCTTGGTACCAGGTCTCGTGGAAGTTTGCGATGATCCCGGATACTGTCTTTCTAAGTGCGATGAAGTCACTGAATCGCTTTCCACGGAGCTGAGACTTAAGCTAAAATTATACCAATTGTATTTTACATGTATGGATTCAGAACAAATATATTAAAACAATATAGAGCTATTGAATTTCTTTAATTACAAACGCACCTGCTTGTCGATTATCAAGTTGGACGTTGTAATCTGAATAGATCTACGATAGAATGCAGTAACATTAACTTTGTTAAGTAAAAAAATAGACATTTAAAATGCACTAACCTCGGGGAATATAGCAAAATCCATAGGGGCGAGATCGGGAATGTACGGTGCGTGCGGGGACAGCCTCCAACACCAACAAGGACAGCTCGAGGCGGGTCTCGGCCGAAACACGCGGTTGTGCATTGTCTTGGTGCAGCAGGAAGTCGCTGATCGTCTTTCTGGGTCGCTTATTTCGAGTTGCCCACTGAAGGTCTCTCCTGATAACTAGATGCAGAGAAAGGAACGATACAGCCGCTTCTTGTTGTTGGAGTTAGTCGAATTGTTTGTATACTTGGTGCATAGACTTGTCGTCTAAAATGTTTACATAAATCTACCTGATTTTTAATATAATTTAACGGTGATGAATAGTTCTTCAAGTAAAATAGTATGTATGTATGTATGTATGTATGTATGTATGTATGTATGCATGTATGTATGTATATGTATGTATGTGTGTGTGTGTGCACGTGCGTTCGTTCGTTCGTGCGTGTGTTTGTGTGTGTGTATGTATGTATGTATGTATGTATGTATGTATGTATGTATGTATGTATGTGTGTGTGTGTACTGTATGTGTGTATGTATGTGTGCACGTAGACGTGTGAATGTTTGTGCTCGCAGCATGTGCGCATGTCTTGTCTGTGACTTTCTTGCTTTACTATACTATTTTGTTATTGATTTATGTACATCAAATTCAATCAAATGTTTGCGAAGCTGTTGTCCCGACGTCAACTATATTCAATTCCGAGTAGATGTCGTGTTATTCGGCGTCTCATCTAGATCGCAAATGTTTTCATATTCAAATTGAATTTTGCATTGGGTCATACAAAACAGATCTAATGGACATTGTGAAGTTATAATCATGCCAGCAATTAAAGTTTCAGATGAGCTTTATTAAAGTATGCTGTTTGGACATAAGTATGCTTTTTGGACATATGATTGAGTAAACGCTGAAAAACGTCTCGAGTCCTTGGAGTCAATTACTATGCAACAATAAGTTATCAGTAGATATCGTATGTCCTATCCGTCAGCTTTCCGTCACAAATTCCGACAGGGAATGTCCGGGGATCAAGAAAGACCGATGTCAACGCTGAATTACTTTCCTGACACACAGTCATTGTTGAAAGTACAATATCCGGGGCGAAATGGAGACGGATTTAGAAACCAGTAAAACAGATCACACTGTTGCGTACAGAGTTAACTCGACTTAGCTTGGCGTTTCAGCGTATTCATAATGCACATAAATATAAAGCTCATGTTCCCGGGAAAATGGGAAAAATATGCGAGGGAAATTCCGGTTTTCATTATCCGAGGAGAAAACCTGTTTCCAACGAGGAGAAACAAACTTTTTATAGAAATCGATATTCTTAACTCATACTAACAATTAACTGTATTAAAGTTATGTTGTCAGGAGCGTAGCTGAATCCAAATGTAATGTACGCACTGTGGCATGCCACACACACCCCTGAAAATTTAGAATTGTGTAGTTGTGAACTCCACACCCACTTTAATATGTATTTAGTTCTTTTAAATAACTTCGATACCCCGGGTCGATATTATTATATCGTACAGTTATCCACTAACGAGTATACATGTAACGTTTCCCATACACACGTCACTAGACCGTTCAAGAACCTAGGAACACGGGAAATCTTGTCTCAAAATTTAATAATGCCTTCCATTCGTTTGAGATGTTGAAAACTTTGTGTGTCCTTTTAACAGTATTTTAGAATTATATATAAATATCGATTCGAGAGAACTAGTAATAGTATAAATCAATATAGGCCTATGATTGTCATAATACATCTGGCATGTTCCAACAATTTGTATCTATACAAAACCCCGACTACCTCAAGACTTTACTTTTCTTTAAGACGTGTCGTTCGTATCCAGTAGGATAATGTTTAAATAAAGCAAATGAAAGTGTGAGCTAATAAATGTATTCATGAAAGCATTGACAACTGGACGGTATAGCTCGAACAATTCGACCTGGACTCTCACATTTATGCAGAATACATAATAAGAGAAATGACCATATATAAATAAAACTCCGCCGGTAAATCGTGAAGTGTATTCTTGCTGACATTAACCCGTGCATATATAAACCATACAATCACGAGTATGTCCATTCATAGTTGCTTACCGGGACACGTGACGAGGATAAATCCGGGTAATGTTACGGAGTTTCATTTATGCAAATTAAGAAGGTCAGGGTCCAGGTTAAATTGTTCGAGCTATACCATAGATCTATTATATTAACGACACTCTGTGAATTCACCATCTTTTTTTGTTTATTACGACGTAATTTACACGTCATAATGATATCGTAATGAAAATATGACGTCGTTACAATGACAACATCTAGTTCGAGCATAATTGTGTGGAGTTTATGTTGTTATGCCCCCAAAGGCGGGCATATAGTAATCGCATTGTCCGTCCTTCCGTCCGTCCGTCTGTCCTTCCATCCGTCCGTCCCAAATTCGTGTCCCTTCTATAACTTCTTTATCTGTGGATGGATTTTAAATAACTTGACACAAATGTTCACCACACAAAGACGATGTGTCGCGTTCAACTCTCAAGGTCACAGGGTACAATTATTTTGTACCAAATATCGTGTCCGGCCTGTAACTTCTTAATCTATCAATGTATTTCAATATAACTTGGCACAAATGTTCACCACACAAAGACGATGTGTCAACTCCCTGGTCCATGGGTGAAAGGTCAAGGTCACAGGGTACAATTTTTGGGGGCATTTGTCACGTGACTGTGACATCTCTTGTTTTTGTAATGTTTTCCAAATGATATTAGGGTTCAACAGGGTCGATTAGATCTAGATCAATACATGAGGAAACAATGATGCTAATGAACTGTTGTTAATATATGAACACATCTATATGGATACATAAAATACATTGTTAGTCGCTGCACGTTCGATGTAACTTATATTTTAATATTAGATCTAGATCTATATATTATAACACATCAAGAATGAGTACGAAAGAGTACATTCTGTGTACATTGCGGCAGGACTTGCGTGCCAAACCGTGTAGGATCTGATCAAAGGTCTCCTCTAGTCCAGCTCTGCATTGTTTGCAAATACAAACACACTCGATTCTCTCATTTAATGGTTTAATCCAAACTACTTTCCATTACATCACCTAATTCACTTTCTTCCTTTTTGTGCTTAATGTAAAGTTTGTGAAGGGTTAGGACGTATTTGGTGTCAAGTACTGACAGTGAATGTGTCTCTTTAGTGATGTGGCAGCTCCAGCGGGACACATTAGTATAGAGGTTTTATCGATTCATCAGAAATAAGTACGATATGTATAGATCTATACGTTTTCAATGCACCATTATATTGTTTGTAAACGGAATAAATCAACGTTGTGCGGAAGCCTCTGCTGTGTAAAACCTATTCATGTGTTAAATGTTAAACCAACCCATCATATGATCATTTTCAGATGCTAAAGTAATAAGCTAATTGCGTCTAATAGTTTTTCATATGGTCTAACCAACCCATTAAATTAGAGATGTAGAAGTTTTGCCATTGATTGTTAAGCGTACGTGATTGACATGAGCTTACGATAATTTATTACCAAAGCAGTTTATAAGAATTAACAACTCTTTTAGAAAGGGATCTGGGTAACAGATCTTTGTCACAATTTAGATTTAATTCATATTAAACATGTATATCCAAATTTCGACCCATATTTGTAAAGTACGTAGAATTTGCGAGTTTAGATGTATATTACAAATTGGAAGCACTTTTAGAATCTGCTATCACCTATTCATAACCCTTACCCTAGTCCTATTTCTAACCCTAACTTAACCCTAGCATGTTAAATGAATATTTCATGTGCTAAACTTGAAATTATTTAATTTTGGTGCTTGCATATTCTTAAGTCTAGCCGACAAACTGCAGAATGCTTTGCGGTATTTTAACGTGATTCGCATGTATTGTTATTTACACGAAATTCAGCCGTATGTGGTGTTACCTGCCCAACCCATACATTTACTATCGGCATTTTGTGTTGTGATTATTTAAGTTGAATTACCACTGTTGCGTGTGTGGATTGGCCTAAGTCCACAATGGACATTTATTTCTGTTGTTTTGCTGGCAAGTCATTCGAAACGTCAAATAAGATTCTTTTACATCTATATAAAGTGTTGATGGCCTTTTTACAACAGCATGTGATCACTTATACAAACAATTTGCTCAACTAATCATTATCCAAACTGTCTGATATATAATTATGTAGTATTTGTTCTCAGTTAGAGTTTAATACAGCTTCTGTGGTGAATTGGGTATGACTCCGTCATTATTATGACAGTCGTAAACCTTTTGTCACGGGGTGCTACCATATGCATTTCGAGTTGCACGAGCTGCTGCACGAACTCCTGTACGAGTTGCATGAGTTGGCGGAGCAGACGGAGCTACTGGAGCAGAAGGAGCTGGCGGAGTCACTGGTCCTATATAAGGCCTCTTTGAGAAAGTTAGTTGTGAGTTGTTATAATTGTGGTACTGTATTGCTGTGAACTGGAGGATTATTAAAAGTGATACTTGGACTTTGCGTGCTGTTTTAGTTTCGTCACGAAGAATTATTACAATAACTGCATTCAGCCATTTGTAAGTAATTTCCAATTTACTTAGCTTCTAGTCTGAAACCGAACTGTTTGACACTCAGATTTAATAAAAGTCGAAGTAGGCTTCACTGGGATACATTTATACCTGTAATGTTTGCTGAACATGCAGGTTATCCCTTTCTTCACTAAATTAATTCTGTGTCTGATAATATCTTCACCTGTCGGAAGTTAGCAGATCACTGATGTAATGGGATTTTGTTTATAAAACACTTTAATGAAATATTGAGATGAGTGCTAATTCAACAATTCATTAATTTCGAGGCAGTCGGTACAAGAATTGACCCTACAACCAAGCCTTATGGCAAATGCATTTGTAGTTTCTGGCCATAAATAAAAAAGCGCAAACGAGAGTACTATGATCGGATCCACGACGACAAGACAACAGTTAAGAACCTGGTTAATCACTGACCCATTTGCTTAAGTTTCCTTTTAATATCACATTTTATTACCAGTCAGAGTAAAATCCTTGGCAAAACCTGCCGGGGTGTACAGAACCGTATTCGGCGGCTTCCACGGAGAAAACAGAATTCAAATTTGACGCGTGACGTTATTCGGTTTATTTTGTTTTTAGCGTCGATTCGAAATTTCATACCGTCCTTACTCCATTAATTCTGGACGGTTTACGACCAAATAATCGATAATTAACGTAAAACATTGTTCCTCATATGTTCCTCAATTTGACACTATCTACTTCTCAGTACAACGTGTAATCGTTTAAACTCAAATGTTTACAAGTGAAGTTTGAATTCCTCTTTCGAAATTGCTCTGAGACGACGTCGTATTTGCTCTTTGATGACGTCATGTTTTCCTTGTCATGTCGTCATATAATTAGAGATCTAATGTCAGCAAATATATAGAGAATAATAGGTTAGTGCCGTAGATGGGACGCTTTATCCGACGAGGGGAGAAAACGTTGAGGCGAGGCTTGCCGAGCCTCAACTGTTTTCTCTCCGAGTCGGATAAAGGCGTCCCATCTATGGCACTAACCTATTATTCGATTTATCCAGTTAATATAGTTAAATCTTTTTTATAGACTCATAACACTCTTGAAATAATTTACATTGAAAATGCAGTTTTTCTATCAACGGATCCCTCCCTTTTCACTTCCATTTAGACGTAAATAGATCTAATGAGCTACCGCAGAGGAATATAGTTTCGATACTTGTATTACTAGAAGGGAAACGTGGTTGAAAATTTGAAAAATAAGATGATTTGAATCGAGGGTCGATAAGTTATTTCAAACAGACATGATCTATATTCTTTGGTCAAATTCGAGTTACGTAGTCTCGGTTTCTATTTTTAGATTCTACCTAACGTCACTCAGAAATCGATGGAACTGAACAGGCTATATTTAGGTTTATGACTATCACCGCCCTGTAAGAGTTTATCAATCAAATAATCATAAGAGTGAAAAGAAAACACTTACTATTTATCTGTCAATCTTTGCTTCCAGGTTTGATTTTATCAAAAACGGGTTTTGCCAGCGGTGGATTAAATTAATAAAAGTGATAAATCAAATTTTGTATGTGGCCTCTGTGGCGTAATCGGTAAGGGCGACGTCTCTAGAGAGATTAGAATTAGTTTTTGTAGGATCAGGCGCGGGTTCGAATCCAGCTGTAGCCAATTATTTTTATTTTTTTCTCATTTGAATAATTCTTCTGGTGACCAAGTAGATCTGTTAGATCTATTCCATCAACATGTTTATGAATATTTACAGAAAACTAAAATAGTTCCATGGTTATAGAATCATTACGCCTATCTACTAACCTAATAAACCTTCCACTACCGGAAGTAACCTAATAAACCTAAGTTTATTTGCACCCCCTTTATTATGTCACTAGAGAAGCCTGGTGACTGGATAAAAGAGTTGTTCGTTTCTAAATTAGGTAAATCGTATCTCTGACAGGTAATAAATTCGTTACACTGTAATTTGGCAGGGTGTACGGGCTGGTATGACCGTGTAAGATCACGTATTTCCTACGGCTAACGGCTCAGGAAATACGGGATCTAACCCGGTCATACCAGCCCGTACACCCTGCCAAATTCCCGTGTAACTAATATTATAGATACAAAGAACTCACCACTTACAATGCTCATTAGCATGAAGTAAGTTTAAAATCTCATAAATTCCGATGACTGTGATGTCATTTTGTATGGCAAAATGTGCGAAAATACAAAGTCGTATGGTAGTAATAATACATATCTAAGTTTATACAATGGTACTGTTGGTTGGTTCTTGCAAAGATGTTATGATATTTGAGATATTGAGTTAAAGAATATTATTTCGTTTTTAGGTGACCAACCAATAGGAACGATGACTTCTTTTATAAAGTTCGAGGATATTGAGATAGCCTACAGCTTTCCACAAGGAGTCCAGGAAGTAAGTTAACATATAGCGTAATGTTTACTAATTCGTTATAACTGTTCTACACTGGCTTGTGTACGAGAACAAGAATGTATGTTAACACGTTTGGCAATAATGAGTACAGAGGACAGCTGCTTCACATGTTAAATGTTAAACTATATATATACGTGAGCCATACTGTGGAATACTAAAACTAAAACTTACTTTTGCTTGTCCTGTGTCTGGTGTTTGGAATGTTTATCTCTGTTTGGAATGTTTATCTCTCTCTCTCTTCTCTCTCTCTCTCTCTCTCTCTCTCTCTCTCTCTCTCTGCGTGCGTGCGTGCGTGCGTGCGTGCGTGTTCGTGTATTTGTGTGTGTGTGTGTTCGTGCGTGCGAGCGTGCGTGCGTGAATGTCTATCGATGTTTTGGTGGTGGTTGCATCTTGTATGTGGCTTTGCCTGCTTGACTTTACTACTTTTTCATAAATAAATATTCCTATAAAATGTTATCGAATAGATAGATTTACTTATATATATTTTAATGGTGTTGATTTTACAGGAATCAGTATTTGCAATAGACATGTCGGGTATCACGATCACGATTTCACCACTTCTTGTCTAAAATAGATAAATCAATAATTAATATTAGTTAACCTATTTCTTATGGGATCATTGTCAAACGATCATGTTATCGGCTAGCTAAAACAAACCCCATTAATTGTTATTGTTTTGGCCAGAACTACCGGTAGAGTTGAAGAACATATTTTGTAATGCATATACATGTGGAGAATCATACCTGCTAAACTAATGAACAAAATTCATATAAGCAGATATGGAAAAATCCGTAAGATGTAATCTAGGTGAAATCAATGAGATGCATTCGACCCACGAAATTGACAATATGACATTAAAATATTTATTATCTTGGTGCCAGTGGTATATACAATGTAATTAATTGCAGGATATACGTTATTGATATACGTATTGATAACTTGCTATGCATACCATACGCAATGAGCGTGGATAATGTTAGAATTCCCCTATTTAGCCTCCCCTTTGTACAAGCCTTCCCAAACAATCGTAAAGCAGTCCAATTCCCAAATATACCAATATGAAGCAGTCCCACTCAAAACTACACGAATCAATTCAATAAACAAGAGGGCCAAATGGTTCTGAAGCGCTCACCAGACTATCAGAGGAGAAGATTTTCAAAGTTTTCACTATATGTTTCTATAGAAAACTAGCCTGCCCTGGGGTGCGGCTAATTTAGATCCAAGCGGCACAATTTATATAACTTCTGTAGGGGACCTGAACATGATGCTATATGCCAAATATGAAAGATGAGAACCTTCCAGTTTCAGACGAGAAGATTTTCAAAGATTTCACTATTTGTTGCTATTAAAATCTGCCCACCCCTGGGGCGGCCAATTTTGACCCCGGGGCCATAATTTATATAACTTTTGTAGAGGACCTGAACATGATGCTCTGTACCAAATGTGAAAGCTAAGAGTCTCCCAGTTTCAGAAAAGAAGATTTTCAAAGATTTCACTATTTGTTTCTATTGAAAATGGTCCACCCCTGGGGCGGGGCTAATTTTGACCCCGGGGCCATAATTTATATACATTTGGTAGAGGACCTGAACATGATACTCTGTGCCAAATATGAAAGCTGAGAGCGTTACAGTTTTAGAGAAGAATGTTTTCAAAGAGTTCACTATTTGTTTCTATTGAAAACTGCCCACCCCTGTGGCGGGGCCAATTTTGTCCCGGGGCCATAATTTATTTACCTCATGGACAAAATAGTTATAATGAAATATGGAAGGTGGGACAGTGTAGCCATTTTAGAAAGTAAAGAAATATCTTTCAAAAATTCCATTGACAAACAGAGCGGACCCTGATCAGACAGCTGCTATAGGAGCTATATGATCTGGGTCTGCTCTGTTTGCAAATGTATGAAAAGGTGTTAACATGAGGGAAAGGGTTAGTAAACATAATATAAGTATATTGTACACAAAATGAAAATAATGTAATGCAATATCATAAGCAAACAGCAGATTGATCAGATGGCTACTACATAAGCCATCTAATGTGGGTCTTCTCTGTTTGTAAAGGTGTAAAAATGCCTATTTATGGAGTAAAGGGTTAATTGTCCAATTATCAAAAATGGAGATAACCTACCTTTAAATGTATGCTAAAATAGACACCAGTAAATGTATGCCAGTCTCCCTTAATTGGCTTGCAACTGCAAGCTTGTTGCAAACTTAATCCTAGCCAAATAGAGTTTGAGATTTAGGTTTGGGATAGCTAGTATTTAGCCCTGGTTATATACAAGTTAAGTGAACCAAGAAAACCCATCCATATGCATAAGTGATCTTCAATTATCCCTAGTCAATATGCTTATGGCTGGTCACTCACTTCTTCAAAGGTCCTATACCTTTAGCCTGCTAATATTGCACCAGCTACTTGCTTTGGTTTTTTGCATTTATAATAACCTTTGCAAACAGTCTGGATCAAGTTTGGATCCAGATGAGATACAAAGTAACTTGGCATCTCATCAGTGTCCAAACTGTTTTTCACTCTGATATTTGTTTTTGAAAAGATATGGAAGGAAACAACTTTTGCAGCAGATAATATTATTTGCAGACAGTAATTGCTCAGAGTGCAAAGGGGATTGTAGAAAATTATGCTAAACACCAAATGACCTCCATGATAACCTGCATGATGTTTACAACACATAAAACAGCAAAGAGGTCCTGGGCATCAGCAAGGCTGATTGAGCACAGTAAAAAAATATTGCAGCTGCATTTTTCTGGAGTGTAAATCTGGAGTGTACTAGTAGTCTCCCAGTAAATAATGCTCAGTTTGAATTAGCTGAAACAGCAGCCTGCTCTAAGAAACTGGTCACCTCTGGGGTGGGGCCAATTTTGACCCAAGGGGCATAATTTATATAACTTTTGTATAGGAACTGAACATGATGCTATGTGCCAAATATGAAAGCTGAGAACCCTATAGATTCAGAGGAGAATATTTTTAAATGTTCAAATTGTTGACGCGGGACGACGCACGACGCACACCGCACGACGACGGACGACGGAAATCAGGCGATCACAAAAGCTTACCCTGAGCACTTTGTGCTCTGGTGAGCTATGATTCGTAACATTTCTATTTCTATCATCGGCAAAGGGCAGGTTTATCCTCGGCATGTGTCCCTGTAAGTAACTATGCATGGACACACTCGTAATTGTATGGTTTACATATGCATGGGTTATCGCTCTCCTGTAATATCAGCGAGAATAGACTTCACGATTTACCGGCGTAGCTTTCTTTATACGGCATCATCTCTCTCATTATGTAGTCTGCATAAAGGTGAGGGTCCAGGTCAAATTGTTCGAGCTTACCACCATAAACAGGTACAGGCTCCGCAAAAAACTGCCATAAAGACGTCAAAGTCCCACATAAAATCACCATAAAGAAGTACCGGTCCCACATACTATACCATAAATAAATATTGATAAACCGCAGTTCTGCATTCATTTACATTATTTAAGAGCTCCTTTCGCGGGATTTAGTACTGTGGCGAAAGCAGCAAGTAATCCGTTTTCCCGGTAAATCATGTAAATGTCATCAATATATTAATGATGTGTTCATATATCCAGGCTTATCATTTATAATAACTAATCAGTAGCCGTTATTAATCTTTAACCCTCCTTTCGCCTGCTTTCGCCTCATTTCGACAAATATCCTCCTTCCGTGTTTAAGTCATACTCGGTTTTGCAACATCTTAGACATTTCCTCGGTGGTTATCGTTAATGATCTTCCCATTGCGGTATTACATTTTGTATTAGCCCCGACCATAGGAGAAATAATTTTCTAATATTTTCATTTCCAAAATACAAACAATCATACAGTGGAAACAGATCAGTCGACCTGTTTCCAACTATATTGAATTTATTATTTCAAACATACTGTTTTTACACTCATAACCCACGAATTGCAGTTCCACCGTATTCTCACAAGTCTTGATAAATCAGCCCTCCTACCAGTGAAATTCCACCGAAAGAGTTACATGTCCCCGCCCCGATACCTGTCCCATATAAAACACCATACAACAGTACCAGTGCAACATATCATCACCACAAAGTAGGACCAGTCTTGCCTATCACAATCATAAAACAGTAACAGTCTGACATACAACAACAACAACTATTTAAAAAAACCAGCAGGTATAGGATACACTCCAGGCAGTTCGACTTCAAATAAACAACATGTTCAAGCAACACTCTTCCCAATTTGTCTTTAAACAAACACCATATACAGGTTACATTACACTCATTTTAATGATTAAACAAACAACAACACCTGCATGCTACATTCTACTCACTTTACTTAATATCAGCAACATGTAAAGCAACACCAAACGCAGTTTAACTATAACAAATAATAATATGTAGCCTACAGACCACACTACATTCATTGTAGCTATAAACAAATAACATGTACAAACTCCACTCCACTCATTTGAACGATAAAACAAACATGAGGAGGTACAGGCTACACTCAACACAATCCCACATAATCTGCTATAGATCCGTCCCAGCCCCACATAAAACTACCATAAAGAAGTACCTGTCCCACAGAAGTAACTGCCCATATAAATCACCATATATCACAGTATCAAAGGAACATTACATCACCACAAAGAAGAACCAGTCCTACCAAAAAGCAGTACTAGCCCCACGTAAATTATAAAACAAACAAAAGCAGATGCAGGCTACACTCCACTCAGTTAAGCTAAAAATAAACAACATGTACAAGCAACAGTTCACTCAGACTATAAACAACAGGCTACATTCCACTCATTGTAATGATAAAACAAACAACAGCATGTGCAGGCTACATTCCATTCAATTTTTAACTGAACAGCAATTTTAACAGCAACATGTACAAGCAACAGTCCACTCGCTTTAACCATAAACAAACAACAACCTGCACATACCATATAACACCCATTGTGTCGATAAACAAACAACATGTACTGGCTACACTTCTTTCACTTTAGCAATAAATTAACAACACTTACAACTACAACTATTACATTTTATTCTCATTACATACAGGATGTAAAAATGAGAAATTAACACAATACAAAATAATAATAATACAGTATGGAGTGTATTACTTGGTTCCATGGGGAAGAATAAGGGTAATAAAATGTGTTTGCTAAAAGTAGGACATCCAGCAGAACTACTTGTGTGTATTAGGACTGCTAGCTGAATTATTTTTAGACAACTTTGAAAATTTGATTGTAATCGGATAAGCAAGTGAACGGACGTTAGTCATAAATACAATCTAGCAATGACATATTCATCATCAAGTAGTACTTATTACATGTACACAAGAGTCAAAATCAAAGTAATCCGATAAAAAATCATCAGCAGAAACATAATCAGGGGCTTGGGCAGTTCGGGCATTGACGTCTCCTATGAGAATACAGTACTTATATTCTGAGCATGTCTGGCCTATTTCATTTTCGAACTGAAATAGTGCATCTTCATCGAGATATTTAGATCCAGATGGCGGTAGGTACACGACGCCAAAGACCAGATCATGATCTAACTAGTTCACCTTTGACCTTTATCCATTAAATAATCACAATTCATGTCTAGAGTATCAGCAAATTTATAAATTCATCACCCAAATACAAGCCAATACCACCAGACTTTCTGCATATAAACTTTTCTCTGCATTTCCCGAAAAATGTATAACCATCAAGATCTACAATGTCATATTGGTCAAGATTCGTTTCCAATGTACAAAATATATCATATTGCTTAATTAAATTAACAACTTCTGCATAGTTTAATTTACTTTTTAGCCCTCTAACATTTAATGAACCAATTTTAAATGGACAGTTCCCCTCATTTCTAAAGTCATACTTCCCCTGTAAACCCTAAGTATTATTATTAACACTTAGCACTGAAGGTGGATCTGGGTCACACGGGTCCATTTGTACATCCCTTACAATTGATGGGGATTCCGGCTCGTCCGGTACATAACAGGAAGTGGGGTTATTTGGGTCTACAGTAGATTGATTGGGCATCTTTCGGGATGGAGTTTTTGCCTTCGGAACGCTGGTTGGGACAGGTACAGGCTGGGAGTTATAAGAGGCACCTGTGACAAAGATGATTTTTCACTCGTTGATTGACCATCAGTTGAGGTGACCACCATGGGATTATCTGAGCAATATTCACTATCGCTAGTAATCGTAGAGCACTCCGTGCTATCACCGTACACAGTTTTGCGAAGAGTATCGCGGCGAGCTTGGAGGTCACGTAATTTATTGTCGCTGCGATCGGTGTGGCTTGCCGCTTCTGTCCGTCTATGGTCACGGGATTCATTCGCTGGCTGTTTGTTTATCGACTGAGTACAGCAGTGTTACGCTCAGTTTGACTGTAAACAAACAGCATATACAGACAGTGTTACACTTAGTTTGACTGTAAACAAACAGCATATACAGGTAAACCACGCTATATTGAGACTTGTTGTTATTTTGTTGTTTACATAACAGAACACATATATAGGACCAGGCAGCATAATGTAGTAAGTTGCCACCAATAATGTACTGGGCTTTGGTCCAGTGTATATTTATTTGGTCTTGCAAACAGGGGGTCGTGGGTTCGAATCCCAGGTTATACAGCTTTCTTTTTTTAAAAACAAAAATGATTTGCTATTTGTAATCATCTTTTTAATTTTTAATCGTTTTCAATTATATGTTAATATTTTGTTATCATTTATTATGTGTTATATTTATTGTTGTTTTGTATGGACAATCAATAAATAAAAAAATATATTGGCCACTGGTCAGAATCGAACTCGAGACCTGCCGCATGCAAGCCCAGATACATATCAATTGCACCACGACAATTGTTTGAAGGGTTGTAGCTTGCGAAGTCCTTTAAAAATTAGGAAGCGCCATAGTCGCTTCATTTTGTTTACATTAAAGTAGGTCATGTTTTGTTCCAAAATAAGTTGGTTTATCTGTACAGACAGTATAACACTCAATTTGACTGCAAACAAACAGCATACAGAAAATGTTATACTCAATTTGACTATAAACGAATAGTAACATGTACAGATTACACTACTCTCATTTGAAAGACACAACAGACATCAGAAGACAACTTCTTATGCATGCTTAATACGTGCATTTAGATTCATTATATGTATGTCTGACGACATATCAGATCTAAAGACCTATATATACAATCTCCTTGCTGAGTGGTCGTTTGTTACTCTCACATACACCTCTGCGATGGGCTCATGCTAAGAATCTTGGCAAAACCAATAGTTTGTGTTTTATGGTGATCTGAATCGATAGTTTATACCAAACGAGACTGAATCAAGATAAATAGCTTTTATTTTATAAAACTGGTAATACAGTTTACTTTCAGAGAATATTTGATGACTTATTTTCATGCCGCTTTACACCTCGAGTATTGCACAAATGTAAACCAACAAAATGGAATGATGTCTGCTCAATATTTCAAAAACAGTTTCTACTAATTATAGATTCCGAACTTCTTATAAGGGCACTGAAATTCTGATATAACCCCGAAGGGCACACAACCTATGGGAAATCCCAGCCTTTTGCTTTTATTCCGTTGAACTGTCAAAGAAACACACATATCATATTACTTTCTGTTTTGTAGGGAGTTAGTTTCATTTCGGACTACTCTCTGAGCCAACTTCAGAGGTATATGTAATGAAACCGGGCGTACGAGAGTGCTATATATACTTGTTATCCAAACGAGTCTCTATGTGCAGGTCATCTCGAAACATTTCAGCACTCTTTTCAACGCGCATATCATGTGTGAAAAGGACGCAATATATATGTGGTATAATAATAATAATAATAATATAGCATGTAAAAGTTCGTGCCAACTGCATATACAGCGTTAAATACATGTATTAAATACAGTATATACTTAGATGCCTGAGATATATTTTAGTATCCGACTAAGACCCTAGTAACAGAATAGTTTTATGAGATATATGTAAACCTATACAAGTAATTAGAATATTAAAACACGCACAATTGCTGCTTCCGCTGCGAACAGGGTTGGCCAAACTCAGACACCCCGTTTCACCGACTCTGTGGTGTCGGCCCCTCATGCTTAGCCAATACGAAAAGGCACAGGTGTTTGACTGCTGACAATTCCTTTACTTTATAATAAACATAACACCTTGCATGTGCTAAAGTATGTCCAGGTGAAACACAAAGTACGATATTGGTGATACGTTGATACCTTCAGCAAAAAGTTCTAGCAGCTTATCCTGTCATTGTCATTTGAATTTCTTTTACAATAATCATGTCGAAAAATACATGGATTTATAGAAGACGATAATGGAGTACAGAATAATTAGAATAATTCATACAGTTCTTAGCCTATGGCTATATAGCCAGAACCGGATATTTGCTCACAGTATATAATATCTACGTCAGTCAAATCTTGTGAAAGGGTAGGTTACTGGTCAATGTTTTCATCAGTCAGATCACATGAATAGTATTCATTGATCACCAGTAATCACTAGTAGCCTTATAACTTAAGGTTTATACGTTCTGGTGTAATAAGTGTAGATTTACATCAGTCAGGTCACGTGAACAATCTTGAATGATCACCGGTAATCGCCAGTAGTCTTATTACTTACGGTGTTTACGTTTTGTTGTAATAAGTGTAGAGCCACAACAGTCAGATCACGTGAGCAAGACGACCGGTAAGGGTTTTTATTGATAATAAATTATCGGCAATAACCTTATTATTAAATTTTATACTATCTGGTGTTTTAGGTGTAAATACATATATGTATGAGTCACTGCAGGACAAAACTTCTAAGACGAGGTCATTTTTAAGGCCCAGTCTCACGTTATACCATAAACTGATCTCTTTTTTTCTCTTTGGAACCGACAATTGTCTGTCAGTTTATTTCTCAAGTATAACAAGCATTATATACAAACCAAGCAGAAAAGAGCAAAGAAAACATTTCACAGTTTTACAGAAAATACCAGATGTGATGAGAAACAAACCAACAATATACTTAATCATATCATCGTCATAATATTATTAAAGAGGCAAAAGGTTGCGGAACTTTACTAGAAGTTGGATTGGAATACGATACTTACTGTTATATTTTATTAACAAAAACAGTTCATCTCTGAGCACTCTATTAATACTACATACTTTAGACCGTCTGTTGCTACAAAAGTATACCTTATATATCGAGAATCCTATATATGATAACAATATATTAATGGAGTTGTACTCTATCTCATCTACTTTATAACCTAATACAATGTATTGTAGTTTATTAAGATGTTTGAAAATTCCGCATTTTTTAAAAATGTTAAGTGTGGTACTCCAGAACTGATCTCACCATAGGGAAAAGAGTGCTAAAATTCTTTACTATTAAACGTCAATCTGTTTCGATATAGATGAAAATCTTATGTACATGGCTGCTTATCTAGATCATGTTTAACTAAAAATTACCGCATGATCAAAACTTATGCTTCATACTGAAAACAAACTTTGAAAACACTTTGAAACAAATTCGACAAATAAACTGCTAACTCGAACATTAACTCTTGAAATGGTATAAAATTATGTCTGATCTAACTCTGACCTTTGGGAATGTACTAATTCCGATTCATTCAATCTATGTGAGTAACAGACAACATAGATTCCGATGAGAAGCCGAGTTACTTGATGGCGCATCTGCTTGCAAATATCAGTCAGGACCTAAACCCAAATACGTGTAAACAGTGAGATCATAAACCCATATCATTTATCGCCTTTGAACATGGGGACATGTTAAGAGTCTACACTAGGATTACAATGGGTTTCTCTGGTTCGTACGCTGTAGTTAAATTAATGTCGTACATACCGACCAGTCGTCGCGTTTCAAATACTATTAAAAGTATTTTGTCGATCAGTCATCACTTTTCAATAACGTCTAACCGTGTATAATTATTATGATAAGCCATCGCTTTAATAGTTTCTACTAGTAAATATCCTAACCAATCATCGTTCTTCAATAACATCTAGAATGTTCAGCAGTTTGTATCTGTTTTTACCTAAGAACTCAGTGAGTGTGTTTGTGCCAACCAAGCAGTCGTAATTGAAATATTTGCCAAAATGCACGTAACTGTTATATCATAGCTACACTAAAGTGATACATGTTAAACATTACGAATATTGTGCTACTGCATAGCTTAGTTCGCCAAATAAAATAAATGTACCGAACTTATTTATACAGGTTTTACAAGCTGAGTCAGGGTCGAGTGACCACCGAGACTTCTCTTCCAATTACACGTACATGCAATTGTTTTTGATACTCAGACTCAGAATTCAGCTCTAACTGAAGACGACAGTAATATATTATTAATGAACATAATGCAGATACAAATCAGAACCCGGACACAAGAAGCACTTAGACTGACCGTTTGTACTCTATCAAATGTATATACCAATCCGACCCCGGGTAGGAAAACACTGTCTTAGTCTACCAATGAACAAATTGTAGATACAACTCAGACCTCTGGTGCCACAAACTCTCGGGCGAGTGTTTGTTCTGTATGTGGTGTTTCCTGCATGACTCATTTTTGTACTTTTACCTTTATTCTACCAAAGGGCACAATGTAGATGCTAATCAAACTCCGGGAAACACTTAGACAAGCCGTATGGACTCCACCAATAAGCATGCTGTAGATACATATCAAACTCCGGTACCAAAAACTCTTAGACTAACCGTTTTGACTCTACCAATGAACATAATGTAGAGAACCCGGGTACCAAAATTCTTTTAGACCGACTTTATTATCTACCAATGGACACAACGAAGATACTTATCACAGTAATCAGACACCGGTTACCAAAAGCTCTTACAATTGGCTCTACCAATGAACACAATATAGATTCCGATCAGACACCAGGTAAAAAACTCTTAGACTGAACGTTAGTACTCTAATGCCAGAAACTGTGTAGAACCCGATCAGGTGCCGATTTTTAATGGCTCTTACACAATCCTTTTTTCCGCTTATCAAACATTAACATTACCTTCGTCTGCTGAAATATTCGACCGATCCATGTTTTTAAACAATACAAATCACCTATTCGAATATCATTGTGTTTGAATACAGAGGAGATGACAAGTGATATAGTGCTTCCCTATATACAAACAGTTGCCAAGGCTATTACTGATTATGTCCAAGTTTACAACTCTCATTAAAGCCGCTAATATAACTGGCTAAATTTGACATTCACTTCAATATAAAAGCCAAACTATGCCAATGTGGAAATTACACAAACCAGTTACACATACAAATGTAGTAGTTTACATATGTAATACATAAACATATAAATTATCCCGATTTTGTTAACAAATATCACCCGCCAATTAGTAAGTCTTTTTGTAATTAAATTTAGTAATTATTGAACATGTTCAAAAAAGTTCAGCGTATACGAGCGTATGAATTATACGTTACGCATACGCTCACTATACGCCAGGCACATGTTGAAAACGCCAGAGTGTTGGTTAAGGTACGTTACTGATTAGTCACATTCTCTTCATATACGTAGGCATGAATGCGGCGAGTAAAGCTATAATATGACTAGCGTATCAGTAACGTAATTGTAACGTTCAGTCTGACTATTTAATGCTGACAATACGCTACGTATACGCTAATCATGCGCTGCTAACATGTTAATCGAAGATAGTGGTGGAAAATTCGTGTTCATATGCTCAAAAGTTGTGCGCGTATGACCAGTCTTTCGAAAACTTTCGTACGTTAACCGTACTTTCCTCTCGTATGCTATAGTGTGACATGGCCATTATATGAGACGTTCTATTCCCATTCTGCATTCTAAGCAGTAGAGGACGACATTGTTGCAAATAGTATGGACCCACCTGAAATACTGGGTGACTCCCGGTGTTATCAGGACCCAAACTAATTCACACTCTGATTTAGCCATTGGAAGCATACAAGACAATCTGTCCTAGATTTTGAGTTATTAATATTTTTTCTATCGACAGATAATTGCTCATATTGATAAACATTTGTTTTAATGTGTAAGTTGCTGTCTGTTAAAAGGTTAGTCTATTTTACATTTATTATACATTTTAATATTATATGTAATTCTATAGATATTAACCTGTTTAGATTCAAATGAGACAATTTAATATCTGCATGCTATCTAGACTTCGCACTCTTTGCAAAGATTATCACTAAGTATAAGTAGCATGCTAAACTATTAGTGATGTTTGTCATAATATGTCCGTAAATTGTCATTGTGTTGCATCTAGTTTTTTTTCTATCTTATGAGACAGTTGTCATATGTCGTAGAATAAAACATTTTCTTCGTGGAAAATTAACGTATAAAAAGTGTCTGAAACAGTGTAGCCCAAGATCTGTGGTGCACGAGACGAAAGTTCTTGTCCTGCAATGACTTGTAAAAACAGCAATATCAGTTCTCTGTAAGATATGCCTAAACAGTATAGAACCAGATCAGTGGTGCACGAGACGACAGTCCTTGTCCTGCAATGACTTGTAAAAACAGCCGTTTCAATTCTCTATAGGATACACCTAAAGTAGTATATACCCAGATCAGATGCCCTGATTGACGCGACATGAACAAAGCTGACCCCATGCTCTAGAGTGTGCTATGGTTAAAAATCTGTCAGGACGGAGTTTCGTTCGATTCTACCTACTATAAGGCAAACTAAATATTACATTCGGAAACCTCTGCTGCTTCGTTCGTTTGTAGAGACCGATAATTATTTACAAACTCTTTAGGAGAATCAAAGCAGACAAATATATCTGCTAATTATATAATAGACTGCTTACTAGAGTCAGTGTAAGACACAAATGACTTGTCCACTGATCACCATAGGACTGAGTATGCTTTATCAGAATGTTACCAAGACGTATTAGAAAACTTAAACTGGCGTCCATATCTGCATACCACCAATTAGCTCGCTAAACTGCGACACATATTAGTCAGGAATAAATGACCATATATGCCCATAACTGACATACTGCTAAACTGTGTAGATCAGCTGACATACAGACAGTATCAGGTTATGATCTACACAGATTTCTAATCGACATTAAGAATGATACCTTGAACGTTGTCGCTGCAAACAGTTTAGATCCTGACACCAGTTACTGCAATACATTGATCCCTAGCGCTGCAGTATAAATCCTTATCTGTCGCAATACGTACAGAAAGTTGTATTCTGTACTGGTCTCTAATCACCAGTAACTGTCATACTTGGTTCGCTATCGCTGCCCTATATATCCTGAGCTGTCGTCATACGTATATACAATTATAAGTCATTCTGTTCTGGTCTCTAATCACCAGTAAATGGCATACTTGGTTCACTGTCGCTGTCCTATATAATTATCCTGATATGTCGCCGAACATAAATACACTGATAGGTCATATTCTGTGCTGGTTTCTTATCACTAGTAACTGTCATACTTGGATCAATATCCCGTGACGATCAGTCGCCACACACACACAGACAGTGATGGATTAAACAACACGATTTGTGATATTTTATTAAGCTGAACCTCACATTTATCTACGAACACGTACTGTAATTGGTTGTGGGTATCTCATCAGGCTCGATACACTTTTACTGTCGTCTGTTACAATTAGCACTGGCTTACTTGTCACACCTTAACTTTCAAGCCACAGTAACAAAACATCTAGACCCTAATGAGACGCCTAATAACTCACATCTCATATGACGCCACATCTCATATGAACCCAAACTGTTTGCATAGGTTATCAGAGATGTTACATTGGCAGGGGAAATATTAAAACGAAATGGAACAAAAGTCTGCTTCGTTTGAAGTAATGGACACTTTATACTTAGTAAATGTCCTAGTATATTAAGGATTAAGCAAGATTCATGCTTTGAATGTTACGTCAGCTTAGTATTTGAGGCTAGTATGGATCTAGCTTAAACAGATTGTACATGTATGTGACGTCTAATGGGGAACAACGACTGTCACCAAATACATGCAGCTTGCTAGAAGTTTAAACACATTACATAATATATAAAGGATGGGTATGTATTTAAAGAATTAAAGCAGATAACACGCATTTCTAAACCCCACCCTAAAAAGTCATTTTTGTTAAAGAGATGCCATGGAATATCATATAATGATTAACTGGACAAATACAGGTAGATCCAGATTAGACACTGCTAACAGGTCTGCATTTTAACATTATCGTGTATTCAATGCTACTGTGCGATTGTTGAAATCAATAATCATTGTTAATTTTCAGCTAGTTTTTTTATCGACGTGTGACGTAATGTTTCTTAAAACGAATCAGGTTTTGACGTAATCATTATGAGGTGCATGCTTTGTGTGTCCTGCCCTTAACCCTTTCCCTCATTTAAACGTGTTTTCACGCATTTGCAAACAGAGAAGACCCAGATCAGACGGCTCCTAGAGGAGCCGTCTGATCAGGGTCTGCTCTGTTTGCTGACGGAATTTGAAGGACATGCTTCCTTACTTTCTAAAATGGCAACAATGTTCCACCTTCCATATTTCATTATAAACTACTTTGTTCATGAATATGCAATAGGTATGGAAATTTAAAATAATGTGTGACAAGTAAGCCAGTGCTAATTGTAACAGACGACAGTAAAAGTGTATCGAGCCTGATGAGATACCCACAACCAATTACAGTACGTGTTCGTAGATAAATGTGAGGTTCAGCTTAATAAAATATCACAAATCGTGTTGTTTAATCCATCACTGTCTGTGTGTGTGTGGCGACTGATCGTCACGGGATATTGATCCAAGTATGACAGTTACTAGTGATAAGAAACCAGCACAGAATATGACCTATCAGTGTATTTATGTTCGGCGACATATCAGGATAATTATATAGGACAGCGACAGTGAACCAAGTATGCCATTTACTGGTGATTAGAGACCAGAACAGAATGACTTATAATTGTATATACGTATGACGACAGCTCAGGATATATAGGGCAGCGATAGCGAACCAAGTATGACAGTTACTGGTGATTAGAGACCAGTACAGAATACAACTTTCTGCACGTATTGCGACAGATAAGGATTTATACTGCAGCGCTAGGGATCAATGTATTGCAGTAACTGGTGTCAGGATCTAAACTGTTTGCAGCGACAACGTTCAAGGTATCATTCTTAATGTCGATTAGAAATCTGTGTAGATCATAACCTGATACTGTCTGTATGTCAGCTGATCTACACAGTTTAGCAGTATGTCAGTTATGGGCATATATGGTCATTTATTCCTGACTAATATGTGTCGCAGTTTAGCGAGCTAATTGGTGGTATGCAGATATGGACGCCAGTTTAAGTTTTCTAATACGTCTTGGTAACATTCTGATAAAGCATACTCAGTCCTATGGTGATCAGTGGACAAGTCATTTGTGTCTTACACTGACTCTAGTAAGCAGTCTATTATATAATTAGCAGATATATTTGTCTGCTTTGATTCTCCTAAAGAGTTTGTAAATAATTATCGGTCTCTACAAACGAACGAAGCAGCAGAGGTTTCCGAATGTAATATTTAGTTTGCCTTATAGTAGGTAGAATCGAACGAAACTCCGTCCTGACAGATTTTTAACCATAGCACACTTTAGAGCATGGGGTCAGCTTTGTTCATGTCGCGTCAATCAGGGCATCTGATCTGGGTATATACTACTTTAGGTGTATCCTATAGAGAATTGAAACGGCTGTTTTTACAAGTCATTGCAGGACAAGAACTGTCGTCTCGTGCACCACTGATCTGGTTCTATACTGTTTAGGCATATCTTACAGAGAACTGATATTGCTGTTTTTACAAGTCATTGCAGGACAAGAACTTTCGTCTCGTGCACCACAGATCTTGGGCTACACTTTTTCAGACACTTTTTATACGTTAATTTTCCACGAAGAAAATGTTTTATTCTACGACATATGACAACTGTCTCATAAGATAGAAAAAAAACTAGATGCAACACAATGACAATTTACGGACATATTATGACAAACATCACTAATAGTTTAGCATGCTACTTATACTTAGTGATAATCTTTGCAAAGAGTGCGAAGTCTAGATAGCATGCAGATATTAAATTGTCTCATTTGAATCTAAACAGGTTAATATCTATAGAATTACATATAATATTAAAATGTATAACAAATGTAAAATAGACTAACCTTTTAACAGACAGCAACTTACACATTAAAACAAATGTTTATCAATATGAGCAATTATCTGTCGATAGAAAAAATATTAATAACTCAAAATCTAGGACAGATTGTCTTGTATGCTTCCAATGGCTAAATCAGAGTGTGAATTAGTTTGGGTCCTGATAACACCGGGAGTCACCCAGTATTTCAGGTGGGTCCATACTATTTGCAACAATGTCGTCCTCTACTGCTTAGAATGCAGAGTGGGAATAGAACGTCTCATATAATGGCCATGTCACACTATAGCATACGAGAGGAAAGTACGGTTAACGTACGAACGTTTTCGAAAGACTGGTCATACGCGCACAACTTTTGAGCATATGAACACGAATTTTCCACCACTATCTTCGATTAACATGTTAGCAGCGCATGATTAGCGTATACGTAGCGTATAGTCAGCATTAAATAGTCAGACTGAACGGCATGGTTCCACAGCAGAACCTAGCTTTATTTTGGAACATTTGATACACTACAAAGGGATATTTTGTCGAGGGGTCGACTGGCAGACAGCGAAGCACAAACATAAGTCTATTTGTCAGGTTTAAATTGCAATATTTTATTGGATTTGGCATTTCAGTCTATATAGATCAGCAATTATGAAACAAGCCCGGGTGTTTCGTCATTGAAGATGGCTTGATTACTGATTTCCCAGGATCAGCCAGTTGGAGGTGGCGAAATATCCGTTGGAAGTTAAGTATTTACTTTGCACCCGAGTGTCTCGTCATTGAAGATGGCTCGATTACTGATATCCCAGGATCAGCCAGTTGGAGGTGGCGAGATATCCGTTTGCAGTTCGGTATTTACTTTGTAGCCTTTGGGCAGAAGAAAATTTTGTAATTTGAATAATTCAAAGCCTTTTGTGGCATATTTGATTGAAGCCTTTTCCATATTCGATTGAAGCCTTTTGTGGCATTTGATTAAAGCCTTTTGTGGCATATTTGATTTTAAGCCTTTTGTGGCACATTTAATTGAAGCCTTTTGTGGCATATTTGATTGAAGCCTTTTGTGGCATTTGATTAAAGCCTTTTGTGGCATATTTGATTGAAGCCTTTTGTGGCACATTTAATTGAAGCCTTTTGTGGCATATTTGATTGAAGCCTTTTGTGGCATATTTGATTGAAGCCTTTTGTGGCATATTTGATTGAAGCCTTTTGTGGCATATTTGATTGTAGCCTTTTGTGGCTTTAAGGATTGCTGTCAAAGGTCGCCCTATACGACGATTTGTCCGGTGTCCTGTTAACCAATTGGGTTAACAGATGGAAGCGGGAACCATGCCCAATAATAGCCAAACCACGTAATAGGATCAGATGTTTCCTTGTGTATTTTATTGTATATATCAGTTGAATAAATATTTGTAAATTGAAACACAATATTGTTGTTAATTCGGTGGATCAGATGCTGAGTAAAGTGTCAGATGGGTGTGAGGCAATTTCATAATTCACTAAGTTTTGGTTAAATAAGAGTCCTTCACCCATGAGATACAGTTTGACATATTGCTTGGCGCTTGGTTGACCTCGAATCTCCCAATAACAGGAAAATACAATTTTAACAATGCATTTGGGAAAAGATATTATTAATATTTATACACCAATATGCATTTGAAAATATATATAGTAAAGAGAGAAAAAACACGTTTCCAATAAGGAAAAAAACAAACAAAAAACACACACATACACACAAAAAACGTGCTTGATGGGGTTCTCTCATTTCAACAATTTTTCGATTTCATGTTGTTTTCTTATTTTTATAAAAATGTACAGGAAATAATGGTAATTGCCAAGGCCATTTTACGTTTTAGCTATTGTAGTATATATGGAGGAATGATCGTAAAAGATAATAATATTTTGACCATGTTTGATCAAACTGTTCAAGGTAATTATCCCTTGTTGCTATGTATTTCAGAGCTGTATATTTAGCTATTAATTTGTTTTATAATGATATTATTGAGAGTTTTCCTTCCCTTCTTTTGGTCAAATATATACATGTATATAGTACTGAATTTGTCTCTAGTAGAATAGTCATGTCAGCCATTGAATAGGAATTATTTAAATTGAATAGGTATATCATCTCATTTCTATAATTGATACATTTTGCTAATTTCAACCACTGCTGAACTTTTGTTAAAAATAATTCTGTTTCTGGACATGACCAAAGTATATGCTGAATTGTTTCTATTTCACCGCAAACTCTGCAATTAGGATTGTCTGAGATTTTGATGTTATAAAGGTATTTCTGTGTTGGAAGAATTCTACGGTTTATTCGATACTGAAACCACCTAATTTCTGTGCTGATGTTGTATTCAAATATGGCATTGTAGATTTCTTTCCAATCATTATCTTCTATCTGAAAAAAAACTGGTTCCACCTTTTCACTGCAGTAGGTTTTTCATTATTTTTGTTCAGTATGTTATATAAATGAGCTGAATCTTTTGATTGTTTTAGTAGTAATAGAGCATTTAATGGGAGTAATGGATTTTGCATTTTCTGCTGTGTTTCTGTAAAGCTAAACTTATTTAAAAAATGTTTTATAGCATTCATAAGACCATAACATTTTACAAAGTCAATATGAATATTATAGATTTCACAAAATGATTGATAATTATAGAAATTTCCTTCGGAGGTGATTAGATCATTTATTTGTGAAATCCCTTTTATAAAACAAGGTTTGTAAAACACACACATTCCACCTATTTGAATATCTTTGTTGTAGAATAATGGTGCGGCCATTAATTCTGCTAGGTTTTCAGGAGTGTATGACGTTTTATTTTATGGAAAGCTTTTATGACATTTTGCCAAAATGGATTCGATATTTCTTTCTCACATTTTTTTAGACACTCAGATCCTAAAGAGAGAATTTAGTATAGTCAATACTACATTCTAAAATTTTGTTCCATTTACCATTATTTGTTATTAATCTTCTCAACCAAGTTGATTTTAAACCTTCAATAAAACATGTTAAATTTATCATTTTAAGACCCCCTTCAATATATTGTTTAACTAGCACTGCTTTTTTTAACCTTTGCATTCCCTCGCCAAATAAAGTCAAAGAATACTGAATTTATTTCCTTTAAGATTTCATTAGGAGGATTTGGTAGTGGCATGCTGAGGTGATTAAGTAGGGGAAGAAGTAGTGTTTTTATTACTGTGATTTTCCCCATAGGTGTTAAATACCGACGATTCCAATTTAATATTAGAGCATTTAGTTTTCGTATTTTTTCAGTGTAGTTGAGCATAACCATGTTTGAAAGATCCACATCAAATATAATCCCTAAGAATTTAAACCTATTTACTCCCAATGATAGTTTCCAACTTGTTTTAATTGAACCAGCACTGGTACTTTTTGCATCCTATCCATATTACATGTGTTTTATCAAAGTTGACTTTCAGACCAGAGTATTTTGAAAATCTGTGTAATTCATTTAATGTTTCATTTAGCGACAAACTAGATCCATCTAATACAGCAGATAGATCATCTGCATATTGGGATAACTTATATTCTGTTCCATTGATCATAATACCTTTAATATTTGTGTTATTTCTTAATTTTATAGCTGGTATTACTGCACATAATAAAAATATATATATACTGATATAGGATCCCCTTGCCTGCAGCCTCGACTGATTGTGAAGAAGTTTGATAAATGACCACCCTGGTTGACTGATAGCCTAGCATTCTTATACAACAGAGTAAACCACTGATAGCCTAGCATTCTTATACAACATAGTAAACCACTGATAGCCTAGCATTCTTATACAACAGAGTAAATCATTGATAGCCTAGCATTATTATACCACATAGTAAACCATTGATAGCCTAGCATTCTTATACAACACAGTAAACCATTGATAGCCTAGCATTCTTATACAACAGAGTAAACCATTGATAGCCTAGCATTCTTATACAACAGAGTAAACCATTGATAGCCTAGCATTCTTATACAACACAGTAAACCATTGATAGCCTAGCATTCTTATACCACATAGTAAACCATTGATAGCCTAGTATTCTTATACAACACAGTACACCATTGATAGCCTAGCATTCTTATACAACATAGTAAACCACTGATAGCCTAGCATTCTTATACAACAGAGTAAACCATAGATAACCTAGCATTCTTATACAACACAGTAAACCATTGATAGCCTAGCATTCTTATACAACACCGTAAACCATTGATAGCCTAGCATTCTTATACAACAGAGTAAACCATTGATAGCCTAGCATTCTTATACAACATAGTAAACCACTGATAGCCTAGCATTCTTATACAACACAGTAAACCATTGATAGCCTAGCATTCTTATACCACATAGTAAACCATTGATAGCCTAGCATTCTTATACAACACAGTAAACCACTGATAGCTTAGCATTCTTATACAACAGAGTAAACCACTGATAGCCTAGCATTCTTATACAACACAGTTAACCATTGATAGCCTAGCATTCTTATACAACACAGTAAACCATTGATAGCCTAGCATTCTTATACAACATAGTAAACCACTGATAGCCTAGCATTCTTATACCAGGCTATCAATGGTTTACTATGTGGTATAAGAATGCTAGGCTATCAATGGTTTACTGTGTTGTATAAGAATGCTAGGCTATCAATGGTTTACTCTGTTGTATAAGAATGCTAGGCTATCAATGGTTTACTCTGTTGTATAAGAATGCTAGGCTATCAATGGTTTACTGTGTTGTATAAGAATGCTAGGCTATCAATGGTTTACTATGTGGTATAATAATGCTAGGCTATCAATGATTTACTCTGTTGTATAAGAATGCTAGGCTATCAGTGGTTTACTATGTTGTATAAGAATGCTAGGCTATCAGTGGTTTACTCTGTTGTATAAGAATGCTAGGCTATCAGTCAACCAGGGTGGTCATTTATCAAACTTCTTCACAATCAGTCGAGGCTGCAGGCAAGGGGATCCTATATCAGTATATATATATTTTTATTATGTGCAGTAATACCAGCTATAAAATTAAGAAATAACACAAATATTAAAGGTATTATGATCAATGGAACAGAATATAAGTTATCCCAATATGCAGATGATCTATCTGCTGTATTAGATGGATCTAGTTTGTCGCTAAATGAAACATTAAATGAATTACACAGATTTTCAAAATACTCTGGTCTGAAAGTCAACTTTGATAAAACACATGTAATATGGATAGGATGCAAAAGTACCAGTGCTGGTTCAATTAAAACAAGTTGGAAACTATCATTGGGAGTAAATAGGTTTAAATTCTTAGGGATTATATTTGATGTGGATCTTTCAAACATGGTTATGCTCAACTACACTGAAAAAATACGAAAACTAAATGCTCTAATATTAAATTGGAATCGTCGGTATTTAACACCTATGGGAAAAATCACAGTAATAAAAACACTACTTCTTCCCCTACTTAATCACCTCAGCATGCCACTACCAAATCCTCCTAATGAAATCTTAAAGGAAATAAATTCAGTATTCTTTGACTTTATTTGGCGAGGGAATGCAAAGGTTAAAAAAAGCAGTGCTAGTTAAACAATATATTGAAGGGGGTCTTAAAATGATAAATTTAACATGTTTTATTGAAGGTTTAAAATCAACTTGGTTGAGAAGATTAATAACAAATAATGGTAAATGGAACAAAATTTTAGAATGTAGTATTGACTATACTAAATTCTCTCTTTAGGATCTGAGTATCTAAAAAAATGTGAGAAAGAAATATCGAATCCATTTTGGCAAAATGTCATAAAAGCTTTCCATAAAATAAAACGTCATACACTCCTGAAAACCTAGCAGAATTAATGGCCGCACCATTATTCTACAACAAAGATATTCAAATAGGTGGAATGTGTGTGTTTTACAAACCTTGTTTTATAAAAGGGATTTCACAAATAAATGATCTAATCACCTCCGAAGGAAATTTCTATAATTATCAATCATTTTGTGAAATCTATAATATTCATATTGACTTTGTAAAATGTTATGGTCTTATGAATGCTATAAAACATTTTTTAAATAAGTTTAGCTTTACAGAAACACAGCAGAAAATGCAAAATCCATTACTCCCATTAAATGCTCTATTACTACTAAAACAATCAAAAGATTCAGCTCATTTATATAACATACTGAACAAAAATAATGAAAAACCTACTGCAGTGAAAAGGTGGAACCAGTTTTTTTTCAGATAGAAGATAATGATTGGAAAGAAATCTACAATGCCATATTTGAATACAACATCAGCACAGAAATTAGGTGGTTTCAGTATCGAATAAACCGTAGAATTCTTCCAACACAGAAATACCTTTATAACATCAAAATCTCAGACAATCCTAATTGCAGAGTTTGCGGTGAAATAGAAACAATTCAGCATATACTTTGGTCATGTCCAGAAACAGAATTATTTTTAACAAAAGTTCAGCAGTGGTTGAAATTAGCAAAATGTATCAATTATAGAAATGAGATGATATACCTATTCAATTTAAATAATTCCTATTCAATGGCTGACATGACTATTCTACTAGAGACAAATTCAGTACTATATACATGTATATATTTGACCAAAAGAAGGGAAGGAAAACTCTCAATAATATCATTATAAAACAAATTAATAGCTAAATATACAGCTCTGAAATACATAGCAACAAGGGATAATCACCTTGAACAGTTTGATCAAACATGGTCAAAATATTATTATCTTTTACGATCATTCCTCCATATATACTACAATAGCTAAAACGTAATATGGCCTTGGCAATTACCATTATTTCCTGTACATTTTTATAAAAATAAGAAAACAACATGAAATCGAAAAATTGTTGAAATGAGAGAACCCCATCAAGCACGTTTTTTGTGTGTATGTGTGTGTTTTTTGTTTGTTTTTTTCCTTATTGGAAACGTGTTTTTTCTCTCTTTACTATATATATTTTCAAATGCATATTGGTGTATAAATATTAATAATATCTTTTCCCAAATGCATTGTTAAAATTGTATTTTCCTGTTATTGGGAGATTCGAGGTCAACCAAGCGCCAAGCAATATGTCAAACTGTATCTCATGGGTGAAGGACTCTTATTTAACCAAAACTTAGTGAATTATGAAATTGCCTCACACCCATCTGACACTTTACTCAGCATCTGATCCACCGAATTAACAACAATATTGTGTTTCAATTTACAAATATTTATTCAACTGATATATACAATAAAATACACAAGGAAACATCTGATCCTATTACGTGGTTTGGCTATTATTGGGCATGGTTCCCGCTTCCATCTGTTAACCCAATTGGTTAACAGGACACCGGACAAATCGTCGTATAGGGCGACCTTTGACAGCAATCCTTAAAGCCACAAAAGGCTACCATCAAATATGCCACAAAAGGCTTCAATCAAATATGCCACAAAAGGCTTCAATCAAATATGCCACAAAAGGCTTCAATCAAATATGCCACAAAAGGCTTCAATTAAATGTGCCACAAAAGGCTTCAATCAAATATGCCACAAAAGGCTTTAATCAAATGCCACAAAAGGCTTCAATCAAATATGCCACAAAAGGCTTCAATTAAATGTGCCACAAAAGGCTTAAAATCAAATATGCCACAAAAGGCTTTAATCAAATGCCACAAAAGGCTTCAATCGAATATGGAAAAGGCTTCAATCAAATATGCCACAAAAGGCTTTGAATTATTCAAATTACAAAATTTTCTTCTGCCCAAAGGCTACAAAGTAAATACCGAACTGCAAACGGATATCTCGCCACCTCCAACTGGCTGATCCTGGGATATCAGTAATCGAGCCATCTTCAATGACGAGACACTCGGGTGCAAAGTAAATACTTAACTTCCAACGGATATTTCGCCACCTCCAACTGGCTGATCCTGGGAAATCAGTAATCAAGCCATCTTCAATGACGAAACACCCGGGCTTGTTTCATAATTGCTGATCTATATAGACTGAAATGCCAAATCCAATAAAATATTGCAATTTAAACCTGACAAATAGACTTATGTTTGTGCTTCGCTGTCTACCAGTCGACCCCTCGACAAAATATCCCTTTGTAGTGTATCAAATGTTCCAAAATAAAGCTAGGTTCTGCTGTGGAACCATGCCGAAGATTCTAGGAGCGCCCCATACTATCACGTAACCGCTGGAAGTATCCGTGCTAACCAGACTGAAAAGAAAAGCAAAACAACAGCACCCAGCAAAAATACAAAGGAAAATATAGACACACTGAATGGGACATATCACATGATTGGAGAACAAGTTTGTTGCATGAAAAGAACACAATCCATGCAAGTAGAACATTAATATTCATTAATAAAAACCTAAATACATTTGATCAATCAACACAGCCTTCCAGTGTCAGTATAGACTACAACAAAGAACACAGTGAACAGAATGACGTAATGATATATTAAACCATGTAATTGGGAGCTGGCGGGTGGGTTGTTTAAAACAAAGGATTGCCACTAAATTCCACGAGCAAAATTATAACCGACCTACGCTGATGACCATGTACGGAGAAAGGAAGTAGCATGTGCCGAGGCTAAATAATTTACTCGTAAGGCGCCGAAAAATAGACCGCAGATATTCGAACTCCAATAACGGCCGGTTATCTATTTTGATAACCGTTATTATTGGGAGATTCGAGGTAAACCAAGCGCCAAGCAATATGTCAAACTGTATCTCATGGGTGAAGGACTCTTATTTAACCAAAACTTAGTGAATTATGAAATTGCCTCACACCCATCTGACACTTTACTCAGCATCTGATCCACCGAATTAACAACAATATTGTATTTCAATTTACAAATATTTATTCAACTGATATATACAATAAAATACACAAGGAAACGTCTGATCCTATTACGTGGTTTGGCTATTATTGGGCATGGTTTCCGCTTCCATCTGTTAACCCAATTGGTTAACAGGACACCGGACAAATCGTCGTATAGGGCGACCTTTGACAGCAATCCTTAAAGCCACAAAAGGCTACAATCAAATATGCCACAAAAGGCTTCAATCAAATATGCCACAAAAGGCTTCAATCAAATATGCCACAAAAGGCTTCAATCAAATATGCCACAAAAGGCTTCAATTAAATGTGCCACAAAAGGCTTCAATCAAATATGCCACAAAAGGCTTTAATCAAATGCCACAAAAGGCTTCAATCAAATATGCCACAAAAGGCTTCAATTAAATGTGCCACAAAAGGCTTAAAATCAAATATGCCACAAAAGGCTTTAATCAAATGCCACAAAAGGCTTCAATCGAATATGGAAAAGGCTTCAATCAAATATGCCACAAAAGGCTTTGAATTATTCAAATTACAAAATTTTCTTCTGCCCAAAGGCTACAAAGTAAATACCGAACTGCAAACGGATATCTCGTCACCTCCAACTGGCTGATCCTGGGATATCAGTAATCGAGCCATCTTCAATGACGAGACACTCGGGTGCAAAGTAAATACCTAACTTCCAACGGATATTTCGCCACCTCCAACTGGCTGATCCTGGGAAATCAGTAATCAAGCCATCTTCAATGACGAAACACCCGGGCTTGTTTCATAATTGCTGATCTATATAGACTGAAATGCCAAATCCAATAAAATATTGCAATTTAAACCTGACAAATAGACTTATGTTTGTGCTTCGCTGTTTGCCAAATGGCGACCCACCGATCAAACCTTCGTGCGATCGGTGAGCCGCCACCGCCAAAAGTGATAGGAACTTTTGCCACAGCGAAGTAAAATAGGATTGCTGGATGGACGCGGGAACCAAATAACCTTTTATTTACTATTGCCATAAACGACACTTATTGGAATGCCTGAATTGCATAGTATAACTGAATTAAGGAATTGCAGATATCCAAAGATGCAAGATGCACTCCATCGTCTTTGTAGTATGCTGTAGTTGTCTCCTGCAAATCTGGATGTTTAATGTAAAAGCCATTGCCACTGAACACCTGATTTGATACATAGTTGGTTAGACATTTCCTTGCAGTTTCCAATGCGTTAGAATAAGGCCTACTGGTTCTAGGCAAACCTCTGATAGTATATTCCGTGTAACCTAGAGCAAGGATAAATCATTGTATGCTTGCCACCTACTGTCCACTTCATCGAACTCCAAATTAAGTCCCCATGGTCGACATCTTGCTAAAGTAATTGCATTCTTTATAATTGAAGAAACGAGGCACAAGATTTGTACTGTACCTGAATTAACTTGTTCAGAATTAGATTGGAATGAGGTGAGAGAGAATATTACCTATGCAGTGGTCTTTGTTATACACTACAATCGACCCTAAATGCAAAGTGGGAGGCGTTACAACTTGACCAGGCTGAATATAAACCCGGTAAGCCTTAGAATGCCATCAACTGGCATTCTTAATTACTTCAACTGGGCAACCCGCCATGTCAGCGGTGGTTGCAGCCCAATATGAAAGGAAGATGAGCTATGGCAGCGATAATCTAACTGTAAATTACTCAAAGCCTTAGTAATACAACAGTAAATAGAAAATGTGTTAGTGGTGCATCACCAAAGTGACAAAACAGAGCCCCCTTGCATGAGGATGCTGCTGAATACAACGCTCTAAACTAAAAACAGGACGAACCTGTTGACATGTGCGACTAAATTTCAGAGTGAACGCACAACCGGATTGATCTGATGTAGAATGCCTGATTAAAACAAAAACAGACTTGCCAACTGAGTCAAAAGTAATATTTGAAAATACAATGACAACCAAATTAAAAATTGTGCCTTAAACAACCAACTCACCAAATCGCATAAATGCGAAAAAAAAATGCAAGACAGTACGGTGAAGATAACAAATGGTGTGTCGTAGACGCTCATGTGAAGATAACAAATGGTGTGTCGTAGACGCTCATACAAACACTTAATAAAACCAGTGTCAGCTCTGGTTCAAATGCTAGGCATAATATGAATATCGGATTAACCCTTTACTCCATAAATACGTCCTTCTACGCCTTTTCAAACAGAGTAGACCCAGATCAGGGTCGAGTGGTATTGGCAGCCATAGCCTGCTTTTGGCATGGTCATAGAGACCCTCAAGAGGTTTCTGAATGACAATAAGTTTGAAGTCAAGTGTCACCAAATGTTTTGAAATCCAACTGATTTAACATATACCCTGGTCGGACTATATTTAAACCCTTGCAAGGAAAGCCAAACTATGTACAAAGTAATGCTTGCACTGGTAGATGGCCATGTTTAACCAAGCCATGCGGCGTACGAAAAACAGTCATAAACTTTACAGACTGCAAATCATGGAGTGAAATCTGTCTAGGATGACCTGTGACCCAGGCTGTGCCTCTGGCGCAATCCGCCGGAAACGACTCTACTGTAGACGAGAAATTAAATCAGCAAATACCATCTGGCTGCGACTCGATATGTCGAACTGATAAAACTACCCCACTGCCCATAGCGAACAAAATGAGTTGTATGACCAACTGTATTAGACGCCTTGACTTCGTTGTTTGATTATTAATGGCCACTACCCAAGCCTCATTGTTAATGAACAATACAACTGTTTATTGTTTAGTTGTTTTTCCTACAAGAAAAGTGCCAGCAACATGAAAACCATTTCCAAAATTGTGATATTCTTCAGAACTCCTGAAGTACACAAAGCCTGTAGCCAATGAAAAAGAAATCACCATTCCACTTGAAAATAACAACCACATCCTAACCCGGGAAACCCTGTACTAGCAGTAAAAAGCTGTAACATGTCTGCCCAGCCATGCATGTGCTGGAATATGTATAACCCCGTTAAATTTATATAGAAAAGTCAACCACATTTTCAGATCCAGGCGAACACCTTGAGACATGCAAAGCCTGTGGTGTGACTTCTTGATGCCGAACATGAAGTCATAAAATCGCCATACAAATTTTCTACTAAAACAAACAGCACAATAAAAAATGTCAGTTGACCAACTAATGCCTGAAACTCGTTCAATGTAATCTTCTTCCATGTAAGCACACACAAAATTGCAGTACGAAGCTGATCAATTGTATGAAATGGAATGCTATCAGCCACCAATAAGGAGTCTATTTCAAGGCCTAAAGTAACCAACTTGGGGCATGGATCAATTGATTTTTCACTGGCAATGGAAACTGACAGTTCTACACAAACCGAAATAAACCCGTCTACAACGGCTATGCATTCATGTGTACCCCTAGTCCATATAACATAAAAACATCCAAGTAATGATCAAGGGTACGCAACCGCGCCCTGTAAATAATTGACCACAGTAAAATTAGGAATTTGCCAAAGTAAATAATTCTTTCCTTATCTTTTAGACCTGAAAACTTTTAAACCTGAAACCTACTGGTGATATGTACAAAAAAGGTAAAAAACACAAATTAAATATAACGCTTATCCATTTCCGTCCCTATTCCGAAGAAATATGTCGGCAACAACACCAAAAGAAGTATAACTATCCAAACTCAAATCACCACTAATGCCCCAATTTACACTGTAACCCTGCGGGTGTGACAAGTGGCAAATACACCTGTAACTGACATCAGACTTTTGAACTAAACCTACTGGCGATATAGTAAGATTTTCTATGGGAGAATTGCGGAAGGGCCAGCAAACCTGCCCGTTGCAACCTCTTTCATTATTTTGTCTGTCAAAACTTGTGGGTTTAAGCATGCAGACTTTAAATAGGCAATGTGTGATGTCCCTACAAAACCTAACCTAAACCCATGGTCCAATATCTTGGCATCATGCATGTTCTGATACAAATTCAAATGTTGACATAATATCAGTACATTTATAGGAGTTTTGCCGATTGTTATGATATCAAATATATATAATGTGACCTATTAGTTCAATACTTTAATAATGACTGACTTTAAAATACATGAATAAAAATATACAAATGATGTGACGTCTGCGTAAAGGGTCTATAATAGTGACGTCACTGACGTCACGGAATATTATTGTTAACGTTCGCGCCATTAGATATAACACCGATCTCCAAACTTTTATTAAGAAAAGTATGGCCCTGCAAACCTGGGCCTGAAATCTGGTCCCTTGAACGGTCTGTCCTAAATTATTTCGATTAAAATGCTTCAAAATTACATTGAATATGCTTAAATTGACATAGACATGCAATGTAATAAATAAAACGGCACCTCTTAGCAATAAAAAACATCTCTGACTCTGACAAAATTAAAAACTAGATCTATATGAATTTAGCTAAAATCCAGTTGGCATCGGTATCAATAAAATATTGTTTCAAAAGTTTCGTTATGGTATCATTATTACTATCATACCGTTTCATTTTCAACAATATCTAATCCTATTTAGGGGCATTGCAATTCATGCAAACACGTTTATATGGGCATTGCATTTTTTAACACATTGCTTGAATCTAAACTCATAATATTTCAAAACTGCCAGTGTACTCTCACAACTGGGTTTGGCAAACAATCAATTTGCAACGACACAACATTACCGTAGTCATGTGCTAACCGACTGGACATCTCCTGATTTTGTATTCATAGCATGATAACGGTGGGCCAAGGTGCAACACTCCTGGGTCAGCTGTCTTTTTACGCTTCGACCTGCACTGGTCTTCAATGGTGTAACCATCTCGATCTATTTCTCTCACGACTGCCAAAGGTCTTTGTTTACAGGACGTATTACTCATGTTGGAGTTGAAACAAAAAAGAAAATTAAATTAATTATGAAGAAATGGTACATGATTTCAGCATGATTATGTACCCTCGGCGCACCTACTCTCGAACCCAACCTGTTTTCGAAACTTTCGTTGTTTTGTGCTTTTTGCGCATGCGCAAGTGTGAACTACGTCGCTAATTTTCATGAGTATGAATTGATGCTTTGTTTATAAACAACACATTCATAGCTTTTAAAATCGAACATGCGTCATTTATTTGTAAACATGTAATTAGTCTACCTTTCCTTCAACTATGCTAAATAATAAAAGGTTTGAAAGACGGCGAGACCACGCCACCGACAGAACAATTCGATCTATTTAAACATGCATATAGTATCATTGACAAGGCTGTGACTCGCACCATGACCTCACCAGCGAATTATGAAATCAACGCACTATGATGTCATCAGTTTGTTTTACATCAAAAGGCACACAAACACGATATTTATTTAAAAACCTGACACATACAATTAACCACAAACGGGTGTAAGCTAATACGTATAATAAATTATAGGTATATAACATGTATGATAATTCGTCTCATTCAGTCATTGCAGAAAACGAAAACAAAATTGACCTATGCTGCGACATACAACATGCAAATCGAACAGTATTTAAAAGCCCGCGCACCTATTGCAGTTGAAATTCATTAAAATTCCCAATTAATCCAATGCAGCCATCAATGTACAGATCAAAATTACTAATATAGTTCATTATGCATCAAATGCAAACGGGTTTTGGATGATTTGGTTGTTTAAAACAAAGGATTGTCACTAAATTCCACGAGCAAAATTATAACCGACCTACGCTGATGACCTTGTACGGAGAAAGGAAGTAGCATGTGCCGAGGCTAAATAATTTACTCGTAAGGCGCCGAAAAATAGACCGCAGATATTCGAACTCCAATAACGGCCGGTTATCTATATTGATAACCGTTATTATAGTTAATTTATGTAACTATTATACTCACATAGCATGACACAATGCTACTAACCTACAATAAAATCATTGTGAGGTATGAAGAGGGGTGGTACTCCCCGACCCTCACATACCTATGAAAGGGAGAATAAATGCATTTGAAAAAAAAATCATTTATGACGTCGAATTTTCGTGTAACTAATAATATCCTAATAGGGCACCGCGTTTTAACAGCTTTCAGATTTACCTTTTATGCCCCGTCCGTACTTCCGTTCGTCCATACGCACATCTAGAATAATTTGTCCGGACTACTTCTTGGAAAGTGTTTGTCCAATCCACACCAAACTTTACACATATGTTTGTGGCCATTATATCCGAAGTCAAGTTCGATAGCCGTGTGAATCGCTTTAGTCGTTCAGGAGTCGCGGACCTTCATTTGCAGAAATGACTTTAAAAATATTTTGTCCGTACATTTTCTTGGAAATTATTTGCCCAATCCTCACCAAACTTTACACACATGTTTCTGGCTATTATATCCTGGTCAAGTTCGATACTTATGTAAATCGCTTTAGTCGTTTTGGAGTTGCGGCCCTTTATTTGCATAAATGACTTTGAAAATATCTTGTCTGGACTCTTTCTTAGAAAGCGTGTGTCCAATCCTCACCAAACTTTACACACATGTATGTGGCCATTATACCCTGGTCAAGTTCGATAGACATGTAAATCTGTTTAGTCGTTTTGAAGTTGGTTGCGGCCCTTTTTTGCAAAAATTACTTTAAAATATATTGCCCAGGCTCTTTCTTGAAAAGTATTTGTCCAGCGGGGATTCCTTTATTTACAATATTTGTAAAGCTAGGGTGACTTTGAGAGAAGTGTGAGGTTAGGACGTCCGTAAACCGGTTTAAACCCCAGTAGTGTTTTTGCTGCTGACCGTGCCAAGGCGGTACTCTCTTTGTCACCCTTCCTTTTGTTTGCCTTGCGTCTTTGTGCTTGTGGTTTGTTCATGTTGTGGAACGTTTGTCCCTGGTTCTTGTCTCTTTTGGTGTTTTCTGTGTTCATTTCGTGTGTGTGTGTGTGTGTGTGTGCGTTTGGGTGTGTGGTTGTGTGTGTGTGTGTGTGTGTGTGTGTGTGTGTGTGTGTGTGTCATGTGTCTATCGGTGTTTTGGTGGTGGTTGCGTCTTGCATGTGGCTTTGCCTGCTTGACTTTAATACTTTTCCATTTACACACATGCTTATGGCCTATATGTCTTGGTTAAGTTTGATAGCCATACAACTCGCTTCAGTCGATTAGGTGTACAAGTCCTTTATTTGCAAAAATGGCATAAATCGCTTTAATCGTTGCATAATTTATATGATTATGACCCTTACTTTCTGTGACAAAACATCTGAAGTGGTGGCATCAGTGTCATATGGACACATGTCTAATTATATTAGAGTTTATGTTATTACTGTTCCAAATCAGTCACATTAAACTTTTGAGAGATGCGGTTTCCAAAATGTTTCATCAAGTAGAAACAATGTGCATACACTGACTTGTGACACGTTCCAAATACACAGTAAACATGAACATCTTGTATTGTGATATAATCGTTTTAGTACGATGTACTTATATTGCTTCAGAGTCATCATCCAAATCCTGGTAGGCCGTATGGAGGCAAAATGTTTGAAGGAGCTCTACCCGACAACAGTAAGGGGAAGGTCGTGCTGCAGATGTTAAGGATTGCCTTCGACAGAAAACTGATGTTTACTATAGGAAGTGGGAGAAATATTACATGGAACGGCGTTGAACTATCGTAAGTGACGAAGTACATATATATTCTGTTTGATTACGAACAATTTAAGGAAGATATAATTTATATTAACACAGCCATTACCCTGCTAATCATAGCGTGATTTTATGGCTTGGATCCAGATTAGCCACCGAATATATCTGCACCTCATAGATATATATGTTTCTCATAGAATGTTTGTACAAATCGGAAGAACACTTGTTAAAAGATCAGAATATTAGTAAACACAAAATATGAAGCAGTGTAATGGTGAATAGAGAATGTCAGGTTTATAAAAACAAAGGCAGATGTCACATGATTGCATAATTAATTACATAGGATAGAACTAAACATTCTTCACTTGGCTATGTTTGAAACCTACTATGCTATTAACCCTTTACCGCATGGATATTTATGTGGTAGACAACCAACTTCATGAAAAATCACTTGTATTATATTATGGCTCTCCCGAAAATGTAGAATCAGAAATGTAAGCCAATCTAAACAATGAAAACACACCCGATCCGACAACTCATAGAAACAGTCTGATTTGGGTCTACACTATTTGCATAGGCGTAAAAAGATGTTTATGTAGTGTATAAATAGTGTAAAGGGTTAACTAGAATGTTTGGATGCAAACAACGTAGTATGTGGAGGAATACCCCCATGTTATACAAGATCTTATACAAGCGAGTTATATACAAATGTCTATAACAACGCTGTTACCCCATGTCCACAGTTGTACGATGTTTGCAGATGTCCCATATCCCCAGTTGCCACATGTCTGCAGTTGTCCGATGTTTGCAGATGTCCCATACTCACAGTTACCACATGTCTGCAGTTGTCCGATGTTTGCAGATGTCCCATACTCACAGCTACCACATGTCTGCAGTTGTCCGATGTTTGCAGATGTCCCATATCCCCATTTACCACATGTCTGCAGTTGTCCGATGTTTGCAGATGTCCCATACTCACAGTTACCACATGTCTGCAGTTGTCCGATGTTTGCAGATGTCCCATATCCCCAGTTACCACATGTCTGCAGTTGTCCGATGTTTGCAGATGTCCCATATTCACAGTTACCACATGTCCGCAGTTGTCCGATGTTTGCAGATGTCCCATATCCACAGTTACCACATGTCTGCAGTTGTCCGATGCCACAGTTGTCGAATGTTTGCAGTTAACCATTATCCACAGTTGCCACATGTGTGCAGTTTTCTCATTCCGCAGTTTTCCAATGTTTGCAGTTGTCCAGTATATGCAGTTATCACATGTACAAGTATTTACATGGTGTCTGACCAACTGCACATCACATCAGATTGTTGGGCATTCTTTTACATACTTTCTAGATCTGTAGAATAGCATCTGGTGGTTAGAAAGTGCATTAACCGACCCGATTAGATCAGTAGATAGACTATGGGGTATTGGAGCGATGTTGATTATTTAACAAATCACATGAATACGTACGGCTTACACGGTACACAATGTTGGTGTTACGATTGAGTTGTCGGCCCATGTCAGTTTATATTATGGCTAGACTGTTTCTTTAGATAACCACTAATATTGTGAAATTATTGCTTATGGTCGAGATGCCTTTACCACACACATCTCGATTTGAAAAAAAGTATTGCCTTCATATTAAGCGCTAAATGAAATTCGGTAACTAACATATTTAATTGAAAATCGAAAATATGCAAAAGTCGTAATGTCCTAGAAGGAAAAGTCGAACAAAAGATGCATCGATAGAAAATAAGTGACAGACACACAACAACACACACAACCAAGCATCCAAACACACAACCACACACACAATCACACACACGCACGCACGCACGCATGCCTGCATGTGCACACACGCGCACGCACGCACTCATACATGCACGCATACACACACTTTTAAAAATATGTATCATTCTACAACACCAGTGAGTTAATGAGCCGATTCTTTAGAATTAAATAGTATTACAGGTTTTATTGAGTTAATGAGCCGACACATACAACCACGCATCCAACCACACACACACACAACCACACACACATAGTGTTACAGTTTTATTGATATTCATTAAGACGTCGTCACATCAACCTCCCCGTTCGAATTTTTTTTTAAAATGACGTTTATCGCGCTTTTGTGAAAAGAACGCTATATAAAGTTGGGTTAATAATAATAACCATCATCATATGCGACCTGAATGACTGATGAAAACTGGCATGTATCATCGTTACTATTGAAAGATATCAAAAATGAAACTATTTCAATTGTACCCGTTTGAACCTATACAAATGACAAATGAAACAATGCATGGATTAATTACTCTGGAAAATCGAGTCACTGTATTTAACCATTTTACTGCCTCGAACACGGATATGTGACATCATATACAAACAGTTTAGATCCAGATGAGACAACACCTAAGTCGGTATCTCAGGATTAAAACCGCTTGACATTCGTGTTATATTAAATGTTGAAGAAAAACTAAATACAAGTTAATTACGATATCATGAAGCATTATTAAAATAACAACTGAAATTAGCTCAGTTTGTGTTTTAATTGCGTCAATCTGTGTTTGTTTACTGATCAAAACTATTTCACTCTGATGTATCGTTCGTTCTTTAAATCACAAGCAGTTGTATCAATTCTGAAAGGGGGTGATCCCCCGAGAGCAAAAATCGCAACACAAAAAGAGAAAATTGCAGACTCGGTTTTATTGAGTCTGTTCATGAACAGTAATTGAAAGTGCAACACTGCTCACGCCCCCTAGCACCGGCTTAAGCGGTATTCAATTTTCAGAACAAGAAGTACTGAAATTCATGATCTCGAAGGATCAGAAGGTATAACAACACTGAGAATGAAGTACGGGGCGACGTTTTACGGCCGCCACACAAGCACTTAACACCTGCTGTTGTGAAGATTATAAATTCTGAAAGGGGGTGATCCCCCGAGAGCAAGAATCGCAACACAAAAAGAGAAAATTGCAGACTCGGTTTTATTGAGTCTGTTCATGAACAGTAATTGAAAGTGCAACACTGCTCACGCCCCCTAGCACCGGCTTAAGCGGTATTCAATTTTCAGAACAAGAAGTACTGAAATTCATGATCTCGAAGGATCAGAAGGTATAACAACACTGAGAATGAAGTACGGGGCGACGTTTTACGGCCGCCACACAAGCACTTAACACCTGCTGTTGTGAAGATTATAAATTATGAAAGGGGGTGATCCCCCGAGAGCAAAAATCGCAACACAAAAAGAGAAAATTGCAGACTCGGTTTTATTGAGTCTGTTCATGAACAGTAATTGAAAGTGCAACACTGCTCACGCCCCCTAGCACCGGCTTAAGCGGTATTCAATTTTCAGAACAAGAAGTACTGAAATATTTTAGGCGTAGTGGAAATTGCAGAATCATATCTATTTTATTCCTTAAGCAAACAGAGCAGACCCGGAATATACATCTCCTACAGAAGCTATCTGACCTGGGCCTACTATGTTTGCAAAGGCGTAGAAAGGAGCGTATGATTAAATACTTGGCATATTCATCTGGACTTTGTTCTCAATCTGTCTGTATCTCTCGATGTGTCATTGATTTCGAGGATATAGATGATGTTGCGTGGATAAACTATTTTCAACCACTTTAGATATGTTTGCGGACACAGTATCTACTTGAATGATTCTGTGAGTGCACGTTCACACGTGTATCTAGTTGCATTGCTTGTTCGACCTCGTTCATTTGCTCCCAGCTTTATTATTATATCGAGCGTCGTGTGGTTGTAACATTCTTACAAACCTGGCCTAATGTAGCATTGTCTGGTCACATATATATATATATATATATATATATATATATATATATATATATGATCGTATGCATTCGTAATTTGTGTGACCGATGCATGTGTCAACAAAAGCTGATGTCGATAAGTGTGTGGTAACAGCCACCTTAAGATTAAGCAACAACTACTCACCGAAAACATGCGTTCATTGGAAAGAGTGACAGGCAACAGAAATAGATTCAGCACACTCAAATAATGATAAAAACATGGTTTGTCAACTTTTGCACCTAATTGCCTCTAGGAGTGTGACTTCTCAAAATTCCGACCAGTCTATTCCAAGTCTAAGGACATTTGCGAAAATATTTATACGGATGGACATACAGTAATTCTGGTGTTTGGAACCACCACAAAGTGAGTGTAGGAAAATACTATAGAACTGTATAAAAATCATGAGCTTCTACAAATTATGTCTCCCATCATATAGTGGTGTGGGAGACATATTGATTTACTCCTTTCTGTCTGTGTGTCTGTGTGTCTGTCCCAAAATCTAGTTCGCTCTCTAATTTTAAAAGTTCTCATCCAAACTTCAGCAAACCTTATAAAATGTTTATGGCTATAATATGTAGGCCAATTTCAATATCCAGCGATTTCTAGATATCTGAATTCCCAACACCATTCGCGTATTGTGGCAGCATTTGATTGAACTTAAAGGTATATACTAGTAACGCTTCTGTATCTACTTATACATCTATGATGTCATATGCGGCTTTTCTCAATCTAGACCTTAAAATTGACAATGGAATGATTTGTTCTAAAATCTATGACAAAAGGTACGATTTTGATTTTGATATTGTTAAGTTCCCTCATCTTGATGGAGATGTTCCCCGAGCTCCGTCTTACGGGGTTTATATATTCCAACTTATTTCGCAAGAGCTTGTTCTTCTGTTGACGATATTAACAGTCGAAATATCATTTTGACTGAAAATCTGCTTAATTAAGGATATACATGTAGATATCATAAACAGTTTACATTTACAGTTGGCAATCACGCTGCCCTCTTTGCATGTACACCGACAAGAAAGGTTAAGTACTCTAGGAAGGCGACCTCTTAAATCCCGAAATGGAAGGAGGACGTCGGATAGTATATGTCGTTTTGGTCGTAACTTTATTACTTTTCTACAGTTACTCTGATTGCAGCTCAATCAATTAGAACGCTTGCGATAGGTGGAAACAGTTTGTTTAACTTTTAGAATATGTTTCGTTTATAACATGCATTTTACCACTGTATTTGCCTTCGCGGTAGATTAGACGGAGAGGGGATACGTTTCTTTACACTGTTTATCTTGAAGGGTAGGGAGGGAATAAGTGTATGGTTTGTTGCCCCTAAACCGGTTTAAACCCCCAGTGACATTTGTCACTGACCGTTCCAATGCGGTTCTTCAATCTTCCCCTTAGTGTTTGTTTGTTTGCATCACGTTGTGTCTTTAATATACATGTACATCTAATGTTTTTCGTTTCTGTACTGTTTAGGTGGTTGTGTGTTTTATATGCGGTGTTTCCTGCATGACTCATCCATGTACTTTCATAGTATTACATGTATCTGACATCCTAAATTGTGTCAAACGGGGTCATTTTCATTCAATCCCTAAGACTGCACCCACCTCCTGCTATCTGAGTTGTTTGCAACCCAAACAGTATTTAATCCTAGAGTAATCCAAGCTACATGTTGACGTACATCAATTACTACTATGGTAGACACATGCTTACGCGTTTGCAATCAGCTTCAATTCAGTTTTCCTGAAATTTTGCTGTTTTATGCTTGTCCTAAAATTGAAGCGAAATAAATTTAGCAGACATCATTTTAGATGTCATAATTAATGATACTATATAAATGCATTAGTTTTATAAAATGCGTCATATAGATGGAAAAAAACAGAAATAAGAGATACAACAGGGTTTTTTTTTATTTCTAGGTAAGGTTATAGAAATAGTTTAGCGAAGTATTGTAGGACTAAAAACTGTTCAAAGTCTAACGTTAGGTAAGATGCCACTTTTCATTTACATTTTATTTTTGACTATCTGATCTGAGGAGATCAAATGTAGTATAGAACACTTTGCTTAGGTTTAGTTAACAGGTTACGATTATATGGTGAAAGTAGATGTATATAAGATGGCAAAATATCATGACCCTAACGTACAGTCATATGCCAGTTAAACAAAAACACTGACCATATAACAGAAGGGAATGATATTGCATATGGTTAACAATAGATCTAATGCTGTTTGCATGGCCGGGCCATAAGTATCTCTGTAGATGCGTTCACGTCTCATTTACCTCATAAAAGGAGGTCGACTTTACTCTCTTCTCGTGTTACCTTTCATAAGCAGAATGTATCATTTTTACCTCCCAATATTTGGAACAAAATGTCTCTTTCAAACAAATTATCTCTGTAGCTGGCGGAGACGCATTTTTACGTATTTGTACAATGAGTATACGCACACGAAACGGTTGGTTTTGGAGACTAAGATGCACTCCGTTATGTCCGAAATGATACAGTATTGATTCTATAAATTCTGTAGTGAGTAAACATGTAGATGTTGATGTAGATAACTTCTGCACGGCCAAATTGCCTGCGTTAAAATTCGTGTAGTCAATGTTCATGATTATAATACAGATGAAACATGACGTTAAGCAATATACGAGACACGTTGTGCGAAGCCTAATATATAGTGAAAGCAACCGGGGTAGAACAAGATCAACGACAGTGTTTACGTTGCGGCATATGATCATGGTGTCAGGATGTTAGTTTGGATCCTAATGCTGCAGTTATCTCTGCCTAGGAAAACGGGCGTTATAAACCACCCGCATTGCGTTTCGTCGGCCACGTACCTACGATGATTAGACAACGAACAGTCTATGTTTCCTGCTAGAGGAGCGAGATGCTCAGATCAGCACTTATCCCTGCTACCAGGCTGTGTCTTGGAGATTGTAGACACGCTGTTCTACTGAAACGAATGAGTGCTGTGAAAGCAGAAAATATTAAAATCCGTAGAGATATAGGTTTGCAAGCAGAAGAATAACCATGTGATTTTCCCAAAAAGCAATAATACATTCCACGATACACAAATTGTTTCAAATTCAACGTTATCCCTTAGATGACATATCGTAACAACTTTTTCACATGTTAGAATGATAAAGTATATTTAAATGTGCGAGATTTATCCAAACTTTCATTTTTCATAAAAGGCACTGTTCGTTCAAAATCACTACACATTAAAGGGGTCTAATTACAAAAATAAATAACAATAACTAAATAACAATAAAATGACAACTAACCATCTATATATGCACAATGAATACGCCTGGTACAAGGTGCAAATTGTTTATCACTCATTAAAAGCGTTTTAGCTCGGTTGTGTTTCGGAGAAAAACAATACAATATTTTGTCATAACTACGGCACTCGCGTTGTTGACTTTTTCGTCGTCATTACTGCCGTTTAGAAACATTAAATTCGGCTATTACGCAATTATATTTCATGCAAATCTTTTGCAAATTCTGAAAGTTGATCCTTGGAAAACAAAGAAGCAATGTGAAAAGAGAAAATTGAAAACTCGGTTTCACCGAATCTGTTCATGAGCAGTTATTAAAAAATGCAAAACTACTCACGCGCAAAAGCACCGGCTTAAGCGGTATTCAATTGCCACAACTAATAACATGAAAAGTAATTATCCGGAAGGATCAGAAAGTACAACAATATCGAGACCGAAGTACGGTCGACTTTTTAGGGTCTGCTGTTGTAAAGTACATAGGTTCTGAAATACTTATTCACCGTCACAAAGACTGCGTTCGAACAGACGACTGTTGGCACAGGCATGCGGTGCTCTTGCTTTACCTTTATGTTCAGCACTGCATCTGACATGTGTCTACACTATTTGCAAACACTAACTTTTAGTTTTTCAACGGAACTTGTAGACGATTCAGCAGATTTCTCCGGTATTCCTGTTATTGTCTTGTTTTGATCTTCTTCTCAAAACAATATTTACGTTGACGAAACAGACAAATAATTCAGATGCCTTGTTTAAAATGAAATTACAGCACTCAAATTATGATGCCAGTCCTTTATTAGTCATCGACATGTTTGTCTGAGTTTGTAGCAGTAATTATTGCCGATTTCCAAAATAATACCAACAAATTGAATTTGATTCAGAATAAACTGAATCTAGTTAGCTATTAGGCACTCCGTGCGATTGCAATCAAGCGTTTTAAAAATACCTGGGATAAAACTACGGAAGGACATTTGTGACAGAATCTTTTGCAGGCCCTTTGTATTGTCCCACTTTGATAGAGTTAAAATAATTCCCCGGGGCAAACATTTTCAAAATTATTTCATTTCCTGTGTACACTAGTGGTTTGTTTTAGTTCATCGGTTGTTAGCTATTCATTTTCATTGCATAACTATTGGAGTACCGCGGCATTTACGATCGTGTTTGTAAATAAGAGAGCAAATCAATGTCACTGACCTCCGGTGATACATGGTGCCAGGGGGCGTGATCAGTGTTGCACTTTCAATTACTGTTCATGAACAGACTCAATAAAACCGAGTCTGCAATTTTCTCTTTTCGTGTTGCAAATTTTGCTCTCGGGGGATTAACTCCCTTCAGAATTTATCATCTTCACAACAGCAGGTGTTAAGTGCTTGTGTAATTAATTCTCAGTGATGTTATACCTTCTTATCCTTCGAGATCATGAATTTCAGTACTTCTTGTTCTGAAAATTGAATACCCCTCAAGCCGGTGCTAGGGGGCGCGAGCAGTGTTGCACTTTCAATTACTGTTCATGAACAGACTCAATAAAACCGAGTCTGCAATTTTCTCTTTACGTGTTGCAATTTTTGCTCTCGGTGGATCACCTCCATTCAGAATTTATAATCTTCACAACAGCAGGTGATAAATGCTTGTGTGGCGACAGTAAAACGTCGCCCCGTACTTCATTCTCAGTATTGTTATACCTTCTGATCCTTCGAGATCATGAATTTCAGTACTTCATGTTCTGAAAATTGAATACCGCTTAAGCCGGTGTAAGGGGCGTGAGCAGTGTTGCACTTTAAATTACGGCTCATGAACAGACTCAATAAAACCGAGTCTGTAATTTTCTCTTTTCGTGTTGCAACCTCCCTTCAGAATTCGTAATTACACAGTTATTATGCTATGTTTTACATGTTGTCCTGTGTTCACCGTCGTCTATGTTGTGGGTAAGTCCAGCGGGGATATCTTTATTTACAATATTTGTAAAGCTAGGGTGACTTTGAGAGAAGTGTGAGGTTAGGACGTCCGTAAACCGGTTTAAACCCCCAGTGGTGTTTTTGCTGCTGACCGTGCCAAGGCGGTACTCTCTTTGTCACCCTTCCTTTTGTTTGCCTTGCGTCTTTGTGCTTGAGGTTTGTTCATGTTGTGGAACGTTTGTCCCTGGTTCTTGTGTGTCTTTTGGTGTTTTCTGTGTTCTTTCGTGTGTGTGTGTGTACGTTTGGGTGTGTGGTTGTGTGTGTGTGTGTGTGTGTCATGCTGTCTATCGGTGTTTTGGTGGTGGTTGCGTCTTGCATGTGGCTTTGCCTGCTTGACTTTACTACTTTTTCATTAATTTCGTAATATACACTAACACTTTAGATAAGGTCAAATTGGATATACAAGCTCGTAGCTGTGTTTTGGGGCGTTCTTTCTGTATTGCCCTGTACTATTAATTCCACATGTACCGGTATCGGACGCACCAGCAAATCATAAAAAATCTTAACGAATTTAGCTTTACCGCATTATGGAAGCCTACTTCATTGTGTTGTCCAAAACGCTGCAGAATTAAAACAATCGAATGTTCATTCATGCTGAACGTAACCTATGTTCACTTGAAAGGCTGTTAGCCCAGGGAAACTTAGTTTTGGTTTCATTTTCCCCTTCGCAGTCTGACCGATACATATAAATAGTAAACAGTGTATCTGCTAACTATTGAATGAGCTTTAATTGACTCAACATCAAAGATGGATTATATTACGTTCCATAAACCTAACAATTTAATACTGTTATTTGCATCACAGACAAACCCGATTGTAGCGATATTCGGTTGTAGCACTATTTCGTTTAAATGCCCGCGAATATCTAGGTTCTAATGTAATTCTTTAACAAAACAATGCGTCATTCAATAAAAATTGCTTACTACTACTCTTTAAGTAATGTCTCCTTCAAGACGAGCACTGGTCAGTATCTTTACACTTGCATGATTTTCTTTTATGTAGGCTGCAACTTGACATGTAACTCACATTCCAGTTAAAACGAGACACCAAATCATCTCTGGATTTGCTTTCCTGGTCCCCTTACTCTACATGTGCAAAGTTGGAATACCCAAATTCTCAGTGTTGTTATATTTTCTGGAAAACCGAGTCTTCAATTTTCTCTTTTTGCATTTCTACTTTTGCTGTCGAAGGATCACCCATTTTCAGAATATATTAATACTATATAGCACATGTGGTAACAGTTAATTGCCATCTTCCGCAATGGTGTGCAAGGCAGCGCAATTGATGTTATTTATGATGGTGTAAAGGATCCTATGGCAAAGCAAGCTATGCGAAGTTTATCTCAATAGTCGACAATTTTGACCAACGTATTAATACGTAATACGTATTAATGTTCTAGCAACTATAAATTTCGGGAAAATAACGTTTCATAAATACATATATAGCTTGAATAGCGCGAGAATGTATACACAGTGCGTCTCGGCATATAATATATTGATTAAACGCATTGTAACTAAAAAAGCGAAAAGCGTTTTTCACAAAATTATGTTAGTAAGAATCAGTACGTTGAGATTAACGCTGGTGTAGAGATATTTCTCTTAAATACAAAGCATAATATACACTACTCACGTCTATAGTACCAGCCTAAGCAGTATTCAATTTTCAAAACTGATAGCATCAAACCTAACGATCCCGAAGGGCCCGAAAATATATCAACACTGGGAATGAATATGAATATGCCACAATGTTATGTAATATTTACATATTTTGATATATTTGTGACATATTGTTATCACACTTCATATAAAATTCGCCTGCATAGAAAGACATAAAATTATTGTCTGAATTGCTATGGGCTTGCATGACTGACGGAATGAACACTGATGATAAAATAAAGATATAGCTACTCATTTTGAACCACAGATTAACGAAGACCTAGTACATACTCGAAGACTCCGTTTCCCTGACTTAGCAAATTTCTTATTTTAAGGTATCATCAAACGGTGAAATATTTTGTATTTAATATATCAAAGTTTACATTGCTACTGTATCACATACGTGCTCGTTTTATACTACACATTACATCATCCTGTCAACGTTGAGAGCACCCGTGTGACGTCATTCCAAAAGACGAATGGGGACCGTGTCAGGGTTTGAACCGTAAACAGCATTGTATTACTAGGTGTTGTATAACACAAAATAAAATCCCGTATTCTGTTATTTTCTGGCAGATGTTAGTGTTTTGATGAGATGTAAAAGAGTACACTGTCTAATTGTAGCACGTATATGATGTCAATGAAGTCCTGGACAGGACCATGTGCCGTAATTTATAATGGAAATGCTGATCTATTTTTTAAATTCTGATATATCGATAACTGCAATCAAACAACAATGGAACAAACGCAAACAATTGGTCGCATATTCCCAACCTTTCTTGGTTTAAGCAGACACTATATCTCCACTGCGACCACTGTTATTTCTTTTCTTCTCTGACATCAGCTTTGGATGCGGAATTAGCAATTAGTAGTTACTATATTTACGTTTTGAGAACATACGGTATGTGACGATGCTGTTACAGTACCTCATTAACATTAAGTGGACGGATAGACAGCTAAGGCACCAAACATCATCAGAACAGAAACGGCACAATTACAAGACAAAACGTGACGGAACGCACATCAAGACATAAACCATTAAACATTAATCAAATAAAATAAAAAGTATAAGATATAAAATACAAAACGTATGACACATTAAATGAGTGCAATGGCTGTATTTACATGTTGGAATTCATTTATATACACTAAATACTATAACTCGTACAAAGTGACAATCTATGCGACAAGTATACACGACTGTTTTGGGCTGCGTCAACATCATCATTATTGTTAATCTTTTAACCCTTTACTCTGTAGACTATTTTCAGATCACACCTATTTAGATGTATCTACAGAAAATGAGCATTAACTAGAGAAAAGGAATTGTTCGAATGTTTTAATTTGAAACCATTGTGATAAATAGAGCATTTGTCCCTATAGAAGCAAATGCTCTATTTATCACAATGAATTCAACATGTGACTTGTACAGAGGCGTAGAAAGGCATATTTATGGAGGAAAGGTAAATCCACTATAGTAGTAAACTATCCTGTATCGTCTGAGACTCGCAATATTCTTAAAATGTAAAGGAAGTGTTCTTTAAATAAGAAAACTAAGGAAACTCAGGATTCGCAAATTCTTCCTGGGCAGCGGGTTTTTCAAGACCTAGACACGGACTTGAAGGGCTTGCATAGAAACCTATTCGTCAAAGAACTTCAGCAGTTGTGCAACTCACTGCAAAAGGTTGACATTGTACAGAGAGCATCTGCATTCAATCGCTTGCCGGATGCCCGATTACCCAAACCGGAAACTGTTGTGTAAGAACTCGTAGAAAAGTAAAATCATCCCGGATGATCTCCATTTGATGCAAGATAGTGGCAAGGATCAGAGGCTTGTCTCTCCCGAGGGTTACGCATTGCTCACGCAGTTAAGTAAGGATGTTGCAGACATGAAAATGCAATATTCCAAGGAGATACTGATGCTTCAAAGTGTGACTTCGAAAATAGAGTCACTTGAGAGAAATCTGTCGCGCATCATGTCTTCAGTGAATGATTATAGGGCTAACCAGCCAACGTGTGACGTTGAGGCAAAACTAAATTCCAACGAAATGAGTGTAAAGTCAATTATTCCAGAATTAGACAACTGCATTTGATATTCTGGAAGGATGTGGTACAAGAGGTAGACAGTCAGGATATTGTTTTTCATCATGACAGTGATATTCCGGAAAATCGGTGCTTAGTTACACTAGAAAAACAGTCAGAAGAGCCATTTCGTAGTGACAGTGATATACCGAATAACCAGTGCTTGATTACGGTATCGTTAGGAAAATCTGCTGCTGATCAATCGAGAATATCGCTGGCGGCACGCCCGCGAATGGGAGTGCAGATTCCAAACATACTGGCAGCCGATTTGAGAATGACGGCACAGGCTTTACCGGAAGCAGACCAGGCAAATTTGAAAGCTACGCTGAAGCTGCCATGTCACAGCAAGTATGTCCGTCTGTGTGAAATGGCGGTCTTCAACGCAGCAAACCACCCTCTCAGGCATCTCAGAAAAAGTCACGTGATGTGAGCACCGACCCCGACGGGGACAGTAACAGGGACAGGGACTTTGTTTTAGTCACCCACAGGAGACAGGCGGTTTATCATGTGAGCAATATAGACCCAGACGTATCGTACGACGACATTCATGGCCACCTGCACGACAGACATGTCAAATATAGGCAGATAAAGATATTTTATCATGGTGTTAAATCAGCCTCTGCGAAAGTTGTTGTTGCGGCTAATCAGGCTGATGCCGTTGAACAGGAGGGATTTTGGCTGCGTAAAATGGTAGTTTGGAAATGTAAGAGTAAGACAGAGTGGGTATAAAAGATTAGCGAGAGACGATCGGAGAATCATGTAGACCAAGTGAGCTAGTTTAGGTCGTACGATGAGTCTGGTTATACCGGTGATGTCCGAAACGGCTTTAGTAGACCGCACCGTCAAAACCGTCGAGGTTAAGCGTACCTACGCGAACGTTACAGGCCCCGCTATGGTGATAAAAATTCACAGTACTCTCGGTACTTTGAGCGTGAGTCGGACATTGTTCGCGAAAGTGACAGGAACCTATCTGATCAGCCAAATGTTTGAGCCGACAGTAATGGGGACGATTGGGACAATACTGGTATGGGGTTTTAGATAGTTATTATGAAAGTACGCGATCACTTTTAAAATGGATATCCTAATAAATATGGAAAAATAGTCAAACAGGGAGAGCCACACACGAAATGACACCGCACCAAACACCATATAACAAGAAACGGTAAAGCCACAAGACAAAACATAACAGGACGCATATCAAGACGAAACACATTAAACATTAAGCATATTAAACAACAAAATAGACCGTAGGCTAAAAGCAGGAGTACCGCCTTGGAACGACCAGCAACCAAAATAAGCTACTGGGGGGAACGCTTTAGTGCTGGAACGTGAGAGGCATAATATTGTCTGCTTACTCGCTGTCGAATTTATTAGACAACAAACGTGTATCATGCTATCTATCGGTGTTTTAGTGGTGATTGCGTCTTGTATGTGGCTTTGCCTGTTTGACTGTACTAATTTTCCACTGATATTCCGCTGATTATGGAGCAAAGCTTTTGCCATGCTCGAGACAGTTTTTCACCCGGAATTTGGTTATGTTTCAGTCGAAAATTGCCCTGCAAATATATACCGAAGATCAACCTGTGGTAAAGGCGGGATGGCAATAATGTACCGTAGAGAGACAGCCCCTTTTATCACTCCGGTTGACACTTTTGGGAACAAGAGGGTTGTAGGGGTCGAACTACGCAATGTCACAAGCGTCCCTTTATTCATATGTGCTGCCTACATATCGTCTGAAAATGATCTAAACTTGTATCGGGAAACCCTTAGCGAATTACAAGCATTCGTTAACTTCTATGGCAAAAATGGCCATGTAATTGTAGGGGGTGACTTTAACGGAAAAGCTTCTCGAGCGTGGAATCGTGGGCAACCAGAAATCGGAAGCATTAAAAGAGTTTGTTGAAGTGCTATCTCTTGTACCAACACATATTATAGATGGGGCTAAAGGACCCGATTAAACATTTATTCCATGCAAACCAAGACTGGACTATATTTTAGAAATATTGACTTAATGCCATACGTCATTCTATAGACGTATGCGTCGCTTGTGGATAAGCAAAGGACGTCCAAGAGGTCAAGAGTATGAATCTTACGTAAACTACAAGGCAAAATCGGAATTTCGTAAGTTTCAAAGAATAGATATATTGACAAAAATAATCATGACTTAGACGAAGCAGCGGGACTTGATTACCGGTTTTTCTGGAAATTGCTTAGAAATCGCAAATCGAAAGCATCAAGTAATATATCTAAATTAGTATTTGATAATGAGGAATTTAAAGACGGTAAGGAGTGTTTAATTTTAAAGGTAACAGACTAAATTCTAAATTTGAGAGTGAGGGGAGACATTTCCTTCAAACATTCAAGACGGCCACGCCGAGTCCGAATGACTTAGTCGATAGTATACAGGAGATAGAAGTAGAGCAGTGCACGACTCCGTGTTGGGTGAGCATGTTATCTATGGTGGTCCCGCAATCGTTACTGCCATTACGACACTTTTCAATAGTACACTGCACCACGAGGTTATCCCTGATGTTTGGAAGACAAGCCTCGTTGTCCCTATTTATAGAAATCATGGCAAACCTAGAGCTTGTCCTTCCAGTTATCGCCCCGTTTCGTACATCCCCTGTCTTTCTAAAATGATTGATCGCATTCTTGTCCATAGACTTAGTACAAAATTTTGCTCACATCCCAAGTGTTTCCCGGCAGGCATCGACAGAGTTTCCAGAAAAACTTGAGTTGTATTACCACGGCTTTCAGCCTACAGGAATCCATACATCATAACCTCGAGCAAAATAGCAATGTTTACTTTGCTCAGTTAGATATTAAAGGGGTATTGGCATGACACATTATTCTATAAATTAGGATTGCTAGGTGTTCGAGGTAAGCCATTAAGGATAATGCAAGAGTCGTACAGAAATCTAAAATGCAAGGTTAAGGTCAATAGGAGAGCGGCGTGGCGTCGACTTTCCTGTATCTGGTCTTCATAAATTACCTTTTATGTCAGTTAACAGAAAGTAAAGAGGGTGCGTGCGTTGACAGTCTGAATTGCAGCTGTCCGACCCTGGCCGATGACGCCACGCTTGTCGCTATCAGTCTAGAACATTTACAGTCATTACTAAACACTGTTTACGAATATGCCTCAAAGTTTAGGTTTGAAATAAACACATTAATTTCTTGTGTGATGACATTTTCGAATAAAAGGAAATACACCCCGCTAACGGCAAGGTTTGGTGAACAGTGTTTAGAGCATGTAAATACGGCATTCATCTTGGAAGGAAACTTTCACGCAACCTTAAATGTGAATCGCAAATTGCAGTCCGATGTCAAAAGTGGAAAAACTCCTTCCATGCTATGATCGGTCTTGGTATGCATCCTAAGGGTTTAAATCCACTCACATCTGTAAGCCTGTATAAAAAGGTAGTATGGCCGTGCATTCTTTATGGTTCAGAACTTTGGAAAGATATGACGCCAAAAGGTCAGGCCACACTTAGTCAAACCCAGCACTATATTCCAAAGTAAAGTACCTATTTATAGTCTACTTTCAGTCCGAATGACCGCTCAGCCGACTGTACATTTACCAAAGTGTATTCAAGGTTTTTCTAAACTCACGAGATCGGATATTGCCGAATCAATTCTAGGTGTTTATAGAATCACATCTGAAGTCGAGAAACGGAAACTTATGTTTTTACATAAAATTATTTCCCTTCCCAGCGGTCATCTCGTAAAAGATATCTTCATGAGACGGTACTACAATTTTTTACAAGCCCCCGGTGTAGTTAAAGGGGATTTGTTCTGGATATCATAAAGATTTTTATCTAATTATAAGTTATCGGCAATTTTAAATGACTACGTCTTACCTTCGGAGCTTCATTCTAAAGGAGTATGGAAACACATGTTAAATAAAGTAATTCGCCAGTCTGAACATCTGCTGTGGGTAGATCGATTGAACAGAGAAGTCTGTTTCGGGATTGAACTCGATAAGCTTAACTCTGAATCATTTCTGGAAGCCATCGTTGGTGCGTCCTTAAACGAGATCCCAGTAGATGAAAATTGGTTTTGCTTTGTAATCTGCACATTTCATTTTGTCCAAGACTGTATGAACATGCATTATATAATGCTACTTGAGTTGAATGAGTGGCCATTGTAAGTCCTATGTCGCCTTAATTCATTCCACAATGCCATAAGTGTATGTGATGTCCATATACTCTTAAGTCATTGTAGAATATACAGCATACAGGGTTTAATACGATGTGATTATTATCGGATAGAGCATGTTACTAGTTCATGATTAGGTGAATGGAACACTACAGGCTTAATGTGTGGGTAACTAGTTATTAGATTCACCAAAATTGTTATGAAGCTGCATAATTATGTTAACAGTGATTCTGATTTGTACAGCACCCATGGAACTGACGTGGGCTTACACAAAATATGACACTTCTGCGGACTAAGTTCGTATCTGTACACATATGCTCGGTATAATCTTCAGATACGACCTTTTTATATGCCCACCTAATAAAGGTGGTCGTATATTGGCGTGGTCCTGTCCGTCTGTCCGTTCGTTCGTTCGTTCGTCCGTCAACATTTTGTTTGTCCGCAGTTTTCTCGGAAAACTGTTTGACAGATATTAATGAAACTTCACACAAATGTTTAATGTATCAAGATCTGAAGCCGAGTTGATTCTGAGGTTCATTTAATTTTTCGTTTCAGAGTTATTGCCCTTGTCCTTAAAAAATGCAAATAGTTTGTCCGCTGTTTTCTGTCCGTTCGTTCGTTCGTTCGTCCGTCAACATTTTGTTTGTCCGCTGTTTTCTGGGAAAACTATTTGACAGATATTATTGAAACTTCACACACATCTTTAATGCATCAAGACCTGAAGCTAAGTCAATTCTGGGGTTCATTTGATTTGTCGTTTCGGAGTTATGGCCCTTACACTTAAAAGAAATAATGCAAATCTATGCAAATACACAAATACACAATACACAACTTTTTCATTTAAAATGATATTTACTTCAATTTTTTTATATTTTATATGGTTAAACCTTAATATGAATTTTCACATATATTGTGGGGTTTTTGGTAAGTCATTTTTTTCTTAAGTTATGGTCTTTGAACTTTGTGTGTTCGTTGCTTTGTTTGTCTGTCAGCTTTTAGTTTGTCTCTTGTTTTCTGGGAAAACTATTAAAATGATAAAAATGAAACTTGACAGAAATGTTTTAAGCAACAAATTCTGAAGCTGAGTTTATTTTGAGGTTCATTCAGTTTGTCTTTACAGAGTTATGGCCATTTCACTTTTCAAAAATCTGCAAATATGAGGATTAGCTATAACTTTTTTATTTAATACGATACTCACTTCATTTTTTTTAAAAAATAGTATCACCTTAATATGGAAATCAAGAGCTGAAGCACAGATAAGAAAACGTCAACACTTATAAGGCATGTTGAATCGGAGAAAGTTTGCAAGTGGGCGTATTATGTACCGTATGCGGTACTCTTGTTACCTGTAAGGGGAAGAATAACAATATCAAACAAATCGCCTCAATGGCAGAAATACGTAAGTGCATATAGGATCGCCATGCACCATTTTATATTTAAGCTTGCTCATACAGCTACCTGAACCGTTAAAACGGATGTTAAGATCAAGTGTAAAAGCCGTCGTTGATTCCTTGGTTAAAAATGAATATGCGACGGTGCCTATTACGGTCTGGAATAGTGCCCAACGTACAATAGTAAAATACCCAGTACTCGTATTTAAAATCTGGATAAGGTCCACGGTTATATTGATCACCCGCTCTATTTCGTTTCGAGAGTGGGGTTATATAAATATATAAATGCGGATCTATAAATGAGGGTACAATGTTTAATGACCTTAGCAGACAATGTACGTGTTTGCTTTTACAGAATGACTTATCTTTCTATGTTTTTACACACTTCCAAACTCTCTTTCGAAAACATACCGATGGCTGTAGGCGAGACTGTGTGTGATGCATATGAATATACATATATATATTTCGTACAGTCTTGCATGCATATCTTGTCGTCTGGAAAGACAAAGTAGAAATGTAGGTTATATGTGTACGTTGTGGCACCAGACAATAGAAAGAAAACTGCGCCTACCAATGCTAAAAGCACGTATCGGTCTATGTGGCATTAATATTTAGTTATAGCTTGTCTTACACAAGCTCTTAATTGTATATATACATGAATGTTTGTATAATTGTTCGTTACCTGAACGCTTTACTTCTATATTCCTTTGTACTGTTCTGTTTGTATGTACTCTCCACTGGGAGGAAATAAAGAGACTGAACTGAACTGAACTGACTGCGTGAACATCATTGTTATTGTTATTCTTTTAATTCACTATAGTATATAAAATTATCCTGCGTCGTCTGGGAGTTTTATACGCAATATTCTCAAAGGTTAAAGGATGTGTTCTTTAAATAAGGTCTGAAAGTAGGAGATAATTGGAAATCAAAGGTAGCAATATTAATAGAGAAAATTGCAGACATATTCTTATTGAGTCTGTTCATGAGCAGTAATTAAAGTGCAACACTACTAATGCCTCTAATGCCGGTTTGAGCAATATTCAATTTTCATAAAAAAAAATTGAAACTAATGATCGCGAAGGAACTGAAAATATAACAACACTGAGAATGAAGTACGGGAAGCATGTCAAACGTCACTGAATGACAAGGCACGCATTTACATGAGTTTTGTTTGATTGGTTTGTTCGATTGACAGCACTTTTTATCTCTTTTTCCATGAGTAAATATCCATATAGTTTCTGCAAAACCGCATGAATAGCCTACTATATTCTCACTTTGAGTCTCCCCAAAGAAATGAAAATGTAATAACGTCAAGCATGAAAAGTTCTGACAGTAGGATCCTACGGAAGTAAAATCAGCAAGTCGAAAATGGAGCACTGCAGACTCGGTTTTGTTGAGTTTGTTCATAAGCAGTTATTGAAAGAACAACACAACTCACACCCCTTAGCACTGGCTTACGTGGTATTCAACATTTCAAAAAACGTCGAAACAAATGATCCCGAATGATCAGAAAGTATAACAACACTGATAATGAAGTAAGGGGCGACGTGTTACGGCCGCCATGCTCTGAGGGGAGTCAAATGAGCCGGGTTGACGTCGTTGCATACGGAGTATAGGTGCTGAAGTAAAGTGTTTTAACCGTTTTATTGTGTGAATGTTACTATTGCGTTATATAGATTCTTGGTCTAAATGTACGCGCACTTCATAACAGTATAGACCCGTCAAGCGGTTCCGAAGTGATATATATTCGCTTGTTTTATATAGCTTAATGATTTAATTGTGTAACAGATACTGTGACTATTCTTGGATTAGTTTGGAACACCTGACGTAACACCTGTGTAGACCCAAGTCATGTGACCCCGAAGGGAGTCGCATGTTCAGGGTCTACATCGCTACCTACCGAATGTATGTGCTTGGTTGTGCAGTTTCCTTGTTTAAAGTGTGTGCGGAATCCGGCACAGTGTATACATAGATCTCCGAAAGAGCCGCATGGTCCGGGTTAACATAGCTGCGTACCGAGTGAATATGCTTGTCCTGTATAGTTGGGCCATCTGGTGTGCAGTTTCTTGGTTGAATGTACAGGGCGGTGCAGACCCGGATCATCTGACTCCGAAGGGAGCCGCATGGCCTGGGTTCACATCTATGCGTACCGATTAAATATGCTTTTTTATTGTGTGGTTATGTTTGTGTTTGCAGTATCTCATGTACACGAACGTTCAAAATCTGTAGACCATGCCACTCCGCCAGGAGTCGCTTGGACTTGGTATATATTGTTATCCAATGCTTACAGGTTATTCATATGTGTGTCTGAAAAGTGGGTATGTGTCTTGGAAACTGTGTACGTCCAGATCATTCGACACGGAAAGGCGTCCTGTGACCTAATGTTACATTGTTACTTCCTTCCAGCTGTGGACTCTTACATGTAAATGTATTTACATGTATAATGTAAATTATATAATCTCTAACTAATGGCGACCTCTGCTAATTTTGAAACACTACACATTGTCTCAGTAAATGTACAAGGTTTGAGAGATCGAGCTAAGCGTGCTCACTTCAATCAATAGGTTTTACAACAAAAGGCAGACATGGTTTTTGTGCAAGAGAGCAACTTTACTCCTGACATCACGGATACCGTGTGCAGTGAATTTACTGCTTGGACTACTTTTCATTCTTTTGGTACTAGTAACAGTAAGGGTTATTCCATTTGCCTGCATTTTTCCTTGGACATAAGTGTTAGATAATACAAGAGATGAAAATGGGCGATATATTTTACTTAATATAGTATCCGATACTGTATTCACTTTAGTTAATCTATACGCAAACAATGAATCAAAGCATAGGAAGCTATTCTTTAAAAATTTATCTGTCTTAATTGACAAAAAAGCTGTAGGAATGAAGATTCTTGGTGGAGATTTCAATGATATTTTATCCGCTACGGATAGAATTACAAATAGCAGGAATAGCCAAGGTAGCCCAGTTAACGAATTATCAGCCCTTATAAGAAAACAAAATTTAATTGATATATGGAAAATAAAGAATCCAAGTAAACTGCAGTTTACATGGAGATGTAAAAATGGCATAGAACCTAGTGGAATAGACTATTGGCTGCTGGAAGAAAACGCGTCTCCTTTAACATACAGCAGCGACATACGACCGATTCAAATTAATTCTACTGACCACTTGGTGATATCGATCAAAATCAAATTATCGAGCAAAATAGGCCCTGGCTATTGGAAATTTAACAATTCATTCCTTAATGACTTAAGCAATATGCATTGTATTAACACTTTAATTAATAATGTAATTATAAAATACAGCAACGCAGAAAACATTTCGAAACAAACGCTATGGGAATTATGCGTGTGAACGATCTATATAATTTTCAAAGAATAAGTGAGGTTGAGAAGAAACAAACTGAAAGAGCTGGAAAATGATTAAAATAAACTAAACGAATTAAAAGACAGAAACTAAGTAGAAGACCTAGATTCCGAGATAAAATCAATAGAAAATCAACTTCAAACGGAATACAATCGAACGGCAATTGGAGCTCAAATACGGTCAAGAGTACAGATTTTAGATGAAGGGAGACTAATCTTAAATACTTTATAGGACTTGAAAAATCTAGAAAATCACGAAAAGTAATGAACTCCTTACAAGTGAATGAAAAACGCATTTTTAATATTAATGATATTTTGAAAGAAGAGGTAATTTTTATAAAACCCTATACTCATTGGATAATATTAATATTCAGTATATAAATGATTATTTATCTAACTTATCTATTGAAAATAAGTTGGATAACAACCTCTCGGAACTGTGCGATGTACTGTTTACCATTGATGAATGTAAGATTGCATTATCTGAAATGAAAGCCAACAAAAGCCCCGGTTGCGACGGGTTGACTGCAGAAGTTTACCTAGCGTTCTGGCCACAGATACACTATATATTGCTAAATTCACTAAATGAAGGCTATTTCAATGGTGCTCGTTCTGGAACGAAAAAAAATAGTATTCTCTCTTTATTTTTCAAAAAAAAAAGACCCAGAGAACTTACAAAATTGGCGCCCAATACCATTACTAAATATAGACTATAAGATAGCTGCAAAAAATATTAGCTAAGCGATTACAAAAAGTTCCATCACGTTTAATAAGCACATATCAACAGGGTTACATAAAAAATCTTTTATTCTTTGGATCAAAACTTTGTACAGAAATATAACATCATGTATTTACAATAATGGTTGGAGATCAGAAAACTTTGGACTGTCTAGATCTATTCGTCAAAGCTGTCCATTATCTTCTCTCCTTTTCATTTTTGTTGCAGAAATCCTCGCAATAAAGGTCAGAACAAATGAAACTGTAGAAGGAATGAAAATAGATATAATAGGCACAAACCCTTTTAAGATGACTCAGTTGGCGGATGATACCACACTTTTTGTTAAAAATGGACGCGAGGTTTTAGAGTCGTTATTAATAGTAGATGAATTTGAATATAAAGAAGACAGAGGGCTTATGGATTGGATCTTTAAAAAAACCATAAATGATACACCTGGTGCTATAAAATGGCCAAAAGAAGTAAAGGCACTGGGCGTTTATTTCGGAAACGATAAAGAAAAGTGTCATAAAATGAACTGGGAAAATGTATTTAATGAATGTGAAAATGCGATAAGTAATTGGAATAAACGGAATTTAACCTTTTATAGAAAAATCACAATTATAAAAACACCCCTGCTTCCCAAATTTACCTATTTATTCCACTCTATTCAAATTCCAGAAAATGTTGTAAAGAAGATAAATGCTTTATTTTTAATTTTATATGGGCTGGCAGGGCAGAAAAAATAAAACGCAACACATTAATCGGTAATAAATATGAAGGAGGTTTATTCATGATTGATACGAAAACCTTCATGAAGCAATAAAAACGAAATGGGTTAAATACTTACTATCAGAGACAAACGAGTCGAGTTGGACTCAACTCCTCGATACTTGCTTAACCAGTTCAGAGAAAATTACCTAGTTTTTTACATGAATATTGACACTTATAAAACTTTATTAGTTTTGAAAATTGAATACTGCTTAAACCGGTGCTAGGGGGCGTGAGTAGTGTTGCACTTTTAATTACTACTCATGAACAGACTCAATAAAACCGAGTCTGCACTTTTCTCTTTTTGCATTTCTACTTTTGCTTTCGAGGGATCCCCCATTTTCAGAATATATTTACCTCACACGAAACGCAAATTACCACCGTTCTACCAAGATTTGCTTAAACTATGGATTGAATTTAGAAACTACTAATAAAACAAAACCGACAACTTATTTTGACATTCGTAAACAGCTTCTCTGGGGGTAATTATTTTATTAAGAAAGCTTCGGGGAAACTTATTATATACAATAAATGGATCAATTCCAGCATGTGTTATTTCCTGCATGACTCATTTTTGTACTTATACTATATGTTAATGACATTTTGTCAAAATAAGGTAATATAGACGAAAATATCGTTCTCAGAAAACTTAACAAAACTAACTAGATTGCCGAAACAAGTATTATAAAATCAGCGATACCAAATCCGTGGAGGCGCATTTTAAATCCAACAAATCAGTCAAAAATTTGTTAAAACAAAGCTAACTATCAACATGAGGAATGGGTCAGATTTTATGCAAATGACTAATAAGGACTTTTACGAGGTACTCATCAGAAATACTTTTGAAAAACACTACACACATAAGCATTGGGGAAGTAAGTTTGGGAATTATGATGAAATTAACTGGCCATCAGTTTATTGCTCTTTATATAAATCTTCTATAACTAAATATGTTAAACAGTTTAAGTTCAAATTGGTGCATAACATTATTTCTACTAACTAGAACCTGCACAAATGGAAAATAGCAGATACACCCAACTGTGAATATTGTAAATGTAAAGAAGATTATGAGCATTTTTTATACGCCCGAAGGGACGTATTATGGTATGGCGCATGTCGTCCGTCCGTCCGTCCGTTAGCAATTTCTTGTGCAACTAACTCCTCCTTTATTTTTCAACATAATTTCTTCAAACTTTCAGGAATGATAGATACTGATGTGTAGTTGTGCATATCAGTGAGATAACTCTCATATCATTTTTCATTCTGGAGTTATTGCCCTTTGATAGTTTCGGGTAGCAATTTCTTGTGCAACTAACTCCTCCTTTATTTTTCAACATAATTTCTTCAAACTTTCAGGAATGATAGATACTGAAGTATAGTTGTGCATATCAGTGAGATAACTCTCATATCATTTTTCATTCTGGAGTTATTGCCCTTTGATAGTTTCGGGTAGCAATTTCTTGTGCAACTAACTCCTCCTTTATTTGCAGGAGGTAAACTGTGGGCTCTCTTCTAATTATTTGTTGTAAAGAAAATGTTTCTTTGTTATTCCTTTTACCTGCTACTTTTTTTTTCAAAATAAATGCTCCTTTTTCAGCTTTCAGTAGGCCCAAAGACAAATAAAAGATTACTATTACAATAAGCAGTTTTACTCTCCTTGCTATTGCCTTAGCCCTAATAGACCTCATATGCGCAACTTCTGAAGGTTCACACATGATGTAAATAGAACAGCCTTCGGGCGTATATTGCCCCGTCTCGCGGTGCTCTTGTTATCGCATGCAAACGTATTGAATCGTTTTGGCGATCAATATTGGATGCGTTTATTTTATGTGGGATTTCAAAAGACTTACAAAATCTTAGATATGTTGTCATAGGATACACAATACCCGAATATCACAGTATTAATATCATTATGAACTTAGTGTCCTTCTGCATATACAAGTCATATTTTATTAGTGACAGATTGAAACGAATTAACATATTGAACGTGTTCCAAAATGAGCTAAACACTGCCATATATGTTTTAAAACATAGCGAACGAGATAATTCTTTTCTTGAATAGTTTCTTAGAAACTGTTAAGTGTAATATTTACTCATTATTAGTACGTCCATCTATGCTGTTGATATTATGTTAAGATAAGCTGTTTACTTATATCACGATGAACCCGCGTGATTATTGGATAAATTACCTTAAACGTATGCAGAATCTATCAAACTGTGCCGACCCTGGTTTAACAGCTCCTATGGGAGTGTCCTTGCCCTGGTCAGCACTGTTCGCAGTACGAATGTTGTTGAAAATCATATATTTTTTATCAGCTGTTTGATGAACCATGATACTTATCTATTATACTATCATGCTGTATATGTACCTACAAACTGCAGCTCCAGCCAAAACAGACCCTTACGATCTTGTTATGTATGGATCTACACTGTTCGCAATATGCCTATATACCTATATAAAGGTTACGGACTTCAAAATGATTATGGATAATTATACTGTGTCCTATGTAAACTGTACAATTCCATACATGACAGCTCCTTTTCGACCTGTCTTGATAAGGTAGGTATAGTTTACAAAAAGCCTTTTACAATAAATAATAAAATAGATAAACTGTTTTCCACTTACTTCACATAGACTTTCCTTGTTATATAATAAAATGTTACTGATGTAAAAAATAATGAATAAACGAGGCTACAAAGCCTCAACCAAAAACAATACTGTATGTTCTGAAGTGCATATCTCTGAAAGTAGAAGATCATTCGACAGCAAAAGCGGCGATATTAAAAGTTCGTTACGTATCATGTTATACCCTAATATTTGTATCTTCAATTGGCCGTTTAAACTATTAAATATTCAAATAGCTCATTTAACTTTTATCATGTTCAGTAGATTGCTCAAACCATTAAAAAATTGAAATTGGTTCATTAACTTGGAGTGTAAATAACACACATTTTCATATCATCGGGCTGGCTGAGTAACTGAAAACGTAGTTATGTATTGGAAAGATGAAAAGGTAAAGTTTTGGACAAATATTAAAACAACTGCAAGGTAGACATATTTGAAGCGACAATCTATAGCTGTATGTTGACCCAAATGTGATAGAAATGTACGGCTCTATTGTCATTGTTGATGGTTGTAATTGTAAATTGCTCATTGATATGTTGAATCGTATATGGTTACAATATATGTTTTCAATTGTAACTGCCCTTAATCTTTTAAATCACATGGCTAACAGTATACATGTTACCTATTACATGATATGAAATACTGCTTAGGAATATATATTTGTTATTACTTTTTATCGGATCTTGCTCTATAACTTTTCAACGAGACTTCACAAAACACATTGGCAACACATCGTATGGTACAATGACCCTTACACAAATTGAGGCTCGTTTACTGTTTGTAAAACAGTTTCGCTATTATGATGTGTATCTATGCTGTATATATTTCTCTAATGTATATTTAAAGTGATGGTCTTCACTTGCAACTCATTTTAATTTAAAACCGTCTGAAATTACGTAAACCATTTGTTTATAATGTTGGAAAGGCGTATATCGCAAGAAAATCACTCGAATAAATGCTAAATAATTTCTTACAGACCCCATGTTATTCTCCAATGTTTTAGTATTTCTTCTGGTTGCGTTTAAGTTGATTGGCTTCAGCCGATTATATTTTGTTGTACAACAAAGATATTATAAATGTCGATGGAACTGGTTTATTTTGTAACACATGGGGCATTATTCGATATAAGTTCTAAATGACAAGTATTTGTAATGATTTGTTCTGGATATCATAAAGATTTTTATCTATATATAAGTTATCGGCAATTTTAAATGACTACGTCTTACCTTCGGAGCTTCATTCTAAAGGAGTATGGAAACACAGGTTAAATAAAGTAATTCGCGAGTCTGAACATCTGCCGTGGGTAGATCGACTGAACAGAGAAGTCTGTTTCGGGATAGAACTCGATAAGCTTAACTCTGAATCATTTCTGGAAACCATCGTTGGTGCGTCCTTAAACGAGATCCCAGTAGATGAAAATTGGTTTTGCTTTGTAATCTGCACATTTCATTTTGTCCAAGACTGTATGAACATGCATTATATAATGCTACTTGAGTTGAATAAGTGGCCGTTGTAAGTCCTATGTCGCCTTAATTCATTCCACAATGCCATAAGTGTATGTGAAGTCCATATACTCTTAAGTCATTGTAGAATATACAGCATACAGGGTTTAATACGATGTGATTATTATCGGATAGTGCATGTTACTAGTTCATGATTAGGGGAATGGAACACTACAGGCTTAATGTGTGGGTAACTAGTTTTCACCAAAAGTGTTATGAAGCTGCATAATTATGTTAACAGTGATTCTGATTTGTACAGCACCCATGGAACTGACGTGGGCTTACACAAAATATGACACTTCTGCGGACTAAGTTCGTATCTGTACACAAAAATATGACACTTCTGCGGACTAAGTTCGTATCTGTACACATATGCTCGGTAAAATCTTCAGATACGACCTTTTTATATGCCCACCTAATAAAGGTGGTCGTATATTGGCGTGGTCCTGTCCGTCCATCCGTCCGTTCGTTCGTTCGTTCGTTCGTCCGTCAACATTTTGTTTGTCCGCTGTTTTCTGGGAAAACTATATGAGAGATATTAATGAAACTTCACACAAATGTTTAATGCATCAAGATCTAAAGCTGAGTTGATTCTGAGGTTCATTTGATTTGTCGTTTCGGAGTTATGGCCCTTGCACTATTCGTTTCGGCCCTTTTACTTAAAACATAATTTAAATACATGCAAATAGTTTGTCCGCTGTTTTCTGGGAAAACTATTTGAGAGATATTAATGGAACTTCACACAAATGATTAATGCATCAAGATCTGAAGCTGAGTCAATTCTGAGGTTCATTTGATTTGTCGTTTCGGAGTTATGGCCCTTGCACTTAAAAGAAATAATGCAAATCTATGCAAATAGTTTGTCCGCTGTTTTCTGGGAAAACTATTTGACAGATATTATTGAAACTTCACACACATCTTTAATGCATCAAGACCTGAAGCTAAGTCAATTCTGGGGTTCATTTGATTTGTCGTTTCGGAGTTATGGCCCTTACACTTAAAAGAAATAATGCAAATCTATGCAAATACACAAATACACAATACACAACTTTTTCATTTAAAATGATATTTACTTCAATTTTTTTATATTTTATATGGTTAAACCTTAATATGAATTTTCACATATATTGTGGGGTTTTTGGTAAGTCATTTTTTTCTTAAGTTATGGTCTTTGAACTTTGTGTGTTCGTTGCTTTGTTTGTCTGTCAGCTTTTAGTTTGTCTCTTGTTTTCTGGGAAAACTATTAAAATGATAAAAATGAAACTTGACAGAAATGTTTTAAGCAACAAATTCTGAAGCTGAGTTTATTTTGAGGTTCATTCAGTTTGTCTTTACAGAGTTATGGCCATTTCACTTTTCAAAAATCTGCAAATATGAGGATTAGCTATAACTTTTTTATTTAATACGATACTCATTTCATTTTTTTAAAAATAGTATCACCTTAATATGGAAATCAAGAGCTGAAGCACAGATTAGAAAACGTCAACACTTATAAGGCATGTTGAATCGGAGAAAGTTTGCAAGTGGGCGTATTATGTACCGTATGCGGTACTCTTGTTACCTGTAAGGGGAAGAATAACAATATCAAACAAATCGCCTCAATGGCAGAAATACGTAAGTGCATATAGGATCGCCATGCACCATTTTATATTTAAGCTTGCTCATACAGCTACCTGAACCGTTAAAACGGATGTTAAGATCAAGTGTAAAAGCCGTCGTTGATTCCTTGGTTAAAAATGAATATGCGACGGTGCCTATTACGGTCTGGAATAGTGCCCAACGTACAATAGTAAAATACCCAGTACTCGTACTTAAAATCTGGATAAGGTCCACGGTTATATTGATCACCCGCTCTATTTCGTTTCGAGAGTGGGGTTATATAAATATATAAATGCGGATCTATAAATGAGGATACAATGTTTAATGACCTTAGCAGACAATGTATGTGTTTGCTTTTACAGAATGACTTATCTTTCTATGTTTTTACACACTTCCAAACTCTCTTTCGAAAACATACCGATGGCTGTAGGCGAGACTGTGTGTGATGCATATGAAGGCACGCATTTACATGAGTTTTGTTTGATTGGTTTGTTCGATTGACAGCACTTTTTATCTCTTTTTCCATGAGTAAATATCCATATAGTTTCTGCAAAACCGCATGAATAGCCTACTATATTCTCACTTTGAGTCTCCCCAAAGAAATGAAAATGTAATAACGTCAAGCATGAAAAGTTCTGGCAGTAGGAGATCCTACGAAAGCAAAATCAGCAAGTCGAAAATGGTAGCACTGCAGACTCGGTTTTGTTGAGTTTGTTCATAAGCAGTTATTGAAAGAACAGCACTACCCACACCCCTTAGCACTGGCTTAAGTGGTATTCAACTTTCGAATTAACATCGAAACAAATGATTCCAAATGATCAGAAAGTATAACAACATTGATAATGAAGTAAGGGGCGACGTGTTACGGCCGCCATGCTCTGAAGGGAGTCAAATGAGCCGGGTTGACGTCGTTGCATACGGAGTATAGGTGCTGAAGTAATGTGTTTCAACCATTTCATTGTGTGAATGTTACTATTGCGTTATATAGATTCTTGGTCTAAATGTACGCGCACTTCATAACAGTATAGACCCGTCAAGCGGTTCCGAAGTGATATATATTCGCTTGTTTTATATAGCTTAATGATTTAATTGTGTAACATATACTGTGACTATTCTTAGTTTAGTTTGGAACACCTGACGTAACACCTGTGTAGACCCAAGTCATGTGACCCCGAAGGGAGTCGCATGTTCAGGGTCTACATCGCTACCTACCGAATGTATGTGCTTGGTTGTGCAGTTTCCTGGTTTAAAGTGTATGCGGGATCCGGGACAGTGTATACATAGATCTCCGAAAGAGCCGCATGGTCCGGGTTAACATAGCTGCGTACCGAGTGAATATGCTTGTCCTGTATAGTTGGGCCATCTGGTGTGCAGTTTCTTGGTTGAATGTACAGGGCGGTGCAGACCCGGATCATCTGACTCCGAAGGGAGCCGCATGGCCTGGGTTCACATCTATGCGTACCGATTAGATATGCTTTTTTATTGTGTGGTTATGTTTGTGTTTGCAGTATCTCATGTACACGAACGTTCAAGCTCTGTAGACCATGCCACTCCGCCAGGAGTCGCTTGGACTTGGTATATATTGTTATCCAATGCTTACAGGTTATTCATATGTGTGTCTGAAAAGTGGGTATGTGTCTTGGAAACTGTGTACGTCCAGATCATTCGACACGGAAAGGCGTCCTGTGACCTAATGTTACATTGTTACTTCCTTCCAGCTGTGGACTCTTACATGTAAATGTATTTACATGCATAATGTATCTCTAACTAGTGGCGACCTCTGCTAATTTTGAAACACTACACCTTGTCTCAGTAAATGTACAAGGTTTGAGAGATCGAGCTAAGTGTGCTCACTTCAATCAATAGGTTTTACAACAGAAGGCAGACATGGTTTTTGTGCAAGAGAGCCACTTTACTCCTGACATCACGGATACCGTGTGCAGTGAATTTACTGCTTGGACTACTTTTCATTCTTTTGGTACTAGTTACTGTAAGGGTTATTCCATTTACCTGCATTCTTCCTTGGACATAAGTGTTAGATAATACAAGAGATGAAAATGGGCGATATATTTTACTTAATATAGTATCCGATACTGTATTCACTTTAGTTAATCTATACGCAAACAATGAATCAAAGCATAGGAAGCTATTCTTTAAAAGTTTATCTTTCTTAATTGACAAAAAAGCTGTAGGAATGAAGATTCTTGGTGGAGATTTCAATGATATTTTATCCGCTACGGATAGAATTACAAATAGCAGAAATAGCCAAGGTAGCCCAGTTAACGAATTATCAGCCCTTATAAGAAAACAAAATTTAATTGATATATGGAAAATAAAGAATCCAAGTAAACTGCAGTTTACATGGAGATGTAAAAATAGCATAGAACGTAGTGGAATAGACTATTGGCTGCTGGAAGAAAACGCGTCTCCTTTAACATACAGCAGCGACATACGACCGATTCAAATTAATTCTACTGACCATTTGGTGATATCGATCAAAATCAAATTATCGAGCAAAAGAGGCCCTGGCTGTTGGAAATTTAACAATTCATTCCTTAATGACTTAAGCAATATGCATTGTATTAACACTTTAATTAATAATGTAATTATAAAATACAGCAACGCAGAAAACATTTCGAAACAAACGCTATGGGAATTATGCGTGTGAACGATCTATATAATTTTCAAAGAATAAGTGCGGTTAAGAAGAAACAAACTGAAAGAGCTGGAAAATGATTAAAATAAACTAAACGAATTAAAAGACAGAAACTAAGTAGAAGACCTAGATTCCGAGATAAAATCAATAGAAAATCAACTTCAAATGGAATACAATCGAACGGCAATTGGAGCTCAAATACGGTCAAGAGTACAGATTTTAGATGAAGGGAGACTAATCTTAAATACTTTATAGGACTTGAAAAATCTAGAAAATCACGAAAAGTAATGAACTCCTTACAAGTGAATGAAAAACGCATTTTTAATATTAATGATATTTTGAAAGAAGAGGTAATTTTTATAAAACCCTATACTCATTGGATAATATTAATATTCAGTATATAAATGATTATTTATCTAACTTATCTATTGAAAATAAGTTGGATAACAACCTCTCGGAACTGTGCGATGTACTGTTTACCATTGATGAATGTAAGATTGCATTATCTGAAATGAAAGCCAACAAAAGCCCCGGTTGCGACGGGTTGACTGCAGAAGTTTACCTAGCGTTCTGGCCACAGATACACTATATATTGCTAAATTCACTAAATGAAGGCTATTTTAATGGTATTCGTTCTGGAACGAAAAAAATAGTATTCTCTCTTTATTTTTCAAAAAAAGACCCAGAGAACTTACAAAATTGGCGCCCAATATCATTACTAAATATAGACTATAAGATAGCTGCAAAAATATTAGCTAAGCGATTACAAAAAGTTCCACCACGTTTAATAAGCACATATCAACAGGGTTACATAAAAAACGTTTTATAGGCTTCAACATCAGGCAAATACAAGACGTCACAGACTATGCTGAGGAGATGGATACAGAGGGTGGAATTTGTTTTTTAGACTTTAGAAAAGCCTTCGACACGGTAGAATGGAAATTTATTTTCAAAGTTTTAGAAACCTTTTGTTTTGGCCAATCTTTTATTCTTTGGATCAACACTTTGTACAGAAATATAACATCATGTATTTACAATAATGGTTGGAGATCAGAAAACTTTGGACTGTCTAGATCTATTCGTCAAAGCTGTCCATTATCTTCTCTCCTTTTCATTCTTGTTGCAGAAATCCTCGCAATAAAGGTCAGAACAAATGAAACTGTAGAAGGAATGAAAATAGATATAATAGGCACAAACCCTTTTAAGATGACTCAGTTGGCGGATGATACCACACTTTTTGTTAAAAATGGACGTGAGGTTTTAGAGTCGTTATTAATAGTAGATGAATTTGAATATAAAGAAGACAGAGGGCTTATGGATTGGATCTTTAAAAAAAACATAAATGATACACCTGGTGCTATAAAATGGCCAAAAGAAGTAAAGGCACTGGGCGTTTATTTCGGAAACGATAAAGAAAAGTGTCATAAAATGAACTGGGAAAATAAATTTAATGAATGTGAAAATGCAATAAGTAATTGGAATAAACGGAATTTAACCTTTTATAGGAAAATCACAATTATAAAAACACCCCTGCTTCCCAAATTTACCTATTTATTCCACTCTATTCAAATTCCAGAAAATGTTGTAAAGAAGATAAATGCTTTATTTTTAATTTTATATGGGCTGGCAGGGCAGAAAAAATAAAACGCAACACATTAATCGGTAATAAATATGAAGGAGGTTTAGGCATGATTGATACGAAAACCTTCATGAAAGCAATAAAAACGAAATGGGTTAAATACTAACTATCAGAGACAAACGAGTCGAGTTGGACTCAATTCCTCGATACTTGCTTAACCAGTTCAGAGAAATTACCTAGTTTTTTACATGAATATTGACACTTATAAAACTTTATTAGTTTTGAAAATTGAATACTGCTTAAGCCGGTGCTAGGGGGCGTGAGTAGTGTTGCACTTTTAATTACTACTCATGAACAGACTCAATAAAACCGAGTCTGCACTTTTCTCTTTTTGCATTTCTACTTTTGCTTTCGAGGGATCCCCCATTTTCATAATATATTTACCTCATACGAAACGCAAATTACCACCGTTCTACCAAGATTTGCTTAAACTATGGATTGAATTTAGAAACTACTAATAAAACAAAACCGACAACTTATTTTGACATTCGTAAACAGCTTCTCTGGAGGTAATTATTTTATTAAGAAAGCTTCCGGGAAACTTATTATATACAGTAAATGGATCAATTCCAGCATACTATATGTTAATGACATTTTGTCAAAATGGGGTAATAAAGACGAAAATATCGTTCTCAGAAAACTTAACAAAACTAACTAGATTGCCGAAACAAGAATTATAAAATCAGCGATACCAAATCCGTGGAGGCGCATTTTAAATCCAACAAATCAGTCAAAAATTTGTTAAAACAAAGCTAACTATCAACATGAGGAATGGGTCAGATTTTATGCAAATGACTAATAAGGATTTTTACGAGGTATTCATCAGAAATACTTTTGAAAAACACTACACACATAAGCATTGGGGAAGTAAGTTTGGGAATTATGATGAAATTAACTGGCCATCAGTTAATGCTCTTTATATAAATCTTCTATAACTAAAAATGTTAAACAGTTTAAGTTCAAATTGGTGCATAACATTATTTCTACTAACTAGAACCTGCACAAATGGAAAATAGCAGATACATCCAACTGTGAATATTGTAAATGTAAAGAAGATTATGAGCATTTTTATACGCCCGAAGGGACGTATTATGGTATGGCGCATGTCGTCCGTCCGTCCGTCCGTCCGTTAGCAATTTCTTGTGCAACTAACTCCTCCTTTATTTTTCAACATAATTTCTTCAAACTTTCAGGAATGATAGATACTGATGTGTAGTTGTGCATATCAGTGAGATAACTCTCATATCATTTTTCATTCTGGAGTTATTGCCCTTTGATAGTTTCGGGTAGCAATTTCTTGTGCAACTAACTCCTCCTTTATTTTTCAACATAATTTCTTCAAACTTTCAGGAATGATAGATACTGAAGTGTAGTTGTGCATATCAGTGAGATAACTCTCATATCATTTTTCATTCTGGAGTTATTGCCCTTTGATAGTTTCGGGTAGCAATTTCACTCCTCCTTTATTTTTCAACATAATTTCTTCAAACTTTCAGGAATGATAGATACTGATGTGTATTTGTGCATATCAGTGAGATAACTCTCATATCATTTTTCATTCTGGATTTATTGCCCTTTGATAGTTTCGGGTAGCAATTTCTTGTGCAACTAACTCCTCCTTTATTTTTCAACATAATTTCTTCAAACGTTCAGGAATGATAGATACTGATGTGTAGTTGTGCATATCAGTGAGATAACTCTCATATCATTTTTCATTCTGGAGTTATTGCCCTTTGATAGTTTCGGGTAGCAATTTCTTGTGCAACTAACTCCTCCTTTATTTGCAGGAGGTAAACTGTGGGCTCTCTTCTAATTATTTGTTGTAAAGAAAATGTTTCTTTGTTATTCCTTTTACCTGCTACTTTTTTTTCAAAATAAATGCTCCTTTTTCAGCTTTCAGTAGGCCCAAAGACCAATAAAAGATTACTATTACAATAAGCAGTTTATTTACGTTTATTTACACTGTTTGTCTTTTAGGATGGGGATGGAATAAGGGTGAGGTTGGGCGCCCATAAACCGGTTTAAACCCCTGGTGACTTTTGTCACTGACCGTTCCAAGGCGGTACTTCCATCTTCCTCCTATTGTATGTTTGTTTTGTCTTTGTGCGTCTCTTGTTGTTTTTTCTACCTATGTACATTTGCTGTTTCCTTGTGTTGCTGTTTGGGGCGAGTGTTTGTTCTGTATGTGGTGTTTCCTGCATGACTCATTTTTGTACTTTTACTCTCCTTGCTATTGCCTTAGCCCTAATAGACCTCATATGCGCAACTTCTGAAGGTTCACACATGGTGTAAATAGAACAGCCTTCGGGCGTATATTGCCCCGTCTCGCGGTGCTCTTGTTATCGCATGCAAACGTATTGAATCATTTTGGCGATCAATATTGGATGCGTTTATTTTATGTGGGATTTCAAAAGACTTACAAAATCTTAGATATGTTGTCATAGGATACACAATACCCGAATATCACAGTATTAATATCATTATGAACTTAGTGTCCTTCTGCATATACAAGTCATATTTTATTAGTGACAGATTGAAACGAATTAACATATTGAACGTGTTCCAAAATGAGCTAAACACTGCCATATATGTTTTAAAACATAGCGAACGAGATGATTCTTTTCTTGAATAGTTTCTTAGAAACTGTTAAGTGTAATATTTACTCATTATTAGTACGCCTATCTATGCTGTTGATATTATGTTAAGATAAGCTGTTTACTTATATCACAATGAACACGCGTGATTATTGGATAAATTACCTTAAACGTATGCAGAATCTATCAAACTGTGCCGACCCTGGTTGGACAGCTCCTATGGGAGTGTCCTTGCCCTGGTCAGCACTGTTCGCAGTACGAATGTTGTTGAAAATCATATAATTTTTATCCGCTGTTTGATGAACCATGATACTTATCTTTTATACTATCATGCTGTATATGTACCTACAAACTGCAGCTCCAGCCAAAACAGACCCTTACGATCTTGTTCTGTATGGATCTACACTGTTATATACCTACATAAAGGTTATGGACTTCAAAATGATTATGGATAATTATACTGTGTCCTATGTAAACTGTACAGTTCCATACATGACAGCTCCTTTTCGACCTGTCTTGATAAGGTAGGTATAGTTTACAAAAAGCCTTTTACAATAAATAATAAAATAGATAAACTGTTTTCCACTTATTTCACATAGTATTTCCTTGTTATATAATAAAATGTTACTGATGTAAAACAAAAATGAATAAACGAGGCTACAAAGCCTCAACCAAAAACAATACTGTATGTTCTGAAGTGCATATCTCTGAAAGTAGAAGATCATTCGACAGCAAAAGCGGCGATATTAAAAGTTCGTTACGTATCATGTTATACCCTCATATTTGTATCTTCAATTGGCCGTTTAAACTATTAAATGTTCAAATAGCTCATTTAACTTTTATCATGTTCAGTTGATTGCTCAAACCATTAAAAAATTGAAATTGGTTCATTAACTTGGAGTGTAAATAACACACATTTTCATATCATCGGGCTGGCTGAGTAACTGAAAACGTAGTTATGTATTGGAAAGATGAAAAGGTAAAGTTTTGGAAAAATATTAAAACAACTGCAAGGTAGACATATTTGAAGCGACAAGCTATAGCTGTATGTTGACCCAAATGTGATAGAAATGTACGGCTCTATTGTCATTGTTGATGGTTGTAATTGTAAATTGCTCATTGATATGTTGAATCGTATATGGTTACAATATATGTTTTCAATTGTAACTGCCCTTAATCTTTTAAATCACATGGCTAACAGGATACATGTTACCTATTACAAGATATAAAATACTGCTTAGGAATATATATTTATTACTTTTTATCGGATCTTGCTCTATAACTTTTCAACGAGACTTCACAAAACACATTGGCAACACATCGTATGGTACAATGACCCTTACATAAATTGAGGCTCGTTTACTGTTTGTAAAACAGTTTCGCTATTATGATGTGTATCTATGCTGTATATATTTCTCTAATGTATATTTAAAGTGATGGTCTTCACTTGCAACTCATTTTAATTTAAAACCGTCTGAAATTACGTAAACCATTTGTTTATAATGTTGGAAAGGCGTATATCGCAAGAAAATCACTCGAATAAACGCTAAATAATTCATTACAGACCCGATGTTATTCTCCAATGTTTTAGTATTTCTTCTGGTTGCGTTTAAGTTGATTGGCTTCAGCCGATTATATTTTGTTGTACAACAAAGATATTATAAATGTCGATGGAAATGGTTTATTTTGTAACACATGGGGCATTATTCGATATAAGTTCTAAATGACAAGTATTTGTAATAATAATTAAGCATAACAAATACCAAGTTTTACGATTTTATTGAAAATATTTGTTTATGGTATGGACTAACAGATTAACAGGGCGTATGTATTTGTTTATTTTGGGTTATAACATCCTTTTAACTCTCTGTTTCAGGAACAGGTACACCTTGTGAGTAGATTTACTTATTTACTTATTGAACATTTACAGACAATTATTTAAATGACTAAAATATATTTATTCATTAATTACTATTGTAATTGAAATAACAAGTTGAAAACATAATTACCACGAACAAATTCCAATAATGTTGTCATATAATACACAGCTAACGCAATTGTTGAAAATCGCGTGTTGTTTTTAGAATTTGATCGTTGAGTTATTATATATATAAATCTATCAGGTCGTATTATAGAACATGTGCATCTTGCTAAAGCGATTTCCATCTGTTGATGGCTTGTTTCATTGGTACAGTCAGCTGTCGATACAATGTTGTTATTATGTTGCAGTCATATTGAAAATTAATGTTTACCAATCTACCAATTACCATTGTAGATAATCCAAATTAGATATCTGTCTCTCGCTATTCCTCTCTCCGTTCTTCGTTGTCTCCCTATCTCTATATTTTCTCATTCTCTGTCTATCTCTTTCTCATTCTCTCTCTTTCTTTCTCTCTCTCTTCCCTCTCTTCTACGTCTCTTTCACGCTCTGTGTGTTTCTCTGTTGGTCTCTCTGTCGGTCTCTCTGTCTCTGTACCGCTCTCTATCTGTCTATATATCTATCTAATTATCTATCTATCGATCGATCGATGGATCGATCCCTATCTCTCTATCTCTCTCAAGCATTCTCCATTCATCGGTTCTTCACTCCCTAGATCACCTCCCTCTTATTACATAATTGTCATATTGAAAATTAATGTATACCAAAAGTACAAAAATGAGTCATGCAGGAAATATCACATACAGAACAAACACTCGCCCGAACAGCAACACAAGGAAACAGCAAATGTACATGGGTAGAAAAAACAACAAGAGACGCACAAAGACAAAACAAACATACAATAGGAGGAAGGTGGAAGTACCGCCTTGGAACGGTCAGTGACAAAAGTCACCGGGGGTTTAAACCGGTTTATGGGCGCCCAACCTCACCCTTATTCCATCCCCATCCTAAAAGACAAACAGTGTAAATAAACGTATCCCCTCTCCGACTAATCTACAACAACAACCGCCAATCCCCATCCTACCATTGTAGATAATCAAAATTAGCTGCCCGTTTAACACCAAACATTATTATATATAACAGTATACTGGGAAGACATTTTGTGTATGGCGTTTGTCTGTCTGTCCGTTCGTCTAGCCGATTTTAATTTGTCCGCGAGATTTATCCAATAGCATTGGTCGGATGTTAATGAAACTTTATAGGATTGATCAGCATCATGCCTAGTTGTGCATATTTTATTACTTTTCCGGTTAAATGCTTTTCAGCAGAGTTACGGGACTTTAAAATTGTTTGCATGGAAAATTGTGTCCATATTTTTTCAAAACCTTTTTCATGAAAGTACAAATATGAGTCATGTAGGAAACACCACATACAGAACAAACAGTCGCCCGAACAGCAGCACAAGAAAACACAGCAAATGCACATAACTACCAAAAACATAAAGAGACACAGAAAGACAAAACATACAATAGGGGAGATGGAAGTACCGCCTCGGAACGGTCAGTGACAGAGGACACTGAGGGTTTTAACCGGTTTAGGGGCGCCCAACCTCGCACTTATTTCATCCCCATCCTAAAAGACAAGCAGTGTAAATAAACGTATTCCCTCTCCGACTAATCTACAACAACCGCGATGGAAAATACAGTGGTAAAATGCATGTAAAACGACAACATTTCAGAACAAACTGTATCCACCTATCGCTTGTGTACTCAATGATTGAGCTGCAAACAGAGTAACTGCAGAAAAGTACTAAAGGGTACGACAAACAAGAATAGTACAGATATCCGACGTCCTCCTTCCGTTTCCGAATTTAAGAGATCGCTTTCATAGAGTACTGAACCTTTCTTGTCGGCGTACATGAAAAGAAGCCAGCGTGATTGCTAACTGTAAAAGGATTGACAACCAGACTATATATATATTGCTTACGCAGCTTTTCAGTTAAATTGCGGTAAGGGTATTCCATTTCAAAACTAATAACACCGAAATTTGTTATCCCGAAGGACCAGAAAATATAACTATAACAACAATGAGAATGAAGTGTCCATACTAGTTGAAGGCAACGCCAAATGGTGATCCAGACAAGCCACCAGCACGTGTATGATTGGTTTGCTCCAACGACAACCGACTAATTTTTCACCTGTCAGAAAAGAAATACATTTTGTCAAGGCAAATATATATAATAACCAACTTCACTACAGCGAAGTAGCTACAGCTGCAACAAACAAATGTGTTTGATCTGGTCATGTTGTGTTTATTGAATTGTGACATCTGCTTTAGAGTCATAAACATACACTAAAACCCCACTCTGTAAATAAAGGTCTACGGCAAATCAGTTTCGTCATCTACATTTGTTTTTAACAGGACCATGTAAACTCCATGTACGCCCGATATGAAAACGCACAGCCGCAATCAACCAGTTCTATCAATCAGGTCTCAAGCTTATAAATCTGCTTATGAGTATGATATCGTTCTCAATCATTTGAATGTCTAATTATCAGCATATTAAATGATATTTAACTAGTCAAAGGCTTGAAAATGACACCTGACAGTTTGATAAACTCGGGGTCTACTGTACAATTTGCTTATCCTATCCGATCAGGGTCTGTACTCTTTGATTATGTGTTACAGATATAGTATGTCATACACTGTAGAAGATGATACATTTTCTAAGCTTCAAAAGGACGTATACTTATAATGATTGATAAGCCCAGCAGATCATAGACACATAGTGTGTCTATCGTGATATATTAAATGCTAGCTGCCACAACTTTAGCTGAGTTAAATGTGACATAGTGTTTATCTCAACTGATAAACAATAGACAAAGAAACAGCTTTGTGTCACAAACGCCGAAACAAAATGTGACGCAATGTTCATGTAAAATTTATAAAACTTACTGTCGTATGTAAAATTGCCATACCTTTTTGTATAGAAACTATGACCGGTGTGTCTTATTTAAGAGCTGCCTTACAACATTTAAGTGGATATAGTGCGTCTCATTGAAAGCAACACTCCATTAGAAATTTTCGCAACGATTGCACCGTCTTTAGTTTATGACCTTTCCCAATCACTGACTGTATGCTAGTAACATCATTGAGCAACTATCGTAAGAACCTGGGACCGTCTTGGGACCTTCTTATTAAACATATGACGAAACATATTATCATATGTTCGGAACATATGACAACCGCAACCGGTAAATTGAAGTTTCTACAGCCACATCAAAGAACTTGGTTATGCATTAATACTTTTGATACTGTTCGTAAAAGTATAGAAGTTCAATTACAGAAAAGGGACATTTTGTCAAATGCAAACCAGTGTTATGAATCGTCTCACACAGGGTTATCTGAAGACCCACAAATATCTGTAAAGCAAAATCTACAATTTCTGAGACAATAAGAAATGCTGGTGCCAGGTCAAAACAAACAAACAAAAACCAATCAACATCATAATGGTTGTCTGCTACAAGTATATAGGTCTAGCTTAGATTTATTAGCATTTCACATGTATATCCCTAGTTCCCTTTTTTTGGAGAGTTTTGAGTTACCTATATGTTTGCATGCATGCTCATATAATATAGTAACTACTTTTTTAATGTCTTACCCAATTTTTGATTTCTCAGTCTTTTATTTGATATTTTAGAACTACATGTATACATCCATTAAGTATTACTGGTTCAAATGTAGGTAAGTTTATTCCCGCGTGACAATGTATTGCTTGTGTGATTTGTATGTGAATTTGTTAATGTTGCCCACTAAACTGGGCCTTACACAGTTATCGAAATAGATGTTCAAAGTTCAAAATAGAATACTACTCCTTATCCTTCGAAAAGTCGAGCTAATAATGAGCATGCATATAAGAATCGTTCTCAATCATCTGACTGGCTTAATCTTAGCGCGGAAGAAGATATTTAGCTAGTCAGTAAAAGTGCAAAAACTAGCTAGTCAGAAGCTTGAGAATGATATGACTCAAATGCAGGGGATCTGGTATAAGATCATGATACAGTTTGTCGTAATACGATCATCTTGTGACTGTATTGTCGCTTTCCTAAATTGTAGATTACTCACTTTTCTGTACATTTCCTTGATTGGCTTAGATGGCTAGCTTCCCTGGGAGAATATTTCTGCCTGGCAGTGTCGCAGCCAGCTTAGATGACATCCGATGTGTGTGTTTGCCACGCGGCACATGAAGTACCCTCTAGCCACTTGTCTGAAATGATGGCAACTTCCTTATCCTCGGGGAAAATTACATAGTATCAAAATGTATTTCCTAGCCAGCTTATCGAGTTAGTGATCACTCTGAATTAAACATGTGACATATTTTATAACTTACAACATAGAATCAATGAAATTTACAAATTGCACCGTAGAAAAGTGGGTCGGCAAATAAATACCCAGATGGTATTAAAGAGTAACGGCTCAATATATCATTGATAATTACAACTAAAGAAGAAGAAATGTGAAAAAGAAGAACAATCTATATGCAAACAGAATTTAATCAGGTCAGTAATCATCCCCAAAAGGCACAGAGAGAATTTGTTTTTGTCACCTTCACTGTCTTTCCAATTTGGCGGTCATTAGTACTTGTTAATGGGGGTAACTCCAATGTATGGTTCACAGCATATGCTGTAATGTATTGCCTCCTTTGAGATCCTGGGATGTAGATATATCTGGGTATCTAACACAGATTAGATACTCATATGTGTTTAGTTGCAATTCATTAATATTTCCACTCAATCTGATATTACATTACCTATAGAAAAAAGCATATCGGTCCGATATGTATTTTGCCGGCCGCTTTTGAGCAGATACAAGCTATGATCACACACCAAATGTTTAATATTGATTGCCGTATAACTGTCATTTTATCACGTTTTAAAGTAAATTGATAAACAAATCCCAAATACATGTCTGCAACGATCATTTCTATAACGGCCCAACATTTACAAAATTTTCCGATATGCCTACTTCGACCCAACGTCGACCTGATGTGGTCATGTTTGTTTGGAATGTACCTTTGTAACAAACTGACGACACTTCTTCAACATACATTGACAAATAATACGATGCTTCAATAGCCTCTATCATGCATTTACATCATTGGATCGCTTGCGTTAGCTGAAAGAGAAACATGAGAATGACAACGTCGTTCGCTAATTCACCCAAGTATGCGTTTCTTAAAAGCATATAGCAGATTTAAATGTGTTTTTTTCTAATCCTTTGAGATAATTTCTTTCGATGATATTACTTTAAAAAATGAAACCTGCGTAAGCCGGTGCAAGGGACACTAGTAGTGTGCCACTTTAAATAACTGCTCATGAACAGACACAATAAAACCTAGTCTGTAAATGTCTCGTTTCACATTGTTGCTTTTATTTCGAAGGATCTTCTACTTTCAATAATTCACCACTCGTCAGTTAAGTTCCACCTGATAGCATTTATAAATAATTTAGACCCAGATGAAATACCGAGTAAGTCGGCGTTTGATATTCGATCAATATTTTTCATCCGTTTTAACAATAAAATGTAGCAGATCGGAGTTGAGCATGTTTACAGAATGCTTAATGTAAAATATATATCAAACTTTATATTAATAACCATTATAGATCGTTCAAACCAGCTGCCCGTTTCGCACCTTACAGGTATAACACATTGTATTGTAATCCAAATTGTGAAGTATTGCGGTATGCAGGCTTATGTAAAACACGTACTTATACGTATATTTATGCTGGTCAAATAGATATACAGTAAAACCCCGCTTATGCGACGACCTAAAAGATGTATAATTCTGGGTGCTAGATGCAGGTGGTAGCTTAAAACAGGACAAAGGGAGCTTTCTGCATTACGTTTGTTCTGCATTAAGCAACAACCTGCTTATAACACACCAATGCGTATTCATTGTGGGGTCGCATTTGAGGGGTTCTACTGTATGTATATCCTTGAATAAAAAGTCTCACCTTCAATGATAAGTTTAGTATAACAACGTTTTTAATTACAGCTACATATTCTTTCCTGCAATACATATTGTCGTTATATAGATGGTTGATGGTTTTTAACAAACACAGTCTAGAGGTACGAAAGTATGTAAGTAAATATATTGACCTTAGGGTGTATACGAGTAGGGTGACTGAGTGATAAACTACTCAAAACAATGCAGAGCGAGGTAAAACAACTGCTCAGCAAACCAGTTGGGAATATTACGTAATTGCCTTTATAGATCCATAATTATAACCCATAGTTCCCTACATATCTATACAGTTCAACGACTATCTATATACTAGTTCTTTATTCCATTATTAAGTCTATAGTTGAATAACTATATATTCTAGTGATATGAATATCTAAATATAGTTCCATAGCTATAAGTATAATCCACGACTATCTATAGTTCCAAACCTATCGCTATAGTTTCATCAGTCTCTTTTACTTTCCATAACTATATCTATATTTCCATATTTATATCAATAGTTCCAAAACTATCGCTATAGTTCCATAATTATTTGTTTCGTTCAATAACTACATCTATGGTCCATATTTGTATCTACAGTTCCAAATGTATGTCTTTAGTTACATGACGCTTTCGTTCTATAACTACCTCTATAGATCCAAAACTATACTTATAGTTTAATAACTATCGCTTTGGTTCCATAACTAGTCTATGATTACATAACGTTATAGTTTCATAATTTTTTCTAGAGTTCAATACATATGTTTATAGTTAACTTTATCTATAATCCATGATTATTTATACAGTTCCATTGCAATCTCTATCATTCTAAGACTCGCAACTTTCACTACATATCCGGACATATAGCTACATTATATGTATCGATTTGCCTACACGTGTGCAGTTTCCTCCTTACACCTGTAATCATGCCGAAGGGTGCCGAATCGTTGCAGAAAGAAGGCGGAAGTGTTGAGATTCTGGGTATATAACGTCGCTGTGCTGATAAAACCTCGTATGATGAAAATCACTACTTTTCAGGAGAAGGAAAAAAACTGATTATTTTTACGAATTTGTCTTTATGTGACAAATAAGGTCTTTATTATATATTTATCATATAAAACAGAAATTAAATAGATAAAACGTTATTACTCGTATTCTATCATTAATAAAACTTTAATTTTTCTATCATTTGGTCTGACGATTTTTTAAATGTACGATATTTTTGTACCAAGTTTTGTTCACTTTATGTATATTACGAGCTTTTACCACGTATACGATATTTCGTCGTTTATTTTTTATCCGGCGATCAAGATATACGACAATGTGACCTTGACCTTGGGCTTTATTTACAAAAACACTTGTTTGGAGTATACCTCCTATACGGAATCAGCTAGGATCACCAAATATGGTGTGTGAGTTCATCTTTGGTTGGCGGAGTGTCACATACTATTTTTAGGTTAATATGACATTGACCTTGAACTTTGACCTCATTTGCAAAAAACCTTGTCCGAAGCATATCTCCTACACTACTTCAACTAGGATGACCAAATGTGGTGTGTGAGTACATTTTGGGACGGCGGAGTGTCGCATACTATATATAGGTTAATGTGACCTTAACCTTGGGCTTTATTTACAGAAACACTTGTGCGGAGCGTACCTCCAAATATGGCGTGTGAGTTCATCTTGGGTTGGCAGAGTGTTACGTACTATTTTTAGGTCAATGTGACCTTGACCATGAACTTTGACCTCATTTGCAGAAAAAAGCTTGTCAGAAGCATAACTCCTACACTACTTCAGCTAGGATCAACAAATGTGGTATATGTGTACATTTTTGTATGGTGGAGTGTCGCATACTATATATAGGTCAATGTGACCTTGACCTTGGGCTTTATTTATAAAAAACACTTGTTTTGTCATACCTCCTATACGGAATCAGCTACGATCACCAAATATGGTGTGTGAGTTCATCTTTGGTTGGCGGAGTATCACATACTATTTGTAGGTCAATATGACCTTGACCTTGAACTTTGACCTCATTTTCTAAAAAAGCTTGTCCGAAGCATATGTCCTACACTACTTCAGCAATGATCACCAAATGTGGTGTGTGAGTACATTTTGGGATGGCTGAGTGTCGCATACTATGTATAGGTCAATGTGACCTTGATCTTGGGCTTTTTTTACAAAAACATTTGTCCGGAGAATACCTCCTATACGGAATCGGCTAGGAACACCAAATATGGTGTGCGAATTCATCTTGGGATTGCGGATGTTGCATACTATTTTAGGTCAATGTGACTTTGACCTTTGACCTCAGTTACAAAAAAGTTTGTCCTCAGCATATCTCCTACACTACTTCAGCTAGGATCACCAAATATGGTGTGTGAGTACATCTTGGGACGGTGGAGTGTCGCACACTATTTATAGGCCAAGGTGACCTTGGCATTTGACCTCATTTACAAAAAAAGCTTGTCCGGAAAATGTTTCCTACATTACTTTAACTATGATCACCACATATGGTGTTTGAGCACATCTTGGGATGGCAGAGTGTTGCATGCTATTTATAAGTCAATGTGACCTTGACCTTGGGCTTTATTTATGAAAGAAATTTCGTCCGAAGCATACCTCCTATACCGAATCAGCTATGATCGCCAAATATGGCATGTGAGTTTGGGATGGCGGAGTGTTGCATACTAATTTTAGGTTAATGTGACCTTGACCTAATTTACAAAAAAGCATGTCCGGAGCATATCTCCTACACTACTTCAGCTAACATAGCCAAATATGTGTGAGTACATCTTAGGTTGGCAGAGTGTCGCATACTAATTATAGGTCAATGTGACCTTGACCTTGGGCTTCATTTACAAAGTAAATTTTCTTGAGCTTACCTCCTACACTGAATCAGCTAGGATCACCAAATGTGGTGTGTGAGTTCGTCTTGGGATCACATACTAGTTATAGGTAACTGTTACCATGACCTTGACCTTTGACATCATTTTAAAAAAGGCTTGTCCGGAGCATATCTTCTACACTTCTTCAGCTAGGATCACTAAATAAGGTTTGTGAGTAGATCTTGGGATAGCTGAGTGTCGCATACTATTTATAGGTCAGTGTTACCATGACCTTGACCTTTGACTTAATTTACAAAAAAGCTTGTCATCCCTACAGCGAATCAGTTAGGATCACTAAATATGGTGTATCTTCGGATGGTGGAATGTTGCATACCTTTTGTAGGTCAAGTGGCCATGACCTTGATATTGACCTCAAATATGAAAAATGATTGTCATTTGGGGTTACTTGAATTCAAATTGTGGTCTTACTGTGCAATCTTTACTTTCATTTTGTGGTTGCATATTACAGGCCTGCTTACAAAACGCATGTTGTCAGTGCTTTGCTTTGGGGGCATTTGTCACGTACTGTGACACATTTCTTGTTCTAGGAGTTATGCCCCTTTGAACTTAGAAATCACCAGTTAACAGTCAAGGAAAACCCGGTTTGATGTGTCGACATTTCTTGTTGTGTTCTAGGATGGAAAAGATGTTTCTTAGGAGTGGAAAACATGTTTCGCATAGATCTAGACTAGAACCAAGCCGGATAGAGCAGGGTTACATCCGGCTCAAAACACCTAATGGGTTGTTGACCGGGATACATGGCACAATTATCATGTAATAAGGAATGCCACTTCCTTCACGTCTGGCCCTCTTATTATTGTTGTATATTATTACCTGTTATTACCTGTATTCTTCCAATCTCCCCACGCATGGTGTTTAGTTCTCGTATTAGTTCGATATATGTGACTGTGGATTCCTTAAAAACCCTTTCGTACTAAATTGAGAAAGATTCATTTTCACATGCCAGTTCTTAATGAATCTTACTCATATCTTATCTCAATTCGTATCTTAATTTCCTTCTAAAGGTAGTTCTTAGGCTTCTATAGTACAAGTATAGATCCAATGACACATATGTTTACTATATGCACACAGTCTTATACTACAAAATATGTGTGTGCGTTCATGAGACTTAATATAAATAAGTATTGACATATATTTATTATAGCTACATGTATGTATTTGTTGCAAAATACCAACCTCTATGTAACCCGATTGGGGGTCAAATAGGAACCCCTTTTTCAGAGTCGCCACTGTTTGCAATGGAAAAGTAGTAAAGTCAAGCAGGCAGAGCCACATACAAGAGGCAACCACCACCAAAACACCGATAGATAGCATGACACATACATACACACACAACCACACACCCAAACGCACTCACACACGAGATGAACACAGAAAACAAGTACTCTTTGCAAGTATGCTACTTGTAAAGGATACACACACATATATAATTTGGATAACATTTCCGATGTGTGAACATCATCGTTGTTGTTAGTAATTTAATATAGTATCAACTATAGTAGATTAAACTACCTTGCGTCGCCTAGCACCTTTACACGAAATATTTTCAAAAGGTAAAATATGCTTTTTTAAATAAATTCTGAAAGTAGGAAGGCCTTCGAAAGCAAAAGTAGCAATGTAAATAGTGAATATTGATGACTGGTGATCCCGAAGGACCTAAAATTAGAACAACACTGAGAATGAAATGAGTCTTTTTACGGTTTTGTGTAAAACTTCACTTTAATGACAAGGCACATGCTAAGAGGATTTTATTTGACTGGTCTATTCGGATTACAGAACTTTGGTTTTAATTTTATTACAGGACTAAGGTGTTCATCTATTTTCTACAAAATATCATGTAAAGCCCACTATATTCTAACGTTTAGTCTCTCCGAAATGAATTAAAATATAGTAAATATAATCTGAAAATGGGCAATCCTTCGAAAGCAAAAAAACAATACCAAAAGAGATATTTTAGACTCGGTTTTATTGAGTCTGTTCATGAGTAGTAATTAAAAGTGCAACACTTCTCACACCCCCTAGCACCGGCTTAAGTAGTATCCAATTTTCAAAACTTATACCATCAAAACTAATGATCCCGAAGGACCAGAAAATATAACAACACTGAGAATGAAGTACAGGGCAATTTTGTACGGCCGCCGTGAATTTTAGGTCAGGTTTGGTAAGACACACACAAGGCACAATTATTACCAGTATTAGAAACCATAAGCATTACAGCTCCAGTACTCGGTATACGTCTTTCTTACCTCCTCATAAAAAAACCAGAAAGAAAGTTTACGATTTACTTAGAATTATTACAAAGTAAAAACGAGATATACATGGCTCTGTATCTTATTTTGAGAACGAGTTATTTGATACTCCAAGTAAACGATAGCTACATATTCAATTTATAACGTACACTCGAACGAACTTGTTTTACATTCTTTCTTACACTTAAATGTAAAGCTTGACTAGTACATTCCTTGTGTACGTCCTTGCACGAATCACGCTAGATTTTGTACAGTCAATCGGAACATAGACGTTCGTGCATTTCGATGTTACTAACGTTACGTATATTCTTATTATATGTTCAAAATTGTAACTGCAGTTTAAACTATTAAAAGATCAACTAGTTCATTGAACTGTTATTATATTAAGCTGACTGTTCAACGATTAAACATCCCAAATGATTTATTAAACCGAGAGTGTAAATAATACGTTTCGTATCCTCAAACGGTCTTTGTAACTGAAAAAGTTATTTAAGTTTCAGACAAATGAAAAAACTAGTAAACATTCTGAAGAGAGGTGATCCCCCAAAAGCAAAAATTGCAACACAAAATGAGAAAATTGCAGACTCAGTTTTATTAAGTCTGTTCATGAGCAGTAATTATGTCTCCCCCATATTTATATGGGGGAGACATATTGTTTTCGTGAGAGTTGTCTGTCTGTCTGTCCGTCTGTCTGTCCGTCCGTCTATCTGTCCGTCCGTCTGTACGTCACACTTTTTGTCCGGACGATAACTTCAATATGCCTGATGCCAGTTCATTGAAACTTCATATATGGAAAGAGCATAATAAAAGGAAGTGTCATACACAAGGTCCATAACTCTGGCTTCACTAATATAGGAGTTATTGCCCCTTGTAAAAAATTCACACTTTCTTGTCTGGACGATAACTCCTATATGCCATATACTTCATATATGGAAAGATCATGACGAGAGGTCCATAACTCTGGCTTCACTAATATAGGAGTTATTGCCCCTTGAAAAAAATTCACACTTTTTTGTCTGGACGATAACTATATGCCATTGGATTGAAACTTCATATATGGAAAGATCATGACGAGAGGAAGTGTCATGCACAAGGTCCATAACTCTGGCTTCACTAATTTTTGAGTTATTGCCCTTTGTAAAAAAATCTTATTTTTTTTGTCCGGACGATAACTCCTATATTGCACATACCATTGGAGTGAAACTTCATACATGGAAAAATCATGATAAGAGAAAGTGTCATGCATAAGATCCTTGAATTGAGCTTCAGCAAAGTTAGAGTTATTGTCCCTTGTACATTTGTTTAACACTTTCTTGTCCAGACGATAACTCCTACAGGGCTCTTGCCATCATATTGAAACTTCATACATGGAAAGAGCATGATGAGAGAAAGTGTCATGAACAAGAGCCATAACTCTGGCTTTAATACTTTTGGAGTTATTGGCCTTTGTTTCTTTTTTTGGCCGATCAATAACTCCTGTTCGACTGATGCTATTGGAATGACATTTTATTTTTGGAAAGAGCATGATGAAAGTAAGTCTCATGCACAAGGGCCATAACTCTGGTATCAGTATATTTTGAAGTTATAAGTTGTTATCATTTTTTTCTTGAAAAATGTGGTGTGGAAAGCGCATAATGAGGGGAAGTATCATTCATCAAGTCCATCACATTTTTAGTGATTTCCCTTTACATATTGTTTTTATTAGAGGGGAGACATCCGGTTTTTTTTTTACAAAAACCTCTAGTTGAAAATGCAACACTGCCCACGCCTCCTAGCACTGGCTTAAGCGGTATTCAATTTTCAGAACAAAAAGTACTGAAATGTATGATCTCGAAGGATCAGAAAGTACGAGGCGACGTTTTACGACCGTCACACAAGCACTTAACACCTGCTGTTGTGAAAATTATAAATTCTGAAGAGAGGTGATCCCCCGAAAGCAAAAATTGCAACACAAGGGGAGAAAATTGCAGACTCGGTTTTATTGAGTCTGTTCATGAGCAGTAATTGAAAGTGCAACACTGCTCACGCCCCCTAAAGTTTCTAACAAATATCAAAGCAACCGCCGAGTGGACATATTTGAAATGACAAGTGGTAGGTATACTTGTCTGTTGACCCCAATTACTGTTCTATTGTAATTGTATATGGTTTGTAATTATAACTCATTGATTTGTTGACTGCGGGCTTGCAAAATGTTTTCACTGGGCTGAATTCTGGTTGCGTTTAAGTTTCGTAACCGATCGATAAATGCCGGTAATATAATGTTGTACCATAAATATATTATAAATATAGACGAAAATGATTTATTTTGTATCACATGGGGCATTTTTCGGTATACATTCAATTTTAAGGAAGGCCATTCTGCCATACTATTTGCTAAATGCGAAATGTTAAATGCAAAATGTGAAATGATTTTTGCCAATTGTGTAAATTGCTAGGGAAAGAACAGGATCGTTCCAAATGAAGGATGTAAATGACAAATGCGAAATGCTTATTGCTAAATGCATGTTTGCACTACTGACATTGAACAACACCATTTTTATTATACCCCCGCAAACTTGTTTTGTAAATGTGCAAGACACAATTTTAATGTGTTTAGTGCTGGACATTGCAAAATTATCCCCCCTTGAACTTTGAATATTTTTGACATTTTGGCATTAAGCATGGGAAGTTGGTGTCACGAACTTCTTCAGTTTGAAAATTATTCAGTTTATATTTGGTATACATGATAACCATGAATAGTAGATGTGCAAGACACAAGTTTCATGTGTTGAGATCTGCGCATTGAAGATTTATATCCCCTTGAACTTTGAGTATTTTTGTCATTTTGGTATAAACCATGGGTAGTTGGTGTCGCGAACTCCTCCTACAATTTCAAAGTTATTGCCGTTATATTTAGTATACATAATAACCACAAATGGTAGATGTGCAAGACGCAATATCCATGTACTTAACCTGGGCATCGCAGAATTATCCCCCCTTGAACTTTGAGTATTTTTTGGCAGTTTTGCATGAATCAGGGGGAGTTGATGTCGCAATCTCCTTTAATCTAAACGTTTTTGAATTGATACTTGCCATACTTAATAACCACGAATAGCAGATATGCAAGATGCGTTTTCATAATTATGTTTAGTTGCAGGCATGATAGAATTATTTCCCCTTGAACTTGAGTATGTTTGTGTTTATGGTCCTGTTATAATGCGTAGTTTGTGTCACAAACTTGGTTTTGCAATCAAGGCTGCCGTGCGGGGGTATTCATCACCTTTAGTGATAGTTCTAGTTTTAGGCTTTAATGTAAATAAGCATGCATCTAGCAAATGTACAGTCACTTTAAAAATGACACTGTTTAATGCTAGTAATGCGAACATCCCTGTATCCCTGGCCCCGTTCCTCGTCTCCATATGTCTTATCTCTCAGTTCAACTGTCTATCTATCAACATATATGTATCTGTCTCTCTATATTTCTCTCTTCATCCCTCTTTCTAACTGCCTTTCCCCATGTCTACTTAGGTTATCCCCCTTCTCTTTGTCTCTCTCGTCCTCCAAACACGGTAGATATAATGTTTTTCCGTGACTGAAGCTTAACCTATAGTTGGATAACATATCTGTAGTGTAGAGCTCAATTGCCACTAACAGCATAGCCCCGCCTTGTTATGTTAATTACCAACTGGCGTTTTAGGTTCGGGACAGCTTACTTGTAATATTCATATAGAGTGTGTTAACCACGTAGCTAGACCTATAATTAAAGTGCTTAACTGTTCAACGGTTCTTCCGTCTGTAAGCTCTATTACCACGCGGACCTAACAATATCCACTGTTTTCCGAGCATAAAGGTCTGTACAATGTGGATCAATGCTTTTTAACATCTCCTAAATTATGTCGTTGATTCATATTTACCACCCCTATTGACGGACCTTATGCTGCTTCATTTAAATTGTATGGATCTCAGTAATACCACAAATATCAACTGAACTAATGAAGCGATATATAGGATTGAGTACGCTTTATATATTATCCGTGGTGCATAAGTATTATTATTTATTATCATAACACATATATATACCCCTCTAGGATATGTGCGTTCAAAAATGCTTCACATGGATGGAATCACAAACCGGAACGAACCGCCTGAGTATCTATCCAGTCAATGGTAGATATGCAATAGCTATACAATATATATTACATCACTTACCAGATGGAACTGCAGGATTGTCTATCCGGCCAATGAAATATATGCAATAGATGTACAATAAATATGAAATCACTAACCGGAAGGAACCGCATGATTGTCTATCCGGTCAATGAAAGATATACAAGAGATATATAATAAATATGACATCACTAACCGGAAGTTACCGTTTGATTGTCTATCCGGTCAATGAAAGATATACAACATATCGTTTCCTAAACTGACCTAGTAATAAATGTTTGAAGAAGTGCGTTTTCTGACACATGCCTTTGACCTTGCGTCTCTAATGCCTGACAGCAAAGCATTCCAAAGTTTTGGAGAAGCATGCATGGAACTTCTCTCACGGTATTTTACTATACGAGTTTTTGACACAACCAAGGACAAGTGGATACTTGCTGACCTTAACTCTCTCGCGACATGTTCACATGTAACTGTGTGATACTAGAACAGAAGCATAGTTTGAAAACTACTTTGTCTTTAGTATTCTTGAATGTGTTGATATGGTTAGTAAATCCAATGTGTAAATATTCCTTCTAACACAACCGAAATTGTATTTTACCTGCTGACGTTTTGGACACGTCTATGTCCTTCATCAGAGCACTGACTAGTGAACAGTCGGCTATGTCCGGAACTGCACGGGTGAGCGGCGAAAACAGGGTGGTAGGTTCTCGATAGTGTGTAGGCTGTTAGTATAGTTAATCCGATAGGTTTACTGATTTTAGATTTACGATAGAATATTCCCAGAAAGCTAAGCATCGATAGCATTTCTTATTAAATGTAACATCACGATTAAGACAACTATTTTCTCATATTTGTATCCATATAAACTGAGAACGAATCGCTGAAACGTTATAAATTGCATTCATACCTGGAACTAGAGATACAACATATCATTGACTTTGTCAGAGCAGATAACACCATAATTTAGATATCCCATCACCTTACATACCATCTGTTATTTCACCAGACAATAGTGAATGATAAAGGCCATCCCTATTATCTTTGATATATATTGTTGCTGCAAATACGTAATTTAAGGGTATTTACATATGCGTAAATATTTAAACCGAGTGCAGTGCCATAACCCGTTTCTTACGTTAATAACGATCGATGACGTATTTGTACTAATAACATTTACATTCGCACAGTATCGAAACTGTCTACTTCACTCTGCCAGATTAAACCCAGCAAACATTTAGCATCGGACTGACATTAGATACGGAAGTCGTATTACGCAATGGAAAGTAGTATCTCACACAATTCATTAATTTACTTGTTTTAGGGTGTATTTAAGCGAGAAAAATAATAAAGCATGGGTTTTTGTTAAAACCGGGGGTGGGGGGGGGGGTTCTATACCCTCGGTCGGTTTGTTCCAGTCGGAAACGAGCTTTAGCGAGTTTGCGACAGGAACAGATCAACCGAGGGTATAAAAAAACCCGTCTTTAACAAACCCATGCTTGATTCTATTAATCTAAAAAAGACATGCTGACACCAGGGCAAGTAGAACTAGCTAGTCAGAAGCTTGAGAATTATATCAGACTCAAATGCAAGTTCTATAAGCATGGGGCCATCCTCTAGGATCATGATACAGTGTGTCATACTATGATCGTGTTGTGCCTGTATTGTCGCATTACTCACATTTCTGTATATTTCCTTAATGGGATAAGACAAACAGCTATCCCCAGGAGTATATTTCTGCATGGCAATTGCCGTCAGCTTAGATGGCATAATAGGATTCCGATGTGTGTTGGCCGGATGACACATGAAATACCTTTTAGCCAATTGTCTGGAATGATGGCAACTTCCTTGTTCTCGGTGAATATTACATATTATTAAAATGTATTTGCTATCTAGCTTACAGTATATAGAGTTAGTGATCAGTCTGAACTAAACAGGTGACATGTTTTATAATTTACTACATAGAATCAACGCAATTTACAAATTGCACAGTAGAAAAGTGGGTGGGTGGGGGAATAAATACCCAGATTGTATTAAAGTGTAAAAATGTCATATATCATTGATAATTACAGTTAAAGAACGAGCCATTTAAAACTAAACCATTTATATGCAAACTGAATTAAAGTAGGTCAGTAATCAACCCCAAAAAGCTCAGAGAGAATTTTGATTTTGTCACCTTCATTGGATTTCCATTTTGGCGGTTATGAGTACTTTTAAGGGGGGCTGCTCCCATGTACGGTTCACCGCATATACTGTAATGCTTTTGAGCTGATACAAGATATGATCACACAACCAATGTTTAATACTGATTGCCGTATAACATGTTTTAAAGTAAAATGATGAACAAATTTACAAAAAATGCCTATTTCCTACTTCTACCCAACATCGACCCGATGTGGTCATGTTTGTTTGGAATGTACCTTTGTAACAAACTGACGACACTTCTTCAACATACATTGACGACACGTACGATGCTTCAATAGCCTCTATCACGCATGTACATTATTGGATCGCTTGTGTTAGCCGAAAGAGAAACATGATAGAGACTGACAATGTCGATCGTCAATCCACCCAAGTATGCGTTTCTTTAGACCAAATAGCAGATTGATTTAATTGTTGCAGGATATTACCACTCGACTGTTAAGCTCCACCTAAAAGTATTGATAAATAGTTTAGATTCAGGTGAAATGCCGATTATGTCAATAAGTCGACGTTTGATATTCGATCAATAAATTTTCATCCGTTTTATCAGTACGTAACAGATAGCAGATCAGAGTTAAGCATGATTAGCAAATGCTTAGTGTAAAATATATAATATACTTTATACTAATTACCATTGTAGATAATTCAAAACGGTATGAAACATTGTATTATATTCAAAATTGTGCGGGCCTTGTGGTATGCCATCTAATATAGTTACACGTACGTATACGTATATTTATGCTTGTCGAATAGATATATGCATATCCGTGAGTGAAAGTCTCTCCTGACGAATTAAATACCCACTTTTCTTAATTACAGCAACATATTTTTCCTGCAGTATATATTGTCGTTATATAGATAGTTGACGGTTTTAAACAAACACAACCCAAAGGCACGAAAGTAAGAAAGTAATTATATATTGACCCTAGTGTGTATATGAGTGGGGTGACTGAGTGAATTACTCAAACCGTTGCAGAGTAAGGTAAAACAACTGCTCAGCAAACCATTGTACCAGAATATGCAATAAAGATTTACATAACTGCCTATATAGAACCATAACTATAACTTGTAGTTCCATACCTAACTATACATTTCAACGACCATCTATATGATTTCTTACTATTTCTTTATTCCATTATTAACTCTACGATTAAATAACTATAGATTCTGGTGATATGACTATCTAAATATAGTCCATAGCTACACGTATAATCCACGACTATCTATAGTTACAAACATATCGCTATAGTATCACGAGTCTCTTTTACTTTCCATAACTATATCTTTATTTCCGTATATAAATCAATAGTTCCAAAACTATCACTATAGTTTCATAACTAACGTTTTTATTCAATAACTATATCGATAGGTCCATAACTGTATCTGCAGTTCCAAATGTATGTCTATAGCTCCATGTATCTTTCGTTCTCTACCTAGCTCTATAGATCCAAAAATAGCTCTATAGTTTAATAACTATCGCTACGGTTCCATAACTATTCTATGATTTGATAACTTTATAGTTTCATGATTATTCATATAGTTCCATTACAACCTGTCCCATGTGGTTCTGTGGAGTGCCTGAGTGTCCACTACCCATCCTGTGCATGATCGTAATAGGCGAATAATTAGGGTTGAACGTAAACTGGAGTTTCTTAATCTCGTATTCTCCAGCAGGAGTTAAGTTTCTGGATCCATATCCCATATTTTTTTTATCTTGATGTAAATGAAATGTTGACCCGGCAATATTTCTCCTGTCTCGGCGCCATATAACCACCAAGTGTTGCGGTGCCGTAAAGCCCAACTCAATCAATCAATCAATCAATCATTCAATCAATCCATTGCAATCTCTACCTTTCCAAAATTCGCAACTATCACTACATATCCCTAACTATAGCTACATTAAATTTATTGATTTGCCTACGCGTATGTAGTAGTCTTCTCAATACACCTGTGATATGTCATAGCCTATTTTTGATTCCTGTAATCTGATCCGTACACTATTGACAGAAGCTCATGGCTTAAGTTTGGATTCCTGTATAGTTCTTCAAATCTGGCTTTCAGTTTATAACGTGTGTAGTTTCCTTCTTACACCTGTAATATGTTACGTACAGAGTTCATAGCCTATTTGGGAGTCATGTGTTGCTCTTTAAATCCGGCGTTCAGCTGACTTTCGTTACATGTTACTTTCACATTATACGCAATAAATTCATATAGGCGTGTCGTACTGGACTGAGGTAAAGCAATCGCGAATGTTTGAAATTGAATTCATGAGCATTGATATATATCTTTATTTCCTCCAGAAAGGAGAGTCAAATATAAAACATCATACAAACATGAAAACAGCACACAAATTACACAATACAAGGGCACATTACAATTATGTATATGATACATTTATATCATATACAAAAAGTGAGAAACCAAACAGAATACTATATTTATAGTAAAGATAAGGCTACATACAAGGCAAACATTATGCTCACACATACTTGTAGACAATAACGAATAAATTGTGATAATCCACACTTCAACCATTTCATGTAAAATACCATACCTGCATGTATATAACATATGCAGATAAGGCCCCTTACAACTAAGATTGCTATTACATCTAAATAGCGTTACAATAAATGTTGTCTGAGATGTAATATTGTCATTTGTGTGTGTCTATCATGATATATTAAATGCTAGCTGCCACAACTTTAGCTGATTTTGTGTTTATCTCAACTGACAAATAATAGACAAAGTAACAGCTTTGTTTCACAAACGCCGAAACAAAACATGACGCAATGTTCATGTAAAATTTATAAAACTTAATGTCGTATGTATAATTGCCATACATATTTGTATAAAAACTATGATGGATGTGTCTTCTGTACCTTCTGATCCTTCGAGATCATGAATTTCAGTACTTCTTGTTCTGAAAATTGAATACCGCTTAAGCCGGTGCTAGGGGGCGTGAGCAGTGTTGCTTTTTAATTACTGTTCAGGAACAGACTCAATAAAACCGAGTCTGCAATTTTCTCTTTTCGTGTTGCAATTTTTGCTCCCGGGGGATCACCTGCATTCAGAATTTATTATTTAAGAACTGCCTTACAACATTTAAGTGGATATAGTGCGTCTCATTGAAAGCAACATTCCATGAGACATTTTCGCAATGAATGCACCAGTCTTTAATTTATGTCATTTCCCAATCACTGATTGTATGCTAGAAACATCATTGAGCAACTATCGTAAGAACATGGGACCGTCTTGGGACCTTCTTATTAAACATATCACGAAAAATATTATCATATGTTCAGAACATAATTATGACAACCGCAACCGGTAAATTGAAGTTTCTACAGCCACATCAAGGAACTTGGCTATGCATTAATGCTTTTGCTACTGTTCGTAAAAGTATAGAAGTTCCATTACAGAAAGGGGACATTATTTTGTCAAATGCAAACCAGTGTTATGAATCGTCTCTCACAGGGTTATCTGAAGACCCATACATATCTGTAAAGCAAACTCTACAATTTCTGAGACAATAAGAAATGCTGGTGCCAGGTCGAGTAGAATACCACTCCTTATCCTTCGAAAAGTCAAGCTAATAATGAGCATGAATATGAGAATCGTTCTCAATCATCTGACTAGCTTAATCTTAGCGCGGAAGAAGATATTTAGCTAGTCAGAAAAAGTGCAAAAACTAGCTAGTCAGAAGCTTGAGAATGATATAAGACTCAAATGCCAAGTTCTATAAGCATGGGACCAGGTCTAAGATCATGATACAGTGTGTCGTAATACGATCATCTTATAAATGTCATGTCGCTTTCCTAAATTGTAGATTACTCACATTTCTGTAAATTTCCTTGATTGGCTTAGATGGCTAGCTATCGCCGGGAGAATATTTCTGCTGGCAGTGTCGCAGCCAGCTTAGATGGCATACGTATCCGATGTGTGTGTTGGCCAGACAGCACATGAAGTACTCTCTAGCCACTTGTCTGGAATGATGGCAACTTCCTTATCCTCGGGGAAAATTACATATTATTAAAATGTATTTCCTAGCTAGCTTATCGAGTTAGTGATCAGTCTGAACTAAACAGGTGATATATTTTATAACTTACAACAAAGAATCAATGAAATTTACAAATTGCACCGTGGAAAAGTGGGTCGGCAAATAAATACCCAGATGATATTAAAGAGTAACGGCTCAATATATCATTGATAATTACAATTAAAGAAGAAGAAATGTAAAAAAAGAAGAACCATCTATATGCAAACAGAATTTAATCAGGTCAGTAATCAACCCAAAAAGGCACAGAGAGAATTTGTTTTTGTCATCTTCACTGTCTTTCCAATTTGGCTGTTATGAGTACTTGCTAAGGGAAGTTACTCCCATGTATGGTTCACAGCATATGCTGTAATGTATTGCCTCCTTTGAGATCCTGGGATGTAGATATATTTGGGTATCTAATAGGGGTTAGATACTTATATATTTTTTAGTTGCAATTCATTAATATTTCCTCTCACTCTGATATTTCTTTACCTATAGAAAAAAGCATATCGGTCCGATACGTATTTTGCCGATATCCGGCCGCTTTTGAGCAGATACAAACTATGATCACACACCCAATGTTTAATATTGAGTGCCGTGTAACTGTCATTTTATCACGTTTTAAAGTAAATTGATTAACAAATCTCAAATGCATGTCTGCCACGATCATATCTATAAAAACTATTAAAAGATCAACTAGTTCATTTAACTGTTATTATATTCAGCTGACTGTTCAATCTATTAAACATTGAAAATGGTTCATTAAGCCGAGAGTGTAGATAATACACGTTTCGTGTCATCATACGGTCCGTGTACAAATGTAACTGAAAAAGGATTATTAGTTTCGGACAAATGAAAAAATAGTAACGTTTCTAACAAATATCAAAGCAACCGCCGGGTGGATATATTTGAAGTGACAAGTGGTAGGTATAGGTGTATGTTGACCCCAGTTACAGTTCTATTGTAATTGTATATGGTTGTAATTGTAACTTGCTCATTGATTTGCTGACTGTGAGCTTGAAATATAAGTTTTCACTGGACTGAATTCTGGTTGCATTTTAGTTTCGTAAATGATCAACAAATGCCGGTTATATCATGCTGTACCATGAAAATATTAAAATTATCGACGAAAACGGTTTATTTTGTTCCATTCAAATTGACAAGTTTATAATAATAATCAAGCATAACCAAATTTTATGATTATACATATGTATTGAAAACATGTGTTTATAGTTTAGACTATTAGTTTAACAAGACTATTTGTTTATATTTGGTTATAACATCATTTTAATTCTTTGTTTCAGTTTAAATGCTTTACATATATGCATTCATTACTAACTATTGTAATTGCTCTGTATCAATTGGAACACAATATTATACAAAATAATTACAATTAAATGTTCATAATGCTGTCATATGTGTTCGACAACGGTGCATTTTCACGATTTGTTTGAATTAAATCATTGAAGGGCTTATACAATATATGTGGGATCGGACTTGTGCATTATCGCGTTTTTGTTAAATACAAGTTTTGACCAAGGCATTGAATAAAAACACTGCTCTCTCGCAATTGTAAAAGGTCACGTGCTGGTTTAGGATTGGGTCTTTGAAGGAGTTATATAAATCTATAATATCGAATTATAGCACATGTGAATTTGCTTAGATTTCCATCATCGGACTTGTTTCGTTGGTACAGTCAACTATTGATACAGTGACATTCATTACAGTGAAATTATAAATAATCCAATAAATCTGATGAACATTAATATGCACATAGTATGTTTCATTTATTAGAATGTGTATTTAGACTCCGACGCAAATATGGAAAATTATGAAACCAGTTTGCATTTTCACATTTTAACATGTAATGTAAGGTGTATACTATATTACCCTTTATGAATACATTAAGGAAGATCACAGCTTTCCGAACAGCTAGATTAATTCAAATAATGCATCGTCGATGATTGGTTGAAGATAACTCCTTTAAGAAACATTGGACGGGAACATCATAATCACTGTTTGAGTATGCTGTAATTGTTTTGCGCAGCATTCAAATCTCTCTCTTTATAACTATCTCTGCTTGTCTGTCTCCTTCTGGCCGTCTCTCTCTCTCTGTCTTCCTTGTTCTCTCTCTTTCTGTCACTCTATCAAGGTATCTGTCTCTTTCTGGTTGTCCCTCTCCCTATTTGTGTGTTTCTCTGTATGTATGTCTCTCTTTCTTTCTCTCTCTCTCGGTTTATCTGTCTCTCTCTCCTCTCTTTCTTACCTCTAACCTTTCTATCTATCAATTATTGTTTCTATATATTTCACGTTCTATCTGTCTCCGTCTGTCTGTATCCCAGGCCCGTTCCTCGTCTCTCTATGTCTATCTTGCAGGTCATCTGTCTATCAACATGTATACCTATCTGTCGCTCCCTCTCTTTATATCCCTCTTCGTCCATCTTTCTAACTCTCTTTCCCCTGTTTACTAATCCTATCCCCCTTCTCTTCGTCTCTCTTACCCTCCAAGTCGCTCTTGCTCCCAATCACAATAGATATTTGTTTATCCGTGAACGAAGCTTCCTATATAGCTGGATATCATATTCACTGCTTTCCCAGCAGAAAGGTCTGTACAATGCGGAACAATGACTTTTTAACATCTCGTCTTTGATTCATATTTACAGCCCTATTGACGGACATTATGCTGCTTCAATTGAGTTGTGTAGATCTCGGTAATACCATAAATATCAACTAAACTAATGAAGTGATTTATAAGATTCAGTACACTTTATATATTATCTGTGGTGCATACGTATTATTATTTATCATCATACTACAATTATATAGCACTCTTTTTGCACAGGATATGTGCGTTCAAAAGCGCTTCACATGGATTTAATCACTACCCGGAACGAACCGCATGATTATCTATCCAGGCAATGAAAGATATGCAATAGATATACAATATATATGAAATCACCTACCGGAAGGAACCGCATGATTGTCTATTCGGTCATTTGGAAGATATGCAATAGATATACAATGAATATGAAATCACTAACCGGGAGGAATAGTTTAATTGTATATTCGGCCAATGAGAGTTAAACAGATATACAATAGATATGAAATAACTAACCGGAAGGAACCGTATAAGTGTCTATCCGGTAAATGAAAGATATGCAATAGATATACAATAGATATGAAATCACTAACCAGAAATAACCACATGATTGTCTATCCGGTCAATGAAAGATATGCAACATTTCGTTTCCTAAACTGTCCTACTAATAAATGTTGAATAAATTCGTTTTCTGACTCTGTTGGAAACATGTCAGTGACCTTCCTTCTCTAATGCCTGACGGCAAAGAATTCCAAAGTTTTGGAGTTGCATGCATGAAGCTTATCTCACCGTATATTTTCATGCGAGTTTTTGGCACATCCGTCGACAAGAGACTACTTGCTGACCTTAACTCTCTGCGCGACCTGTACACGTCAAGCATGTCGACAATGTACTTGGGAGATTCATTGTGCATGGCAGTATGGTGCACGGCTTGCAGATATAGATAAATGCATAACTTCCTTCGAGATCATTAATTTCAGTACTTCCTGTTCTGAAAATTGAATACCGCTTAAGCCGGTGCTAGGGGGCGTGAGCAGTGTTGCACATTCAATTACTGTTCATGAACAGACTCAATAAAACCGAGTCTGCAATTTTCTCTTTTTGTGTTGCAATTTTTGCTCTCGGGGGATCACCTGCCTTCAGAATTTTTAATGTAATGTATCGATTGGCAGTAACATAATTTATTAAAGTATCCCTAATATAAGTATAAAACATAGTTGTTACAGTGTATAAAGAGATGTTTGCATTATATGTGCACGGTTTCTTATAACTTAAAAGTGGAAAACAGTCAAACAGGGAGAGTTATATAAATCATCTCCATTTCATGCACTGGTTATGTAAATGTATGATACCAGAACAGAAGCATAGTTTGAAAACTACTTTGTCTTTAGTATTCTTGAATGTGTTGATATGGTTAGTAAATCCAATGTGTAAATATTCCTTCTTACACAACCAAAATTGTATTTTACCTGCTGACGTTTTGGACACATCTATGTCCTTCATCAGAGCACTGACTAGTGAACAGTCGGCTATGTCCGCAACTTCACGGGTGAGCGGCGAAAACAGGGTGGTAGGTTCTCGATAGTTTGTAGGCTATTAGTATAGTTAATCCGATAGGTTTACTGTTTTTAGATTTACGATAGAATATTCCCAGAAAGCTAAGCACCGATAGCATTTCTTATTAAATGTAACATCCATCACGATTAAGAGAACTATTTTCTCATATTTGTATCCATACAAAGCGAGAACGAACCGCTGAAACGTTATAAATTGCATTCATACCAGGAACCAGTTGAGTTTGGTAAGTCACACACAAGACGCAACCATTACCAGTATTAGACACCATAAGCATTACAGTTCAAGTACTCATTATACGTCTTTCTTACTTCCTCATAAAACAGAAAGAACTTATACGATTAACTTGGAATTATTACAAAGTAAAAATGAGATATACCTGGCTCTGTATGTTATTTTTAGAACGAGTCATTTGATACTCAAAGTAAACGATTGCTACATATTCAATTTAGAAGGTACACTTGAACGAACTTGTTTTACTTTCTGTCTTACACCTTAACGTAAGGCTTAATTAGTACATTCCTTGTGTACGACCTTGCACAAATCAGACAAATCACGCTAGATTTTGTACAGCAAATCGGAACATAGACATTCGTGCCTAACGTTACGTATATTCTTATTATATGTTCATAATTGCAACTGCAGTTTAAACTATTAAAATATCAACTAGTTCATTTAACTGTTATTATATTCAGCTGACTGTTCAATTTATTAAACATTGAAAATTGTTCATTAAATCGAGAGTGTAAATAATACACGTTTCGCGTCATCATACGGTCTGTGTACAAATGTAACTGAACAAGGATTTTTAGTTTCGGACAAATGAAAAATTAGTAACGTTTCTAACAAATATCAAAGCAACCGCCGGGTGGACATATTTGAAGTGACAAGTGGTAGGTATAGGTGTATGTTGTCCCCAGTTACAGTTCTGTTGTAATTGTATATGGTTGTAATTGTAACTTGCTCATTGATTTGCTGACTGTGAGCTTGCAATATAAGTTTTCACTGGACTGAATTCTGGTTGCATTTTAGTAATGTAAATGATCAACAGATGCCGCTTATATTATGTTGTACCATAAAAATATTAAAAATATCGACGAAAACGGTTTATTTTGTTTTACATGGGGCATTGTTTGGTAAACATTCAATTGACAAGTTTATAATAATAATAATCAAGCATAACCAAATTTTATGATTATACATATGTATTGAAAACATGTGTTTATAGTTTGGACTATTAGTTTAACAAGACTATTTGTTTATATTTGGTTATAACATCATTTTAATTCTCTGTTTCAGACGCAGTGACAACTACTTGTAAGTAGATTTACTTATTGAACATCTGATGAAATGTAGCAGACAATTTTTTAAATGCTTTAAATATATGCATTCATTACTAACTATTGTAATTGCTCTGTATCAATTGGAACACACTATTATACAAAATACAGTAAAACCTATAGGAGCTTTCTGCATAATTTTCGTCCTGCATTAAGCAACCACCTGCTTTAAACGACACCAGTGGCTGTTTATTAGGTGGTCGCATTAGCGGGGTTTTACTGTAATTACAATTAAATACTCATAATGCTGTCATATGTATTCGACAACGGTGCATTTTCACGATTTGTTTGGATTAAATCATTGAAGGGCTTATACAATATATGCGGGATTTGGACACGTCTATGGCCTTCATCAGAGCACTGACTAGTGAATAGTCGGGTATGTCCGCAACTGCACGGGTGAGCGGCGAAAACAGGGTAGTAGGTTCTCGATAGTTTGTAGGCTATTAATATAGTTAATCCGATAGTTTTACTGTTTTTAGATTTACGATAGAATATTCCCAGAAAGCAAAGCATCGATGGCATTTCTTATTAAATGTAACATCGCGATTAAGACAACTATTTCCTCATATTTATATCTATATAAAACGATAACGAATCGCTGAAACGTTATAAATTGCATTCATACCTGGAACCAGGGATACAACATATCATTTACTTTGTCAGAGCAGATAACACCATAATTTAGGTATCTCAGCACCTTACATACCATCTGTTATTTCACCAGACAATAGTGAATGATAATGACCATCCCTATTATCTTTGATATATATTGTTGCTACAAATACGTAATTTAAGGGTATTTCCATATGCGTAACTATTTAAACCGAGTGCAGTGCCATAACCCGTTTCTTACGTTAATAACGATCGATGACGTATTTGTACTAATAACATTTACATTCACACAGTATCGAAACTGTCTCCTTCACTCTGCCAGATTAAACCCAGCAAACATTTAGCATCGGACTGACATTAGATACGGAAGTCGTTTTACGTAATGGAAAGTAGTATCTCACACAATTCATTAATTTACTTGTTTTAGGGTGTATTTAAGCGAGAAAAATAATAAAGCATGGGTTTTTGTTAAAACCGGGGGGGGGGGGGGGTTCTATACCCTCGGTTGGTCTGTTCCAGTCGGAAATGAGCTTTAACGAGTTCGACAGGAACAGACCAACCGAGGATATAAAAACCCCGTCTTTAACAAACCCATGCTTGATTCTATTAATCTAAAAAAGACATGCTGACACCAGGGCAAGTAGAACTAGCTAGTCAGAAGCTTGAGAATTATATCAGACTCAAATGCAAGTTCTATAGGCATGGGGCCATGCTCTAGGATCATGATACAGTGAGTCATAATATGATCATGTTGTGACTGTATTGTCGCATTACTCACATTTCTGTATATTTCCTTGATGGGATAAGACAAACAGCTATCCCCAGGAGTATATTTCTGCATGGCAATTGCCGTCAGCTTAGATGGCATAATAGGATTCCGATGTGTGTTGGCCGGATGACACATGAAATACCTTTTAGCCAGTTGTCTGGAATGATGGCAACTTCCTTGTTCTCGGTGAATATTACATATTATTAAAATGTATTTGCTATCTAGCTTACAATACATAGAGTTAGTGATCAGTCTGAACTACACAGGTGACATGTTTTATAAATTTACTACATAGAATCAATGCAATTTACAAATTGCACAGTAGAAAAGTGGATGGATGGGGAAATAAATACCCAGATTGTATTAAAGTGTAAAAATGTCATATATCATTGATAATTACAATTAAAGAACGAGACATTTAAAACAAAACAATTTGTATGCAAACTGAATTAAATTAGGTCAGTAATCAACCCCAAAAAGCACAGAGAGAATTTTGTTTTTGGCACCTCTATTGTCTTTCCATTTTGGCGGTTATAAGTACATTTTAAGGGGGGGGGGGTGCTCCCATGTATGGTTCACAGCATATATTGTAATGCTTTTGAGCTGATACAAGATATGATCACACAGCCAATGTTTAACACTGATTGCCGTATAACTGCCATTTTATCATGTTTTAAAGTAAAATGATGAACAAACCCCATAGACATGTCTACCACGATTAAATCTATATCGATCCAATATTTACAAATGTTGCCGATATGCCTACTTCTACCCAACATCGACCCGATGTGGTCATGTTTGTTTGGAATGTACCTTTGTAACAAACTGACGACACTTCTTCAACATACATTAACGAAACGTACGATGCTTCAATAGCCTGCATCACGCATGTACATTATTGGATCGCTTGCGTTAGCCGAAAGAGAAACATGATAGAGACTGACAATGTCGTTCGCCAATCCACTCAAGTATGCGTTTCTTTAGACCAAATAGCAGATTAAATTAATTGTCGCAGAATTTTACCACTCGACTGTTAAGCACCACCTAACAGTATTTGTAAATAGTTTAGATTCAGGTGAAATGCCGATTAAGTCAATAAGTCGACGTTTGATATTCGATCAATAAATTTTCATCCGTTTTATCAGTATGTAACAGATAGCAGATCAGTGTTAAGCATGTTTACCAAATGCTTAGTGTAAAATATATAATATACGATGTACTTTATACTAATTACCATTGTAGAGAATTCAAAACAGCTGTCCTTTTCACACCTTACAAGTATGAAACATTGTATTATATTCAACATTGTGGGGGCCTTGTGGTATGCAAGCTAATATTGTTACACGTACGTATACGTATATGTATGCTTGTCGAATAGAAAGTCTCTCCTTCAATGATGAATTAAATACCCACTTTTCTTAATTACAGCAACATATTTTTCCTGCAATGCATATTGTCGTTACATAGATAGTTGACGGTTTTAAACAAACACAACCCAAAGGCACGAAAGTAAGAAAGTAATTATATATTGACCCTAGTGTGTATATGAGTGGGGTGACTGAGTGAATTACTCAAAACATTGCAGAGCAAGGTAAACCAACTGCTCAGCAAACCACTGTATCAGAATATGCAATAAAGATTTACATAACTGCCTCTATAGATCCATAACTATAACTTGTAGTTCCATACCTAACTATACATTTCAACGACCATCTATATGATTTCTTACTATTTCTTTATTCCATTATTAACTGTATGATTAAATAGCTATAGATTCTGGTGATATGAATATCTAAATATAGTCCATAGCTACACGTATAATCCACGACTATCTATAGTTACAAACATATCGCTATAGTATCACGAGTCTCTTTTACTTTCCATAACTATATCTTTATTTCCGTATATAAATCAATAGTTCCAAAATACCACTATAGTTTCATAACTAACGTTTTTATTCACTAACTATATTTATAGGTCCATAACTGTATCTACAGTTCCAAATGTATGTCTATAGCTCCATGTATCTTTCGTTCTCTACCTAGGTCTATACATCCAAAGCTAGCTCTATAGTTTAATAACTATCGCTACGGTTCCATAACTATTCTATGATTTCATAACTTTATAGTTTCATGATAATTTATATAGTTCCATTACAACCTGTCCAATGTGGTTCTGTGGCGTGCCTGAGTGGCCACTGCTCATCCTGTGCATGATCGTAATAGGCGAATAATTAGGGTTTAACGTAAACTGCAGTTTCTTAATCTCTTTTTCTCCAGCAGGTGTTACGTTTCTGGATCCATATCCCATATTTTTTTTATCTTGATGTAAATGAAATGTTGACCCGGCAATATTTCTCCTGTCTCGGCGCCATATAACCACAAAGTGTTGCGGTGCCGTAAAGCCCAACTCAATCAATCAATCAATCATTCAATCAATCCATGGCAATCTCTACCTTTCCAAAATTCGCAACTATCACTACATATCCCTAACTATATCTACATTAAATTTATTGATTTGCCTACGCGTATGTAGTAGTCTCCTCAATACACCTGTAATGTGTCACGTACAGAGTTCATAGCCTATTTTTGATTCCTGTAATCTGATCCGTACACTATTGACAGAAGCTCATGGCTTAATTTTGGATTCCTGTATAGCTCTTCAAATCTGGCTTCCAGTTTATAATGTGTGTAGTTTCCTTCTTACACCTGTAATATGTTACGTACAGAGTTCATAGCCTATTTGGGAGTCATGTGTTGCTCTTCAAATCCGGCGTTCAGTTGACTCTCGTTAAATGTTACTTTCACATTACACGCAATTGATTCATATAGGCGTGTCGTACTGGACTGAGGTAAAGCAATCGCGAATGTTTGAAATTGAATTCGTCAGCATTGATATATATCTTTATTTCCTCCAGAAAGGAGAGTCAAATATAATACATCATACAAACATGAAAAAAGGCACACAAATTACACAATACAAGGGCACATTACAATTATATATATGATACATTTATATCATATACAAAAAGTGAGAAAACAAACAGAATACTATATTTATAGTAAAGATAAGGCTACATACAAGGCAAACATTATGCTCACACATACTTGAAGACAATAACGAATAAATTGTGATAATCCACACTTCAACCATTTAATGTAAAATACCATACCTGCATGTATATAACATATGCAGATAAGGCCCCTTACAACTAAGATTGCTATTAAAACTAAATAGCGTTACAATAAATGTTGTTCGAGATGCAATATTGTCATTTATTTAGGTGTATGTTTGACAAGTGATCACCAAATGCAGGCAAAAATCAATACAGGAGAACCAGCTAAGAGCCTGCTGCACAGCTTCTGACATGCACCTGCGGTCGTCTGAGCAAAGTCATAGCTGTTTGCTATTGATGTCCATTACAAAGGGCATCATTGCATAGTATACAACGTTCTCTAAGAACTCCCTAATAGGATAACTCTACCGAAACGAAACAAGAGTAATATCGTTAGGAGATCAAATACATAATTATGCAGAAAATACTTAAATATCACAAAATCTCTATAGAGCGCCATTTACACTAAAATGAAGTATTATATTAGGAATATTAAACCTGGCGCGAGTTCTAATACACAAAGGCATTATACCATTTGAACGTTCACATGTCACAGCATATCTTGTACTTTATCAGAGCAGATAATATCAGTATTTATATATTCTAGCACGTTGCATACCATCTCTTTTATTCCATCAAACAATAATTCGTTATATAGACCACCACTACCTATCTCTTATGTGTGAGCTGGTCGTTATACGTTATTTAACGATATATGTTTATACGTAATCCCCGAAACTAAGCGCAGCGACTCGAAATGGTTAATGTTAAAACTGACATTGATCAATGGTGTATTTGTACTTACACTATTCCTCTTCATTCTGTGTCGACATTTTCGTTTACATTGTGCAGGTATAAATGTACGTTTGTAACTTAAAGAGGAAGTTCCTACTATGAACGCATATTTCAATGATATCATAAAACTTGTTATGCATTATCATTATTATGAAGGTCCCCAATTTGAACTGATATCGAAAAATGCCCCTGTGATACAAATTAACCGATTTCATTTCCTTGAAGAATATATCTACAAATTGAAGCAGACAACGGTTTTTAATTATACAGACCCAACATTACTTAGCGAGCAATGAGTTGTTTCTGAGCATTGATTTCTTGTGCGTATATATATCTGTGTTTGACTGTTTTGTATTTTGTATGAAATGCGTTTGTTTGAGGGCCTCAAGGTAGATTAGTCATTAGGGCTAATTGAGCTACCCTCGTTAAATAAAGTAGTTCATTCGTTCATTCATTCATTCATTCATTCATAAATACTGATAAACTTTGTTCTACAGCACAATATTATCGGCCTTTTCCGTTAATTTCTTCCGCGTTTTGACGATGATCACCCGATCCCTCCATTGTTTACGTAATAGCTTTCTCGGAAGTGGTAGGAGAATCGCAAAAAATGCGAACAGTTACGAAACTAAAACCCAACCTGAAAGATCGGGGAGTAAAATCGGGATCGGCGATATCAAACACATGGATGTTTTATCATTATAAACGGTAATTGGATGGTGTGTTTGCGATTTACTACTTTTCAGCATATATACAAATGAGTATTGTATATTTTAAGTCTTTTTGAAACGCGTCAAATGTAGGGCCATCCCCTTTAATGACGGAACGTTTCCAACATACATTAATGAATTACAATGTTTCACTAGCGTTCGTCATTCATGTACATTATTGAACAACATGCAACGACCGAAACAGTATCTGGAGGCTGACTATTTGTTTGTCAATCCACTCAAAGGTTTGGTTCGTTAGTACACCTAAATATGCGTCTGTTCAAAGCATATATTAAATGGAATAAGTTTAAAAAGTAGTGGGTTTGCCTCTAACCGTTCTAAGGCGGTACTCTCTCTCTCTCTCCCTCTCTCTCTATCTCTCTCTCTCTCTGTCTCTCTTTCTCTCTCTCTATCTGTCTCTCTAAGGTGTCTCTCTCAGGCGGTAATCTAGCTCTCTCTCTCTAAGGCGGTAATCTCTCTTTGGCTAATGCGGTACTCTCTAAGGTGGTACTCTAGCTCTCTCTCTAAGGCGGTACTCTCTCTCTCTCTCTTTCTAATGCGGTACTCTCTCTCGCTCTCTCTCTCTCTCTCTCTAAGGCGGCACTCTAGTTCTCTCTCTAAGGCGTACTATCTACCTCTCTCTGTCTAATGCGGTACTCTCTCTCTCTCTGAGGTGGTACTCTAGCGTGCGCTCTCTCTAAGGCGGTACTCTCTCTATCTCTCTATCTAATGCGGTACTCTCTCTCTCTCTAAAGCGGAACTCTCTCTCTCTTTGTTTCTCTCTCTCTACTCTAAGGCGTCTCTCTCTCAGGCGGTACTCTCTCTCTCTCACACACTTTCTTTCTCTCTGGCGTCTCTCTCAGGCGGTACTCTCTCTCTCACTCTCTCACTCTCTAAGGCGTCTCTGTCAGGTGTTTCTCTCTCTAAGGCGTTTTTTCTCTCTCTCTCTTTACTCTCTCTGTACTTGTGCGGTTGTTGATGTTTGAAATGTTGATCTCTTTATGTGTATGTATATATGTTTTTATACGCCTGTTTGAAAAACGGGACGTATTATGGAATGGCGCTGTCTGTCCGTCTGTCTGTCCGTCCGTCTGTCTGTCTGTTCGTATGGCTGTAACATCTTTAACTCAAGTTCCGCTTGATGGATCCTTTCCAAATTTAACCATAATGTTCATCTGGCCATAATACAGTAGCATACCCAGTCCCGATACGTATATCCAAGGTCAAGGTCACTTAATTGGACTTACGTTTAGCAAAAATGTTAACCTGTGTGTCTGTCTGTAACATTTCTAACTCAAGTTCTGATTGGTGGATCCTTCTCAAATTTCACAAAAATGTTTATCTGGACATGCTACAGTAACAAATGTTGGACAGAATTATGGCCCTTTTTAAATTGGAATTTTTGGTTAAGGTTTTGGTTAAGTCCACTTATTTACATAACCCTTTGAGATAAAGCTTTGAAACTTGGAACACTTGTACTCCATATCAACCTTCATCTGTAAGTAAATGTATATAACTCTGTCCAGCAGTTTGACATAATTATGGCCCTTTTAAATTTAGAAGTTTTGGTTAAGGGTTTTGTTAAAGACTATTTATTTACATAACCCTTTGAGATAAAGCTTTAAAACTTGGAACCCTTGTTCACCATCAGCAACTTCATCTGTAGACAAGAGGAAATAACTCTGTCAAGCATTTAGACCGAATTATGGCCCTTTTTAAAAAAGTTTTTTTGTTTTTTGTTGTTGAAGTACGCCTATTTACTATCCTTTGAGATAAAGCCTTGAAACTTGGTCGCACAATTGGACTTAGAATTTGTGTTTAGCATTTGCGTTTAGCAAACACATTAACCTCAGTTTATGTTGAACAAGACCTCGAATGGTGTATATTGTGCCCACTGGCACTCTTAATGTGTGTGTGCGATCAATAACTTTTCAAAGTCTTTAACGGTTCAAAAAGGTAGGTAAAATTGAAGTAGACCAGAGTTAAAACATATTTACAGCATGCTAAGGGTTAGTAGGAATGACCATAATTAAAATAAGAATCTATGTTCACAAGACGGGCGTACGCAACCTGTACGGGGTTCGTGGAGTGTTCGTCATTTGCTTCATACTTGATTCTAAGTTAAACATTCCCCATTATGCTAACAAATTTTAACTTTGTTACAGAGGCATCTCCCTTGTAAAATCTCAGATTACCTTCAAATGTGTAAACAATTGAACTAACCTACGATGGAATATTGTCAACCAACAAAGTTACTAAAGTATGCGAGTCATACCGTGGATTCTATGAGTAGTACACTATACGTTACCTTCATATGCGGCACAAACTGATTAAACTAGAACAACAAAGTTACTAAAGTATGCGATTCGTGCCGTGGATTATATGAGTAGTACACTATACGTTACCTTCATATGCGACACAAACTGATTAAACTAGAACATATCGTAACTCGTTGAACAGTTCAAATAGCACATCGTCTCTATACAATTCATTGCAAAAATACAAACGAGGTCTCGTCAATACTTTTAATGACACTTTTCTTTACACTGTGTCATTTGAAATGAAGGTATTTACCTGAGTGGTGATGATATCTCACTCATTAATGCATTTACTTTGCTCAGAGATATAACACATTCGGAAGTTTTTTTTCCGATAATTCCATTCAGTAGTTCGTCCACGCATCTGTCCCTGTCCCGTCTGTCAATGTCGCTTCGTGGTTTATATCGAAATCAGAACATATTGTTAATAACTGGTTAACCGTACATATTGTAGTAACCTTTAATCCTCTAGTAGATCCAATGAATTGAAATAAGAAAAGCACCAGTTTCAAGAATTCAATGTATTTCAACCATTCTGTCACGTAAGAATCGTATTTTCAACCAACTGGGATCCAGACTATAAGCGGAGCAACTCGGCGTCTCGTCGACTCTCGGCCAATAGCTTCTCAAAGCGGGATATGAAATGTATATGCAAATCTAGGTTTCATGTTTATTGTCGCAGTTCGGATGGAATTTATCAAGACTAGATTCAGATTTATATATGTGTGCATGCGTACATGTGTGTATGTGTTAGCAATGGTGACCGGTTTTTTACACAGTACTTACAGCTCGATTTTCTAGAGCCATCGTCGCAAAGTACTGTTCCGAAAAAAAACGATTGTGTAATAGAAATATATAAAACGCCAAATAGTTGGATTAGAAGTTTATTATAATGTTTCACCTTTACACGCTTCTCATAAGCGATCAAATGTAAAGTTTCAGCCCTGGATCTTGGTCAAGTTATACGTACAAATAGAACGGGGTTCAGCGCAGAGGATGCCATATTTTTTCATGTAATTTGCTTATATTATATTTACGTAACTCTAGATTCGGAATATGTGTGATTGGACATAATTTAGTGCCGAAGGGTAATGAGCTATTTGTTTAAAAAAAATGAATTGCTACAGAAAAACGCCAGTCTTTAACCATCAAATGTCGTACAAACAATTATGTGTAACTTACATATTCATTTCAATGTAAACGTAGGTGAACTATTGTACAGTAGACGTTCTCCTTCACTCATTTCAAATGAAACTGGTAAGTGTTAGTCATGGTAAGTGTCAATCATTGTCGTGTATACCTAATTAATATTCAGAGTGTTGTTTCGAAATCGCAATAGGAGCTTGGCCGGTACTGTCTGTTGATTTCCAATACAAACGACGCAATTAACATACTCAGAAACAAGAAATATCTTTTAAAAAGATATTCAGCGGCATTCAAATATTGACATACTGTACAAAACAATAATGACATTAAATCTCTGTCAACTTAATTTCAATGTTTCGAGATTCTGTTAGTACAGGGAAATAGATCTATGAAGGGTTGCTTGTAATTTTACTAGCAGAGAAGCATGCAATGGAAATGACTTGCAGTAGAATTAAGCAATTATGGAAAAAATCAAGTTACTTTTATAGGAAGTCACTATTAAAATGTACAATGTCAAAGTATTTTTTTAAAACTATCTGAAGTTAGTTCTTCATTTTACCTATTATAAAAATTTACTTGAAAGCATGTATATTTATATCGATATGAAGATAACTAATTGAATACACTTTAAATAAAGCATACAGAATTTAGTTTTTGTTTGTGCAGAGGCTGTAATTACTTAAAGAAAGGTATTTATCTATAGCCTGGATCAACGCATTAATTGACGTGTGTGCATCATCATTAGTGACACCATTAACTGAATATACATGTATATTTTAAAACAATATAAAGTTAGCTATCTCAACCTACTACTCGATCCAAAGCGCCAGGTGATAGAGCCGTAACAATAGCCTTCAGTAAGTAGCTTTATATCTTAGAGAGCGAATAACCAGAGACATTATCGAACGATGCCAAAAAGAATATACCCACTCAAACGGCTCCAATCATTATTTGGTGTGGTATTGTCAGCAGTCAATGGGTTGATTTCAGTGACTCTGCTAAATTTGACTCTGTTGGTTGTAAAATTATCCCATAAGTGACTCTGCTAGGAACTCTTCACTGTATCGAGAACATTATGCGTATAGTCAGAAAACAGGAATAGGTATTCTGCGTCCTAATTCCCAGTTACAATTTAGAGCCATCCCTTCCTACACATATTACTTTGCAACATGAATAAATTTTATAAAATGATATAATTATGCTCTCATTTACGCATAGATCTTATTTCAATGAGAAACAACGATTAAGTAAAGTTGTTAGTCCAAGGAAAGCTTATTGCGTTGACCAACACATCAAAAATAAGGTAAGGCCAGGCTTATAATCATCAGCAGATATATTGGCGAATGTCTCGTTAGTTAGTATTAATTACAGACTGATACTACAGGACGTGATTTAGTTAATACCTTACCCCTACATCACCCCTACATCACTGACGTCTGTTTGTCAACACAATGACTTGCCCCCACCTTACTAACGTGTGATAGTTAAAGTACCTTTTCCCTAATTGACTCATGCGTGTCAGTCAACACAATAACGTTACATTACATCACAATAAATGCAATTGCCCTAACTTACTGAAGTGTGTTAGTCACCACAATAGCCTGGCCCTACCTTACTTTTGATGTGTCAGTCAACACATTACCATGGCCAATTAAATATATACATGGAGCGAAACAGACAAAACTTTAACGCAATAATTTGGCCTGGCTCTACCTTACCAGCATGAGTCAGTTAAAACAATGCATTGACCTTACCTTATTAGCTTGTGTCATTAACACAATACAGAACAGAACAGAATATTTTATTAGAAGTAAACTTACAAAGTTTCTTGTCTGTACAGCAAAACAGTACAAATTTCTTTATAGGTCAAGTTGAATTGTAGACAATATAACTACACATTCTAAAAATAAATAGATTAACATAACATACACTGGTCCTACCTTACTTACGTGTATCAGTTAACAAAATGTATTAACTTACTTCTTTAACCTGTGTCTTTTAACACAATACTTTAGCCCTACCGTACCGTTTGTCAGTAACACAAAACATTGGGCCTACCTTACTGACGTGTGTTAGGTAACATAGTACATTAGCCCTACGTTACTGACGTATGTCAGTCAACACAATACGTTATAGTAGATGTTTGGTCAAATGATTACACAGTCAATACCTTACTGCCGTCGTGTGTTAGTCATACGATTACTTTGGTTTCAGCCAGTACAATGCATTGACCCTACCATACTAGCATGCTCAAGATAAAGGCATACAGTGGTGTTTCAGTCAACACAATACTTAAACCCTTACTGATGCTTTGGAGTCAAAAACATACATTGGCCCAAATTTACTGGCTTTTGTCATTCCACTCTATATGTTGGACTACTATCGTCTTTCAAATACCTACATTGACATTAACTTACTGTCGCGTGTAAGTCGTCAAAACAACACAGTGGCCCTACATTACTGTCGCATTTCAATCAAATAACTACTGACGTGCGTCAATCAATAAAATATCCTGACCCTACCTAAATGACATGTGTCGGTCAACACAACACATTGGCACTATCTAACTGTTAGTCAACACAATGCATTTCTACTACCTTACTGACGAGTGTTAGTCACACAATAGCCTGTACCTACCTTACTGACCTGTGTTTGTCAACCTGGCCCTACCTTAAGTTTGACGTGTCAGTCAACACATTACCTCGGCCAATTAAATGTATACATCGAACGAAACCAGACACATAATTCTGAAATATAGCTGATATTCTTAGAATATCGCTAAAATATCCTATTCATACTAATTTACTAGTTAATACAAAATTACAGTAAGCAGGTATATTACTAGTATTGACCAAGCGCGGAATTGTTTGTATACTCAAACAACTAGGTCTTACGTGTCAAAGGTCAGCCGAGTCCATTTGTTAGGAAGAGAAGCATTCCGCATGTTCTCGGACAACCGGGTTTAGTATATTAGATAAAAATGCAGGCAGGGTTATTGTTAGCAGTTTAGCGCAGCAGCTAAACACTAGGTACTCAGAAGGCATTGCGGCAGTAGGTAAACACTAGGTACTCAGAAGGCATTGCGAGAGTAACATTTTTATTAACCCTTCTCTTGCTGAATTTTAAAATACATCTCTCCAACTTTGCCTATGTCCTGTTGTATAATTACAAACATCTTCACTGTGTACAAGTATTTCGCTGTGCAATCACTAATGTAGAGTGCACTGGTTGCACAATCAACTAGTAAATAGTGCAGACCCTGATGAGACAGCTCCTGCAGGAGCTGTCTCATCTGGGTCTTCACTATTTATAGGTAGGTATATTGACGTGAATAGCAAGCGAAGGGTTAAGTGTGGGTTCGAATCCCGCATTGACATTAAAACTTGTTTTTAATATTGAGTGAATAGTAAAGCATTGTTTATGGAAAAGTAGTAAAGTCAAGCAGGCAAAGCCACACGCAAGACGCAACCACCACCAAAACACCGACAGACAGCATGACACACACACACACACAACCACACACACAAACGCACACTCACACACACGAAATGAACACAGAAAACACCAAAAGACACAAGAAACAGGGACAAACGTTCCACAACATGAACAAACCACAAACACAAAGACGCAAGGCAAACAAACGGAAGGGTGACAAAGAGAGTACCGCCTTGGCACGGTCAGCAGCAAAAACACCACTGGGGGTTTAAACCGGTTTACGGACGTCCTAACCTCACACTTCTCTCAAAGTCACCCTAGCTTTACAAATATTGTAAATAAAGGTATCCCCACTGGACTTACCCACAACATAGACGACGGTGAACACAGGACAACATGTAAAACATAGCATAATAACTGTGACAATCCGTCAAATATGTACTCAATGACTTTGCTGAAGTCAGAGCACCTGCAGGTAAGCCGTTAAGGTCACGACAGGGAAAAAGTAATACATGAGTCTGGTAAGCTCCTCCTTATCCGAGTTTAAGAGTATACCATCATAGAGTACTACCCTCGGCCTGTCATCGCGCAAGCAAAGAGGGAAGCGTAGCTACCGACTGTAAAAGGGTCGATAACCAAACATGCAGTGTGTTGCAATATAATAGGATCATAACCTTTCTTTTTAAAAGTTTTAATGTGTTTTATAAACAAATCATGAAAATGGATATGACCCCGAATTTTCCTAAGTTTGTAGATAACATCCCAATAAAATTCTGGTTGAGAAATGCCTTGTCGCAGTAACGTCCGTAGATTGCAATTATATTTACTAATGAGAGGTAAATTTCGATAATAAAATTTAGAAAAGGTTTTCCGAAGTTTGTAATATCTGTAACCTTGCTTAAGAAGTTTATCAGTTATAACTAAATTACGTCTGTTAAAATCTTCAAGCAAAGAACAGGCTCGGGCAAACCTAATAAGTTGAGAAATATAAACCCCATAAAATGTAGAACGTGGCACATCCCCATCTAGAAAAGGATAATTAACAATTTTAAAAGTAAAATATTCTCTTTTATCGTATACTTTGGACGAAACTTTATCATTTGTAATTGAAAGATTCAAATCTAAAAATGAAGCATTAATGTCAGATTGATTAGCTTTGTTTAAAGACAGTTCTTTTGGGTAGATTGAAGAAACCATAGTATCAAAATAAGGATTATCTAAATTCAAAATATCGTCTAAATACCTTGAAGTTTTATTAAAAGCATTAACAATATCGGTCTGTGTATCAGGTTTTAAGCTAAGCATAAAATCCCTCTCGTAGCAATACAAAAACAAATCTGCAACAAGAGGGGCACAATTTGTACCCATGGGTATACCAACAACTTGACGATATATGGTATCCCCATAACGCACAAATATATTATCTAAAAGAAAGGTAAGAGATCTACAAACATCAAGGCATGTCCACATTGTGTAATGTTCAACTTCTGAATTCGAAAAGAATGAACGTTGAACATTACAAGCAATGAACATTTTGTTTTCTCTGGCAAAGGTTTTTTCTATTAATTTAATAAGTTTATCCTTTATAAGATGGTGAGGTAGAGTAGTATAGAGTGTAGAGAAATCATAAGAGCTCAGTAAAGAAATGTTATACTGTTCATTTTCAAGTTTTGTTAAAACATCATTTGAATTTTTTATGGACCAAAAAACATTAATACCAGAATTTTCATATATTTTATCACAGTAGCGTTTAACATGTTCTATGATCGTAGTAAGACAGGACGCCAAAAGTATAGATAATTTAGTAGTGATACAACAGCTAGAGTTGGCAATAAAACGCGACTTATAAGGGTTTTTATGTAGTTTCGGAATCCAGTACAAAGTAGAAAGTTTATGTTGTTTTATGTTAGGACCAGACTTAAAATTATTGCACATTTTTACATGTTCCGAGACTATATCTTTTTCAGGTGTTTGAACTGTTATATAAGTTTTTGAATCAGTTAGCTCCTTCTTTAAAACATCAACATAATACAATCTTCAAATAATGATTACATTGTTTGATGCCTTGTCAGCAGGAACAAGAACATAATCTGAATGAAAATTAGAAATATTTTTCTTCAAGTAGCGAAATGTAACTCTAGGTCGAGGTGGTAAAAGATGGTAATTGGATTTGTAAAAAGTTATTCGCGTATCAATAATATCGAAAATACATTTCTTCCAATCCGAAAGGGCATTAACATCAGCATGTTCTCGTCGATACCATTTGATGCAGAATTCTTGAATAGCTTCCGCAATATGAGTTCGACAAGCGTCAAAATCAATAAGGGAAGGTAATCTATATTTAGGTCCTTTAGTTAGGAGGGTCCTGAGACGTTTATCCTTAATGATATCAAAATTACCCGTAATGACATGACCAACTGGTTTATAGCAAAAGCTAGAAATGCTACAATCTCAAGAAATAGGGGTATTAACATCAATATTTAAGTCAGAGACAATTTTATTGTAGTTAAAAATAACATTTCTAATAGGTTTATTATATTTATAACAGATGATAGGTGATTCAGAGTTGATGAAATATTTGGGAATAGCATCGATTACATTCTTATCACGAAATATACTTTGAATATCAATAAAATCGATACCTTTATTTAGGAACTGAAGTTTCAGAAAATGTCTTTATGTTCAGATTCTTTATCAATACGTGGACGAAGAACATGCTGTGTGTAACTTTGTATAAGTGAGGCAGTATTAATTAACGGATCTGTACGCATATAGATTTTATCAGCCTCTTCGTCTATTATCTTAAGACAGGAAAAGGGTAAAGACGATAAACAAGATAACACAGAATGTTTACCAGTTTGTTTTAGAATAGTATGTAAATCATGAATAGACATATTACGACGTAATTTACGCTTAATATTACCATTTCTACGTCTGCCATGTGATCTACTTTTACGTTTTCGAATAGAAAATATAGAGAAAATATCGATACTTGGATCTTTAGAAATGTTGCCGCTTTGGAAAATGTTATCATTAAGGCCTAAAGGAAAAGGTGTTTGTAATCTCTTTATCCCTCTTTAATAGTAAAGCATTGTTTAGTTCATACTGTATAATTATACTGACCATTTAAACACATGTTCGTCAATGTACTACTCGCGTTGAGGACATTGACATGACACATTGGGCATCAGACATTATTATAGATAAAATCATAGAACATTTCAGACCCGGCACGATAATTAAGTTGACGAATCCGAGACGGACACTGCCAGTGAGGGAGAAAATTAACTTTATTGAAATGAAATGAATTGCAGTAAAACGTACGTCTTTGAACCGATCACTCAGTGAGGACGAAAGTGAGCTTTTCAGACAGATGGCTGCTTATTACAGAACAAAATGCTCTGAAAGGAGCTCTCTGCATTGCCCTTTTCCTAAATAATGCTGCCGCCTGCCTTAAAGGCCAACAATGACTTTTTTGAGGGTTCGGTTTAGAAATATTTCATGGTAGATATATAACAATGAAAATATATGTTGGTTGAAATGAAATTGGAAATAAAAGGGCAAAAATCAATCAAAATATAATACTAAGTAATTATAGAATCCTTAATATCTTTTTAGCAAAATAAAAATATTTTAAGTTGATGCGAGACTCGAACCCGCGTTTAATAAAATGTCCCCTACCATATACTTCCTTATGGCCCTACGACTTATCCACTACGCTATATTTCCGATAACTAATCCGCTTATTGTTTGTACCTTATAACAAAACATTTTCTTTTCAAAAATGACAAGTGGATGTCCGATATGCTGATCTCCCTTATAAATGGACGCGGCGAACCCGTGACCCGTCAGACCTAGTTGTTTGACTATAACATGATATATTACTAATATCTTACAGGATGCATTAAACCACGCGTTGTCAAAACTGTATGCTGCATTTAACAATGTACAATGTGTTATACTTTCTACACCCTTAGCCGTCATAGACTCTATCCCAACCTAAAACTATTGTCATTAGTGAAAATCAAAACTAATGTTTAAACATAAACAACATAAACAAACAGTCTTAGTATCGTTTGAAATAATTTGGTTTTTGATCCGAGGCTACATTACTAGCTGTCTTATCCGGATGCACTTACTATTTGCACTTATCATCAGCATCGTTAAGTAATGAATGGATGCAAATAATTAGTTACTGTCATATAACACTTTTACTTAAAAAACACTTTCCCCACACGCCTTTATACATTATTTCGTTTTGCTATGTTTTTGTATGTATATGTTTTGAATAGGGGATGCGTTGTAAAAACGTACTTTGTGCTTTTTATCTCCTCTGTCCGGAATCATATTAAAGCGCACGAGAGTTTTTTGGTATTCTAGAAGCAATGTTTAGGACTGTATATGGGCTAGGGTTCGTTTCAAGACCAATGTTAATCATACCAATCTTTTAAAATCTGGTTTGGCCAACTAACTGTAGTACGATTATTTGTGTTTGCCGATAAATTAAACCTGACAAAACCGAACAGAAGTTTTGTCTGACTTGTCACTTTGTCCAAATACCATGCCTCTTCCGCTAAACTATCGATTTACAGTGTTACAGTTCATGAACAACCTCAATAAAACTGAGTCTGCAATGTTCTCTTTTCATGACGCTACTTTTGCTTTCGAAGGCTCTCCTACTTTCTGAATTCACGATGTATATGTTTATCATTTCAGGTATTCCCCTGAGTACCTGGAACGATTGAAAAAACAGCTAGCAGCAAAAGGGATCACCGAGAAAGACATTCCACAGAATACCTTGAAAAAGCAATAACATCCACGGAAGAAAATGGAGAGCTATTTTGAATAATTTAAAGTAAAAGCTTTAACCTAATCTAAAACCAATGTTCTATCGTATCACTGAGTACTAAGCACTTGATTAACTTCGATTATGTTTTACTTAAAATAATATTTGGAGGAGGACATAAATGCATTGAATATATAATTCACTGAACTTAGTGTGAAATTATCAATGCAAAAGATATTCTATTCAAAAGATATTTACATATAAATGCTCACGGGGCCCATGTAACCAGTTTTCCAGTTAAATTGGCAAGCCAGTTGCATACAGATGCAGCGCTGAGTAACGTACTGCATCAACTCATCAAGATACCAACTGTTCTATATTCTGATGGAAATACTTATGATCAATGTACAGCATATGTGATGTTCTCGACAAGCTCAATACAAACTACTGATGCCTTGGTTGTAAATATGTTGATTGTTTCATACAAATTTTAACCAAAATAGAATAGAAGTCAGACTGGAAATGACATGAGTCCACAGCAACCCAATAAGCACAATAGACAATTGGTGACATTTTAATAAATGATATTTTAGTGACATACTGACCCTATATAAGCAATTTGACCCGGGTCAGAATTATTTGTCAAAATACTTAGGATACTTTTGTTTATACCTTTTGTGTTATATATATATATATATATATATATATATATATATATATACACTAATACGTCTTATCGTTGGTATATTATATATATATATTATTGTTTGGAATATGTATATAGATTAGATCCAGTTGAAACGCCGACGTCTGGATTAATATTACACACACCGACTTTAATAGCATGCGTAAATGCTAGTTTAAACAGGTGTAGTGACACAAGGGATGACAACCTATTAAACTAGTGAGGAAGCCTTCCATCAGTGTTGCTGTAGGTCGGTGGATTATGTACAGAAGAACTTCTGGGATCGGTCTTCCTCCACATGTAATTAGCTGGGCGCCATGATATGGCTGCAATACTATTAAAGCGACTTAAACACCATATAATCCAAAGCGAAACCAAACGTATTAAACTATGTATTGATGTTAATTGATTTGATATTTTCCAAATTGTTTTTCAATCAACGAATTATGTTTGAATTTGAAAAATATCAAATCAATTAGCATCAATATATAGTTTAATACGTTTGGTTTCGCTTTGGATTATATGGTGTTTTAAGTCGCTTAAACTTTTCTGAACATTTTGGTACCCATGAAAAAAGTCTAGGGGTGCACGGTAGGCACTATTGGCTCCCTGAGTATAACAGCTATTGACCAATATCGTCCCGTACAAATTGGCAATTTCTTTCATTCATATGTGACTTGATTTACATTTCTAATCGCCCTTTTTCATTGTGTACTTAGGTGTAAACGTCAATACACCCCATCGCGCCTTTGCCGTTTTATTATGTATTTAAGCCCCGTCATGATACTTACTCCCTCCCAAGTTTTCTAAAACGTTTAGATAACTGCCTCAAAATGCTACACAAAACAGGATGTACTCTGCATGTCTGATAAATACTGGGAACAACGAAGAACCAGTTATTTCGAATGTTTGATTGCTATTTTATTTTCTCTTTTATATAGGTCCACAAAAATTAGTTTCAACCCAATGACTGTACAGTCAATCAGCTTATAGATATTTATAACTCGATTATCTCCAATCTAGATAAGGGTAAAGATGTAAGATTCGTTTTTTGTGATGTTGCCAAGGCTTTTGATAGAGTCTGGCATACCGGTCTTTTACTAAAATTAAGCCAATATGGTATCCGGGGAAATATACTGAACTGGATAGAAAGTTACCTGAGTGATAGGGAACAAAAGGTCGTGACAGAAGGGTTCTATTCAAGTTTTTCACCGATCGAGGACGGTGTTCCCCAGGGCTCTGTATTAGGTCCATTCCTATTCTTACTCTATGTTAATGACATCATAGATAATTTAACAAACAATGTCAGACTTTTGCAGATGATACCTCACTTTTTGTGATAATCGATAAGAACCGGGAGACAATGTGTGCAGCATCTCTATCCAGCGACCTTAACTTAATAAATAACTGGGGAAATCAATGGGCAGTTTCCTTCAAGCCTCAGAAAACCAAGTCGTTAGTTTTTTCTCGGAAACGCACTATTCACCCTACTATTCACTTTGCCGGGGAGCCCGTTGAAGAAGTTCAAACACACACTCACTTAGGGGTAACATTCAATTCAAATGCATCTTGGTCCGCTCACATTGAAAGTATCTATAATAAAGCATGTAGTAGATTAAACACCCTTCGCATGCTTAAACACTCTGTTGGCCGTCCTTCACTTCTCACAATTTACCTCTCATTCATTCGACCTGTATTAGAATACGCTAATTCGGTATGGACAAATTGCACTAAGCAAGAATCAGATTTACTAGAGAGTGTCCAGGTTGAAGCAGCACGAATAATTACCGGACTTCGTCGAAACTCTTCCAGATCTTGTCTGTATGCTGAATTAGGTATAGATATTCTGTCTGAAAGACTAGAAAACCACAAACTAACAATTATCTTCAAAATCTTACATGGTATGTGTCCGCAATATTTAACGGATCTTATTTCTCCCTTTTTACCTGTAGAAGCAGAATATAACCTCCGATCTCGCGGTCAAACTCTCCAAATCCCACGTTGTAGAACATCTTCATATCAAAATAGCTTTATACCTAGCACGATAAGAGCATGGAATGCCCTTCCAGATACAGTTAAGTCTGCTACTTCCGTTCACCAATTCAAAACTAAACTATCGTCAATTAAAAGCAGAACGAGGCCTCCTATTTATTACAATCTAGGCAGGCGACAAGAAAATATTCTTCTTTGTCAACTGCGTAACAACGCTAGTTCACTCAATAAGCATCTTTTTAACCATTTTCTGTCAAAATCGCCCTCGTGCCCAAATTGCACGGACATACCCGAAGATAATTACCACTTCTTTGTCTGTTCACCGTTCACTGTACATAGACGAAACATGCTTACAGCATTGAGGGAAATACCCGAATTAGGGGAGGTAACCCTAAATACACTATTGTTCGGAGGCAGCGGTCTGAGCGTGGAGTCTGTAGAAGCACTTAATGATATAGTGCACACATATATAAGGAGTACCAGGAGATTTGACTGAGAAAGTTGACTACTCGATTGACGGTTTTTCTTTGTTAAAAAAAAAAAGATTGATGAAACGTTCAACTACATATTCATTACACATCAATTGCTTTACATTGAACTATATAATGATTAAGGTAATTAATCTGTATTACCGGATCCGGTTTCAAAGTCACTAACCTTTTATTTTAAGTTGGAAAGCTATGTATTATAGATTGTATCTCAATCGTATATAGGCGTATATACTGCGTATATGTATATAAAATCCTAAACAGCCGCTGTGCTAAATTAATTAGAATGATCGATTCATAATCAAAATTTGTTCCAAATAACGTTGGGAAAATGGATTGATCTAATTAGTGATTGTGCAATCGGACCCAGGTAATACTGACTAATTGTTATTCAATAAGACCATTGCATATATATATATGTGAACGATGCAATTACTTACATGTTAATCGCTGTATATATTTATATATTTCTAGCATGTACGACATGTAATTACCTTGTACCACTGGAGAGGACTTACATAGGCTATGCCTGTTGTCCAATCCGTTTCTTTATTGAATAAAATATTGTTGAAATAAAAAAAAAATAAAAAAAGTAGTGTCCTAATTTTACAGCCTTTTTGGTAGACATATAGTTTTGTATCTATATTATTGTATGTGAAGACCGTACCGATACGATATCAGGCTGAAAAGAGTAACAGTTTGAGCTGTTTGAAGCTCTCGGTCAATCATTTCTAATAGGCTTGGACGAATCATAGATAAGTAAAGCATACAACACATCGAAGTTTCAGAAGACAATATGTTTTCAGTGGGCGCAGGGCTAACTTTATATTAATAGTAACACAGGCACATACAGGTCAGGCCAAGTGGTCTGGTCGATGACATAGTGAGTTTTTCAGGTAGAATTTGATTTATAAAATATGCTTCTAGTACAAACATCATGGTGTATTTTATGCAAAACATATCATTGGTGTCCCAAGTATCAAAATTAAGTTATTCCATTCCATCAACGGTGTAACAAACGGCACAATTAGTATTAAGGTACCTATTGACACATCATGAATATTGATTAGATTGTTTTGATTGTTATACTATCACATATACACATGAATGTTTGACCATGGCAGAAACAGTAGAAGTATATCTATATTATTTCATCAGCAAACTGATCAAACACTGATCAAATAGTTTTTATATGAAACGTCTGATCTAGGTATACACTGTTTGCAAATGCATTGAACTGCTTACATTTGGAGTGAAAGGTTAACAATTAAAATTGAATATGTTAATTTGACTATTTTCTTCTTAATTTATACAAAACGCATTTGACGTGTGTATTCACATTTGTAACTACAATCTAGATACTGCTGGGTCTGTGTGTGGTAGGTAAACATAAGGTTGATGACATTGAGAGAGAGGTGTTATTAATATCGTTGATACATTGTGTTTTTTGCTCTCGGGGGATCACCCCCTTTCAGAATTTGTATGGGTGATTTAATGACAGAAATAGATACAAAGAGATACAGAAAGACACAGAGAAACAGACAGGTAGACAAACATACAAAGTGTCTAACATACAAACAGACAGCGACAGACATAGAGATGTATGGGGAAGTTTTAAGTGCATATTGCCATTATCGTAAATATGTTGAGCGGTTTCGTTTGTTTATCTGAAAGAGAGAGGGGAGTAAAAAGGATAGAGACAGAGAAACATGTGCATATACACTGAAAAAGTCGAATATAGAAATAATTATTATACAAGATTGTGTAGCTTATTTTCAACAATCAAATTGATAAAAAGAATCGGTATTTTATCATTTTGTTCTTGGCTTCACCTTTAGATAAAAGACAGCGAATATCTTAACATACGGTAATGTGTTTTATTTTTACCAAACCTTCTAGCTGATGCATATGCAGGTGGGTGTTCAAACAATTTTTTCCATGTAACGAGAATCAACTGAAATCATGAACCGGACTTTTTAAAGTGATGACCAGTACTCTAAAAAGTTTGAATGAATCTATAACATGTACACATTTAGAATGTATCTTTTTATACGCCCGTTTGAAAAAACGGGACGTATTATGGAATGGCGCTGTCTGTGTGTCTTTCCGTCTGTCCGTCTGCAACATCTCTAACTCAAGTTCCGCTTGGTGGATCCTTCTCATATTCTAACACAATGTTTATCTAGACATTCTACAGTAGCCTGCCAAGTCCCGGTTTGTTTATCCAAGGTCAAGGTCACACAATTGGACTTAGAATTTGCGTTTAGCAAATATGTTAACCGGTCTGTCTGTCTGTAACATCTCCAACTCAAGTTCCGCTTGTTGGATCCTTCCCAAATTCAACCACAATGTTTATCTAGGCATGCTACAGTAGCCTGCCAAGTCCCGGCTCGTTTATCCAAGGTCAATGTCGCTTAATTGGACTTAGAATTTGCGTTAAGCATTTGCGTTAAGTAAACATGTTAACCTCAATTTATATGGAACAAGTCCACTTATTTACATAACACTTTGTGAGAAAGCTTTGAAACTTGGAACACTTGTTCACTGTCACAACCTTTGACCGAGTTAAGGTTTTGGTTAAAGTCCACTTATTTAAATAACCCTTTAAGAAAAAGCTTTTAACCTTGGAACACTTGTTCACCATCACAAGCTTCACCTGTAGGCAATAGTACATAACTCTGTCCAACATTTGACAGAATTATGTCCCTTTTTAACTTAGAATTTTTGGTTAAGGTTTTGGTTAAAGTCCACTTATTTACATAACCCTTCAAGCTTTTAAACTTGGAACATTTGTTCACCATCACAAGCTTCACCTGTAGACAAGAGTACATAACTCTGTCCAACATTTGACAGAAGTATGCCCCTTTTTAACTTATAATTTTTGGTTAAGGTTTTGGTTAAAGTCCACTTATTTACATAACACTTAGTGAGAAAGCTTTGAAACTTGGAACACTTGTTCACTGTCACAACCTTTGACCGAGTTAAGATTTTGGTTAAAGTCCACTTTAGAACACTTGTTCACCATCACAAGCTTCACCTGTAGGCAAGAGTACATAACTCTGTCCAACATTTGACAGAATTATGCCCCTTTTTAACTTATAATTTTTTGTTAAGGTTTTGGTTAAAGTCCACTTATTTACATAACCCTTTCAGATTAAGCTTTTAAACGTGGAACACTTGTTCACCATCACAAGCTTCACCTGTAGGCAATAATACTTAACTCTGTCCAACATTTAACAGAATTATGCCCCTTTTTTAAGTTAGAATGTTTGGTTAAGGTTTTGGTTAAAGTCCACTTATTAACATAACCCTTTCAGATTAAGCTTTTAAACTTGGAACACTTGTTCACCATCACAAGCTTCACCTGTAGGCAAGAGTACATAACTCTAACATTTTGACATACTTATGACGATTTTAAGCTTGGAATGTTTGGTTAAGGTTTGGGTTAAAGTCCACTTATTTACATAACCCTTTCAGATAAAGCTTTTAAACTTGAAACATTTGTTCACCATCAGAAGCTTCATCTGTAGGCAAGAGTAAATACAATGTAACTCTGTCAAGCATTTAGACACAATTATTGCACTTTCTAATTTAGAATCTTTGGTTAAGTTTTTTTGTTAAAGTATGCTTATTTACAACCTTGAAACTTGGTCGCAAAATTGGACTTAGAATTTGAGTTTAGCAAATACGTTAACCCCAGTTTATGTTGAACAAGACCTCGACGGGCGTATATTGTGCCCACTAGCACTCTTGTTGGGCTGCGAAAGCAGCCCACACTGATACGGCTTAGAATTTTGCCCATGCGTTTCTGCGGTCCTGTGTTTCTATAAATGCCAATCTTTTTAATAAATATGGTTTACTGTGAGACAAGTTCTTATTTATATATATTCATTTATTTTATTTATTTTCATTCATATATTTTTCTCAGCATATTTTTGTCGCGGATAATTCTTTCTTTTCTGCCATGATCCAGTTAAAATGCTAGTGAATTAGGTATAAGTGATTAAAATCACATTTATTAGCATAGCTGTCAGCGTGGTGTAGGGGTTATAGCGATGGACTAGGAAACGTGAGGTCGTGGGTTCGATCATCGGTGGAAGCTGAATTATTTTTTTTCTCTCATATTTTCTTAGCACCCTTAGTATACGTGCTTTTGGTTTAAAACCGTTTTGTACATTAAAATATAAGTCCGTTGTTTGCATTTTGGCGTTGTTAAAGTTATTTAGCTGAGACCTTTTACTCGTGGTTTTGTTGACAGTTTTGCATAGTTCACCATTGTGAATTTGAATTTGCTTCAACTTTACTGTATAATTATCTTATACTAACCTGTTCTTTTTTTGGGGACAATATAAATGAAAAAATTAATGGGCATTGAGTCGACCTATCGGAATAATTTCATGTAGACTGTAAGTATGGGAGTTTGTATGCCTTGTGAACACCACTTAATGTGATAATGGTTTCTACGTCAGTGTGTTTCAGCAAATGAATAACATTGATCTGTGACGTAATGTGTATTATTGGTGTCAAACAAAGGTATATTATGCATCATGGCTCATTAAAACATTCTCCCGTTTCTGCTACATGTATTAATTCATACATAACAGTCATGTTTTCCCAATATTGCTCCCTCTTTTTCTTCTATCCTGCTTAAATACATGTTACGCAGCCATTTTACGCTTGCGTAAAACCTTGCTTGTTAAAATTGTTGTATTCGCTAAATAATGTTTGATTCATAAAACGGGATTATTTATTCCGAAAAACGACGGAGATGCTTAATATATGTGTAAAACTGACATAATAATTCGTGTTTGTGATATTCATTCAAATAGAGTTTTTGATTTTGTATTTAATAATGTTTAGATATTGTACCGAAACTTACCTTCTGTGGTTAGGTATGAACTTAATTGTCGTACTAGACACATGTTTGAGAGAAGCCAAAACAGATATGTATAAGAATAAAATGAGTGTGTGAGGTGCGTGCTTGCATGTGTGCGTTCGAGCGTATAGAGTATTATTTTAGTTGGCACCTAGTCATGTCGGAATTCGAGGAAATTAAGAAACAGATACAAAAACGGGAAACTCGTCTTTGAATCTGAATCAAACGATTTTCAAACAACAGTAAATATCGATGCTAACAGTAAATTCTGAAGGGTGGTAATCTTCAGTATCTTTTTCAGACGTTACGATTTTTTCATTTAAGACCTGTGGCAGCTTAATGCGGAATGAAAGTTATGTTAAAAGCTCATCAAAGAGCTTTCTGTATGACTTTCACTCTGAATTAAGCAACCACTAGCCTTAAAAATCATCTTCATTACTAAAATAGTATCGACGTTTTACTGTACCATATACTGATTTAAACCTTTAAGCGGTTTTATCTACTCCAAATGGCAACAACTATGCAAACAATAAACTGCATGTCATTAAACCTAATGGCGACTCCCTATAAAATTACAGGGCTATATGAAGAGATGGTTTATTGTTTCAAGCCGTCCCATAGGACACTCTCACGTTACTTATTTATATATATTTAAAGTAAAACAAAGTACCTAGTTATAGTCTACTTTCAGTCCGAATGACCGCTCAGCCGAGTGTACATTTACTCCCCTGGTCATCGAGTCATTGACCTACACTATTGAGCACTGCTAACGTATGGCGCAATGATGCAGCCGCAGTACCGGCGAGTGACCCTCACAGGTACCTATTTTAACCCCTGGGTGGAGAGGATGTGCGGGTGGGAGACACGAAAAGGCGTCTCTGAAATGTCCGAGAGGGACCGGGATTTGAACCCCGGACCTCCATCTGATAGTCAAGCGCGTTACCACTAGACCACCGCCACCTGCCAAATTTATGCCATTTATGCGTGGAGATCAACAAGAATGGGTCTTCTGTCGAAAGCCATACACTAAATTAACCAATTTAGAGCATGTTATTGATTATCGTTAGTTTACATCAGTATTTTATAACCACCAATGAACCATACATCAAAATCAGTGGACCTCATACTCTGGCCAAAATTGTTGACTTAGGTGTAGGTCTTTAACACTTACTCTCATAGAACCGTTTGAGAACAGAGTAGATCCAGATCAGACCGTTTCTTACAAGCTGTCTTATCAGGGTTTAGTCAGTAAAACATTTTTGATTGAATTTTGACATTGCTCTTTAGAAGGAAATATTTGACTGGTGTTTCTATGCCCTGTTACCGCATGAGAACATAATCTCATTTTTGAGAGAAACTTGACACTTTACACGTTCTATCTCTTTTTCACTTTTATATATTCGAATACTTTTTCTATGGTTTACACACTCGTTGATCGATATTTGTTTTTACTGAATTTCAACGTTTCATCGTAATTTCATGATTGTCCTACATTGTATATGACATATTTAGCGTCGCAGTACCGTGCAAAACTCATTTATTCACTCAGTTGTTGCTGCAAAAGACACCATCGTGCTTGCGACCAGTCGTTCTTTAGAACGAGTCTTTCTGCCAAGGCAGTGCTTCCATCTTCCCCTATTGTTTGTTTTGTTTTTGTGCGTCTCTTTATGTTGTTGATAGTTATGTACATTTGCTGTGTTTTCTTGTGTTTCTGTTCGGGCGGCTGTTTGTTCTGTGTGTGGTGTTTCCTGAATTAATCATATTTGTACTTTTATAAATTAATACCACTCAAGGTATCTTTAGGTAACATTATTGAGTGCTGCAAGTCAGATTAGATCATGCCGTTGATTATAATATATCCATTTAAATCAATAAAAAGTAGTAAAGTCAAGCAGGAAAAGCCACACACAAAACGCCACAATCACCAAAACACCTACAGAAAGCATAGCAATTTATAATCATACACACACATACAGCAGAAAGTCAAATACAAGGCGCAATCACCGCAAACACATCAATAGACAGCATGTCACACACACAACCAAACACACGCAAACAAACGAGAAGAACACAAAAAACCACCAACAAATACACGAGCACCAGAGACAAACATGAACAAAACACAAGCACATATACACAAGACAAACAAAAGTAAGGGTGACAAACAGAGAACCGCATTGGCACTGTCAAGTTATTGATCACACATCACTTTAATAATCAAATTATTTGATGAAGTTATTACTTTTAGTAAATCGGTTTAAATCACCGTATGGTTTTTTTTGTAAATCAGTTAAAGTTTAGATAAAGCTATTGATTGTTGTTAATCGGTTAATGTCTAATTTTGTAGATTAATGTAAATCAGTTTAATTAAGTTATTGGTATTTTAAGCTCATCATTATAATAAATAAGTTTAGATTTCATTATATAATAATTCTTTTATAAATCAATTTAGATCAAATGATTGTACATTGATATTCAGTTGAGTTTTGATTATTGTCAATCGGTTTAGAGCATGTTATTGATTATCGTTAGAAACTTAGTTGTAGGTCTTTAACACTTTCCCTCATGGAAACGTTGGAAAACAGAGTAGACCCAGATCAGACCGTTCATTACAAGCTGTTTTATCAGGATTTGCTCTGTTTGTTTATGAAATTATATAGATCTGGTCTTCTAGTGTGTGTCTAAACCTAACATTCCCTGGACAATTGTACCCCATAAACACAAAGTTTGTGTATATTCACGAAGTGAGCAGTTTATGCATAACTATTAATTTATTGATTAAGAAAATCAATTCAAAGAAGTCCCAACATATTTGCATTGCATTTGTCTTTCGTCATACAGCCATCTTGTAAAATTGTATGCAGTTCATGTTATATCAAGAACCAATTATAAATCCTTATAGATTAAGCTACTGCCATTATAATTGTTCTGTAATGCAACTTAAATAACTTATAGAGTAATACGTGTAGCAGAAATATTTAATGTATTGTGTCGCTTTATAAGTTCTCATCGACACGCATATTTATGTAAGTTGACCAACACTTCAGACTATCCCTTATCTATAAGTTTTTGCAAATTTCGCTTTGAAAAGAACCTTCTTTGCTATGGAATCTCGAGATACTAATTCGATAAAAAAGGAAAGAAATATAATTAACATCGTCCTCAAAACAATTTAATTGTTTGTCGAACAGTGTAGATCACATCGGTCAGGATCTGGATGGTTTGTGTGTTTCGTCATGTTTAGTGCTGTTATTGTGCTGTTATCTGTTTGATGATGGTTAGTCGCAGTTCCCTTTTGTGTGTGGCGCTCTCCGTTGGACTGTGTTCCAAGTTCTGCTAATCAGCATCTGTGCTATTTCACTAGGAAGAACCAGACCAGACACTGCATCGTGAACTAGAGCGAGTTTTCGATATTGGCCTTTATAAATACAAATGTACTGAAAAAATCATCGACGATTCTAAATAGGAAGACGAATAAATCCATATCATTTTAAGCGCTTTTGTACGCACATACCCTGTATGAAAGAGCGCTAAATAAATGTGATATAATGATTATGTGTATTGGACATCTAATAGATAGCGGTTCTTAAACGAGTGTTCATTTATCATCAGTTTTATCAAATAGATTGACGTTAGATTCTGTTAGTTGATGTCCCAGTATAGGCTACCGTGCACCCCCCTGCAGAATTTTTTTCACATATACCAAGTTGTTTAGAAAGTCAAGTGGGTCAATATTCCAACCTGTCCTCAAAGATAAACTCAATTGAAAGGTATTTTAGAGCACGGTTTCTATGGCAACCATCACTCAAAACCAAAGACATGCCATATTTTCTTAATATGCCATAACATTCTTTCTATTAATTGTAGAACAACAAAACTGGTGTCAAAATGAAGCTTATCCATTACGCTTTAACTTACTTATATAACATTATTTGCATCTCATTTGCATATTCATGACTATTAATGAGAATGGCTAAAATAGCTGAAAATTGCTTCAACTTTATCATTTCTCCAAAGAAAGTTTCGTTTTAAGAAGATTTTAGCCATTTTCTTGAGATAAAAGTTATTATGCATAATATATTACATCACTAGTTATTTGATTTAATGTTGTTTTCATATTTTATGCCCCCCACCCCCGATCAAAGGGGATGGGGCATATTGTTTTAGCCGTCTTTTTGATGATTGGTTTGTCCCCAACTTTAATGTTTGCGATAATTTTATAGTCATTGCAAATACATACTTCAAACTTGGCATGCATGTGCAACGTACGCTGGCGAACATTTTTAGGGGTGACTTATTGAGGTCAAGGTCATACATCAAGGCCAAAGGTCAAATTACGGGTCAACTTCAGATTAGCGATAAATATTATATCATTCAACATACATCCTTCAAACTTGGCATGAAGGTGCAACTTATAGAGGTGATCAGTTTTAGGGGTGACTTATTAAGGTCAAGGTCATATATCAAGGTCAAAAGTCAAATTATGGGTCAAATTCAGATTAGCGATAATGTCGTCATTCAACATACATCATTCAAACTTGCGATGCATGTACAAATTATGGAGGCGACATTTTAGGGTGACTATTTAACGTCAATGTCATACACCATGGTCAAAGGTCATATGGGACATAGTGTTTTTCAAACACATTTTGTTTATGGATATACGGTACTTAAATTTCACTTGATATGTGCATACAAAAATTGGTGAAGTAAAGCATAGAAATGGAATGGCAAACACACTGAATATGTCATTTATCTTGATTTCTTACTAAATGTGGTATTTTAGGTCCTTCGGGATCATTGGTTTTGATGTTATTAAGTTTTGAAAATTGAATACTGCTTAAGCCGGAGCTAGGGGCGTGAGAAGTGTTGCACTTTTAATTATTACTCATGAACAGACTCATTAAAACTGAGACTGCAATTTTCTCTTTTTGCATTTCTACTTTTGCTTTCGAAGGATCACTCATTTTCAGAAGATAACATATAATTCGGATTTTAGGTGCAGAATATCAATATCAAAAAGTATTTGTCGACAATAAATATAGATCTATATGTTCATTAATGAGACAGTCTTATCATCAACGAAATACAGAGTATATGGTTAATATACAATCAAAGTCATAATGCTGACATTCTAAATCATTTTAAAGTTAAGTTGGTCATCATTATCTTCTATAACTGTTTAGTCGTCATGTTGAAAAGCTCTATTACATCACATGTATTCTGATATGACCTAGTTTAAGTATTATTCATTTATCGGCATGTATCTTTGTTGTAACATTACTAGTCTCACAATGAAATTCAACTGTCAACATGGTCAAATCGATCACACATCTTCATTACCAATCAGCTCACAACTGTCATCCTTAGTCTCAATATTACGTTTATCGGTTGTATCTCCAAGGTCAACAGTCATCTCCTCCAGTACGTTAAGCATCTGAGGTGGCAGTATGTGACCATCAAACCACAGCGGCCCCAGACCATTTTCCCCGACTGTCCATCCATGACAATCTGATGCCTGAGGAATATTGGGATTCTGTATGTTTGATCTTTTCCAGATACCGACTTGGTAGTCGGTTACTATATTGGTACTTTTTACATGGCGGCAAAGTAGTCAGAGACAGAGCTCGACATTTTAGTTTTCTCTAGTTACCAGTTCCAGTGTCAAAAATACTTTACAATTCTTAAATTCGCTCATGTAGTAGAAGATGATGAAGAAAATATCACTATCTGGATATCGCATTTGATAATTGCCATACCCATTCTCTTTGCCGTATAAGGTAAACAGAATTACCCTGGTTTCTGTTCCTTCTTGTGTGGATTTTAGTTCTTCTATCGTAGTTTTAACTAGTTTCGCCGTCTTCTGACGTGTATTGGAATGCCTCACCATCTCAAATGAGCACCACTTTCCAACTCCTGTTCATGACGTTTACTGTTTCTTGTGTTCGTCATTTGTGTGAAAAGATGTACAATCACCTGGCTTTTTTGTTTTTTCCTTTTATCATCAGCTTTTCTCCATATCTTCGGGGTTTTATCTCCATTGATTTAATAGACCCTTATCTGTACATATCTGTGCTGATACTGCTGAATATCACATCTGCTGTTTTTTTATGTCATATTGAACAAGCCTTAAGACATTTGTTTCAAATTAGGAGGGACGTCAGTAAGCGCATGGACTAGTGCATTGTCGTCTTCAATTATAAACACCCTATCTTTTCTTTAGAAATATTAGCATGTTCTATACCTTTATCACATATTTGAGTCCCTAAGAATTGCCTGTCTTAGGTAAAGAAGCGATCAGTGGTACAAATAATAAACGAGACCAGTGTCATTGGATATTGCAACAATTCTTCTAAATCAATCTGAATAGACACAAAGGACTCCCTTGCCAGTTTTCCTCGTTCTGGAATGTACTATTTTTCATTCGGGCCGTGAAGACGAACAACTTCATGCTATATTATACCAGCATCGGACTCGTTTGTCTGACATGCTTGAAAAGTAATTTCTTTGAGCCTATCAAGAGACTGAACCCGAAAACAATGGAGGACGATGGAAAAGAACAATGGAAACCAGCAAAACTGAAATCATCAAACAGCAAAGTCATCCAATGTAAACAACAAAGTAACAGTGCAATGCAGCTGTTGGTGCAATCTCAAAGACAGACAGACAGGTTGACTGCAGATGTGATATTCAGCACAGAGATGTACAAAGAAGGGTCTATTAAAAACAATGGAGAAACATCGCCCGGGATATGGAGAAACGCTGTTGATAAAAGGAGAAAACACAAAGCCAGATGATTGTAAATCTTTTCACACAAATTACGAAAACAAGAAACAGTAAACGTCATGAATGGGAGTTGGGAAAGTGATGAATATGCCCAGACATTACAGGGTCAGAATGCTGTGCTCATTTGTGATGGTGAGGCATTCCAATACATGTCAGAAAACGGCGAATCTAGTTAAAACTACGATAGAAGAACTAAAATCCACACAAGAAGGAACAGAAACCAGGGTAGTTCTGTATGCGTTATACGGCAAAGAGAATGGGTATGACAATTATCAAATAAGTTATCTAGATAGTGACATTTCCTGTATCATTTTCTACTACATGAGCGAATTTAAGTACTGTAAAATAATTGTTGGCACTGGAACTGGTAACTCGAAAAAACTACAATATGGGGGAAATATCAAGTGGATATGCAGAAGAATATCGGGCAGCTCTCCTCGGTATTCATGCATATTGTGGTTGTGACACCAAGAGTGCGTTTAAGGGGAGGGGGCATGTAAAACCTGCTATGGTTATAGAGAAGACGCCGCGAAGTGTGGCCTCTCTTGTCAAATTAGGGAAGGAGTGGACAGTAACAGAAACGTTGCCCTCAGACTTAGACTCTGTCACATACACAGCTTATGGAAATACTAGGATGACCTATGTGGACAAGGTAAGACTAATGAAAATGAAAGAGGTGTGTGATGGCAGCCCTGATGTGTCCAAAAATGTCGAGCTCTGTCTCTCTCTACTTTGCCGCCGTGTAAAAAGTACCAATATGGCAATCAACTACCAAGTCGGTATCTGGAAAAGATCAAACATACAGAATCCCAATATTCCTCAGGCATCAGATGGTCATGGATGGACAGTCGGGGAAAATGGACTTCTGGGGCCACTTGGTTTGATGGTCACATACTGCCACCTCAGATGCTTAACGTACTGGAGGAGATGACTGATGACCTTGGAGACACAACCGATAAACGTAATATTGAGACTAAGGAAGACAGGTGTGAGCTGACTGGTGATGAAGATGTGTGATCGATTTGACCATGTTGACAGTTGAATTTCATTGTGAGACTAGTAATGTTACAACAAAGATACATGCCGATAAATGAATAATACTTAAACTAGGTCATTTCAGAACACATGTGATGTAATAGAGCTTTTCAACATGACGACTTAACAGTTATAGAAGATAATGATGACCAACTTAACTTAAAAATGATTTAGAATGTCAGCATTATGACTTTGATTGTATATGGAAAAGTAGTAAAGTCAAGCAGGCAAAGCCACATGCAAGACGCAACCACCACCAAAACACCGATAGACAGCATGACACACACACACACAACCACACACCCAAACGCACACTCACACACACGAAATGAACACAGAAAACACCAAAAGAGACACAAGAACCAGGGACAAACGTTCCACAACATGAACAAACCACAAGCACAAAGACGCAAGGCAAACAAAAGGAAGGGTGACAAAGAGAGTACCGCCTTGGCACGGTCAGCAGCAAAAACACCACTGGGGGTTTAAACCGGTTTACGGACGTCCTAACCTCGCACTTCTCTCAAAGTCACCCTAGCTTTACAATTATTGTAAATAAAGGTATCCCCGCTGGACTTACCCACAACATAGACGACGGTGAACACAGGACAACATGTAAAACATAGCATAATAACTGTGACAATCCGTCAAATATGTACTCAATGACTTTGCTGAAGTCAGAGCACCTGCAGGTAAGCCGTTAAGGGCACGACAGGGTAAAAATAATACATGAGTCTGGTACGCTCCTCCTGTATCCAAGTTTAAGAGTATACCATCATAGAGTACTACCCTCGGCCTGTCATCGCGCAAGCAAAGAGGGAAGCGTAGCTACCGACTGTAAAAGGGTCGATAACCAAACATGCAGTGTGTTGCAATATAATAGGATCATAACCTTTCTTTTTAAATGTTTTAATGCGTTTTATAAACAAATCATGAAAATGGATATGACCCCGAATTTTCCTAAGTTTGTAGATAACATCCCCATAAAATTCTGGTTGAGAAATGCCTTGTCGCAGTAACTTCCGTAGATTGCAATTATATTTACTAATGAGAGGTAAATTTCGATAATAAAATTTAGAAAAGGTTTTCCGAAGTTTGTGATATCTGTAACCTTGCTTAAGAAGTTTATCAGTTATAACTAAATTACGTCTGTTAAAATCTTCAAGCAAAGAACAGGCTCGGGCAAACCTAATAAATTGAGAAATATAAACCCCATAAGATGTAGAACGTGGCACATCCCCATCTAGAAAAGGATAATTAACAATTGTAAAATTAAAATCTTCTCTTTTATCGTATACTTTGGACGAAACTTTATCATTTGTAATTGAAAGATTCAAATCTAAAAATGAAGCATTAATGTCAGATTGATTAGCTTTGTTTAAAGACAGTTCTTTTGGGTAGATTGAAGAAACCATAGTATCAAAATAAGGATTATCTAAATTCAAAATATCGTCTAAATACCTTGAAGTTTTATTCAAAGCATTAACAATATCGGTATCGGTCTGTGAATATTTGCCAAATACGTCGTATCCTGTGTTTCGTTGACAATAAGACTGTCTCATTAATACTCATGAACATATAGATCAATATTTATTGTCGAAAGATACTTTAGAGTTGATATTCTGTACCTAAATTCCGAATTATGTGTTATACCAGTATGAAACACTATGTCCTATATGACCTTTGACCATGATGTATGACATTGACGTTAAATAGTCACACTAAAATGTCGCCTCCATAAATTTACATACATGGCAAGTTTGAAGGATGTATGTTGAATGACGACATTATCGCTAATCTGAATTTGACCCGTAATTTGACCTTTGACCTAGATATATGACCTTGACCTTAATAAGTCATCCCTACAATTGTTTACCTCTATAAGTTGCACATGCATGCCAAGTTTGAAGGATGTATGTTGAATGATGAAATAAATATCGCTTATCTAAATTTGACCCGTAATTTGACCTTTGACCTTGATGTATGACCTTGACCTTAATAAGTCACCCCTAAAAATGTTCGCCAGCATAAGTTACACATGCATGCCAAGTTTGAAGTATGTATGTGCAATGGCTACAAAATTATCGCAAACGTAAAAGATGGGGACAAACCAACAAACCAACCGTCAAACAGACACGGCTAAAAGAGTATGCCCCGCCCCTTTGATCGGGGGGGGGGGGGGGGGTAAAAATAACATTCTAACGCAATCTGTCAATTTCCTGCAATCTGATTGGCTCATGTGACCAAATTTGCGGCATATAAAAAGTGTTTTATATGTCGCAAATTCAACCAATCGAAAACGGCCGAATAACACCATGTGCATGTAAATATATCAATGCGCGTTGTTTACAAGCAATGATAAATCCGTATGCATACTTTGACATATAAATCTAGATTTATTCCATGTTGGCCCGTTATTTCAAGTTATTTTCCATTGTTTACTTTGTCACGACTTGAACGGTCTCTTATATGCACATGTGTCATGTGGAGAATTATTGAGATACTCTAAGCGTTGGGATCCAGATTAGCCCTTATCTATTATAACGTTCAAACATAACGTTATAACGTGACGTCATTGTTACAGACGACGTTTTCCCGTATAGCGCCAAAGACTAAGATGACGTTACTTTACCAAAATGTGTATTGAATGTATGTATTGAGCACGTTGAATAGCTATCGCACAATTATTCATGACTAATGAAATGTATATATATAAACCAGGGTGAAGACACAGTTACTTTAAGAAATCCTAAATAAACTGTTGTACTATTTCTTGCCTCATCACTCATTTAATCGTCCGCGCGCAAAGGATATTACTTGAGTTAAAATCGGCTTAACAATTTGTCGTTTTTCGTGTTAAGATTGCGTTAGAATAGGGTTAATCCTACTGTAATTTGAAATTTGCGACGGTATATGAGGTTTTTAACGGTCTTAAATTATTTTAATGACTCCGCCTTCGGCGTCGCCATTAAAATAATTTGCGACCGTTAAAAACCTCATATACCGTCGCAAATTTCAAATTACAGTAGGGTTAACCCTATATTATATCAATAACTAGTGATGTTATATATTATGCATAATAACTTTTATCTCAAGAAAATGGCTAAAATCTTCTTAAAACGGAACTTTATTTGGAGAAATGATAAAAATTATGCATTTTTATGCTATTTGTAGCCATTCTCATTAATATTCATGAATATGCAAATGATGTTATATAACCAAGTTAAAGCGTAATGTATAAGCTTCATTGTGACACCAGTTTTGTTGTTCTACAATTAATAGAAAGAATGTTATGGCATATTAAAGCAAATATGGCATGTCTCTGGTTATGAGTGATGGGTGTCATAGAAACCGTGCTCTTAAATACCTTTCAATTGAGTTTATCTTTGAGGACAGGTTGGAATATTGACCCACTTGACTTTCTAAACAACTTGGTATATGTGAAAAAAATTCTACAGGGGGGTGCACGGTAACCTATACTGGGACATCAACTATGTTTATCACATTAATGTTAAAATATAGAAATACATGCACATTCGCTTATATATTTCCAATGCTGCATGTGATACAATAGCGTTATATAATTCAAATATTGTTTATTATTTTAAAAGGAAAGAGGTTATCATTTAATTAGTATAAATATTTTTAATCGTCATATTAGATATTTTGATGTGTAACCAAGTGATAGAAAGTCGTGGTAAAGAGTGTTATGTAACTACACTAATGTCTAGGTAGGTCACCGCGTAGCAGGTATCGCATACGCTTGCATATTGTAAGCCTGGATTTCCTAATGCAGAACTGCAGCAGCATGATTAAATATGCATGTAAAAAGAGTGTTATGTAACTAGACTAATGTCGAGGAAGGTCACCGCGTAGCAGGTATCGCACACGCTTGCATATTGTAAGCCTGGATTTCTTAATGGTGAACTGCAGCAGCATAATTAAACATGCATGTAATTTGCTTAACTGCGAACTCTGGCTTGGTACTTGAATGACATGCATATATGTAAGACTCAAATCGAGGGCCGGTCCCAGATCGAGGGCCGATTCAAAAATCGTGGGCCGATCCAAAATCGTGGGCCGTTTGCTCCCAAATCGTGGGCCGATTTATACATTTGTAACCCACAAAAACACATCCTAAACGACAAAATACACAGCTCACAAATTCGATATAGATCTAAATGCCCACAGTAAAACAAAAGCGTTCCATGGTAATTAAAAACTGCAAATAAATCTAAAAAATTATCTATATAGACTGGCGGAGTTAAAGAAAATAAAACTCAAAATAATGGAGGCGCGAAATGATACAACGTCGAGACGGACGACGTTATGCGCAAATGACGTCATATTTTTTTAAACCGTAGATATCGGAGTGAAACTAGATCTAGTTAAGAACCGGAGAAAACCGATGTCAAAAGATCCGAACCCCAATTGGTTCCGGAAAGAGATGGATTTCATAACAGAATTTGCATAATTGAAGGTTTTAAATCCTATGTGGGGGCTAAAGCGCCTTTCAATATTTCAGAAAACATGCCACGATTTTGGATCGGCCCACGGTTTTCAAATCGGCCCTCGATCTGGGACCGACCCACGATTTGAGTCTTACATATATACTCAAACAAAATAATTTAAGGGTCACTGGTCAGTTTCCCATCAGGGCTCAATGTATTCACTATATACCTTTGGTACTTCATATCATTCACCAATGTCGCTAAATCCCAACGAAAGTTGCAGGAATTAGTTTTAGAGTTTAAATTAATTAATGGTTGCAGATGAACATTGTATCTGTGGGAGTATTATGCACTTCCGTGGAGAAAAAATGTAAAACGATGTTTTTCACAAAAAAGGCATAATTTTCAACAGGAGTTTTCCTTGCTTTGGAAATCGAGACTCATATCAATACTGGAAATAATAGAACATGGAAAGGTTTACCAAAATGTTTGACATACCAAAGACATGTTTACTGGTATTCCAGATAAGAGTACAATGAAATTGGTTTTTTTTTTAGAATTTCAGAAATTCCCAATTTTCGTTTTTTTATTCGATGGATGCCTATAGGACCTTGGCATAACTCAATCTCACTCGAATCTGTAGTCTGACATTTTGACAATACTTCCTGTAAATGTTGTCGAAATCCATTTATGGATATGGAAAATACAGGATGCCAAAGTTGTAGGGTCATTGCATAAACCCTATGGGAAAAGTACCACTGACCCTTAATTTTTTTTTGTTGAGTATAGTTAGCCAGTTTGATAGAAGTTGGTCCAATCTTTCAGAGGTTTTGTCACAGAAACGATCAGATTGTATCATCATCAATAAATATGTGCAGATTATGCCAACCACAGGACCCATGCGAGGTAATTATGTGTCAAGTACACGGAGCAAGTTTGGTGAAAATTGGACAATTCCTTCAGGATATGTTGCACGGAAACCAACCGGCTAATCAGATTGTAGAAGCCTAAGTGATAATGCCCGTACTTTTCCGAAATATGTGCGGGAATTACTGAACACAGAACACATGCGATGTAATTGGATATCAAGTACACGAAACAAGTTTGGTGAAAATTGAACCATTCCTTGATGAGATATTGTGCGCAAACCAATCTGCTAATCAGATTGCAGCAGCTTAAGTGAAAATGCCCATAATTTTCCGAAAGATGCGCGGGAATTGTCGAACACAAAACCCATGCAAGGTAATTCGATGTCAAGTACATTGAGCACGTTTGGTGAAAATTTGACAATTCCCTCAGGAAATATTGCGCGGAAACCAATTGACTAACCTAATCAGAATGCAACAATCTAAGTGAAAACGTCCGTAATTGTCCGAAATCTGTCCGGAAATTACCGAAAACATAACCTATTCCAGGTAATTGGATAGGATAGAATACCAAGTACATTGAGCACGTTTGGTGAAAATTGGACCATTCCTTCAGGAGATATTACGCCGAAACCAATTGGCTAATCAGAATGCAATTACCTAAGTGAAACTTTCCGTAATTTTCCGAAAAATGTCGGGAAATTGCCGAAAACAGAACCTATGCGAGGATATCAAGTACACTGAACAAGTTTGGTGAACATTTGACCATTCTTTCAGGAGATATTGCACAGAAACAAAACACGGACAGACGGACGAACAGATGGACAAGCTGATTACTATAGGACACCTGCATCTGGATGCGGGGCCCTAACTAAAACGTTGCAATTTAATGTTAACATTCAACGCAGCAATATTACACATTAACATAAAAATCGATTTTACTAGTGTATCACCAAGCTCATATGTTAATGGATTACATAATATGTACTACGTCTACAATGACAGTCTCGGCTATTATGTATCCATCGAATAATAACACAAGCTTTTAACTCATTATAGCAACGTTTTACTTTTTAAGCATTTCAACCAGATTGTCAAACACGTTCACGCCAGAATGCATACTGTTTTCACAGTGCATCACGAAACCAATTCTTTTCTATTCTTTGTTACAAATAGTTAAACACGACCAGCTGCAGTATTGAAGCACATATCACACTTCATTTGAAAAGAGTTTTTATTACTGATGTTAAATATGTACAACAACATAAAAATGGGCTTGGTGAAACTATGACAATCACAAGTTGGTGACATTACATAATTGAATAACTGTAATATCCAAGCCAATGGAGCGAATTTGTGAGTAGTTTTCAGTCCGACTTGTTGGTATAGGCAATTGTTGATAGGGAATTAAACGACTTTAAACCAGCTGCTGATACTTCGTTTTCTGCTTCAAGCCGACGGTATTTGGGTTTGAAGAAAAGTACCAACAAAATAACTGCCAATGTGGAAATTATGTTGAATATGTACAAATTGGAATCTGAAATAAAATAAAAATGGTTTAAACGAGACCTGCCGATGTAACTCAACCCGGGGTTAGCAGATCAGATAATATCCTTTTAGTTTTTATCGTTGTAAGGTCATTATTATCCAGCAAATAGTCTCATTAAACAGAGCCGACAAGGGTAATGCTATTTACATATACAGTAAAGCTCGATTATTCGAATACTAAAATTCGTATTATTATCGATCTTTAAGATAGGCGGCAGCCTAATGCATGGTGAAAGTCATGCAGAGCTTTCTATGAACTTCATGCATGTCTTTCACCATGAATGAAGTTGCCACCTGCCTAAAGGATCTAAATTCTCCTATAAAGGAAATTCGAATAATCGATATTTTACTGTATGTATATCAATATGCTTTAAATGTGTATCAACAAATAGTATAATTTGACTTCTTTAAATCCAAGCCAGTGATACATGGGGCTGCATTTAATGATGCTAGACAAATAGTCTTAGGTGCTATTAAAAATGTGTTATGTTCTGTCAGCATTTCAATTGGCTATCTTTTGATAAACGTAAGAACTGATCAGTCTATCAGCCATTTATTATGCTTTGCGAATGAAGGAGAATATAGCTACTGCTTTGTCGTTATCTAGCCTTTCATTCATTCGTCCATTCGTTCATCTGTTACAGATAGATGGACAAAATGATGTATGGAAGAAGTGGTAACACTACATAACCACAGTGGGAGAAAAATAAAAGAACACGTTCAAAACAAGCACCTCATAGTAGATTTTCAGTTTAGTATGTCGCCTTCTCGCACACTCTCACAGTAATATAAAGGTAGTAATTAAAGTGTCTGTGATTTCCACTGAAATTTCTCAAAACTAAATAAGTTGGTTACTTGCTTTATACTGGGTCATACCAAAAAACATGTCACTGAAATGATAATTGCAATCAAGTAGTTGTCCGACCATTATCATGAATAATTAGATAGACAGATTCGGAAAGTTGGAGTCATGTTTCAGTGTAGGTGTCCGGATAATGTGAAACACTCTTGTTTAAGTCAAACCGTCAACTAATTTTAGATTTGGAATACTCAGACATCAAATGCAGTACGTTGCTGTATTCTAATTACGTGCGCATTGTTAAGACGTAAGAAAGGGTGAAGTTTTAGTTTAGAGCAGCACATTGAAGTTTAATTTACAACGAGAATTTCTTTAATCTTTATACAAACAATAGTATATAGTATATCGAGGTGGATAAGCAAACAAAATATCTCACATGTCCAGTCCTGAGGCGTAAAGACAGAGGTTCCATTGTGAGATTGTATATGGCAGCCAGACTGTAGCGATTCTTCGTGTTCTGGCAAAGGTTTTGCCAAGGCCTGCATGGCAAGCATGTAGATTATACCCTGTAATTGTCTGCAACAGAAATCGGGGTACATTCAAACAATTATCTTTAATGACATTCGAGTGACATCTTTTCTTGTCATTATACAATGGAATGTCTGTATATCATAAGTGCCTATTTTTATACCTCACGGGACTGTAATGTTACCAAATAGAGTTACCACATATACTTTTATGTCACTGGGTGGTACTCCTTATGTTCCAACACAGGTTGTCTTGAATACACATTTCATTGCACCCCAGCTGTAGAAAAAGAACTGGATTTTATTCTGAATTTGTGTGCATATAAACGATTCTCGGCTGTGCATTTCCCCCCTATGAAACCCATACTCGCAAAACACAACTTTTTAACTCATCTTAACTTAAAGGTCAAGTAAACAGATTGGGTTTTCGTCAAATTCTGATAGTATACAGTTAGTTAAACACAAAACTTTAGAAAATTCTTGCCGTTTTTATCTAGTTTTGATTTAAATCGAGTTTTTATTGTACCGTGAACCGTGTATTTTGAAAATCGATACATGATTATCTCCCTTGCGTGACGTCACTTGTGATGCTCGCCAGTCAGGGATCCCATTGAGAGGGAGGAATGTACAAAGAAACTTAACCTTTTCCTTTAAATTAACGCCTATGCAAACAAATTAGATCCAGATCAGAGCCTACAGGAACAGTCTAATTAGGGTCTGTTCTGTTTGCTTACAAAATTAGATCAAATCGGACTCCTAACTTTCTATAAATACCCAAATTATGTTCACACTTTTCCAGACATTACGTCCATGGATTAGCCATTGAAAGTGACACTTTATCGAGTAGGTGAAACTATTTATGGGGTGTGATGTTTATTTTAGGTGTGAAATACAATGATACTTAAAATTAAACACATCTTTTTTATCTTAAACCTTCTCTTGCCTTTTATCCATGCCCTGTTGTATAATTACATATAGCTTCACTGTGTACACGTATTTCGCTATGCAATCACTTCTGTAAATCAACTTGTAAATAGTGCAGACCCTGATGAGACAGCTCCTGCAGGTTTTCACTATTTACAGGTATATTGACGTGAATAGCAAGCGAATGGTTAAAACTTACTTTACCTGTCAGCGAATTAACACTATTCATAAACTATAATTTAAAAAGAGGATGAGGTTAGGGTTTATTCCCATTTCGTCTACTTCCCATTACGTCTACTGTAATTCATTCCCATTTCGTCTACTCTAAAATTTTACCTTGTTCCCATTTCGTCTACTGTTATAATTAAGTTATATTTACTCAGTTATTTTATAATTATCGTACAAGATTCAGACATTTTAGGACTTTTTTATGTGTTGTCATAATTTTTTATACTTTCTTTTAATATTTAAGATGCTTTTTGGGGCAGCAGACTTAATCCACAGTAGTATATTTGACACCTATCACTGTTAGGGGGCAATTGCATAATCATGTTTTCTTAAGAATTACCATGACTTATAGCAGTTGGGCCATTGCATAATTATGTTTTCACAGTTTTCTTAAGCATTACCATGAGTTACATCAGTTGGGTTTGGACCCAGATCAAAAGTTTAGATGATGATCATTTTCCTTGATTGGCTGAAGTGGTTTCTTGGTTTTTTTTTAAAATTGCATTTTTGCTTGCATAAAATTTCTTAGTTAAATCTTAAAACTCCTACAGAACCCTGTTTTGGGTTTTGCTCCAGATCAATAGTTTGGGTCAAGATAAACCAAAACATTACACTTAAATGCATGAATTTTGTGTGATGTGAAGATAATATAATATTGATCAAAGACATAAAAATATAAGTTTGTGGCAGTAGACATGAAAAATATAAACAGTAGACGAAATCGGAAAGGGTGTATAATTAGGAGTAGACGAAATGGGAACAAAAGCCAAAATAGTAGACGAAATGGGAAGTAGACGAAATGGGAAGTAGACGAAATGGGAAGTTACCGAGGTTAGAACCAAGACCATTAGCAAATAGTGTAGATTCAGATCAGAGGGATCATTTGGGTCCCGCTCATAAGTTGGGTCCAAACAACTTTTAGACAGAACCAGACAACTTTAGATGAATTTCATATTTAGGCAAAGTGGGTTCAGATGAAATGGGACGTTCTCGTTAAGTAACATAGTACTATGTATAAACGTACGTACTTTAGAAAAAAAAGAAATTCCACCAAAATGCAGAAAAATAGAAAATTATTTATTTATTTATTTTACTTAATATTTGCAATACCAAAAATGATGCATTACTTTCGGGAAATCGAGTAAAGGTTGAACTACCAAAATATGTTTCTATTTTGTTGGGAAAATGAGAAAAAGGTGGATCTTGATAATAAATGGTTGTCAGTCTTGAAGAATGACTAATTTTTTTTAATATATTCATGTTTCTAAAGCTTGTGAATTATGTTTAAATGACTGGACCCACTACAAATAAAAATGTCTATACAAAAAATATGGTCAACATATTAAAACTGTTACTGCATTTTTCTTTATCATAATTTTACAGTATACTCGTATGCGCAATTTAATTATGGTTTGTATTACATGTATATGGAAACAACAGTAAACATAACCATTTGAATTTCTCTATGCATGTATGAAATGAATGTGTTAAATGGCCTTAGGCCATATTGTACTAAGCCATATTACACAAAAAAAAATGCCCCATGCAGGGTCAGTCGCCAGATGTCAGTTATCACAGTGGCCTTTAGGATTATTGCAAGGCCATAAAACCCGCTTCCTGTATATTACGTATTGTTGCATTCCTTTATGTAGCTGTGTAACTTGTCAAAAGAATCAATCATTGCGGTCATGGTGCCTCAAAGTTAGTTTTGGGCAAAATGTAGGTAATAATCAGTAAAACTATAATTATAAAACGCATCCAATGAACAATTCCATAAATTACAGTAATCCAGAATGACTTTTTTCCTATGGATTTATGGTCAAAATTGTCCATGTTCAAAAATTGCAAAAGGATCATATTTATGATAAACTATTTCCCTGATGAAAAAATATGTGTCAGTAAATCACTTCACGAATATAAACCCTTGATTCTACGTGCGTGTTTATGCCAATGCAAACACAGTAGACCCTGATCAAAACAAATTTACAAACAGAGTAGATCAAGATCAGACAGCTCTGATCAGGTTCTTGTCGATTTGCTTATGAAATAATATACCGGTAGGTCTGGTTGTACAATTACTGCCATAGCATGTGCTCATATATCATTAACTCTCCATGAAATCATTATTTCTTACACGAATATTCAAGAAGAAGATCCAAAGGCTTTTTTCACAATGTTAACTTTTCAAATAGATCATTGGCTCTGACAGATAAATTAGGATTAGATCAACAAAATTTCGCCAGCAAACAGAACAGAACCTGATCAGACAGCTCTTACAGGAACTGTCCGATGGATCTACTCTATTTGCAAACGCGCGTGAAGCCGTTTATATAAGAAGAGAAGGATTGGGAAATTGATTTTAAAGCAAATTAGGTGTCTGCTGCCAGCAGTGCTAAATCGTGTTTATTAATATTTTTTTCTCTTAAGAATATTTATTAAAGAGTTCATGACCTCATGAATATTCATTACAGGGATTACAGAGACGCTAGACAACCCTGGTCGAATCTAAAGACATAAGTCTTCGGACTAAGCAATCAGAGCATATCCTGATCAGACAGTTCCTGCGTGATTTGGGTTTACGCTGTTAACAAAACGTTTGTACAGAATAATTTTCCACGAAGAAAAAGCCCATTAACCTACAGTGCTAGAACTAAGTTTTTTTATAATTGTAGACCCAAGTCATCCACTGCATCTCTAGTATAAATTTCACGGAAAACGGCCATCGAGACAAAATGTAAATCACATCACATTTTCTTGAACTTCTCGTCTTTTGGGAATTTAAATAATCCTATTTAGTCTCTGTTGGATTAGGAGCTACACACATAGGCAGGGATACGCCCATAGGCAGCACAAATTGCCATTTTAGCACTCAAAACGAAACAGAAGTTCATTACGTGCTATTCTTTTCTATACGATATCTAGTTCGACATTTATAGCGACTGTCACAAGTGACGTCATCACAAGGGAGATAAGCGAACGACCAAAATCAGCCAGTGCTTACTTATCGGTGATTTATGACACCTGCTATGTGCGATATGACTGTAATTTTTTGTGTTTTCGAAACTTCGTCGTACCAGGTACCCATATGTCAAATATTTACGAAAAAGTGTCCTACCTGTTTACTTGACCTTTAAGTAAGGGTAGTGATGTGTAACGTCGGACAAAATTACCCAGAATTGTATTAGCCATCGCTGCGATCTTCATGAGTCAAAAAGCGACAATAAAAGTTTACAAATGTACCGTGTCTATAAAATACAGCAAATGTCCCTATTATAAAGTTAATATCTATGGCCGATGTAAAATTAACATAATCAGTTATGGTCATCGTGCGTAGGATCTGATGTTTATATTATATAAACCACAGCAGACCGTAACCCTTCAATTTGATTCATTGAACTCTTTGTATATCACAGCTGTCTATTATGATAGCGTAGACAATCCCATGTTACGCTTACCCGGAGACAATACACAGTCCAGAGCTGGATGCTTCGGCAACAGGATATGTCACTTCAACTGCCAACTCCATGCTTATTGGATAAATAGCCAAACCAAATCCGCCAAATAGCCCAACTGTAACAGCCACCCAAACATGCTGATCCCTGAGTCGTGAAACCTGAAATATTGATACAATACATTTTTTAAAGTTCCCTATTGCCACGATGTACAATTTATTATCCTTTCATCTTCCTTGTGAACTATTGTGACAGAAACTGTGCATAGTGTATTTATGTTGTTTGAACTTATTTTTTGTAAGGCTAAGTAACGTTTTTCCTTTTAATAATTTATTTCCGTAAGTGATTTTACTACAACGAATTGTCTTGCAGTAGTTGTCATTTCTGTAACTTATACAAGGATGTGCCGCAGATCAAAGTGCATAGAAACTACTATCACTTGAATTCTTACTATTTCGAGGTTTTGTTGTTAATGTTGTATGTAATTTCAAAAGTGTCCCATTAACATTATCTATGACAGTCATCAATGTCTGGACTCCTTGGATGCAACAAGTTTGAGTCTGTGTTTACTCCAGACTTAAGTAAAACGTTTAATAAAATCAGAGTGTTGCCTTAAAGATTTCCCAGAAGTCATAGTCTTGGTGTCATTATTTGTTACACGAAGTAGTGGGTTAAACTGTACCAGTATATATAACCGTTTCTTTACCTGAGTAAAGGCTATTCCTGCCAAAACAGCCAAACCAAGAGAGATTTTCACAACCTCGTCAAAGTTTTTAGTTTTGTCCACATAAACACCAGCTATGGCAGAAAAAATTGCACCAAGGAATATGAGAAGAGCTCCGCAGAGTCCAGCGAACTCCTGCAAAATAACAGGATTGTTAATCTCAAACAGCCATCTTTTATTTATGTGCCATGCATTTATTAAAACCCAATGAATATCACTGTGTTGGGTACTAAAGATCTTCCCAACTAAACCTGCGGTTACTTGGTGCTTTAATTGGAACCTAATCTGTACAACAGGTGACATCATCAATGCGCACTTAGGCGTATACTGTTTTCCAATAACTCCTTGACCATAGCGAAGGGGTAAATGTCTATTCGGTTAATTTCAACCATTTACCCCTTTGAATCTAACGCAGTTATTACAATTGTCGAGGTTTCCAATAATGCTCAAATGTTTGCATCATACATGTATAATGAAATTATTGTCAACAATTTGAACCCAGAAGAGATCACTTCTTTAATACGTGTACATGCATTCCAAATGGATCCAAACAATTTGATATTCCAATGATACTCCTAAACAAATTATAATATATACGCTTATAAAGTAAATGTTTCCATGGTAACGAATAGAATACAAACTCATGTACACTTACATCTGAATACCCTCGTGGACAAAGGATTTGTTCCATGAATGAGGCCAAGGCCGTGAAGAGAGCCAGTCCAGCTCCGAAACTCAGGTTTAAGATCATGTAATCCTTATTTCTGATAATCTTTAAAACAAATAAAATAAGGCTAAATTATTTGGGGAAACTCAGAAATAATTCAATTATGTAAAACCGGTTTAAACCCCCCGGTGACTTTTGTCACTGACCGTTCCAAGGCAGTACTTCCATCTTCCTCCTATTGTATGTTTGTTTTGTCTTTGTGCGTTTCTTGTTGTTTTTTCTACCTATGTACATTTGCTGTTTCCTTGTGTTGCTGTTCGGGCGAGTGTTTGTTCTGTATGTGGTGTTTCCTGCATGACTCATTTTTGTACTTTTAGATAAGAATTATTGTGCCTCCCACAAGTCCTAACACCGGCTTAAGCAGTTTTCAATTGTCATAACAAAACACATTGAGATTGATGAAGGACCGTAAAATATAACACCACTGAAAATTAAGTAAGGATTGACATTATCGCATCATTCACTTTAAATAAGCACAGAAATAAGTTCCTAGTCAGTGCAACTGTTGATTCATATAGCCTAAATACCTATCAGTATAACTTAGATAATGCCATATCTACTGCTACAGTGTCCGAAATAGATAATTAAAATCAGTCAAGAACAGTGCGTGATCACAAGAATAGTCTTGTAAATACAGTCTTATCGGGATTAAAGAATTGTACATTTACAAATTGTATGTGTGTATGCTATGCGTCGGTCTTTGAGAAAGTGTGCCGTATATGCATACACGGGGTCTTAACTGTTTATCACCCACCAATATTTGTAGTGAATTGATCGATCTTTCTACAAATGTACCACCTGGCCAGATATTTTAATATAGACGTGATGTTTTGAATGTGTCTACTTCACAATTGGCAAAATACTAACGCCCCTTTTCAGAGAACGTTGTATTTGTCTGGAAATACGTACATGCATTTTGTACTTCAACCGTAATAATGAGACTATGCGACAGCTATGCTGTATCTATACTGTTTACAATGCGATGTGGTCATTTCATCAGAAAGCGTCTCATACACACATATACATAAACCTCTATTTTGTTCGTTTAATTATTTCATCTGACCTTTTTTAAACCCGAGAAGAAGGGTTCTGATTTCTCAGCGGCACTTGCTGACGGAGGTGTTGGTGGTTCAGATCTTCTTACTCCAAAAGTTGTCAAGATGAGTATTAGGAAGGCAGGAGCGGATACGACCCACAACTGTTATAAAAAGACGTGTGCAATATACTTCTAGGACGTGAGTATATAGGACTCATGGTTGACTATACATATGATGTCAACATTAAAGATACACATTCGCCAACAGTTATTTGATGCTATCACCTGAACCATACCAATCCAAATGCCTTTACAATTACAGAGCCAATGCTTGTAATCGCCATAAAAGTATCAATACTCTCTACTCAACGGTATCTCCAAGCCAAATATGTAACGTGAAAGACAGTATAGACCCAAATCAGATACAGTTGATTCTGTGAGTTCTTCCAAAACAGGGGCTTGTAGGTTCTATTTCCAGCTAGGTCACACCTTAATAATGGTCATAATGATTATAATAGATTTATGTAGCGCTCTTTCACACAGAATATCTGCATTCAAAAGCGCTTCACATGAATAAATTACATTACAAAACTGAGTATATTCAATGCATATATAACATATATCACTAAAGATATTAATATATAGGTATCAATAAGAATTATAAAAATGTAATAAGTTTAAGAATCATTGTTAAAGGCAAATCCTCTTTTTCTATACGTTTACAGTCAAACCTTTTTTAAGATGAACACTAATAAGATGAAATTACTGTTAATATGAATTGTTTTTCATTCCACGCCCGATTCCTTCATAGTCATATATAAAATTTGATGGTTAATAATAATTTTAATATAATGAATTTATGGGTAATATGAATCGAAAATCTAGTGCGAGAATAAGAAATCAAAATGATACAACTTGATGAGTATGATATGGACAAAAAGTCAAACAGGGAGAGCTACATACAAAAGGACACTGCACCAAACACCATCAAACAGGAAACGATACAACCACCAGACAAAATCTATCGGGATGCAGAGCAAGACATAAAATATTAAACATTAAGCATATAAAATAATAGAGATGACCATAGGATGAAAGCAGGAGTACCGCCTTGGAACAGTCAATAGCCAAAAATGACTAGTGGGGGCTTAAACTTGGTTTGTGGGTACACAACCTCACATTTATCCAACCTTCACCGAACTCATATTTTCCCTTGGCTCCTAGACTGTTTCACACATTTACAGCTTCCCGAAAGGTTCATCGCACATATGTTTGGGATATCATAATTGGCCAATTGTGTAATGTGTATGTATACAGCCGTAGGTGTGGTATAATTAATGACCATTTTCTTCAGAAATCCATCACAGACTATTTTAATTGAACCATCTCCCGAAAACGACTGTCAATATCAGTTGGTTTTAACAAACAAATGTCTGAGCTATAACATTCAACTAGCAAACAAAGCAGACTCTGATCTGACAACTTCTACAGAAGCTGGGTCTACCCTATTTTGCAAAAACATCTAAAGGCACGTCTATGGTGTAAAGAAAGTTATTTTTGCAAATTCCAACTTTTATATGCGTTTCAAATATGTGCAGTTCAAATTGGTATATCAAAATAAGATTCACAATGTACATGCACATACTAATACAGTGAAAGGTTTTGTTTGCAACCCTTTACATATGTATAAATGTCTGTAGTTAAGAATGAGAAAAACGTACTTCAAGTTGGAATCCAAATTGCTCGCTGAAAATTACTAAAATTCATCTTATCAATACAATGAAGTATGGTTATAATGATTTTTAGAGTTCCTTGAAATTCACTTTATCATAGTTTTACTATTTATGCATGTTTCTATATGCATGTGTCATGTTTTGTCAGCGCACTCAGATAACCAAAACGCAAATGTAACATTCTATGTACAGTATTAGTACGTCACACAGTTACGACACAGAGTCACCTGGCTTGGATTTATGTATGGCACACCACACTACACATAAAATCTTGCTTTACATATGTAGGAAATTGGGGTAATACGATAGGTCAACGTGAAGTTAATGCATAAAGCTACACAAAATTACAAATAAGCAATCGTTATATACCCCCAACATTTTTCGGCCCCAATGGCAACGACTGTTTAAAATTAAGGATAGTCCGTTTTTTGCTACATTCCTCCCCTTTTTATCTAAAAGTAATTGTAATAGGGTACATCCAAAGAAATGCCATACTACGGGAACCCGAACAGATTAGCCAAAGTAGGGCTAACAACGATACCCGTATAATGTTCTTACAACATATTCCAACATATTCCATAGCCAAATGGCAAAGGAATAATATCAGACCGGCTGACACTGATTAAGATAAAATTCTGTTTCGAATCGTACAGTTTTGACCTGCCCACAGCCCATACATTAAATGAACCAGTTCCCCGGTAAGCAAAAATAAGGAACGCAGAGGCAGGGTAGGAATGCAAACAAGATACCCGAGGTACCAAAATGTAGAGTAATGCCCTGTTTGACAAATGTACTCCCACGACATTAGCAACTGGACATGGAAACCTTGCTGACACAACACTTGCACATCCAAAAGCGATGTGATTCCATATAAATCCATAGAATACCACGGTTTATTTTTCCGATATTTTCTACTCCGTATGAAGAGCATTATGCATAGTTCACATATACATGTATCTCATATTCGAAAGGATGTTCAAAAGTGCCCACAAGAGAGTGGCACTCCGCGACTATGCAGCAGTCAGCACAACTTATTATTCACTTCTAATTGTTCTTGTAAAATATGTTGAGGAAATGCGTTTTCAGACATCTTTTGAAAGATGCCAGTGAAATTGTGATAAAGAATATGACTTACAGCTAGAGGAATATCCGACGCTTCTTCCACAATAAGAGGGACAACTACGAACGCCACTAAGTTACCAAATGGATTCACTAAAATGACAAACAAATGAACACAATTTGACGTTATAGTTCATGTGATTAATAATATTCAACCCTCTGAGATTGGCGGTCATTAATAGTGTTTGCTCTAAGGAGTGTCCAGACTGGGTTGGTCAACCATTTGGTTTGGTTGGGCAGAAACGCCAACATAGCAAGATAATACTCCCTTTCCCTGGTACACAATAATATATGCACATAAGTTTACACGACTAACACTTACGTATCTATACGGATACGGGTTTGGATTGTTAGCTTTACACATCATTTCTTGAAGGTCACATCGGAACAATAATTATTGCAACAATACCCCCTGAAAATGAACATGACTGTTTTAATATAAAATTATGAACGAGTTCATTAAGAAATAAAGGTAAGACATGTAACGACTTACTGTACTTACTCATACTTCCTATCATGTTAGTTGTGGCCCGCCTGTTCTCTGAGAACCACTGAGCGGCAAGCTTTGTGGGCGTGAACATTACAAATGGTTGTGCGCATGCCGCAAGGATTTGACCAATCAGAAGCACGGTGTATCGCCTGTCCTCTGGTATACTGTCAAACGTGCTTACGTTTCGAAGGAGTGCGCCGAGTCCGTTAAACCATGCTGACAACATCAACTGTAAGCGATCAAGATCCTGTATATTACCAGGTGTTTCGGGTCCACTTTCGTCATAGCTATTTATTAATTAAGGAGTCTTCCAGTAACTCCTGATAGTACCATGTACATGTATCACATACTGCATTAAACATAACTATGTTTAGATCAACGGCAGTCTAACACAGAAAATATAGTATATAGATAGAACATATAGACATACAGGATATATATATTCACAAAAGCATGACATGATGGAAAAACAAAACCAATAAACAAGTTTAAAAACGAACAGAATTGACACTTTTCGGGTATCAAATAAATCATCTATTATCAAATAAAATGAGACATCTAGGATCGCATATTTAGAAAATGAGCCTTAGAGACAAATAAATTAGCGCGTTACGAACCCTAACAAAAGTTTGAGACCTACATTAAAGCAAAAAGACTGAACGCTAAGCTACATATTTTCAAGCAGTAACACAAAAGAAACATGAACTCAAAATATCGAAGGCGTTGTATACTATCATGTCGTTACAGCATTATGAAGATTCTAGATACAATGTACAATGATTTGTATCCCAGATTATGGAGTTCATTAAAAGTGTGATGACATCGTTGGCACTTTACATAATGAATCAATATTTCAAACCCAAAATTAGACTTAATCGGTAACATATATTCCTGTATATTAGAACAATAATGAAATTCGAAGGAAACAAAAACACTTCAAACTGTGTTTCAACATAAAAAACAACAACACACAATTCCAACATACATGTATAGAATAAACACGTTATTTCAACATATTTTTGTTTTGCATAAACGGTGCAGATACACACTAAACCTTGTTAAATGTATACACTATTTGTCTTTAAACGGTCTCAAAATAAATTAATCCATTAAACTAAAAGCACTATATCGTTAAATGATGTTGATCAATTTCAGTTCCAATATTATGCTTCCAAACGGTCATCCCTTACCCCGCTATCCGCGATCTTATTTAAAGTTTCTAAACGGCATCTCGTCAGGATCCTAACTGTTAATATTTGATTTCACTACACGAAGTACGTAATTTAACTTTATAAAAAGAGTGGCAAACAGACTTTATCCTGATGAGTTGCCGTGTAACTCGGCGTCTGGATCAAAATTACAGACCCATCATCACGGCAGCAATGCGGTTAACATTATCAGCCAACACTTACCCCAACTCGGAGGCCAAACGTATCGAGAACCCAAGTGGAGACAAATCCTAGGGGCACAGTTACGATGAGGAACACCATACTGAGGAAGTTTAGCTGCAGCGATGTGATATGGTAAAATGTGATCGTTGTGTCTGCCGCAGCTGCAAACGTAATCCACATCTGAAAATTAAAATTCACGTTTGTGTGCTTCGTTCAAAATGCACTTTACTGCCAATCTAGAATTTAAACGAATCGTATATGTATGCAAATCTGCTTTGTAATACAGTGTATCTAAATACATAAAATGTCAACCAATTAATAAGTACATGTATAACCATTTAAACAGAATGGTGAACGAAAGCAAATGCTTACACCAAAGAACGGGGGAAATGTATACGATATTGCTATGTAAGTCTAAAGCAACCAGAAGAAGTAACGCAATTCTTAAGATGGTGGATGGGCAGCACTAGAAGAGAAATGCAGACGCATCTTTACACAAGTGGGGTATACGATATTGTGTAGGTAGGACAAAACAATCAACAAACGTGACACAGGATTTAGGTGGCGGTGCACTAGGACAAAAAATGTGTACTATAAAAAATAAGCAACGATTATTACATATTAATTAAGTACGACCTGTGAAACATATGCTGACACAAGGTGAGAGGGTTGTATCAAGGATGTAAATGTCGCTTAAGGAGAAGTAAATGTTTACAGTCCTGAATATGAAGACAATGTTAAACATGTAGAAACGTATAGAGACTAAGTTGTTCATTACGCCACACTAGTCATAGTTACTTTTGCAATCCCCTCCCCTATACTATTGTGCACCAATAGGCCTCTCATACTAAACAACAAAATCCTTTTGTTTTAAAAAAAATAAATAATATGTGTTTGTGAAACACTATGCCCTCGCGCCCAATTTGACATTTGACTCTGTCACCCCTTTAAATGTGCAGCTTCATGAGATGCACATGCATGCCAAATATTAAGTCTCTATCTTTACTGGTTAAAAAGTTATGGACAATGTTAAAGTCTGCAACTTGACCTAGTATATTTCACCTTGAATAATGCCCTTGACCTTAACATGCCATCCCTCAAAATGTGCGTCTTTATGAGATACATATGCATGCCAAGTATTAAGTCTCTATCCGTAATGGCTAAAAAGTGTGGCCAAAGTTGCTGACAAACAAACAGACAAATAGACAGACAGACAGTGCAAAACCAATAACACCCCCCCCCCGATCTGATCTGGGGCATAAAACGTATTTTATTTCCTCGTTAATATTCATAAGAACATATTATAAATATTAATAAAACTACTTATCAATTTCAAAATAAATTACATATAATATTCAAGATATTTGTCTTTGCTTTACTTTGGTTCTTGTTTTGTTCTTCTATTGCCTCTAAAAGTAGAGTTATGACGCATTTTCTTAACCAATGTAGTTTAGAAAATTACCCCGGGTTACCATAGAAACCGTTAAATAAAACATAGCTGGACAAATTTATGTTGGGGGAATGCTCAAAATGTGTTCTGAGGACCCCAACGAACCTATGAAAAAGTATAGGGGGTCCTACGAGAGAGTCAAAATGGCCAGGGCCCAGCCTAAGAGAAACGAATAAAAACAAATGCTTACACGAAAAGAAAATACGCTATGAACACGACGTTATTATTAGTGCTAAACAGAAATACAGAACAACATTTACATGAGGAGAAAAATAAAAACGGTTTTTAATGAAGAAAGCATTGTAAATGTTTACCATAGCGTTTGACAAGTTGAGAAGACAGACAATGGCTAACATGAACCATCGTGATGGGTAGACTTTGTAGATTGTAGAACAATTCCGATCTATCGATGACCTTTCTCTATCAGAGTATGCATCTCTTGTCTCGAGCTGAATGTCTGCACTATCTGCCATGTTTTCATTGGATCTGTTTGTATCTTGACGAAACCATGGTTCTCAAGGCAGTCGGGAGTTTGGGCAAATGCAGACAGAAGGTATTACTGTTTATCGTAGGTCAGCAATCTCTGTGGATCATAACCTGGTGCATCCAAGTCTGCAATTCTGAAAGGCAATCATAAAAATTATGCGTGTCTGCTTTTCTGTATGTGTCTGTCTATCTGTCTGCCTCTCTGTATTTCTGTCTATCCGTATGTCTATCTAGCTGTATGTATATCTGTCTATAATATGGATTTTCTCGCATGTCTAACAGTGAGTCTATACTCTGATCACAGGCGACACATTTCAGAAAAGCTCTTGGTCTGGGTCCACAAAATAAAGGTATCTATTCATAAGTCGCGTGTTGGTCTGAGGCTACGAAATAAAGTTATATATTACTTCATCGTGTGCCCTTGGCCCAAATGACATTCAGTTCTAAATACATTCATATAAATATGTAATTTGAAGTAATCTAATGTTCAGTCCGAATGTTGTTTCTGCATAAACAAAGTAGCTTTATTTGTACAGTAGAACACCTCTAATGCGACCTCTTAATGAATAAAGTAGGTCTCTTTATAAGCAGGTGGTTGCTTGATACAGGATAAAAGTAATGCAGAAAGCTTTCAGATGAGCATTACGTTTGTCCTGTATTAAGCTACCACCTGCATCTAGCACCCAGAATTATACCTCTTTTAGGTGGTCGCATTAGCGGGATTTTACTGTATATGCAGTTTGTAAAGCTGTTATCTCATAATACCTTCAGGTACCGTCTGGTACGGGTTTACATCGATGGTACTTGTCCCCATTCAGAGATACTGGGTGCAAATGAACAGCGCTTATGTATCTCCGTTTAGCCTATAGATGTGAAATATCACGTTCTTGATATTCACTCATACCGCCCCTTTCAACAAAAATGTTAGCAAAATATATAGATATATTTAAGCTTATCATTTGTGTATGTTAATACAGTCTGCTAACGTTTATCATCTGCTACGTGGTCTCTGTATTATCTAAATTCCGTTAAGCCAAGCCAACTGCCTCCCTTTATAACTTGTTTAATGTTTTTTCATCATTGATCGATAGAGAGTAATTACTACAATGCAACTTCAGTATAGCGACGTGTTCATAATAACACACTAATGCAAATGCAATGAAACATTGCATGGTTCATTTGAGGGCATGTGGACATGCCACTTGACCTGTTAGTAATTACTAAACTGGACACAGGGAAAATGGGGTGAAATTTACTAAATTCAAACTAGCTTAAAAGATAGCCCACAAAACCAGAAGAGAATAAAACTATAAATTTAGACGATATATAAAATAAACCGACGATGGTTAATCGCAATAATATATATGTGTGTATTAGCCGGTGCAAGGGACATCAGTAGCGTTGCACTTTTAATTACTACTCATGAACATACCCATTAAAAACCGAGTCTGCAATTTTCTATTCACGCACCCTAGTACCGGCTAAAGCGATATGCAATTACCATAACTAAAAGCATTAAACTAATGATCCCGAAATACCAGGAAACACATCAGAATTTACCGTACTTTCAGAATGTAATCTCAAAAGTAAGTACCGAATTACAGTATGTATGTACCGAAGTTTAACTTACATGTAATATGACCTTCATAATTCTGAGTACCGAGAAAATTATCTACATGGGTTTTAAGAGTCAGTACAGGCCTTACATTTGCTTCGTGAAGTCTTGCACTCTATTTCACAATGTACTGTATCCATTTATTTGTATGCTAATAATTATATGCACATATGAATCTTAATTATTAGGTTTTTGCTTAATGCAGATCAAACGTAATTCAGAAGGCTTCTATGTATTACTATATCCCTGGATTAAGCAACCACCTGCATTCAAGACAAATAATTATACCTATATGCAAACACCTCTACGATAACGTTCATTGTAATGTTAACATGTAACGCAGGTAATGTGTAAGAAGATGACAATTTGCTCAGCATCTTAAAGACTGAAGAAGGATGTTGACCTATAAATATATAGGTGAATTTCAGGTCAAGCTGCTAATTGTGTGCAATTATCAATATATCACATAAGTCAAGATTGAATTATGTACATATCAACAGGTGGTGACCAGTAACAGATAACTGGTGCTTTATGCACTAAACAATTGTCGTCTGCATAATTTAACTGCATCATTATATTATCTGTGTATTTTTACAAAAGGGCAAATGTTTCGACTTAGCTCTGTGTGAATTGTACAGATGCCAAATGCATGCAGATGTTTCAGTTTTGAAACGTGTGTTGTCGGGAAGAAGAACATATTTGCTTATTTGCTTCTCCACTGAACCGTGTGGTCATTTTGTCATCACTGTTTAGAACCTCTTTTCGGGGGGTTTCCAAAAACGGTCACTACATAGCATTTGGTGATACATACATGATTATGCAATACGCCATTTATTTCTTAATGAAAAGGTGACGTACTTCAATGCAGTAAATGTTTGTAAGACTCTCAAGCATCAAGGTGTTAAACGGTTAGTATGTACAGTGAGTAGGAGTTATAGGAAACCGTTTATTTTGGATGGGGTATTTTGCTCAAAAGAATCAATAATTTGTATCATTTAATGTAAGTTTCAAAGGGTTTGTTAAATCGGCATTGTATATACATGCACTTCGAGGGTATACTAGTTAAGTCATTTAACTAATCTCACTCTGAACCTCTATTGGCTGGTATTTGCAAATAGCATAGATCCAGATGAAACGTCGTCGAGAGATACCTGGTTACTTTTGGTCTGATCTACTCCAAAAGGTTATCATAGCTTGCCGATTATGGGAGCTAAGAAACATAAAGTTACCTGATATTTTGCAAACTAAAACATGCTGTAGCAATGTCTGTATGACAAGACCTGACTGAGTCCTTGGTACACATAATAGTGATTGTATGTCGTCTGGTCTGTCAACCATTAATTTTGAAGAAGGGTAGCTACTAGGCGTAGAAGAAAAGACATTATTTAGCACTGTTATAAACTCTCAGCGTATATACATGCACAACGTTGCTTGAAAGCTAGTTGCTATTCTCTGATTACCTTTGCCACCCTTGAACTCGCCCCGATGAGTGTAGTGTGTTCATATATCAACAACTTACTCTTATATATACATGTACATGTAAATTCATGCTCAGTAATGGTTTCAGTCCTACACACGCAAAATATAATAATAACAGCTACCCTACGAATACAAACAACAAACCCGTGTTACTAGATGCACCCTACCTCTTTCACAAAATCAAAACCAATATCAAACTATCGGTTTACCTGTGGTTTGTTCGGATCCAAACGTTGAAAATCCAATTTTGCTGGTGGACACTGGCTAATATTCTTCAATGATCAATAAAACATCAAAGAGTGTCACCGTTTACCAGCCCAGCAGTATACACAGCCACGCTTCAATTATTTAAAGGTATAAACAGTTACGCTTCAGTTATTTAAAGGTGATCCTATAACTGCGTATATAACTAACACGTACATTACTTATACAGTAATCGCCACACTGGATCTACTCATGCATTGTGTCCCTGAATATGCCATCTGACCATAGTCCGAAATGGTTACTTTATATACTAATTCTATCACGTCATTAAAAGACACTTCAAATTGAACTGTTGACAGATTCGTAATACATGTATATATTAGGACAACATCTCTTGAATTAAAGTCCTGACCTGATAGAGACGCGTTTTTTGACGCCTTTGAAAACAGATTAAAACCCAGATGAGAAGTTCCTGCAGGCGCTGTCAGATCAGCGTCAATTAGTTTGTTTATAACCTATGAGACATTTATATCTGTTTTCATTAAACTATTAATTTAACCCATTTGCGCCGAGTGGATTCTTCCATGTTTATATATTGGATTAGTCCAGTTTTTGGTTTCTGGCCTGAGTTTTCAATTTGTTTTTGTCTTATATTGAAATTCCTATCAGCAAACAGTGTAGACTCTGATCAGACGCCGCAGTATGCGTCGTCTGATCAGTCTACACTGTTTGCCTACGTCCCATATTTGGGATCGTGGGAACAAATGGGTTAACTCCCTTTGATTTTACGACGTGTGCAAATAATGTCAGTGCATGCGTCAGTTAACATGTAACTATACCCATCTCGGATTTAAACCAACCTTAAAGTAAACATAACTGCACCGTTACCTACAACACGTTTGGACCAACGTTAGGTAGACGATCATATGAAAGATGTTTACACCAGGTCGAGGCTTCAGTGGGAAAATATTGTAACTACATCATTGAACACACTTCAGACAGCATTTTTATCAAATAAGTGTCAGTTTTCTTTCACTTCTATTGAAACACAAGATCAAATTTGATCTGGAGTCAATGTTGATCCGGTTGAGGGGCCGAATTGCTCATCTAGATCTAAACGGTTTGTATATGTAATCACGAGATCGCCCCGAGGATTGTTGTTTTCGATATGCGTTCATTTCAAAAGCAAACAGAACTGAGGCTGATCAGGTAGAGTTACTCGACATCTAATCTGGATCCAGGCTGTTTGCACGTGCGAGTTAGGTCGCGTCTAGCGGTGATTAGTTGGTTATAAATGCCGTAAAATCTCGCCAACCGGACTTTTGAAAAAGTAGGTCTTTCTAAGCAAGTGGCTGCTTAATGCTGGCTGAAAGTTTAACAGAAGCTCATTTGGGACATTTTACATTACTTTTACCCTGCTTTAAGCTGCCGTCTGTCTTAAAGAACGACATTGAAACTATTTGAAACGTCTTAGTTAGAGAGACAATTTTCATATTTAAATATCTGATAATCCCACTTGATTTTTCCAATAGATAAACTCTAGACATTACAAGAAAGATTAGGTCGATGTGAAAGTTCATTGAAATCGATGTTTTGAAAATTGGCAACGGCAATGTAGAGTGAATAGATTGGAAAGATGATGCCCGTTAAGACATGCATTACGGTTTACATTTCTTATCTATCAACGGAAAATCAATTGTTCTGAATTAGTCCTTTCCTTCATATACACGTCTTTTCACGCATCTGCAAACAGAGTAGACCCAGATCCCTTTCTAAAATGGCTACAACGTTCCATCTTCCATATTTCATTATAACTAATTTGTCCATGAGTATCAAATAGGTATATAAATTTGGAAAAAGATATTGAACAGAGGAAGTGTTAGGGCCCTTTATAATCAACAGTCTATTCGGCCAAACCATATTGTGGAACCGATCAATTTGTCATATTAAATGGGGATGTCTCAAACAAAGACAATATTGTTATAAACCATGGACATACATGGGTTCATTAAACAGGCATGATCTTGAACAGATGTGTACTACATGGGGCCTTCTGATCTGGGTCAAGACTAGTTGCCTATGTCCTGTCTATGAGATTACGGGAGTTTAAAGTGTTAAGGATTATCGAACTTGAACCAATTTCAAGATCCCACTAAAATGTTACCAGACTACTTCAGTAATCCTACAAATCTCCTCTCTGGCAGATAACGGACAATCTATCCGACAGAGGCTTTATCTTCTAATACAGCCATAATGGTAATCAAGTGCCGTCAGCATGAACGTGCCATCACAGGTAGTGGCATCAAACTGATTTTGAAATGCTTATACAAGCGGTATTAAACTGATTTTGTGATTATTATACACGTCACAGGTAGCGCTGTCAAACTGATTTTGAAATGCTTATACCCGACACAGGTAGTTGTATTAAACTGATTTTGAAATGCTTATACCCGCCACAGGTACCGGTATTAAACTGATTTTTGTGATGCTTATATACAGGTGAAACTCTCAGAAGTAATGTTGAAATGTCAGTTGAAATGCCATACGCCTACCTGTAGGTAACAATCACTTGATAAAAAGATACAAGGATGGTTCAATAAGTATTGCAGCTTTGCCTGTAAGACACAAATTTACACATGCACAGGGGATTTTGTTTTGCTTTCATATCTTCGAAGTATTCATCCTTTATTATCATTATGCAAAGTTTTAACCTTTTGATCCAATTCTAAAACGTGCCTTTATATTGTTTTTTTGTTACAGTCTTGAGATACTGGAAAATGGCTGACCCTATAGCACTTCTATATAGTATGTGTTTCTGTATAGCGACCCTCAATGAAAGTTTTGAGTTTCGGAAATAAAAAGAAGTCACAGGGGGCGAGGTCGGGTTAATAAGGAGGGTGTGATAGAACAGACATGCCCTTATGCTTTAAAAACTGTGTCGCTATAGAGGACTTGTGAGCCGGAGCATTGGCATGCAGTATGGCCATACCTGATAAACCAACAACTGGACAACTCAATTGTTTTCAGTACAATATCAAAATATACGTTGCCAGTAATTGTCCTACCACGCGGCATCGCCACCAGAACGGTTTATCCACGACTAATGAAGAAACCATTGTACATGACCTTCTTTACACTTTAACTTCATTTAGCTACAGAAGCTCTCCTTGCCTGTTTGGTGGCCCGTATTTTGTTACTGCACTTTCTCGTTGGCTGGGAATAATGCACCCGTGTCTCGGCACCAGTCACAACGTTCTCTGGCTGAATTTAGGGTACAGTTTCAGCGATACGCCTTACTTTCAAATCGCGCTGCATGGTCGTTAAAGCTGATCCTGTCGAAATGCCGACAGCCTTAGTTATCTGACGCGTAGTCAAACGTGAATCCTTTTTCAGAACAATGTGTACAATTGCGCTGGTTGGCCTTCCTGGCCTTGGTGCACTTTCAAGTGACTCAGTCCTACTTTTAAAGCGCATATACCATCTTGTGACTGTTGAATATGACATAATACGGTGTCCATATGCAACACATAATTGCTTTGGCAGGTTTCCCTAGTTTAAAACGGGTTTTATATATACCCTCTTATTTCTTTACTTATTTTTTTTGCCTTGACATACACATTGCCTACGAGTGCACACACTTTGAATGGATGTAAAATTAAAACCAATAGATTTCATATTGTGTTATACCAACAGGTAGCTATTGAACTGAACGACGATATAAAATAAATACCAAGGGAAAATTGTGGATTTCGTGGCATAAATTGAAAAACTTATTGAATCGTCCTCGTATATATTCAGATTAGTTATGATAGAATCAAATCAGGTTCTGCAAGGTTTGTCAGCCAGACACGAGTCACTAATGTATTAGATGCAATCTTGAAGACCCAGATGAGAGGGATTATCGAGTAGACCAAGATGAGATACCTTCATCAGGGTCTGCATTGTTTTTCAAGTTACACTTTCCTTTACAATCTATCTCTGAATATTCACGATACGCCTGACACTTTTTAATGTTGAAATAGTCCATTTTAGAATGCAGCACTAAGAGGCCTAGAGTTAACGGTATGAGAAAAAGTACTGTAACTATTACAATGGGACATTCATTACAGTTTACCATGACAATAAATTTCTTCGCTTTTAATCTATACTCAAGACTTGATACCACTTAATCTTCATACGGGGCCTGGCTTATGAAATATCTTATGACAGAAATTATTATAAAGCCTAACATACGACAATAGCAACTATAATTTCTGTCGTACGACGTTAACCAAACTTGTTGCACGCTAAAATGTGTGATAATTTCGGTTACGGGAGTGGAAATGACTATTGTAAATTATAACTTATATTAAGTATGGTCGTACGAAATTTCATGAAACAGAACTTATGTATTTAAAGGGTAAAATATCTAAAGGTAACAACTCACCTAAGAGGGTTACATTCCATGTATGGCGTGCTCCTACAAATGTGTTGTACAGGCTTCACATATAGCCCGGAGAACACGACATCCCTTTTCTATCTGAGAAAAATATCATCTACACAAACTCTTGTCTGCCTCATATTCTTACTTAATACAATATCAGAATATAACGAGGAACATTTAGGTGAGGGTCAAACAATCTGAACCCTGATCAAATCGTGAGTTATGCGGAACCTGAGCTGGATATAAGCTATTTACAAATACTTATATTCACGTGGTTTGCAGGATGAGCGTCATTATCAACTTGTCGTTGAGTCAGTGTCGTCTGCTACAAAGGTGTCGTCTGCTAAATCCCTACATATTTCCATATTTATATAAGAAACCCAAACCTTACAAAGAGAGTATCAAGCAGTATTTCCCTGCGTTACTCAGTTCATGATTTGGAGATAAACCGTTAAATACCCAGTAAATTAACGGAGGAAGCATAGTAAGGTTTAACGTTTAGTTACAAGATTGTCAAAACTCTTTGAAATAAGATAAACTGGAAACACCTTAACATATGATCAGGGTGTCTACTGGTTCATTCACCAACACTAATGATAACACTGCTTGAAAGAGGGAAACGTTTAAGCAGACGACACTCATAATCTATGAGTGACATATATGGGTAGCCAGTCTACCACTTGTCCTGATATGGAGCTGGCCTTCGAACATTATCCAGTGTTTTCCTTTTAATGAGGCAAGGTCACATGCTGGATGGAAAATGGTTTTGATATTGATCAAGCTTTGAGTTGCTCGGTGTCTCGCAGAATTAAAACTTTATGTCGTGATTCTGATGATAAGGTATAAAACTGCTTGCAGAGAGAGCGAAGTTAAAGCGGAGAAATCGGATGAGGCGGTGCTACAGAGATATTTCAGCCAGTGAGTTTATTTGTTTATAGAATGTATTCAAAGTTAAACAAATGTAAACTAATGGACACTTCACCCTTACATTCTGGAATTTGAATGCGCTATCACGTGCAAACAGTGTAAACCTGGAGTAGAGGGCTGCCAGAGGAACCTCCTGATCAGGGTTGCCCTGTTTGCCATTACAAATCCTCTAGCAAGTTTAAGCTTTTCATACTGAATGGACTTTGGCGTTACATACTGATGGGATATCTGATAATTCAGCGTTAAAAGAGTAACTCTTTTATCTCAATGGACCAATTTGCAATTACCTTTTGTAAACAATTTGAACTCAGATGGCATTTACTCTCCGCTTCACCAGAATCCAAATGTGCCACATTCAAATATGGTTATTGTTAATGGAATAATGCATTTGTATTTTGGCAAATAAACACTTTTTGTAGACGACTGTGGCTTGGCTTTGAAAGGATTGAAATATCCACCATCCATCCTTCGACTGACAATCGCTTAGTCCCTCACCGCTGTGGTTCGAATCCTGGTCTGGGCATTTGGATTTGTCATGTAAGGAAAGCTTACTTGCGGTAGATCGCCGGTTCTATCCGGATGTTTTTATGTGCACAAAACAATGCAATTTGTTCCATGCACAGACGAACCTCCTGGGTCTTCCTCCGCCTGTAATTAGCTGGACGTCGTGATGTGACCGACATACTGTTAAAGAGACGTACCAAACCAAACCATCCTTGGTCTTGAGTGTTGACTGGATTAAAAATCCCTACCCCCACAATAATGGTAAGGAAATCACAGACAGGAAACTAACTGCGTCTAGTTCTTTAGTTCGGATTATCTGTCCATTGTCACTACATGTAATCATTGATGCAGTACGCTGGGTGCCCAAAATTGTAGTCTTGAACGTGTCTAGTCTAGTACATAGCGCACCGTGAATCAATGCAGTTGCACAGGAAAGATAACTCCGATTATCCACGAAGTGACGCCATGTTACGTCAAAACCGACCAGCTGGTACTAGCTGGCATAATGACGCGTGACAAGCCAATAGCCTTTTATTAATTACTACAAAACAAGACTTATATAATGACAAAAAGATAAACATGATCAAAACATGCATTTTGACATATCAAGGAATATTACTCTACAGCGACTCAGAAAATAATTTGCCCGAGTTGTCTAACTTAGAAAATGGCTAAATTGAAAACAAGACACCTTGTTTGTACACATTATACTCTACTTCATACACGCTAGGTTTGGTACTACATGTATATATATTTAGAATAAGAGGTATGGGGATAACTTAACAAATACATGCAACAGAGTGTGTTGATTCTAGTGAGTACCATTCTTCAGTGGTATAGAATATATTGTAATGTACAGGGACACTTGCCAAGTTTGCAGAGGAAAAAAAACACTTCTAAATTCAAAGTAGTAATGTTTATTTTGTCTCTTGTAGGAGCCGTCTGATCCAAACCTTCTCTGTGTACTTGCAATATATAAGCATATGTAGTGTGTATATGTACATGTACAGTAAAACCTATCTATAACGGCCACTAAATTGTGTTAATTAGTTGGTATTTAGGGCAGGTGACTGCTTAAAACAAGGTGAAAGTTTTGACAACAGTGGGTTCAACCCTTGCAGTCAGAAGGAATGACCCACAGTGACCCAGCTACTAAAGCGACATTACTCAACAATCAGTTCAATACTGTCTTCACCACAGAGGACACGCCCAACATGCCATCACTAGGTGCAGGCTCCTACCCTGATATGCACTCCTTTGATATTTGTGCTGAGGATGTATGGATACTCTTTCAAGATCAAGACCCTCATAAGGTTACCGGCCCAGACCACATACAATCCAAGTTTCTTAGAGACTATGCAGACGAGCTGGCACCTGCTCTTACTCTCATCTTCTCAGCATTTGTTTTGCAAGGTGAGGTACCATCTGATTGGAGACAGTCTGACATGCAAACATCACACCTATCTTCAAGAAAGGAGATCACAGTGACCCTACCAACCATCGGTCAATTTCTCTCATTTCTGTATGTAGCAAATTAATTGAGAACATTCTACACAGTCAGATTATGACTCATTTAGACAGTTATCTGATCTTAACCGACCATCAGCATGGGTTCTGGAAGAAGAGATCTACAGATCCAACTCATCCTGACACTCAATGACCTAGCCAGAGGCCTTGACGAGGGAGAGCAGATCGATGTGATTTTGCTTGACTTCAGCAAGGGCTTTCACAAGGTCCCCCACTCGAGACTTTGCCAGCAAACTTAGCTACTACGGTACAAGGGGAACAAGGCTAAAGTGGACCAGAAGTTTCCTTGAAGACCGTACCCAGCAGGTCTTGGTAGAGGGAAGGTCCTCCAACACAGCACCAGTTACTTCTGGAGTGCCCCAAGGATCAGTTATAGGGCCATTTCTCTTCATACTTTACATAAATGACCTCCCACTCCAAGCGACATCAACTTCACGTCTTTTCGCAGATGATAGTCTGCTGTATATGAAGATTCGCTCCACTGAGGATGCTCAAGCCCTGCAAGAAGACTTAGACAGGTTCCAGCAATGGGAGCGTGACTGGTTGATGTCTTTCAACCCAACTAAGTGCGAGGTTGTGCGCATCACCAGGAAGAGACACACTATCAAACCCCCTACTACATTCATGGCCGGGAGCTTCAAGTTGTCAAGGAATGGAGTACCTGGGAGTCTACGTTGATGAGAAGCTGTCAATGAAGACCCATGTTGCAACGGTTGCGATTGCAACGGAGGCCAACAATAGCCTTGCATTCTTGAGGAGGAATCTGTCGAGTTCCCCACAAAATATCAAGGCACAGTGTTACAAGACCATCGCCAGACCGATCCTCGAGTATGCTAGTTGCGGCTGGGACCCCCATACATCATCAGACAACTGGAAGCCGTTCATCGCCGTGCAGCACGCTTTTTCAAGGGGAACTAAAACCAGATCCAGCACCAGCCAGATGGTAACAGATCTTGGTTGGCAGCCCCTTGTTGATCGCCGCTCCATGGCAAAGCTGATGATGGTCTATAGAATTACCCATTGCCTCAGTGGCGCACCAGCTGGGATATTTCTTAATCCTACTTCCATCAACACTCGAGGGCATACCATTAGGTATGTACTCCCTTTCTGTCTCACGACGTACACTTACACTCTTTCTTTCCCTCCGCCATTAGACTGTGGAATCAGCTACGCCAGCTGACCACGATGACAGATAGCGTAGGGGCCTTCAAGAAAAGTCTAGTCCCTGCATAGTCGGCCTGGTGACTGCATTGTTTTTAGTTTTTTTCTGCACTGTATATAATATATAATGCGCCGCTCACACAACCTTGTACATACACAGCTGTACGACATTGCCCCAGAGTGGGATTGGTACTTATTGGAAGAAGAAGTAAAACAGAACGCTCCTATAGCAGCAACCTGCTTTTAACACAAAATACTTGATGTCATTTCATAAATAGTGGTCGTTGTAGAGAGGTTTTACTGTATATTGATCTGATTCTGCAGTTCCTGATATTAGTTAAATGATCCTGTGTTATTAATGCGGTACTTAGCAGACACAGCTAATACATATCCAGGGTTGCATTATTTCTTCTACACTTATTCATCAGGTATGGGGGTAAAACACAAAATATTCAAATTGCAAGCCAAACACGAATATTAATGATATACATGTAAAGCCTTTGACATCTATTCATTGATAAGAGTATTCGATGGATCACGTGTCAGTTTCCAGCAGAGATGAACATAAACAGGAGGGTCATGATGGCAATGACTCGCTCACCTAGTTGATTTATTTACCCATTATCTCATAGGCTATTTAGATACCTCTGAATAAATTTACCGAAAAGGAGCATTAACTAGAGAAAAGGATTTTTTTTAGAATTTTGTAGTTTGAAAAGTACAAAAATGAGTCATGTAGGAAACACCACATACAGAACAAACAGTCGCCCGAACAGCAACACAAGGAAACAGCAAATGTACATAACTATAAAAACAACAAGAGACGCACAAAGACAAAACAAACACACAATAGGGGGAGATGGAAGCACCGCCTTGGAACGGTCAGTGACAAAAGTCACTGGTGGGAGGGTTAAACCGGTTTATGGGCGCCCAACCTCAAACTTATTCCATCTCCACCCTAAAAGACAAACAGTGTAAATAAACGTATCCCCTCTCCGACTAATCTACAACAACCATTGAAACCATTGTGATAAATAGAGAATGTGCTCCTATAGGAGCCAATGCTCTATTTATCACAATGGTTTCACAAAGTGACTTTTACAGAGTCGTCAATATGAGGGCATTGGTATAAATTGCTCAGGCCGCTGTAAGTCATCTTGGTAGGGGACCATCTATGGATCATGTCTGTGAAATGTCAATTTCTATTCTGCAGTTAAGAGATGTCGCGCACACATTTTTTCATTGAATCTATTTTAGCTCATGTGGCAAACTCATACAGTCAATCAAAGTTTTGATACAGGACCACCTAAGGAGCATTCCTATGACTGGTAATTGGTTATGCAGCGGTTTAGGAAAAATGTTCGTTTAAAACCATTTCCATCATATACACACTTTTTTCACGTGTTATCAAACGAGGACACCCAGATCAGAGGCTCCTATAGGTGACCTAAAGACGAAAATTGAGAAATGATTTAGAGGACATTTACATTTTTGTTTCGAATTCTACATTCTACTTAGAACTCTGCACCTTCTTATGCAGGAAACTGGAATCCTTAATATAGCTTTGTGAAATTTAATGTAAAGACATTTCAATGTTTAGGAAGAAATATCGTTGAAAGAAAGTGTTACAATATATTTTAGCCTCTTTCACCTAATTATACTGCGGATTGTGACAATTTATAGAAATCTAATACAGGGTCGCCTACAGAAATTGGGTGAAAATCCAATTAGTGGTTTAGGAGAACATGTAAAGAAATTGTTGATGACAACCACAAAGCTATCCAAGCACCTCGCCTTAGCACTTGACAAAAGCCAAACTGACGGGACAAATGGACTGCAAAATGTATATTTTGGTATAGAATAACCACAAACTACTTTTGTACTTTATATTTTATTACTTGTGCTGAGGAAATTACAAAATATAGGGTACAAATACCATATTCAACCTTTGCTTCAATAATACATAGACTCGAGACACAAGATAAGAGAGGATACCTTTGGTGTCTTCCAAATAGTACAGAGCTGTGTATAAGGGAAGTACTGATATATCAAAGTTTCATTTCTCATTGATATTCATTATGAGAATCACTTCAGAGAATTAAAAATGTCAGATTGGTAGAGATATAGAACTATTTTCTAGAAAACAGACTTCCAAAACACTCCTCTTATCCACTGCTCTGACACATCCCATAAAGATCTGAAACCAGCTGCCACATCCCACCATTTACCAAACCCCATACAGATCTGACACCAGTTGCCATACAGATCTGACACCAGTTGCCATACAGATCTGACACCAGTTGCCATACAGATCTGACACCAGTTGCCATATCCCATATAGATCTGGCACCAGCTGCCACATCCCATAGATCTCACTCCAGTTGCCATATCCCATGAAGATCTGACACCAGTTGCCACATCCCATACAGATCTGACACCAGTTGCTATATCCCATACAGATCTGGCATCAGCTGTCGTATCCAACCCCTTTGAATAAATCTGCCAAAAAGAAGTACATGTATTTACTAAAGGAAAAGAAACTTGTAGATTAGTGCAGATGTGTGATAAACCACGGTGATAAAAAGAGCATTTGCTCATATGAAACGAATGCCCCATTAATCGCAATGTTTTCTAAAATTTACTTTTACAAAGACGTCAAAAGGGGTCAGTATGAGGGGTTTTGGATCTGACTCCAGCTGCAACATCCAATAGGGATGACACAGCTGCTATATTCCATAAAGATTTACCCATCTTGTTTGTGGAGTTAAAACTTCCAGCGCATAAATAGTATTTTTCACACACAGTCCTCGTGCATAACAGAAATGATCCAAATGAGACGAGTTACTCGGCATCTCATCTAGATCTAAACTGTTAACAAGTTTCAGAAAACATTCCCCAGCAGCATGCTCAAGGTGAATGAATGACCTATACTGGGTTGACTGGTCTGGGTTTATGCTCTTTGCAAAGCCCCAACAGTACCTACTCTATGACTCTGCTCAAGTCGTTCCTCTTATTAATTTGACAAAACATGAATGAATATAAAACAAGTTAATGATATGAAATTTCTATACAGATGAAAACTTCAGTACTTGCTGTAAGCAAGATGCTGAAAGCTTTGGTGATTCTGCAGAAGGTTAGATATGGTATTTTCTTTACTCATACACAGTAAAACCTTTCTAAAGCTGTTACTCAAAAGACGTCTTAACCCTTTATCTGGTGAATATTCATGAACATTAAATAGATGACATTTATACTGACATTGTAGCCAAGGGAGTTTGACCATGGCAGAAACTGAAGAATCAGATCTGTATCATTTCAAAAGTAAATCGCATACCCGGGTAAGATGGTTCCTACAGGGGCCATCTGGTCTGGGTCTACTGTCTCTATATGAAGTATCTCTATCAGGTAAAGGATCAATCACTGCTCAGTTGATCTTTCTAAACCACTTCTATTCTGCATTAACCCTTTACTCCATAAATACGTCTTTCTACATCTTTGCAAACAGACTAGACCCAGATCAGACGGCTCCTATATTACAGATCTGATTTTACAGTTTGTCTCGATAAAAATACCTTGTTCATAGTACCATTGTAAACAATAATTTAAAATATATTCATGACGTCATATTTCTTACATGAATATTCATGGTAAGGGCTAAGCAGTCCCCTGCTTTTAAAGACTCCCATGATGAATAACAAAAAAAAGTTGCTATAGCAAATCTGTGATCACCTATGCAAACAGTTTGTACCCAGATGTAATGCTTAGTAACTCAGTGTCTCATCAGGATCAGTTCTGTTTGATAATGTTTTAAAAACTTGAAGCAGCCAACAAATTTTGCAGATGACGATTTGTCGCTTTAAAGAGGTTTTATTGAAGTCCACTATTACAGTAACAAGATCAAGGTAAACAATACATCGTACGAAAAGTACTGGCCAGAGGCAATTTACAGAGATGACAGATTATCATTTACAAACTGAAAACATCAATATCTCACTGAAATTAATTAATCAGAGAAGATGATAAAGGTGCGTATTCAAGTACACAAGTACTAATATATGACCATTTCTCTACTTAATCCTAGGGCATGACTACTCTTTAGAATCGTTTCGAAGAGATTGCTCATAATACAGTGTTTGTTGGAGAATTAAACGAGCTATTCTTGAAATGTTTTATATAATTATCTTATCTGGACCTATGACTAATGCTAAGCTTGCTACATATACATATTCATGATTACCTACACACAAACAGCTTAGATCTAGATGAGACACTGAGTAACTCCGTTTCTCATCACGATCCAAAATCCTTGAAACTTTGTATATATACGTCTTTGGGGAAAATGGAGAAAAAGTACTTTTGATTTTCGGAATTGCAGACTAAACATAGGAACTATGTAACAGGAATGAGCTGTTCCTTTCAGAATTTGCTAACAATCACAACTTGGACTAGACCAAGTATTGGATCATATGACATTTACAAATTAGCTATTCGCATCCATTCTTGGTAAAGTTGTCTGCAAACTTCATGGCTTGCTACAGTCATTTGTTTTACATTTTTTCATAATGTAGTCTCGGTATCAAACAATTTGGATCTTGATGTGACTCCAGGTTGCTCCGAATCTCATCTGGATCTAAAGACTAAATGGTCTGCATAGATAATCACAAATTTTGCTAGCTTGCAATAAGATAAACACCAAACTTTTTTAAGGTACTGATGGAGATGTAACAGTGAAAACCCTGATCACATGCCTTGTCTTTGACACAACAAATGGTCTGGATCTAAACTGTTCATAATACAAAGCAACATTTCTCCATATCTAACATTGTAGATCCTGATCATGTATCATGTCTCTGACACAACAGACGGTCTAGGTCTACACTGTTCATAACACAAAGGGACACTACTCCATAAAGTGACTTCAACATTTTATTGGAGTTGATATCTTTCTATTGCTAATTAGACCTTAGTTCCATAGTCAAACTGGATCTTCCTGCATGGTTTTTCCATTCAACCCTTTCCTGTTGAATACATGTAGTCATGTCAGAAATTATTAAATCATGAATACTTATTAGCAGATTTTTTATAATGGTATATATACACAGGATCTTTTGGTATATGTAGAAACTGTAGAATCAGATCTATTAAATTTTCAAACAGAGCAGACCCTGATCAGACGGCTCTTATAGGAGCCGTCTCATCTGGGTTTAATCAGTTTGAAAATGCCCGAAAAAGCGTTTATATGCGTTGAAGGAACGGAAGGGCTAACCATCCACACACATGCACATATTTACATATATTTCTATATTTCATTTTTATAATTTCCACAAGTGTACCTCTTTGTATATTTGTTATAATCCAATACGGTTAATGTCACAGACTAAAAAGCATCCATCCGCTCATTTGCAACCAGATATTTCCTGCAACAAGGTGACATGGTGCACCATTCATAAAGGTTACAAATAGCACAATGTTAGCGAGCTAGTTCTGCACTTCAGGACTACCTAAGCAAACACCATGAAACCAGACACCATTTAAGCCTTCCCTCATATAAACATGTTTTCACACATTTGCAAACAGAGTAGACCCAGATATGATCAGGGTCTGCTCTGTTTGCTATTGGACTTTCAAATATCTGTTTCTTTACTTTCTAAAATGGCTACAGTATTCCATCTATTAAACTATTTTGTCCAGGACTGTTCAGTAGGTATTGAAATTTGGAATAAACACAGAACAGGGAACCAGGGTTAAGTTGGTCATCAGGATCCTAACTGTCTCACACTATGGCTGCATTTTCTAAGAGATATAACCCTTATTTTTCAGAATTGCAGTAAACAACATTTTTTGCAGACAAATTATTTCGCATGCAGAGTTAACCCTTTACTCTATAGATACAGCTAATGGCACTTTGAAGACAGAGAAGAACCAGATCAGACCGTACCTGTCAAGCCATCTGATAAGGATGTGCTCCTTTTGTTCATGAAATGATACAGATCTGATTCTAGTCTCTGACTTCATATACCATAATAAAAAAAATCATAAAATTAATTTTCATATAATTTCTTACATGAATATTCAACGAGTAAAGGGTTAAACATTTATTTATTGGACACAGTTTCGGACAGTCCCACTGATAGTGGTAACAATTTATGCCCCATATTCCTCAAACAGCAGCAACATAAAATGAAATCTGTTATCAATAGGGGGCACATACATGGAGGTATTTTCATATACAAGAGAGGCAATATAATGATAATTACAGAATCAATTGTCATCGGGTAACTATGGCTACTTGTAAAACCTTACTACATGTATGAAAAACACCGAAAATAATCTTGACAAACAAAAACGATAACAAGAACACATAGAATTGTTTAACTCCGCAACAAAAATCTGCTAACATAACCATACTTGCTTCAGATATACTTTGAACAAACTGAAAAACTTGGGTGTGAAAGAAAACTGAAATACTGAAGGTTTAAAAAAACAAACAAGAAACAATCCATCTAGATATCTTGACCAAATTTGGTGTTGATCTGATAAGAAAAAATAGGACAGGAGAAGATAACAGTGAACTAATATCTTCACATCTCTTAGAATGTCCCATGTTAATTTGATAGGGCTTGCTGAAAATATTTTGAGAAATGAAGATAGTTATCTAGATCATAAAACAAAACACCATCTTTATTCTTTGCAATACACTGAGCTCCGGATAAGCATCAACTTCAGGAATATTACAGTAAAACCTCTCTATAACGGCCACTAAATTACATCAAGTATTTTGTGTTAAAGGCAGGCGGCTGCCTAAAGCAAGGTGAAAGTAAAACAGAACGCTCCTACTGGAGCGTTCCGTTTTACTTTCACCTTGCTTAAAGCTGCCACCTGCCCTAAATAACAACTAATTAACACAACTTAGAGACCGTTATAGTCTTATAGAGAGGTTTTACTGTAATGCAATAATGAGTTCATGAATATTGATCAGCTGATTACTTTAATTGGCAAATGAACAAGAGGATTTTTGGCCATTGCATAAACTAGATTCAGATTTACTTTATTCCTTAACTCTTTACTCCAAAAACACTTTAAAATGTAAGAACTAATGACATCATGAACATCAGTAAGCTGAATATGAACATGTACATGTTTGGCCATGTCAGAAGCTGTAGAATTAGAGTAATTCATTATTTCATTAGCAAACAGAGCAGACCCTATCAAACAGCTCCTATAGGAGATATATGATCTGGCTCTACTCGGTTTGCAAAGGTGTTAAAAGGTGTATCCATGTTCTTAGTTGGAGGGCTAACATAATAGTCAATATAGAAATGATTACATCCTGAATATTACATGCTGTTTAAAATGTCATACTAATACATGCAGAAACTCTAGAATCAGATCTATATTGTTCCATAAGCAAACAGAGCTGACCCTATTCAGACAGCTTCTACAGGAGACATCTGATCTGGGTTGACTCAGTTGCAAAGCTGCGGGAAAAGGAGTCTCTATCAGATAAAGGGTTCATAAACTAGGACGGTTACTTAACCCATTCCCTCATACTCTGTAAAAGTCACTTTGAGAAACCATTGTGATAAATAGAGCATTTGCTCCTATAGGAGCAAATACTCTATTTATCACAATGGTTTCACAGAGAGACTTTTACAGAGTCGTCAATATAAGGGTTAAAGAGGTTTTACTGTATTGCAGACACATGATTGAAGTAACATATTTAGATATATGTAGAGCTATGAATAGAGATGCGCTATATGAAAGAGCAACCTTTAGCATTACCCATTGCTTAAGTTATAATGACATCATGAATATTAACGTAATGTGGAATATGAACACAAATTTTTGGCCATAGCAAAACTAGAATCAGATCTATATAATTCCGTAAGCAACAAAGCAGACCCTGATCAGATGGCTCCTATAGGAGCAGTCTGATCTGTGCCTACTCTGTTTACAAACACGTCAAGATGCAGCTCTATAAAGTTAAGAAACGTGTCTTGGATTTCTAGTTTAAAATCATGAAGTTCTACAAAACATTAGTTTGCACTACATGTAATCTTATAATCTTCCTTTAGGTCCTTCACAACTGTCCTACTATTTTTTCAGTGATACCATTCTACATAACCGTAGCATACCAAGATGTTTAGTTAATTACCTCCCTTTGATATATTAGTCTGATTAAGTGAATAACCTCCCTTGGATTCATCTATTAATTTTGAAAATAAATAGAAGACAAATTTGAGTTTTTTCTTTGTTAACAGGGGAAAAGTAAGGTGTTGCTCCAATGCAGTAAACCTGTTATAAGCGATTAACAACTGACTGCATATAAAGAGTCTTAAAAAGCAGGTGGCTACTTAATGAATGGCAAAAGTTACACATAAAGCTTTTTCTACAGCTTTCTGCATGCTTTAACCTATCAGCTGCCTTAAAAGACCAAATGTTTGTACTTGTTTAATGGTTGTTTAAGACATGTTTCACTGTCATTTTTAATTTTTACCACACGTTTTCAAAAACATGCAATATGTAAAATACATCTATGTCGGAAAAAACTCTCTACAATGGCCACCAATGTCTAACGCTGCATCAATTTTATCCCTTTAACCTGACAGATGCCTTTTGTCACATTTGCAAACCAAAATCAAGGTCTAGTTATCTAAAGTTCAAAAGTTACCTCTATCAAATAAAGTGTTAACCCATTACCTCATAGGCTACCTTTAGATACAACCTCTTGGAATAAATCTACCAAAAAGGAGCATTAAAGGATTTTGTTTAGAATTTTGTAGCTTGAAATCATTGCGATAAATAGAGCATTGCTCCTATAGGAGCAAATGCTCTATTTATCACAATGGTTTCACAAAGTGACTTTTACAGCGTCACCAAAAGTTGTCAATATGAGGGAATGGGTTAAGCAGCCATTTGTTTTCATAGACACCCATATTTATTCATTTAGTGGTTGCTATAGAGGTTCCTCACTACCTCCAGCTGATGCAACTCCATTTTTATAACCACTGACAGGAGTTATTCGGATAAAACAGAAAAATTTTTTTATACTGAAGACATTTTTGTACAATATCTTCTGTAGTCAAACGCCTTTACTTGTCCAAGACACCATTATGAGAATATCATGTCTTCTCACACCAGTCAATAAATAAAATATTTTACCCTTCATTTCCCTCACATATTATACTACTTCCAAAGATTTCCAAACCAGACTGAGTACCTACTCTCAATTTCATTTTAAAGCCATTATAAATGGCCAGTACCAATATACAGCAAAACTTTCCTAAACTGAAATTTCAGATTAGTAAAAATGCTTGTCTTGTAGCAGCTTATTGCATTAACCCTTTACTCAATGAATATTCTTGTAAGAAATAATGACAGAATGAATATTAATTAGATTAACTGTTATAATAGTACATGGGCACCTGAGTGTTTGTAGGCAGAAAATGTAGAATCATATCTGTATTATATCATAAGCAAACAAAGCAGTCCCTGATCAGACGGCTCCTAAAGTAATCATCAAATCTGGGCTTACTCTGTTTGCAAAGACATAGAAAGGCGTTCATATAGAGTAAAAAAGGATTACGCTGCCATATGCCAAAGAAGTTCTAAAATCTTCTTCACTAAATGTCAAGTTTTGAGGATTTGTTTTACTGTATTCTGAACAACTGATAACATGATACAACTCTAATTAAAAGAATTAAACTGAGAGATCAAGCAATCAGTTTGGAAATCTTGGAATGAATTCACATTAGATGTGCATTTATTTAATTAATAATTTAATAGTTTTTTCTTTCCATGACTAATCACAGATTCACCTTTCAGGATGCAGAGCTCCAGATAAGTATACAAAAGCAGACATACAAGAAATATTGAAAACATGAATACAGTAAAACCCCGCTAATGCGACCACAAAAGGGGCATAATTCTGGGTGGCAGAGGCAGGTGGTAGTTTAATGCAGGACGAAAGTTATGCAGAAAGCTCCTATAGGAGCTTTCTGCATAACTTTCGTCCTGCATTAAGCAACCTCCTGCTTTAGACGATATCAGTGGCTGTTATTAAGTGGTCGCATTAGCGGGGTTTCACTGTATTTTTTAGCTGATTTTTTTTTGTAATGGTATATATATATATGCACAGGACATTTTGGCTGACAGAAACAAGAATCGGGTCTATATTATACCGTATGCAAACAGAGCAGACCCTGATCAGACGGCTCCTGTAGCAGCCATCTGATCTGGGTCTACTCTGTTTACTAATGTGTGAAGTCGTCTATATGAAGGAAAGGGTTAGCAAATTTCCAACAATACTTGTATTATTTCTCCACCAAACCCAATTTTGTGACCATTCATTAGACCCATCTCAAAGAGACAATTCTAGAAATAGGGTCCACAAATAATGTTTAGTGAAGAAGTAATGATTTTAGAATTTGATGTACATCCATATCTATGGTGCTGGTATTGTAACAAAATTGCTTTATTTCTCAGCCAAACCAGATCTTAATGGGGTTCATTAGAATTTCATCTAAGCAAGGTGATTCTAATGACTGCCAAAATGGTGGGATTTGGAGAGAATATCATGAGAATTTTCATGATCCATGATAAGATTTCAATGATACAAGCTTTTAATCTGGAGCTCTGAGTATGGGTAGCCTCCCTTACCATGTTTTTCCACGTCAGTAAATCTTCTGACTCTGTCATACATTATGGCGCCATCACGAGTCTCAACCCTTATACTATCAACTGTGACATATTTGGTATCTGCAGACAACTTCAAACCAAATCAGAATCTAAGCTGCTTGATATAAACTCTGACTAAATAGTTCAACCCATTACTCCATACATACACCTTTTATTGACTTTGCAAACAAATCAGACCCAGATCAGACAGCCAAATCCTGCAGAAGTTAACTGATCAGGGTCAGCTCTATTTGTTTTTGCAATAACATGGATCTGATTGTACAGTCTGTGCTATGGTCAAAAGGTCCTCTGTTCATATGCCTATTAATATTCATAATTGTGTTATTTCTTATATGAATATTCATGAAGTAATGGGTAAAACCCTTCTGAAGTATGAAAAAGTCCGAACACAACAAAAATCTGGTAAGGAATTCCTAATTCCTAAAGCATGTCACAATTTGTTCACCCACTTCTCATGCTGGAGCTCACGCCGTTAAACCTCTCTTAACCCTTTACTCCATGAATATTCATGTTAGAAATAATGACAACATGAATATTAATTAGGTTAATTCTAAAATTAGCATATTAAGACAATTTATTTTCGAAGTAGAAACCGTAGAATCAGATCTATACTGTATCATAAGCAAACAGAATACCCAGACCCTGGCCCTGAGCAGTCTCCTATAGGAACCATCTGATCTGGCTCTACTCTGTTTGCAAAGGCATAGAAAGGCTTTTTTATGTAGGTAAAGGGTTAATCCTTTTCCTGACAAATATTTATTAATGTCTCTATCCATTATAAATATTAATTTGATACCTGTATCATAAATATAAATTGAAGAATTCATTACCATGGCAATGTTAGAGAATCAGTTCTGTTAGCTTTGCCATAGTAAAAGAAATCCCTTGTAGAAGATGCCAGTAAAAAATGTCAGTTGTAACTTAATACTCATACATTTATTATATCTGATTGAATATTCATGGAGTGAAGAGTTAAAACAAGACTTGCAGTACAATGGTACGCTGCAATGCTTAACCCTTTCCTCCATAGGCTATTTTAACCCTTTACCCAATAGCCTATTTCTAGTTTTGAAGACAGGTGACCACTTAAAGCAGGTTGAAAGTAAAGCAGAATGCGCCTTAATGCGCATTCTGCTTTACTTTCAGCCTGCTTTAAGCTACCACCTCCTAGAATATAGAAACTATTTATGATGCTATATGTTCATTATTGTAAAAATTGGAAATATTTTCTTCAGCGGAGGAATATATTAAACTCGCTTAAAGCCGCTTCTATCAGGTAAAGGGTTAAGACCCAACCTCTTTGAATGAATCTACCCAAAAGGAGCATTAACTAGAGAAAAGTAATATCTTAAGATTTTGTAGATTGAAACCATTGTTATAAATAGAGCATTTGCTCCTATAGGAGCAAATGCTCTATTTATCACAATGGCTTCATTAAGTGACTTTTACAGAGGCGTAGAAAGGCATATTTATGGAGGAAAGGGTTAAGGTTACAAGGCGACAGTAGACATACAAATTCCATCCCAAATTAACACTTTTCATGTCGCCACGTTGGTTGCTGTGCTAACCTTTGGAAACACACTGAATCCAGATGAGATGCACAGTATAAATTCAAAATCTCATTAAAACTAAACTTGTTTCCAGTCAGAGAAAAGAAACGCGGTAAAAATTTAAATCCTGACTCATAAAGCAGACAACATTTTGTATATGAAATCCACTGAATGATCAAATAAAGATCTATAGACTGAATAAGGTTTGTAAACCCTAATCCCTCAGTCATGAATAATGTCGGCTCAAATTTTGATCTGGTGTAATTTTGGCTACTTTCGATTCTTTCAAGCTTTCAAGAAACTATTGACCAAGTGTCAAACAGCTCTGATCCCGATGAGATGCCAAGATACTCAGCGCCTCATCTAGACCCAAGCTGTTTGTTTACAAATGTGAGCCAAGTCACAGATAGCAGGGTAAGTGTTCAGATATTTGACATTCAAACCTCAAACAAAAATGACACACTTTGCACGCAAATGTATTTGGGGAGGGGTAACAACAATTTGGCAAAACAAAAATGAGCACAATTTATCATACCAATAAAAAGCACTTTAAGTGATACTATTTATACATATAAATTACCCAGTATTTCAAATAAAATCTGCTGCTACCATAAAATGTCAATGAAATCGCAACTTTATGCATAATAATCAATTCTTTGACAGATTCCGTCGCCGATGAACATCCGAATCTAAAACAGGAACTACATCCTGTTTAATTACACTGTTTGGATTCTAAGTATTTATTACAACTGTTGATTTATTACAGTTATCATTATCCAGTAATAAATCCTCACTGCTGTTTTGTGTAATGAACAGTAGTATTACAACCACACTTCTTAAAATCTTTAATCTGATTGGTTGCCGATCTCAGAAGCGTCAGCTCGACATATGGGACATGTGCGATTGGTCTGAAATAGAAATAGAAACAGTGCATTAATAACAGGCCCAGAAATGAAAAAACAACATATTAATAACAGGCCCAGAAATGAATAAACAACATATAACATCAGTTTGACAAAATTGTACTTTATTTTGTATGATTTAGTATTGTTTAACCCTTTACTCCTTAGATACCCCTTCTATGCCTATGTAAACAGAGTAAACCCAGATCAGATGGCTCCTGTATGAATAATGTAGAACTGACCTTATACTTTCTGCAATGGTCGAACTCTTACATGTTCGAACATTAGTAATTATAAAAATCAATTCATAATAATAATAATTCATAATTAATATTCTGATGTCATTATTTCTTACATGAATATTCCATGGAGTAAAGGGCGATTATCATATATAGAAATAAATGAATAATTGCAATACTTTATTATTAACTCTATTGGTGCCAAGTTCATATTTGTTAACATTATCACTTACTTCAACTCTTTCCCTGTTGAATATTCATGTATGAAACAATGACATCATGAATATTATTAATTAGCTGAATTTTTTAAATGGAATATGTACATACAGTAAAACCTCTCTATAATGGTCACTAAATTACATCAAATATTTTGTGTTAAAGGCAGGTGCCTACTTAAAGCAAGGTGAAAGTAAAACAGAACACTCTTAAGGCTATAGGAGCGTTCTGTTTTACTTTCACCTTGCTTTAAGCAACCACCTGCACTAAATACCAACTAATTAAAACAATAGTGGCCGTTATAGAGAGGTTTTACTGCAGAATATTTTGATATTGTTAGACACTGCTGAGTCAGCTCTATTATCATTTCATAAGCAAATTGAAGACATCCAGATCAGACCGTTCCTACAGGAGTTGTCTGATCTGGGTCTACTCTATTGCAATGGCATGAAAAAGCGTCAATATATTGAAGGAAAGGATTAAATGACAAAGAGATCTTTCTTTCAATTTCTTCTCAGTGTCAAACAGTTTGGCTCCTGTTAAGAGGCTGAGTTCAGAATAATGATTGACAGAGCTTTGATTTCCTTCCTTTCATGAAGAGTATGAAAATATCAAGCCAGTCACATACATTGCCACCTGATAAAGTAAAAGAAGTGTTTGAAGGAACATCATATGTGTCCCTTTCAGGCAGAAAAATCTTGAGACGACAAATGTGCGACAGATACGAACAGACATATATGACAGAGTTTATCTCTTAATGTCACCTTCCTAAGTCTAATTTTCTCAAGCACATTCTTTTTTTCTTTATATTCAAACATAAGGAAGCCCTTGAGCTCCTGTTCTGGTTAATACAACTGTTGTTTTTTTCTTTTAAAAAGTATGATTAGATAAAACGTCTTTGACCCTTTACCCATACATGCACCTTTATTTAACACATTTGCAAACAGAGTAGACCTAGATCAGAAATATGGATCTAATTCTACAGTTTTTTCGATCACCAATCTTTCTGTGTTTATATGCCATTACATGTATATAAAATCATCCAATCGATAGTTTTGATGTCATTATTTCTAACATGAATATTTATTTAGTTAAGATACAGTCACTTTATTTATGTCTCACCTTAAGCCATTTGTCAATGCACTTTGCATGGAACTCGTGGCAGCATGGTAGAACACGAAGTAGCTGACGGTTTTCAAAATCACACATGCAAACAACACATGATGTTTGGTCCGCTCCATTACGCAGATTCTCTCCATTGAACCTGTATGCTGGCAGCTGCTCAATCTCTGCCTTTACCAGCCCCTTGGGCTTGGCATCACCGAGGCGCTCAGCCAGGTTCAGTAATGCCTCATAGTTCTCTTCTGTTGTATCATCGTGCAGATCTCTGTGGTATGACGGTACTGGGCCATTACCCAGCATAGCTCTGTTATGGAATAGAGAAAAAGATTATAATAATCTGTGCAGAATACAATGACAGTGAAACAACATTGCAAGCTGAGCTGGCCATGGCAGAATCTGTAGAATCATATCTATATTATTTCATAAGCAAACAGGGCAGAAACTGATCAGACAGCTCCTAGAAGAGCTGTCTGATTTGGGTCTACTCTGTTTGCAAAGGCATAGAAAGGTGTATTTGTGGAGTAAAGGGTTAAAAAACAGCTCAGAGCTGTAGATAAGAGGTATCAGAATCTCTAACTTGAGAGATAGCAGCAAATTAGGGTTTGGTTGACAAGTACGATTTACTCCTTACATCTACCACTGGCAATAATTGTACTGCATTACTCACTTGAACCTATCGGCAATGTGAACTCTTGTGTCAAAAAGAACATCGCTGGCTCGAAGAGTTGCCTTCTCAGACCATTACAAACAGAATAGACTCAGATCAGATGGCTCTATACAAGCAGTATGATCTGGAACCATGTTGCCACAGCAACCCGTTCTAAATGAATTTGAAAAATTTGAACAATTATTGCTGAGGGTTATTTAACTAACACCACGGCATGCTTCCATATACACACATCCAGTAATTTTTGAGAAGTCTGAAATGATCAGAACAAACTGTGTCTTATCAGGATCCACACAATTTGTAAATGACAGAACAACTTGAGACTGAAGGGGCTCCATATACTTACAAGAAATGTAACAAGAAGCCCGGGTATGGGGGTGGTGGGGGCGGGAAGTTTCTCATCGACCTGCGCCCTAGATTTCTTTGCTGTGCGTAGAAACGCTGGAACGGCCCCTGTAAAAAATATAAATTTTCCTTGGTGGAATACTTGATTAACCCATTCTCCCCATAGGCTACTTTTATACACAACCTCTTTGAATAAATCCACTGAAATGAGTGTTTAATAGAGAAAGGGAAACTTTAAGAATTCAGTAGTTTTTAAACCATTGTGATAAATAGACCATTTGCTCCTCTGGAGCAAATTTTGCTAATGCAGAAATTGTAGAATCAGACTGAACAGGTAATGATCAGACAGCTCCTACCGAAGTTGTCTGATCTGGGTTTTCTCTTTTTGCATAGGCATCATAGTATTTATAAAGTGTTAAGTACAGACTGCACAGTAGATTCTCTCTAAAGCATATAAATGTCAATAAAACCAGGTGGTTGCATTATGCAGATGAGAGCTCATTAAGCTACCAACAGCCATCACGGCCTTGAATAAGACCTCTGGTGGTTGCTTTTGAGGTATCACTGTAGTCAATGTATTCTCCATTTCGGGACAAACATGGTAGCCTCAGTGAATATCCAAATTAGCGATTGTATTGGTCTATTGGACTGTAGCATGATCAGGGTCTACCCAGTCTTCACCATCAGTGAACAAAATATACAGTTGAACTTCGATAACTCGAACTTCAAGGGACCATACAAATTAGTTCAAGATAACAGAAGTTCGAGTCATCGGATTTCTAGTCTGAACAATTTCTCAAGACCACAGCTTAATACAGGTCTAATGTAATGCTGAAAGCTCCTGTAGGAGCTTTCAGCATTACTTTAGACCTGTATTAAGCTGTCATGTGTGTTTCTAGATATCTGTAGGGATACATTTTTGGAGCAATTCTATATTGTAAGTTTTGGAAGGACTAAACGTTTTGTTCCAGTTATCACGAAGTTTGAGTTATCCGAGTTCGAGATATCGAAGTTCAACTGTAGTAAGAACACAATACATCGAAATATTTTATTAATGAAGAATTGAGAAGTACTTCGGCAGGAGGTTGTTTTATGCAAGGCATTAAGCTACCGCCTGTCCTAATGACTTATAATGATATGTGTTTTAGTGCTCAAACTCATATTTTTATTGTACTGTAACCAATGACCAAAAATGCCATTGCTGACCCTTACAAGATGTCTGGTTCCAATTTGACAGTTGATCTGGGACTTCACTGAGAGTGCCCCCATTCCCCCATGATGCCAGTAAACATACTTATACTTACAAATAGGTCCTGTGGCGTGGGATGAACAGCTGGCTCCTGCAGGATAAGTGGTGGTGATGGGGTGAGTGTGGGTGGGTGGGGGAAACCCCGTGGAGGCAGGTGATACGATGTTGCTGCCGAGTGCACTCGCTCCAAAATGGCCTCCTCTTCATGTTGGCGCTATAAATAGAATCAAAGTGAGTGATGCATTCAATCTAAATAAAACATTATGCTAAACCCATTCCCTCGTAGGCTATTTTCAGACCTGATCGCATTGAATAAATCTACTGAAAAGGAGCATTTACTAGAATAAAGGAATTTTTTGGAATCAAGTACAGTAAAACGGCGATAATCCGAGGAGCTATTTTTCGAGTATATATGGTCTAATCCGTGGGAATTTGCATGGTACAGACATGAAATCTATTACTGCAATACAACTATGTACAGTGTAATCTGAGTCTCGATAATCCGATTTTTCGAACACGCTTCTAGGTCCCTTCTATCAATTGCTTCATTAAATTACCTGCCTAACCTGAGCATGCATCCCAGACACATCGAAGTCAATTTATCACACCTCCATTGTTGATGTCTTGCGACTCCGTGTGCCCTGGCAATTAGAGGTGCCCTTGACGGTTGTGTTAGTTTTGAAACTGTGAATAATACCGGGTCCAACAGTATACACATATGTTGGCAGTAATTGCGAGTTCAACCTGTACAACGCATAATTTGATATAATGCATCGTTTCTTTACTTATATAAGTGATAACGGTAAACACCATTCACAGCTGGGACTGCAGTTTCACTGTAGATTGCACGGGTCCGTTCAATGGACGCTTCACAATAAACCCAAAATCTGCTTCAAACTATTAGACATAGAAGAGTCGTAGCTTATAACCTTATACTAATGGATTTTAGTTTGCCTAATTTTCCATTCGTTGACATTTCATTTAGTTGTGGATGTTAACAAACAACATCGCTTTGCTCCCGTGCTGTTTTATGATAAGGAAAATAAGGGTGAGTTGAATTAATTAATAATCGGAACACTCGGCTTTGTTCGTCTGAAATACTCTATAATGAGTGTTTATCTCTTGTAGCAAGCGTCTGGTTGAACGAGACTTGTCACCATTTTACTGTAGTTTTGAAACCATTGTGATAAGTAGAGCATTTGCTCCTATGGAACAAATGCTTTATCTATCACAATGGTTTCAAAAAGTGACTTTTACAAGGTGTCAATATGACGGAATGGGTATAAGGGAGCGACGTCCCACTTCTGATAAACAATCATTAGAATTGTTGATGAACTTACCTGGTGTGTGTGATTTGCTGTAAAATGATGCTGCTGTTGATGATGTTGCTGTAGACGATGGCCATGATGATGATGATGATGATGATGGTGCTGTTGCTGTGGTGGTGGGGGTGGATGAAGCGTGGTCTGTGACGTGTGATGTTGCGAGGGTGCCGCAAACAACTGAGGTAACGGCGGATGGTGCGTAGCCAGCGGAATCTGTGGCAGACTGCAGACAGGAATGTGTTGTAAGTTGCAGGCCGGGAGTTGTACGCTACACGCTGGAATAGACCAGGTAGGCTGGCCATTCGGTGAACAGACGGGCACATGCGGGGCAGTCGTACAAATTGGAACATGATGAGGTCCTGTGCACAGTGGAATACCGTATGGTGCCATGGTAACTGGGCCAGTGGCCTGAACCTACAAACAAGGAAACATTCATACATCTGAGGCCCTTCATAAAATAATGTGTCTCTGAAACATTTGTACATCAGAGTCCATTCACGAGACAAAGTGTCTTAGAAACTGTGAAGGACAAGACCGAGGGTTTAACACAAAACTATTGTAAATACATTCTGTAATGTCTATCAGCATTTCCAAGAATGAAAAGAATGTTTTCTTTAATTTCTTTCAGAATAGCTCCTTTATTTCACCACCAAACCTATAATACTGTGACCATCCTTTAAGATCATCATGAAGAGACGATTCTAAAGAGTGATCACAGTATAGGGTTGGTGGAGAAATGACGATTTTAGTATTCACTATTTCTAGGTACGCACCTTTATCTATAGCTCTGCGTCATGAATATTAACTGATAATGATATTTATGACTACTGGAATATTTTAACCATGGCAAAACTTGTAGAATCATATTTATGTTATTTCACAGGCAAACAGAGCAGACCCTTATCTCACAGGAGCTATCTGATCAGGATTTACTCTGTAAAGGTGTTTTATATTAAGTAAATAATGACCAGAGAAATTTCTTTTTTTTATGCCAGCCTTCTCAGAATTATAAAGTCAGGTGAGCAACAGAGGGCAGGCAGTCTAATTTGAGTCTACTCTGTACATGCAAATGTGTTACCATGTGTAGCTATAAAGTAAATGTTTAACCCATTCCTCCATATGGTATTTAAAGACCCAACCTCTTTGAATTAATCTACGGAAAAGGAGCATTTACTAGAAAAAAGAAGTTTAGATTTGCATAGTTTTGAAACCATTGTGATAAATAGAGCATTTGCTCCTACAGGAGCAAATGCTCTATTTATCACAATGTTTCATAAAGTGATTTTTACAGAGGCGTAGAAAGGCTTATTTATGGCGGAAAGGGTTAAAACGCATACTATATTTTACAGCACAACTGAACTATAAGGTCAATCATCCTACAACTAAAACGATCTTTAGAATTAATACTTTGTAAGCAAAGTAACTGTCGTCTGCAAATATTGTCAATGGTTACGATTCTCTCTTCTTTTTGTTTTTTATCCAAATTTCTTGGTATCTCATCTGAACTCAAAATGATTGTAATTTGTGTTTGCCATTAGTGTGCAAAGAATTAAGAAAGTCACTGTAAATATATATTTAATAGTACAGTAAAACCTCTATTACGGCCACTAATTTACACCAAGTATTTTGTGTTAAAGGCAGGTGGTTGCTTAAAGCAAGGTGAAAGTAAAACAGAACGCTCCTATAGGAGCGTTCTGTTTTACTTTCACCTTGCTTTAAGCATCCACCTGCCCTAATATACCAACTAATTAACAAAACTTAGTGGCCGTTATAGAGAGGTTTTACTGTAAAACACTTCCATAATAGAGGTACAGTACACATTATCCTAAGGGCAAATAACCTATACAGACAGTGAACAATGCGACTGGCTTAGTAACTGTTAAAATATGCATACCCTTATGCTAAACATTCATTCAACCAATGCCCCCTCTCTACCAGTTTATAAAGGTGAACAAATGAAGTCTGCACCATTTTAATAACATAAATTTGACTGAAATAGAGGCAAATTCTGTAGATCCTGATCAAACTGCTTCATCGGGAGCAGTTTAATCTGGGCTTGTATTATTTACTAAGTTTTCTGTCGAAATTTTTGAGGTATATTCACAGAAAACTTTTAAAACAGTTTTTATCCTAATGATATAGCAAGCAACTCATCAATGAATTTGTTTCACAAATCCTACGAATGAGGGACACACATACACAGTCATTTGCCAGCAGTGTAGAGCCCTCCGATCAGGGTTTGCACTGTTAACCACACAGAATCTTCTAGCAAGTTTAACCCTTTCATACTGAGTGGACTCTATAGTTAAAAACTTATGGGCTAATCCACTCTGAAAATTCTGTGTTGAAAGCAGAGCTAAAGATAATGGTGCATACTCAAATACTAAAATCGTCATTTCTCCACCAAACCCTATGTTGTGACCACTCTTTAGAATCGTCTCAAAGAGATGATTCTAAAGAGTGGTCACAACATTGGGTTTGGTGGAGAAATAAAGAAGTTATTCTTGAAAATGTCTCCATTTAGGCATTTTATCTGGAGGTCTGTGAAAGGTTTAAAAATATGTACTTTTAGAATTGAAGCAGAGGCCAATTTGTCCTCTATTTCTTGCTGTCATGTGTTGACCAATCAGTTGCAATTGTATACTGCGTAGTTTCACAGCACAAAGGATAGCATGCTGTATGTAACCTAAATATCAATACATGTACTTTTAATGTGAAAAATGAACATACTGCCATTTGCAAGCAGTGAAGACCAAGATCAGAGGGCTCCTAGAATCAGGGTCTGCACTGTTTGTCATTCCAAATTCTCATGCAAAATTATAGCTTTTCAAGCCTCTATCCAGAAACAAGGAACAGTCAACCCCCCCCCCAAAAAAAAATAAAATAAATAAAATATCTCCACTGGTATGTAAAGCTGAAGAAATCATGACACTGTTCTGGATCAACTTGCTCCTTAACAGCTAGTTTGATCTGGGTCTACACTATTTACCTTATAAGTTGGTCGAATAACTAGGACATTAACAGATTGTCCAGACATGCAGCATATGTCCAGAAAATGTGACTTAACAGGGAAACACTTCCCTCATACTCGAACAAACAGGTTTAAGGTGTGAGTTTGTTGTTGCTATTGGCAATCACTATTTCTCGGTGGGAGAACAAAATTGTCTCTGACCAATGCACAGTTCTTGAGTAAACTATCAGCACATGAATTCTGACAGTTTTACTGTATTTAGTAACAATTTATGGGAGTTTTCAGGGATACACGAATCATACTGAAGAAAAGGGTTGATTAATAATGTAAACAATGTAGACAAACAAGACTGACTTGGTTCAAAATCCAACTGCACACCAAAGTCTTTCACTAGTCTACATTTGTCAACCCTATATGCTTCATACAGGAACATTTTTCTCTTTTGAAAACAAAGCAGACCCAGATCAGACAGCATCTGTAGGTGCTGTCTACTCTGTTTGCAGATGTGTGAAAACTCGTTTATATAAGGGAAAGGGTTAAAAGTAGAATGCACTGATGTACAACATTGAAAGTCATCATGTCAACCACCAACTAATTGTAAAATAATCTAACCTTTCCCTAATGAACATATATGAGTAAATTGATCACTTAATGAATATTAATTGATTAATTTTCAGTGGAATATTAGGCTTACACAAAAGCTGTACTATCAGACCTATATATAGTAAAACCTCTCTATAACGACCACTAAATTGTGTTAATTAGTTGGTATTTTGGGCAGGTGGTTGCTTAAAGCAAGGTGAAAGTAAAACAGAACGCTCCTACAGGAGCGTTCTGTTTTACTTTCACCTCGCTTTAAGCACTTTCACCTGTCTTTAACACAAAATATTTGATGTAATTTAGTGGTCGTTATAGAGAAGTTTTACTGTATAATTCAATAAACGAACACAGTAGACTCTGATCAGACAGTTCGGAGTTCCTATAGGAGCCGTCTAATTTGGGGCTTCTCAGTTGGCAAAGGCATCAAGGTGTTACTACGAGGGAAAGGGTTTATAATACATACTGGTTCGACATCGACCAACACTGAGGGTTGTTGATGCGCTGTCAGAGGTAGTGAGGCGGGATGAATATGTTGCGTAGCCAGTGGCGGTTGGAAGGCCCGTCGCTCAGGGGACCCATCTCCATGACGAAGTGAATTTCTCTCCCGTGTTGAACGGCGGCGTGTGATTGGACTAAAAAAGAGAGAATAGCAAATTTGTAATAGTGATATATATCATAACCCTTACTCTAAGTAGGAAATGTTTAAAAGCCTTTGCAAATACAGAAGATCTAAACCAGATTGCTCCTGTAAGAGCCACCTGATTAGGGTCATGGAATAATATAGATAATATTTTACTAATTAATATTCATTATGTTATTATTTCTTACATGAATATTCATCAAGTAGGCCCTGGTGAATATCAATGTACAAAATATTGACATTATGAATACATGTACCTAGTAACTGAAGTTTATAATGGAATATGATTATGAACACATATTTTTTTTATTTTATTTTTTTGGGGGGGTGGGTGAAGAGGTATTGTTACAACTTGCAGAGTCAGTGCTATCATTATTTCTTAAGTACATAGAGCAGACCCTTATCAGATGGCTCCTACGGGAGCTGTCTGATCCAGGTCTACTCTTTCAGCACAGGCATGAGTGAGTGAGTGAGTGAGTGAGTTGGGTTTAACGTCCGACCAACAGTATTTCAGTTATGATAAAGCGTTTATATAAGGGAAAGGATTAAGATGCAACCTGCCCTTAACCCATTTTCTGTTCAATATACTCATCTGGGTCTACTCTGTTTGCACAGATCAGTGAGATGTGAAAAGTTGTATAAAAGAGGAATTACAGGATTACATTACAGGTTGTTTCAGAGAGGTTTTGTTGTATACCCATTATCTATGGACAAGAAGAGGCAATCTGGGTATTCATTGTTTGCAAATTATCTAAGCATTTTTTTTTCATGTTCGGAAACTTCAGATCTGTTCATATCAGTTTGTGTGAATTTGCATTATATATTCATTACCAGCCCTTCAATAAACAGGAAAAAATCACAGGTTTTATGTCAACAAAGTACCTCACAATTCCTTCATCAAAAGACATGTTTGGGTCTAGGACAAAATTTCTAGCAGCTCTTCTGACAATATCAGTAAATCTTCGCATCATGTTTTGCGGGTCCAGGCGAATATTCAGCACAACAGCTAGGTCTGTGAGAGTGGATATGGATTCCGGCCACACATGACCCTGCTCTTCTATTTCTTGCAGAATCATATCAGCCATGTCAACCTGTGTCAGCGTTGATGATATAAACCCCTCCATGAAACCCGCTAACATTGCAATGGACACTTCCTCAACAGTTTGTCCAACTATTTCTGCAATTAACTGAAGCAGTGCCCATGTGCTTATATTACGAGGGTTCGTTGCAACAGTAACATACAGCCAAGCAAACGCCTCATAAAAGAACTGATAATTGAGTCTGCGGAAATATCTACTAATGATATATCGGGCTGGTCCACCTTCCACTGACTGTCCACGAAAAAAGCTAGGTGAGTTTCTTCTGTTTCTTTGAACATCCCTTCTTCTGTTGCCAACTCTGTTGGTGTATGCAACTACATTTCTGACTCCTAGCAATTCACGCTGTCCCATAATTCTGTCGGAGATTTCATACAAAATGCTTGCCATCATGTCAGCAGCCTCCATCTCCTGTGCATCTATTACCGAACTGTTCTGTGTTGTGTTTAACTGAGACTCAGAGCGTACCCTCTGCCTCCAAGCACGCTCTGATAAATTATCATACAAACTTGGATGGTTCTGTAAACTACTAGTACCCGTATGCAAATATCTGCTATTAGTACTGAATCCATGTAATGGTATATCAAAGCCTACATTTGACTGGCTCAATTGTGCTGACTGTGCTTGGCTTACTATTCTATTAGACTGGGTTCTGAAAACTGCCTGGTGCCTTAGCAATGGATTGTCTCTCACATTGCACTGGTTCCTTGAATCATTCATGGCATCCAGATTATTCAATGTAGGGACATTTTCATATTCCAAAACCTCATTGAATGCACCTGAAGATGGCCTTCCTAAAGGCACAGGCATTTGTTGCTGAGAATCAAACCTTGGACAATTCTCTGAGTTCTGAGTGCCAACAGAAACATCACAGGATGGCAGATATGAGAGATCGCCCAGACAGCAGCCTCTTCCATTGTTTTGGATATCTTCTGTATGGAATGAATCTTTATGATTTTGTGATCTTAAATATCTAGGCATCTCATTCATAGTTTCTTCATGGGGCAGTTGTTCATTTCTTGACCTTTCTAAAGCTCCAGTATAATTACTAAACAGTTCTTCGTCTTGTCCAGTTTCAGCAGTCTTATTTTTGTCATCAGTCTGAAGATAAGCATTAGCAGTAATTACACTATCATGTTTCACATCTTCTGCAGCCTGATCACCTTCAATGATGGCTGCTAGGTCAATCATTTCCATATCATCAGCAACTATGTGAGAATTCATACAGTCATCACTAATATCACTGTTTCTTGGATTATATTCATCTCTTTGCTGATCTAAATCACTAATTGTTTTGCTTTCTTCTGCATCGAAAGTCTCTGTATCATTACTGCACTTTGCTTCTAGAGTACACATACATGCTTGCCCATTTTGTCTGAAATTTGTACTTGTCACATATCCATGAGTTTGCATATCAGCCCTGGATTGACCTTGCATGTTTGTATTTTCTAGTGAAGCTCTAACAAGAGGAAAACTATTTTGTCTACTATCACAAAATGTCCGGTAGTTTTCAGGCTCTTGTCCATTGCATAATCTAGGTTCAGTAGCATTTTGCCTTGATCTTGAGTAGTATTCTTGTTCACCAACAGCATATCTTATGTCATTAACATTCCTTGTGGTGGTGATATTTTGCTCAGTATTTTCATTACCAGTATTATTCCTAGCCAATGCCATCATTCTGTACACTCCCAAAGTATTATGAAGCTCCTCCTCATCGTCTGGTAGCAAGAAGGATATCATTTCAGTTAAACGTGTTGATAGTTCAGTTTGTTCTGTGATCCGTCCTGCAATATCTCTTCCTCTAGTGGAAATATCCTCTTCAATTCCATTTCCTTCATCATGTAAAGATGGCAGCTCAAACATATTGGCTGGTGTCCTTCCATTACTAGATGCTTCTCTAACTTCATTTCCGAAATCAGTCCTTTCAGACCTTGAAGGATGACCTATGTTTAACTCTTCAACCATTTCACTAGCTGCAGCAGCAACCACATCATATGATACTCTCCAAACATTGGTTGAGGTTAGCCTGAAATCTGACGGTTCAGTCTGATTCTCCCTTCTTTCTCTGGGGTGATTTTCTGTTCTCACAAAATGACCTGCATTACTGTCACCCTGTGCTTCATTTAGTAACCTTTGACTTCTATGTACTGTTTCAGGTCCAGCTGGCTGCCTCTGGCCTATTACCCTTGCCTCTGAGCTGAAGTGTATTCCATCATTTATGTGTCTCAAATCGTCTGTTCTGTTGCTTGTTCTTGAAAATGTATCAAAATTATTCTCTCTATGAACTGGTGGTCTCTGACCTGCATCACTCATCTGTTGAGAAAAATTTAATGTCCTTTGATCAAAGTTTGTATCAGTTCCCAATCCATTTATTGACCATGGGTTACTATTCTGTAAAGTGTTTCCATATGTCTGATTCAAAGCTGGTGTTCCAGCCACATTCCAGCCATTGGAATTTCTGGTCCTTTGTGATTGAACATGAACCATCCTCTCAATCTGATTACTTTCTGGCCTTCTTTCACTACAATTCCTCCATCGCATTCCAGAATTACTGAAATCCTGCAATATATGGGATGTAGATCTACTATTTGAGTAGATTGATTCCCTTGGACATGGCAGTTGTGGAGTTTCAGGTTGCTGGGGGTTGTTCAATGGTTGTTGCAGTGGGTGGGGTACAAAAACAAACTGACCTGGATTTGTGTCAAGCAGGCATCCATGCATTCCAGCTTGTCTGTACATAGCCATCTGCTGTCCAAGTGGCACAAAGTTGGTTGGAATTACTTGCTGGAAGCACCTATCTGCCTGGCTTAAAAGAGGAACTCTGGGCATGAAACCCTGTTGATTTGTCTGTGCAGGAGGCTGAACAAAACTCAAAGGCTGGCTTAGCTGTTGTCTCATTCTTCCCAAAACTGGCTGGTGCATGTCATAAGTCATTTGAGAACCTCCAAAATTTGTCTGATGATACGGAAAAAAATGAGTAACATTACCCACTGGCTGATAGCCTGGCTGCTGGGTCTGTGAAGCACTTTGTTCCATTTCTGTATTGTAAAATTCAGGAAACTCCCTTTGCAAATCTTGAAAATACATTTTTAATGTTTGATCAAAAAGAATTCCAGCAAAATTTGAATTGTTGTTTGAATACTTTAGCTATCATGATTTCTGAAGTTTATGTTTGCTCACCTCAATGTCATGGCACATGCTTTGGTGGTTATTTTGTAACCACATATTTGATTGGCTCTTCAACAAAAACAAGGAAGTGACATCAGTGATATGACCTTTGACCCACTCAGATTGTTTGATGATGTCATAATGTAGAGAAATATAATGCTGATTCAGCAATTCCAGAGGAGAACTGTTTCATTTAGATGGAACTTGTATTGTGCACAAACTGATTTTTTTTCCCATAAAGATGAAGGCTTTAGCAATTGGAATCTGTATTTTACATGCACAATTTCAGAAATTGCTAAGCACTAGTATAAAATCATAGAACTCATTTTGAAAAGAATACCAACAGTCCACTCAGCATTATGAGGGTGATAAGATTGGTTAGCTCACAGCCTCAAACTATGGATATGTGATTGGAATAATGTGGATTATAAAAACAAGAGGCTCATGATGGCCTGGAATACTCACCAGTGACCTGAGAATAAAGTCTCTAGGATACAGTCAATATTAACCAAATAGGCATAATTTGAATAATCTTGGCTGAGAACCTCAAGATGATGTTTCATACACAATATGAGAGCTATAGGCCTTCTGACTTCCAAGAAGATATACATTCTTATCCAAAACATGATACCCCTCAAGTGTGTGTGTGTGTGTGTCGGGGTGGGGGTGGGGTGGGGGTGGAGGGGGGGGGGGGAATATTAAATCCTTGGGCATACTTTGAACAATCTTGGTAGGTCTTCAAAATTATATCAAATAATTATGAGAGCTCTAAAATTTTGGTTTCAATGTAGAAGATTTTTAAAATGTTCACTATATATTTCTATTTAACCCTTCGCTTGCTATTCACGTCAATATACCTACCTGTAAATAGTGAAGACCCAGATGAGACAGCTCCTGCAGGAGCTGACTCATCAGGGTCAGCACTATTTACAAGTTGATTGTGCAACCAGTGCACTCCACAGCAGTAATTGCACAGCGAAATACTTGTACACAGTGAAGATATATGTAATTATACAACAGGGCATGGGTAAAGGAGAAATGTATTTTAAAATTCAGCAAGCGAAGGGTTAAAATATGGTATCCTTGGAGTGGGGCCAATATTAACCCCTAGGCATAATTTGAACATTTTTGGTAGAGGAAAAGATGTGATTCTACATATTATCAAATATGGGAGCTCTAGGTCGTCCGTTTTCAGAGAAAAAAAGATTTCCTTAGTTTTCACAATATATTTCTATTGAAAACAGGGTACCCTGGGGTGGGGTTAGATTATTAACCCCTGATGCTTAGTTTGAAAATTCTTAGTTCACCTCAAATGATGCTTTTATGGTAAAACATGCATAGCTTTGTTCTGGTAGAGACTCCCAAGAGATATTTGGTTAACCCATTACCTCATAGGCTATTTTTAGATATAACCTCTTTGCATAAATCTACCAAAAAGGAGAATGAACTAGAGAATTTTGTAATTTGAAACCATTGTGATAAATAGAGAAAATGCTCTATTTACCACAATGGTTTCACAAAGCAACTTTTACAGAGTAGACAAAACCAATCAATATGAGGGAATGGGATAATCAAACATAACTGACACTCTAAGATCATAGTTTCATGTAAAAAACAATGTTCAGCATTTGTAAAGAATTGCAACAAATTACAATTTTCACTTTGCCTGCCAAGTAATTGTACATGTACAGTAAAACCTCAATAAGGCAAACTTTTAGTAAGGAAGAATCGAGAATTTGTTAGGCAGGTGGCTGCTAGTGTTCTGTTAATTCTTACTGTGTGGGAAACAAGTATTTATGTCCTTTGCACACAGTGTATATCCAGATGAGAGGGCTCCTGTATCAGGGTCTGCACTGTTTGTCAAGTTACATTTTTCTTTGGAAAAAATCCCTAAATATGCACCATAAGCTTTGCCGTATTCAATTTTGGAATAATTCATTTGAAAATTCAGGATTGTAAGGGTCAACATTACATCATAAATGTTTATGTAAGAAATAATGACTTCATCAATATTACTTTGATTAATTTCTATAATGGCATAAGAATAGAGAAAGTTTTGGCCATGGCAGAAACTGTAGAATCAGATTTATATCAGTTCATAAGTAAATAGTTCAGATTCTGATCAAATGGCTCCAAGATTCATCTGATCTGGCTTTACTCTGTTAGAAAAGGTGTTAAAAAAAGCATCTCTATCATATAAGCGATTAAAACATACTTTGTTACATATTTTACAAAAAGAAAATACCCAGATCAGTGTCTGGTCCATTTGCTTAAATATGGCATGGATTCCATTGTACATTGTGGGCTGTTGCAAAACTTCTCTTGTTCACTTGCCTTAATAAAAATTTAATTAAAATTAGTGTATTTTTTTTTCTTTTAATGAATATTTATTATGTGAAGGCTTGAAAGCCACACAATTACACCACAAGAGGCCCTATAAAGGGGTTATCCTGTGACACACTGTGTGCTCCCCTTTCACCTGACCCTTTACTTCAGGAATATGCATGTTTGAAATAATGACACCATGGATATTAATTAGATTATCATAAATAGAACATGGACAGAGGATATTTTAGTCAAATCAAACAGTAGAATCATATCTGTACTATTTAATAGGCAAACAGAGCAGACTCTGATCAGACAGCTCCTACTGGAACTGTCTGATCTGGGTCTACTCTGTTTGCAAAGGTACAGAAAGGCAAATTAATGGAGTAAATAGTTAATCATTAGCTTGCTCATCTATTAGGATCCTGACTGGAAAGTGAAATAACTCCACATGTTATCTGGTATCGATATGACTTGAGTACATTGAAGGGGAAATTAACATCCTGAAAACATTAATTTCCAGAGTTATATAAGGAAGGATTTCCTAAAGTAGCAATTATTAGCCTATGAGTTATTTATGGAATGATCAATGTCAATCAACATTGTAAAGCTACGAGTTTATTACAGTGTGGTAAATAACAGAACAACAGTATAATTATGGTATTCCATAAAATACAAACATTTCATGGTCAGGCTGACTTCATCAGTGTGACTAAATAATTAATCCTTTCCTTCATATAAACAACTTTTTATACATTTCAAACAGAGTAGAAGCTGTCTGATCAGGGTCTGCTCTGGTCGCTAATGAAATTTGATAGATGTGTTTCTTTAGTTGACGCTCAAAGTAAACAAGAGCACCGCAAGCGGGTGCCAACGCTTGTCTGTTATTATTTTGGTATGTGTCGATAGGCCTTGTCAAGATGAACATGCATACCAAAAATGAAAGTTGTAAATGAAAAATTGAAGATTTTGTTTAGATTTCGGACGACGACGATGATGCAGGAGTTACGACAATCGCTCATGATTTCTTCGAAACAGACAAGCTAAAAACAACATCACAGACACAATGTGACTGCCTAGGGCCACTTGGACAACTTGGAAAAGCTAGCCAGCAAATAATATTTGCTGAATTCTTCATGTGTGAGATTAAAGTTCCATAATTCAGTCCACTTTCACTATGATGTTCAAATTCTATGTCAGTCATGTGATCATATTGTAACAATGACATCAAAATTAAAGTAGACAAGCTTTATGAATGTTCATACTTGGAGCAATTAAGGTAGATCTAGTATTATTCTAAATGCTTTATACTGCAAATAATATGTCCCTCAAACTTTCCTTACCTCCTTCTCGATCTTGGTGTGTGTGATCTTTCTCCTGAGGGTCTTCTCTGACTTGGATTCCGTCTGCGCCTAAGCATGTCACCATGAACAGAATCACACTGAAATTGCGCGGGTGGTGGACTGGGCGAATTGTTTGTGAGGTCAATGATACTGTTGGACGTTTTCCGCCGCTTTCTACTTGGGCTTTCGCTCTGAAGTAAACAAAAATCAAACCATACATGTCAAATGTGTAGCAAAAATTATAATTTTTAAAGAACTTACTTTAGAATACATGTACTTAAATTTGATATTCTACCCATTTTATGCATAAATCAATCAACACTAAAAGATATACACATTCATTCATACAATTCAAATAATGCTTACAGCCCATTTTCCCCCAGTTTATATATAATCAGGCAATTTCAGCTAAATATTAACAATATCGGAATACTGCTAATTCCTTACAAAACTGCTCACTTTACAGATGGAAAACTTTGTTGACTTTTATAAAAGGAAAGAAATTGGCATGTTCCACCAAGTTCAGACTAACTTCAAAGTAATTTCGAAACAAAGTTGAATATCAAATATGGGCGGGTTCACAACAATGGCAAAAACATGTCAAGTCCAAAGTGGAAAACAAAAAAATGCTAAAGAGAATGTCTACTGTGTAATAGTTATCTACCTGTACATAAAAATGAGTATGTCTGGTACACATAGTTTATCTACCTGTATATCCAAATGTGTAAGTCTGGTACACATAGTTTATCTACCTGTATATCCAAATGTGTAAGTCTGGTACACATAGTTTATCTACCTGTATATCAAAATGTGTAAGTCTGGTACACATAGTTTATCTACCTGTACATTGAAATGAGTATGTCTGGTACACATAATTGATTTTTACAGTTTCCTGTCAATGGTGGTTGTGTTTCCTGTAGTTGTTGTAGCCATTCATTTTTACCATCTTTTGATATAAACAGCTCTTCCTTACCATGCTCTTTAGCTAATTGACAATTTCAAGTCAAAAATATTCTGATTCAGAGGTTGTTAGTGATGCAAAATTTGCAAACCTATATAAGTGGAATAACTACAGTAAAACCTCTCTATAACGGCCACTAAATTACATCAATTATTGTGTTAAAGACAGGTGGTTGCTTAAAGCAAGGTGAAAGTAAAACAGAACGCTCCTATAGGAGTGTTCTGTTTTACTTTCACCTTGCTTTGAGCAGTCACCTGCCCTAAATACCAACTAATTAACACAATTTAGTGTCCGTTACAGAGAGGTTTTACTGTATATAACTTGTCATAATGCAGTCTAGCCTATATCTAGACTTCTGTACATACACTTCTTCAGTGTTGTGCCTTTTGGGGAACAATTTAAGGTTTGGGACCCCTTTCCCATTATAAGCCAATGGACAGGCCTTAGTTCATGAGGAACATTGGTCTTGAAAAGTAAGCACATACCGTAATTATGTGCCCCAGAGACAACCTACACACAACGCTGCCTCTTATCTAGCTAGGACTCGGCTCAGGTTTTCTAAAATGGGAACTCAAAGTAGCGCAAACAACCTAGTGGTCGTCTTTTTTAATTTTAAATCGGTATGAATTTTTTTTTCGAAAATCCATTGCTCTTTCTCACACTGAGAAACAAATCTGGTTATGCATGTGTGAAAGTATATGTTTGTTCACCGTGTTTTTACACGGCTTTTATCAGCTCCAGTGTTATATTCTGTGTACTGTGTATCCTCTCCACCACAAAATAGTCAGTCGGCTTAAAATTATACTGGTGTTTGAAATGTTTCAAACTTTATCCATTTCTTCTTAACTTGTATTGAAATCAAGAATCTACATCAAACTAGTATAGAGATCCAGATCATTCATGTCAAAACTGGTGTGGATCCAAACTGTTCCCATCTTTTACAGCAGAGTGTTAAGCATATAATTATATACAATTATCCCTTCCACTATCCAGTCCATGAATATTGCATGTTTTTGAGATTTCAGGTGTATAGGATGTGAAGCATATCAATCAATATATGAATCAACTTCTGATCCAGATCAGGCATTGCATTACTGATCCTTGTATCAGGATCACATGAATCAAACAATACAATTTTTTCATGAAATGAACAACTCAACTGCAAATTTTGAAAGTCTGTTGGACAAAGATAAGTGTTATTTTAGCCGAAAGTGAATATCAGCTATAGAAAGGGTACCCTGAGCATGACAAAGTAGCGGCCTGACAAAGGAGGCCTTTTTATCAAGCCTGCTTGCCTGGGGCTTGGAATAAATTTATCAGGCCAAATCTACTCTGCTCAGGGGAACAGAGATATGGCATGAAAGAGCTGTAATAAATTCAGCATTTTTAAAACCAGGAAACACGGAGGATATTACGTTTATCATGACCATCATAATTTAAACTGTCTTGATTCAGATCAAATTGGTATTTGATCTAGTTCAAAATTGTTCTACACTTTTTATACCATGTTGCTGAGTAATTTGGAATAAATATCAGCACGAGATTTGAAGCAATTTGTAGTCTGCAAAATATCGTAACTCTTTCCCTCATATAAACATGTTTTCTTGCCTTTGCAAACAGAGTAGACCCAGATCAGACGGCTCCTACAGGAGCTGTCTGATCTGGGTCTACGCTGTTTGCTAATGGAATTTGAAAGATCTTATCCTTTACTTTCTTAAATGACTACAATGTTCCACCTTCCATATTTCATTATAACTATTTGTCCATGAATATTCAGTAGATATTGAAATTTGGAATGAATGTAGAACACGAAAATGGATAAGTGTTCTTCTATTAACCTGATGTATATCCATACAACTCCTCGCATTCATTATGAAGGTATATCAAATTAACCGTTTCCCTTATGGCGCCTCTGCAAAGTCACTTTATAAAACCATTGTGACAATAGAGCATTTGAAACCATTGTGATAAATAGAGCATTTGCTCCTATAGGAGCAAATGCTCTATTTATCACAATGGTTTCATAACTACAAAATTCTAAGTTTCCTTTTCTCTAGTATTTGCTCCTTTTTGGTAGATTTATTCAAAGAGGTTGTGTAGCTTATGAGGGAATGGGTTAATTCTTGAAATAAAATTAAATACATAGGCTATTTTTCGATACAAACTCTTTGAATAAATCTACCGAAAAGGAGCATTAACTAGAGAAAAGGAAAAAGTTAGAATATTGTAGTTTGAAACCATTGTGATAAATAAAGCATTTGCTCCTATAGGAGCAAATGCTCTATTTATCACAATGGTTTCAAAAATTGACTTTTACAGAGTCGTCAAAAGTCGTCAATATGAGGGAATGGGTTAAGGTTGAAGACAATATTAGACTCATGGTGTCTGCAGTTCATGCATGCACAGAATGGTAGAAAAGGTGTACCGGTATGTTAAGAAGATCTTAGTAGATTTTTTTTTTTCATATTTCTCTGCTAAACCTTATCTTGATGCTACTCATTAGAATCGCCTCTCCCAGGTGATTCATCATTCTAATGAGTACCAGCAAAGAATTTAGCTGAGAAACAGCAGACTGTGAAAGATCAGGCCTACATGTACATGTAACCGGGAAAAGTCTAAACACTGAGAACATCCTCATACCAACATACAGTAGAACCTGTCCTAAGCAGCCATTCATTGATTGAACGTAGGAGTCTGAAAAAAAGCAGATGGTTCCTTAATGCTGGCCATAAGTAATACAGAAAGCTCCTGTACGAGCTTCCTGCATTACATTTGACCTGCATTAGGCTACTACCTGCCTAACAGACCCATAATTAGACCTCTTTCTGATGGCCGCTCAAGACAGGTTGTACTGTAACCACTAACACATAAATCATCACCATATACCAGGGGCCTCAGGTCATTTGCCAACAGCATTGACCTTGATTGGTTGCCACCATTTAATCATGTACTTGATTACCCTTTCACCTGATAGAGACGACTTTTCATGCCTTTTGAAACAGAGTAGACTCAGATCAGGGCCTACCTGTGTGCTTATGAAATAATATACATGTGTATATCAATTTGATTCTACAATTTTTGCCATAGCCAAAACATCTTCTTTTTATATGACATAAAAATTCAGCTTACTAATATTCATGATGTCATTATTTGTTAAAGAATACCAGTCAATCGGCTCCTTACTGTATTAATACTCTAAATTTTGGAGTCTCAATCCACCTTCTCTGCCCGCCTTATAATTCAATTTGGCACATTTGATACCTTTTAACCCTTTCCCGCTTATCGACGCTTCTGTAAAAGTCACTTTATGAAACCATTGTGATAAATAGAGTATTTGCTCCACAGGAGCAAATGCTCTATCACAATGGTTTCAAAACTACACAATTCTGAAAATTTCTTTTCTGGCAGATTGTTTGGTACTGGTAGAAAAGGTTGACATATCTATAGTCTATTTTAATTTCATAAGCAAATAGAGCAGACCTTATCAGACTGCTCCTACAGGAGCCATCTAATATAGGTCTACTCTGTTTGCGAATGTGTTAAAAGGGCCCAGTGTTTATATAAATATGAAGGAATGGGTCAACTGAAGTTTTTATAGTGTCATAATGAACGAGAGAATTTGGGCTTTGGAAGAAAATTTATAATCATAGATCTAAGTTAACCCTTCACTTGCTATTCAAGTCAATATACCTACCTGTAAATAGTGAAGACCCAGATGAGACAGCTCCTACAGGAGCTGTCTCATCAGGGTCTGCACTATTTACAAGTTGATTGTGCAAACCATTGCACTCCACAGCAGTGATTGCACAGCGAAATACTTGTACACAGTGAAGATAAATGTAATTATACAACAGGGCATGGGTAAAGAAGTAGAAATGTATTTTAAAATTCAGCAAGAGAAGGGTTAATTTATAAACAAACACGGCAGATCCTGATCAGACGTCAACTCCTACAGGATCTGATCTGAGATTTCTCTATCAGGTAAACTTTTTTTGGGTTAACACACTAAAGGTACAAATTTTCTCCTTGTTGTTGAAGACTCCCCGAAACCCTGTATTTGCCAGTTCTGTCATTCTCTTGCAACCAAACAAACCCGTAAAATATTGACAAAGACTCCCTATCCAAATATCTATGGTTACCACATCAAACACACATATTTACACGGACTGGGCGATTTTCAAACAGCCACAATTTTCACCGTGCAGAACGTTGGCGACTAGACTATGGGAGTACCTTCATGATAAAATCTATATCCTTTAAAATACTGAAGAAACAAAAAAGTCTGAACTCACAAATTCACAAATTGACTGGATCCAAATCAAACACCCAGCATTCCTTATTTGATTTGGATCCAAACTGCAGAACCACTCATAATATAGGCTGTTACAACAATGGCCATAATACTTTCTAACAAGGCCGCTATTTTAAAAGATGACAAAAAAAACCATTCTCGCGCACTAAAGGGTGTGTGTATACATATAACACTGTGCCTGCTGTTTCTCCAATTACTGACACTTTGAATACACAAAGCCATGAGACACACTGGTCTGAATCAAAACCCAAACCTTGGTTGCATTAACATCAATGATATAAATACATCTTTCAATGTCTTTGCAAACAAAGTAGACCCTGATCAGATGGCTCCTGTAGGAGCCATCTGATCAGGGTCTGCTCTGTTTGCTTATGAAATACATTGTACTATGGATCTGATTCTGCATTTTTTTGTCATGGCCAAAACAGGTCTCCATATGTCATTATAAAATGCATTTAATTAATATTCATGTCAATGTTTCTGACACAAATACTCATGGAGTGAAGGACTTAACCTTTCTCTTGCCCGTGGAGATTTGAACAGTAATTTTACACACTGTAAAGGCCTTTCAATTCCCACTAATGGTACACAAACCTGCAGTGTACTCACACCAGTGGGCTCCTACAGAACCTTCTGACCCGAGTCTACAAGATTTGTAAATTTCCAATTTAGTTGTTTCCCAAACTAACAAAAAAATCAATATTCGTATAAAGTTGTGAATTTCAACTTGTGTTAAAATTAAGAAGGTTTTCCGCTGCTTAAGGGTATAACATAGGCTTACAGCATTCTGAATAGAGAGAGGTTCGGTATACTATTACTGGGCAATGTGGGAATCCCAAACAACCTTTTGCTATTAAGCGGACACTAAACGATTATGATGCAGGGTATGATTGGGATCAAGACTTGAAGTGGATGCCATGTGACCCTGCATTAGATCAGGATCAAGACTGTTTGACACTCAGATTGGTTGACGCTATGAAGTGGACATCAGAAGAAAACTCTACCCAGGAAAATAAAGCAGATAACACTTTTGAATGTCCTTTAACAGGCAATTGCAAATGTGTAGACCCAGATAAAAGGGACCCTGTAGAAGCTTTCTCAGATTAGAGTCTGCATAGTTGTCATTTATAAACACTTTCCTCCATAAATACGCCTTTCTACACCTGAGACTGTCTGGTCACTTCTTGAAACCATTGTCATAAATAGAGCATTTGCTCCTATATTTATCACAATGGTTTCAAACTACAAAATTCTCAATTTTTTCTTTTCTCTAGTTAATGCTCCTTTTCGGTAGATTCATTGAAAGAGGATGTATCTAAAAATAGCCTATGGAGGAAAGGGTTAAAACTCATCTTGCAAATGTATCCTTTAACCCTATACTCCATGAATATTCATGTAAGAAAATTAAAGAAATAAAGATTATTAATGAGATTAATTTGCTGGTTAAAATTAAACAGCAATTTTTAGACATATGGAGCAAAGCGTTAATCATAGATTGAGATTGAGGCCATTCTACTATTATCACTTCAGTATCTAACTCTTACTGTGAGGGACAAGAGTCACTTATGTACTTTGCAAACAGTGTAGACCCAGATGAGAGGGGCTCAAACTGGAGCCCTCTAATCTGGGTCTGCATTGTTTGTCATGTTACACTTTCCTTTAGAAAAACCCTGGATATTCACCATAAGCTTGACATGTTTGAATTTTGGAATGTTCCATTTGAAAATTCAGCATTGTAAGGGTTAACTCTTTGCAGGCTAGCGACAAAACCACGACCACCCATGCAAACTGTTTGGTTCTATATTAGACACCGCATAACCCTTTCCTCCATAAATACTCCTTTCCACGTCTCTGTAATTGTCACTTCTTGAAACCATTGTGACAAATAGAGCATTTGCTCCTGTAGGATGGTTTCAAACTACAATGGTTTCAAACTACAAAATTCTAAAAAAAAATCCTTTCTCTAGTTAATGCTCCTTTTCGGTAGATTAATTCAAAGAGGTTTGATCTAAAAATAGTCTATGGAGGAAAGGGATAATACAGCGTCTTATCAGGATCCAAACTTTTTGGCACTATGACCATATTTCTGCAAAGAAATGAGAAACATTTAATTTAAGAACTAAAGCAGATGACAGTTAAATTACTAAGCACAAACAGTTAAAGGATCAACTCTTTGTATGCTTGTAGCTTATTTGTGATACCTGAACAAACAACATGATCCAGATCAGACCCTAAGGGACTATCTCATCAAGATCCAAACTGTTAAAGACTCCGATTCAGAGGGCATTTTAACTAGAAATGATGGTGTGTGGGGGGGGGGGGGGAATAGTTTTCAGGGTTTTAGCAGACAACATTGTGTGTGCAAGTTACAATTATCTAGCAGGGAAAGGGATAAAGGAAGGTAGACTGAACAAAGAGCATGGAGATTTCCTGGGCCTTGCGCCTGTCCAATTAGCCCAGTATCTGAGTTGGGGCTTAGTAGGGTCTGCATTTTATCTCTGCACAGATAGGGGTCCCATGAGAAACGGAGAGTGCACAGAGTAGAACCGCTTAACAGTAGCACATAACCCTGTAGCACATAACCCTATCAAAGCAGAGTGGAATAGCCCATCAGAATTAATCTTTATAGAGTTCATTAATTTCAAACTGTGCAGACCCTGACCAGAGGGCTCCTCTTATTCTTAGAGCCCTCTAATCTGGGTCTACACTGTTTATAAAGGGCTTAACCCTTTCCTTCATATAAATGCCCTTTCATGCATTTGCAAATCATGTAGGCCCAGATCAGACCTTTATTTGATGAATATCTAAAAACGAAATAATTATCTCGAAAGAAGCTCATCAGGATAGTAGATTCTTTATAGATCAGCCCTATTTACAGGCCTTTGTTTACTACTGGGAACCAGTCCAGTAGTAAATCCGCCCTGTGACATCATGCTCCCATGGAAGTCAGTCTGATGAAGGTTCTCCAATGGAGTACCAAAACTGTCACAAAGGTAAAACTAAATTTTGGATAAGTCACTAGAACATACATATAATAAAGAAATAATGACATAATGCATATTAATTAGGTATTTAATTAGGTATTTTTTATAATGGCATTTGAACAAAGGAAGTTTTGGCTCTGGTAGAAACTGTAGAATCAAATGTACAGTAGAACCTCTCTATAACGGCCACTGAACTGTACTAATTAGTTAGTATTTAGGGCAGGTGGCTGCTTAAAGCAAGGTAAAAGTAATACAGCTCCTATAGGAGCGTTCTGTTTTACTTTCACCTTGCTTTAAGCAGCCACCTGCTATAGGAGCATTCTATTTTACTTTCACCTTGCTTTAAGCAGCCACCTGTCTTTAACAAAAAATACTTGTGTTGCCATTGTACACAATACTTCATGTAACATGTAATTTAGTGGCCGTTATGTATTAATGTATATTAATTCACAAGCTAATACAGCAGACCCTGATCAGATGCTTAGTAACTACAGGAACCACCTGATCTGGGTATACTCTGTTTGCAAAGGCATAAAAAGGCAAGACTTCTCCATTATGTAAAGGGTTAATGCGTAAAATACATGTACAAGATCACTAGTCTGGCCGGGCTAGTGATTTTCTTTTTTTCTCCTCTTGGTAACCTGAATATTTTAAAAATATGGAAAGTTCTACTTCATGTTAGAGAGTTAGCAATGGTTTTTAGAACTTTTTCCTGAAAAGCCACCATTACTGTAATCAAAAGGGCTGAAAGAACCATGATTGAAACAAGGGAAAGATATCCTTTAACAAAACTGAATAACAATGCACCATTTTGTATAGAGAAAGTTTGGCTGCAGATATAACATGGGTAAGAGTGTGTATGATTAGATTGATTATTCTATACTCTATGAAATTTCGACAACGATCACAATTACAACTGTGGATAACATCTCCTATACAACGGGCTCCATTATTTACAGACTTGTAACTGGAGCCAATGTACTACATTCAGCAGTCTAAAGGCTTCGGAGAGACAGAGAGAGGCAATTTTCCAGATCAATACAGAGTTGGAAGACTTAAGCCGAACAGCAAACTCTGAGGCCAATGTGTTACTGGAACCAGCTGCGAAATAAAGAATGAGGAAGGAAAAAGAAAGATTAATGCTGACGGCCACCAATCTCCATGGAACATCCCTGGAAGCTGCACGCAGGAAACAAATTTTACAGTCGTGCTCAAGACAAAAGCCAGCTTTTTCTGTTCTTTCAAAAGCAGTGTTGGAATGATGTCTGCTCAAAAGATATGACTGCCCTGACATCTTTCTATGACAGTAAAATACAAGGTCAATAGTCACACGGTTTAGATCCTGATTCATATTTTATAGTAAAACCTCTCTAAACCGGACATCAAATTTAGTATAACTATCTGCCTTGGACAGGTGGCAGCTCAATGCTGGGTGTAAGTCATGCTGAAAGCTCCCCTAGGAGCTAGCTCCCCTAGGAGCTTTCAGCATGACTTTTACCCTGCATTAAACAGCCACCTGCTTAAAAGTATCTGTTTTATCAATTAGAGTTCCAGTTTAAAGAGGTTTTACTGTACACCATGGGATTATTTATTATTAACCCATAACCCATTACTACATATATACGCCATTTCATGTTTCTGCAAGCAGAGAAGACCCAGATGATATGCTCCTAAACTGATAAGGGTATGCTCTGCTTGTTTATGGAATAAAAAAGATCTGTTTCTACAGTTTCTGCCAAGGCCCAAAATTCTTTGATCATGTCATTTTGGCATAGTAGTTATGGGAGATACATGCATACAGTAGTTATGGAGATACATGTACCCAGTACGGTAGTTATGGAGATATATTTACCCAGTAGTTATGGAGATACATGTATCCAGCAGTTTCTGAGATTGTTTGTTGTTTAGTATCACTTTTTGTATTAGAGATAAATGTATCCAGTAGTTATGGACATTGATGTTTAGTATCAATTTGTCTAGATACATTATACATGTATCCAGTAGTGATGGAGAATTGGACATTGTTGTTTAGTATCACCATATCACATCAAGAGACATTATCCAGTAGTTATGGAGATTGTTTGTTGTTTAGTAACACCATAATTATGATGTCAACATGAATTTATCCCGTAGTAATGGAAATTCTCTGTTGTTAACCCATTCCCGCATATAGACGCCTCATAATTGATGCTTCTGTAAAAGTCACTTTGTGAAACCATTGTGATAAATAGAGCATTTGCTCCATAGGAGCAAATGCTCTATTTATCACAATGGTTTCAACACTAAACAATTCTAAAATTTTCCTTTTCAGTAGTAAATGCTCATTTTCAGTAGATTTGTTAAAAAATGTTGGATCTAAAAATAGCCTATGCGGGAAAGGGTTAAGTATCACCATATTATGCCCACATACATTTATCCTTTACTTATGGCCATTGTTGTTTAGTTTCACTGTATCACATCCAGATACATTTATCCCGTATCTATGGAGATTGTTTGTTGTTGAGTAATACCGTATGATGGCCAGATACATTTATCCCGAAGTTATGGCTATTGTTGTTTTGCTAACAGCTTAGGTCAGATCAGTCCAAGTCACATCAAGGTCTAGGCTACACTGTTTTTAAATATTCTTCGCCCACAAAATTTTATGTAAAGCACAAGTCATCTTGCAAAGATAACATTGGTTCGAGAATCAATGGATTTTCATCTGGTTTATTTGCATACAATCTCTAAAGAAACACACACAGACTACCTTCAAGCTGGTGTTTTAACTGTGTTTACAGTAGGACCTGTGCTAAGCAGCCACTCATTTACTGAGCAACCATTTACTTCATGAATATTGATGGGCAAAAATACTGGTAACTTGAATATAAGTTAGATTAATTTTTATAATGGTAAATGAACAAAATCAAATATGGCCATGATAGAAACTATAGTCATATACATGTATATACATGTATATCACTTCATATCATAAGCAAACAGAGCAGACCTTGATCAGATGGCTCCTTTAACCCATTCCCTCATAGGCTATTTTTAGATCCAACCACTTTGAATAAATCTACCAAAAAGGAGCATTAACTAGAGAAAAGGATTTCTTTTAGAATTTTGTAGTTTGAAACAATTGTGATAAATACAGCATTTGCTCCTATAGGAGCAAATGCTCTATTTATCACAATGGTTTCATAAAGTGACTTTTACAGAGGCGTAGAAAGGCGTATTTATTGAGGAAAGGGTTAATATGCAATTTCAAAAATTAATCCAATTAATATTCATGATGTATGATAATTTCTTACATCAATATTCATGGAGTAAATAAAGTCTTCAGCAGTAAAATAGCCTATCGAATTCGCCCCCACATTCGACCACTTCAGTATCGACCACTTCAGTATCGAGTGTTTGGTTTTATTATAATGCCGACTCCCTGACTCATGGGGTGACCAATCCCACGACAACACCCAAGTGCAAGCTGTATCCAAACTCCAATTGTATCTGGTGGGCTTAACATACATTGCAGACCGGGTCTGACCCTATTCATATTCCAAAATAAATACCTAGTCTGACATGAAAGGGATCCCTCAACAAAGTGAAACCCTTTACTCCATTAATATCTATGCAAGAAATAATGACATCATGAATATTAATTACATCTGATCAGGGTCTACACAACTTGTCATTCAAAACCCTCTAATAGTTTTGCAGTTAATCCTTTGCCTAATGGAGACAGCAGACCAAGATCAGATGGCTCCTGTAGAAATTTCTGCTATGTCCAAAAGATCATGTGTTCAAATACCATTATAAACTTCAGTAACTGAATATTCATGATGTCACTATTTCTTACATAAATATTCATGAGGTAAAGGGTTAAAGGCCGATGGGTTATACTACTTTGATAATCTAGCATTCAAAGGGCTAGTGGAAACCAAATCCAATCCAGTCACGTCAAGTTTTGTACATTGGACATCCCATGGAGCTTTAATCCAGGGCAGATAAAAATCAATTTTCAAACCCTACCACAGGATTGGTGTTTATCTTTGATAAAAACCAAGGTAAAATTGGGAACACAATGTCCACCTGCCAATGAACTTGACCACTCATGTCCGTTGGCTATTTCCCAACAAAGACCAGGAAAGCAAACAGGATTGGTTAAACTAACCACAAGCAAGCTGCCGCACAAATTGGTCATCTGCATCATTTTCATGTTTTATTTACAAAATCTTAACACCTGTATAAAACTACATGTAATGCACAGGATCCAGATCAGTGCAGTTTTATTATCTTCCTACATCTGATCCAGATTGAAACAGTATGACACAATCATGGAATCATTTGAAAGGTCATAAAAATGCAGTCTTAATTTTTTCCAACATCAAAATCCTGTTTTACCCTTTCCCTCATATAAACGTGTGTTCACGCATCTGCAAACAGAGTAGACCAAGATCAGACGGCTCCTAGAGGAGCTGTCTGATCAGGGTCTTCTCTGTTTGCTAAGAGAATTTGATAAATTTGTTTCTTTGCTTTCTAAAATGTCTACAGTAGTCCACCTTCGATATTTCTTTATACCTATTTTGTTAATGAATATTGAGTAGGTATTGAAATTTGGCCTAAATATAGAACACGGAAAGGGTTAATGCTTACGTCATCAATATTCATGTAAAACAAGACTTTATGTATATGTATTACATGTACATTATTATTATTTATAATGGTATAAAGACATAGAGACATAAAGAAGTTTGGACTCGGCCTCTCGCAGAGCTTGTAGAGTCATATGCAAACACATTAACCCTTTCCCTGTTCTATATTTATTCCAAATTGTGATACCTACTGAATATTCATGGATAAAATGGTTATAACGAAATATGGAAGGTCGAGCATTGTAGCCATTTGAGAAAGTTAAGAAACTGAACTTCCACCAGCAAACAGAGCAGACCCTGATCAGACGGCTCCTCTAGGAGCCGTCTGATCTGGGTCTACTCTGTTTGCAAATGCGTGAAAACAGGTTTATATGAAGGAAAGGGTTAACACAGCAGACCTTGATCAGATGGTTCTTATAGGAGCCATCTGATCTGGGTCTACCTGGTTTGCAAAGGTGTCTCTATCAAGTAAAATGTAAAACAGACAGCAGTGTCAGTCAAAGCCAGGATAACAGTTCAGGTGTCATGAGCACTGACAGTTTATCAAGGTAAACTATTTCTTGTGACAGTTTTAAAGAGGCTATTTCCATAAAACCTGACCTAAAAATAGCACACACCTCAGTCACCATATTATGTCTTAGTAATACATGTACCACATAGCATTTACTCTTTATTCCTTGAATATTCATGTAAGAAGTAATGAGAGCATCAATATTAACCGTTTCCCTATTCTATATTTACTCTTAATGTCAATACATATTTAATATTCATTGACAAAATAGTTACAATGGAAATGGATGTGAAACACTGTAGCCATTTTAGAAACTAAAGAAACAGATCTATTCAAATTCCATTAGCAAACAGAGCAGACCCTGATCAGACGACTCCTAAAGTCTAAAACAAGGAAAAGGTTAAAATGACTGTTTTCCTTAAATTGTCAAAATTTATATTTCTTATCTTAACCCTTCGCTTGCTGTTCACGTCAATAAACCTACCTGTAAATAGTGAAGACCCAGATGAGACAGCTCCTGCAGGAGCTCTCATCAGGGTCTGCACTATTTACAAATTGATTGCGCAACCAGTGCACTCCACCGCATTGATTGCACAGAGAAATAATTGTAGATATATGAAATTATACCACAGTGCATGGGTAAAGAAGAAGAAATGCATTTTAGCATAAATTATGAAGGATGTATTCATTATTTCACCTCTGAATATTCATAAAGTAAAGGGTTTATTAAATACTAAGCCTCTGTTGAGAGGTAAGAGGCTTTAGTAGAAAGGATTTCCTTTACTAGTATCTAAAAGGCTCAGCAACCTTTGTAACAAAGTGCAGGACCGCTGGATCTCCCAACAGATCAAAAACTTGTCCATACTAATCTGGATCCAACTGGATCAATATCATGAACCCAGTTCAAGTTCAGCTCAATCAGCCCTAGAGACCAGGAGCTATAGCAGTAGTCTGTCAGTCTGCGCCTTTGTCTGCAACACACAGGGAATTCTTTTTCACTTGGAACCAAAATAATCAATACCCTCAACTAAAATTATTACAACACAAAAATGAGCAATGAAATAGTTTAGATCCAAATGTAAAACCAAGAACAACTTAACTCAACAGCATTGGATCTTGAACTGATAACCAAACAGATGCTTGTAAAACATGAAGGTGTTAGATTCTACACCTATAATATTTGCGGACAAAATGCTGAATCCTTGAACAGTTTTTGTCACCTTAAGGACATTCAAGCCTAGGACTAGGAAGACTTATCTTCAGAGGCTAAAGCTGATACTGCTTAATTAAATGGAATTTTAAATCACAGTAAATGCTGTTAATGAGAACTACCCAGAAAAATGTTGGCTGGCAGGGAAAAAAAATTCCCTTGATTGGCAACATGAAATCCTCTGGGACATACAAGAGCAAAATGTCTTACTTCATCAAGCTACCAGCTTCAAATCAATCTGGGCAGCTAATTTATCTTAACCCGTTTCCTGATGAATATTCATGGTAGAAAAAATGACATCATCGATATTTCTAAACTGAATTTTTACTATGATACACAAAAACAAGGATTTTTTTTCACTTGAACAGAAAATGCAGAATCGCATCTATGTAATTCCATAAACAAATAGAGCAGACCCTGATATGATGGCTTCTATAAGAGCAGTCTGATCTGGCTCTACTCTGTTTGCAAAATGGGTGAGTGGTTATGGTCTTCGTCTGACAATCACACTTAGTCCCTTACCGCTGTGGTCCAAAGCCTGTCTTTGGGTATTTAGATTTTTCATGTGCGAAAGCCTTCCAGCTGGCTTGCAGTAGGTTAGATTTTTCATGTGAGAAAGCCTTCCAGCTGGCTTGCAGTAGATTCTACCCGGATGTTGTTCTGTGCATGAAACAATGCAATTTGTTCTGTGCACCGAGAAACCCCTGAGGTCTTACTCCACCTGTAATTAGCTGGACATTGCAATCGGACTGAAATACTAGTAACCCTTCCTTCATATATGTTCATACATTTGCAAACAGAGAAGACCCAGATCAGACGGCTCCTACAGGAGCCGTCTACTCAGGGTCTGCTCTGTTTGCTACCGGTACCTTCCATATTTCATTATAAGTACTTTTTCCATGAATATTCAGTAGGTATTGAAATTTGGAATAAACATAGAACAGGGAAAGGGCTAAAGCAATGTAAACCCATATGGGCCTGTGGGCCTCTGTCAGGTGAAAGATAAAGCCAGGCAAGCAGTAATTCAATCTAAACTCAAAAATGAGCATCCAATATTCATTCCCAGTGGCAGAGGCTCAATATCATTATACAGTTCCTGTCATTGCCATCTCTTGTTAATACTAAATTATTAACTAATATTCATGATGTTATTATTTCTAAGAATTGGAAGAAAGAATCGAAGAAGAAGATGAAGCAGAAGAAGAAGAAGAAGAAGAAGAAATAGAGTAACACAATACGTACTTTGTTTAGGAGACATAAAAATCTATTTTGAAAAACTGGCACTACAGGTACACATATATTTAATATTTTTAAAAGGAAAACTGATAATCAAGAAATTTATTAGTAGGGTAATAAAATGGAGTTTTCCTCTTGGCTCATGACCAGTCATCAATAATGCAGACACATGTATGTTTGAATACTGAATCAGTATTGATGAAATATGATCAGCAAACAGTGAAAAATAAAATCCACATTCCCTCCCTGCATGGGAAAAGCTCAAACTACACAAGCGTAGACATTAGCAACACTAAGTAAACCATGACAAGCCCCAACCCCCTTCTCTGTCTGTCTATCTACCTGTCTCTTTTTCTCTCTCTCCCTCTCTGCCCGTCTCTTCTCTCTCTCATCCCCCCCCCCCCCCCCCCCCCCAACACACAAACATCCTTTACACTTACTATAAAAGTCTTAAAAAGATGACCCAATGAATAAGTTAGTTTAGGTTTGGCAAGAAAGAAGGATTTGCATTTGAAATACTCAAATCATCAGGGGTTTTACAAACCAGACTTAATTTTGTTGTAAACAAGGCAGATCTACTCAGATCAGAGGACTTATCCAAGAGCCCGTTGACAAAGATTGTGCCTAGAGTAATTACAGTTAACAGTTTCCCTCAGATAAAAGCTTTCACACCCATGTAAACAGTGTAGACCCAAATCAGATTGCTCCTGTAGGAGCTGTATGATCAGGGTTTACTCTGTTTGCTTAAGTGACCTCACATAGATCTGATCTACAGTTTTTGTCAAAAAAAAAATTCCTTTGCCAATTTTTACATTATCAAAATGCCCATAATAAGTATTTGTGATGTCTTTATTGCTTACATGAGTATGAACAGATAAAGGATTATCTGCAATTTATCTGTATTCATCTGCAATTTATCTGTATTCATCTGCAATTTATCTGTATTCATCTGTATTTATCTACAACTTATCTGTATTTATCCGAAACTTATCTGTATTTATATGTAATTTACCTGTATTTATCTGCAATTTATCTGCGACAATTGTCATATGCTACAATTCTCATAAAATACTCTTAAAACCCTTTCCCTGTTAAATAGTCATGTATGAAACCATGACATCATTAGTTAAATGTTTATAATAATGGCATATGTACACTGGACGTTTTGGTACTGGTTGAAACTTGAAAGTCAGATCCATTGTAACTATTGTTTAAATCATAAATTTAATAAAGAATATGTTCTTTTCTGTTCTGTAACTTCATAAACAAGGAGAGCAGATCAAGGATATCAGACGACTCCTGGGTATACTCAGTTTGCAAATGTTTGCAAAAGCATTTGTACGAGAGAAAGAGTTAACTCTTTTGCCGCCGCATAATTATTGTCGTCTGCTTATTTTGTCAAGACACTCATCCTCTCTCATTTAGATCTAAACTGCTTGCATCAGTAATCACAAATTGCCAGTTGCAAGACATGTAGTTAAGAGTTAAAAAATATTCTGACTTCTATAAGCAGAATATACCATATATAAGCAGAGAAGAGCCTGACCAGATGGCTAGCTCCTACAGGAGTTTGCTCTGTTGGAAAGATGTCAATCGACATCTCTATTGAATTATGAGTTAAGTTGATGTTTATTTTCTGCTTACTTTTCTTATGACGCCAGACTCATCAGTGATTATTCCTGTGAAGTACTGTGGATGGTGATGCATCTGTGACTGACTGTGGCCCTCCCTCTGTGAATCTGAAAAGAAAAAAAAATGAATATAGGAGCTATCTGAATCAAGAAGTATTATAGATAAGATATATCCATTAACCCTTTATAGATAAGATATATCCAGTAACCCTTTATAGATAAGACATAATTATCCATTAACACTTTACTCCATGAATATTCATACGTGTAGGAAAAAACCATCATGAATATTGAATAACTATTTGCTAAATCATGAGTACATACATAATAAGATGACTCCTACAGAAACAGTCTGGTCTAGGTGACGTTTACTCTAAACATGTCATCTAGCTAGTTCCTTTATTTTTTCTTAGATCTGGGTCTTCTCTGTGTGTAGATGCTTGAAAAGGTGTTTATATGAAGGAAAGGGTTAAATAAATAAGTAATCAAAGGAAATACGACAAAACTTTCATGTGTAAGCCCCCTCCCCCACCTCATTTTTAACCCTTTCCTCCATATGAATGTGTTTTCACACATTTGCAAACAGATTAGATCCAGATCTGATGGCTCCTATAGGATCTGTCTGATCAGTGTCTACTCTGTTTGCTAATGGAATTTGAAAGATACTGTATGTGTCTTTACTTTCTAAACTGATTACAATGTTCCACCGTCCATATTTCATTATTAAACTATTTTGTCCATGAATATTCAGTAGGTATGGAAATTTGGAATACGATAAACACAGAACAGGGACAGGGTTAAAAGAAGGGAAAACATATATGTGACCAATACATGTAAACCTCTCACACTGCCTAAATCACGACTAAATCATGCATTGTTTACATGTTCCATACATGAAATGTATACATAACTGTATCTATTCAAAACATCGCACAAGTTTCATCCTGGCCTAGTTCCAATAAACATCGAATTACTTTTCGAGTTAATACAAATGCTTTATGACCTGAAGCAGGTGGTACAATGCTAATGGTCTGTAGTGGTCAGATCTATATAACCTTGGATACACCATGGATTTTCGACTTTAAATCATACTTACATTATTTCATAAGCAAACAGAGTAGAATCTGATCAGACTGCTCCTATCATAATAGGAGCCATCTGATCCGGATCTACTGTTTGCAAAGGTGTAGATAGCACATGGTGTCAGTGTATGTACCACTCCCTGGGAGTCTGTATACAGTAAAAACCTCTCCTCTAAATTACATCAAGTATTTTGTGTTAAAGGCAGGTGGCTGCTTAAAGCAAGGTGAAAGTAAAACAGAACGCTCCTGTAGGAGCGTTCTGTTTTACTTTCACCTTGCTTTATTACACCTACCCTAAATACCAGTTAACACAATTTAGTGGCCGTTATAGAGAGGTTTTACTGTATACAATATAATATTATATACATGTAGTGAATATAGACTCCAAGGGAGCGGTACAGACGCTTATAATAGAAAGGCGTATTTATGGAGTAATGGGTTAACCATTTACAGTAACTCTTTACTTCATATTAAATGCCTGTATTGTCTTTTTACGCCTTTAGGAGTTTTCTGGCTAGTGTATTCTCTAATTGCTTAACCCTTTCGCTGTTCTATGTTTATTTCAAATTACCTATTGAATATTCATGAACAAAGTAGTTTATAATGAAATGTGGAAGGTGGAACATTGTAGCCATTTTAGAAAGTAAGGAAACATATCTTTCATATTCCGTCAGCAAGCAGAGCAGATCCTGATCAGACGGCTCCTCTAGGAGCCGTCTGATCTGGGTCTACTCTGTTTGCAAATGCATGAAAACATGTTTATATGAGGGAAGGGGTTAAGAAATAATAGAGTTTCTAAAATGGCCAAAAATGTCCTTGTTCATTGACCATTTAGTTACATACCTTTACATAGTAATATACTATACAAAAAAAAATTCAAAGCCCTTTTTTAATTCTGTCAAAGTATGATGTCTAAACGTATCCAGTGTTTGTCAATAGTATTTATGAAATGGTCACATGCCTAGCACCAGTTCTGTGGTCTGATCTGGGTCTACTCCTTTTGCAAAACACACAGAAAGACCTCTCTCTATCAGGTATGGGGTTCAAACAAATTAATGTAGTTGGAACTGATTCTGATTTACAAGTAAATCCAGACATGTACCAAATAAACATATCTGTGAGTCAGACATAGGGGATTAAATCCGATTTGAACTACAAATATTTGTGGTACTGGGCTACAAGTACCTGTGGCATTGAGCTATAAGTACCTGTGGCATTGAGCTACAAGTTCCTGTGGTATTGTGCGACAAGTAGTCATGTGGTATCGAGCTACTAAAACCTGTGGTATTGAGCTACAAGTACCTGTGGTACTGAGCTACAGGTACCTGTGACATTGAGCTACAAGTTCCTGTGGTATTGAGCTACAAGTAGTCTTGTGGTGTTGAGCTACTAATACCTGTGGTATTGTGCTACAGGTACCTGTGGTATTCTACTGAGTAGCAGCAAGATAGGGCTTAGCTAAGAAATATAAAAATGTTCTACTGACATTTCTTAAATACATCTCTTTTAACCCTATACTCCATAAATATGCATTTCTACAACTTTGCAAACAGAGTAGACCCAGATCAGATGACTCCTAATTAGGAGCAGTGATCAGGCTCTGCTTTATATAACCTTAATAGTGTATGGCATGATCTGGTTTAACAGTTTCTGCTGTCAGCCTGTGGCAAAAATGTCATGTGCTAATATTCCATTTTAAAAATTAATCTAAATTAGAATACTTGATGTCATTATATCTTTCATGAATATTCGTGGAGTAAATGATTAAACAGGTCTGATAGCCTCTGTACATGTATATATAACCTAACCCCACTTCTACTGCCATGCCTCTGTGTAGAGCTATATGCCGGATATTGTAAAACTCGGTCAATAAAACCTTCCCTCAATCTCGTGATTAATCGACAATACTGATAAAGTAAATCAAATCCACTTTACCTGAAAATATCATAAACATTCTACAGTGTATAATCTTCTGTTATTGTTAATAACACACTTTTATATCCATTATGCCATCAAACATGTATATAGTAAACTTTTTATCCGTTATTCTCAAAGTACAATCAGCACAAATCTCCACAATAACCGTGTACAAATAGTGTGAACTAGTTAATCCATCTGTACTTAAAAAATAAATAACACTTTATAAACTTTCCATAACGTATAAAGCGATGGTTTCCAGGTTATAAGTATATATAAGGTTGTGAGGTTAGATTCTGCATGAACTAACGTAATGCAGTTCGCCAATGTGACCAACAAGCCCTGTGCGCTAGGCTCTACACACACAACACACACTAAACGAGTGTAGCACAGGGAGAGATATTGGCTACAGTCCACCTCAGAACTACTACTCCACCAACAATAGCATAACCCTCCCCCTGTTCTATGTTTATTCCAAAGTTCAATACCTACTGAATATTGATGGATAAAATAGTTATATAGTAAAATCTCTCTATAATGGCCACTTGATTGTGTTAATTAGTTGGTATTGAGGGCAGGTGCCTTTAACACAATATTCTTGATGTAACTTAATGGCCGTTATTAAGAGGTTTTACTGTAAAGTAATATGGAAGGTGGTATATTTTAGAAGGTAAAGCAAACAGATCTATCAAATTCAACTAGAAAACAGAGCACAGGGGAGTGGACCGCTTCATGGGGTCTATAAGTACTATATAATAACGTTATTATATAGTACATAATTATAGACCCCCATGAAGCAGTCCAGACCCCTGTGAAAACAGTGCAGACCCTGATCAGACAGCTTCTGTAGGAGCTGTCTGATCTGGGTCTACTCTGTTTGTAAATGTGTGAAAATGCGTTGTAGCAAGTTAGGTTTTGGCGGAGAAATAAAAAGATTTTGAAAGATCGATACAAGTCTTATCTACAGCCCTTCATATCTGATTCTCTAAAGAAACAACAATTTTGTCCACAAAAGGAATATGGACAAACTAATTCTGGGTATATGGCAGACCAAATGTCACAGACGACTGACATTCAATGATTCTAAAAGCTTATGATGAGCACTTCATGTTCAATTGAGCTAACACACCCTTTACCTCATGAATATAATTATATGTAAGACTGTGCCCATTATGAATATTACCGTAATTAATATGTCTCTTGTATACATAAATTATACATATAAAAAACAAAAACTGAGAGGTTTTGTGATCTGGATCAACTCTGTTTGCAAAAGGCATAGAAAGGCATATTGATGGAGTAAAGGGTTAACAATTTTAAGAGTCTTCTCTTGCAAAAGTATAACAAGAGCTGCATACGGTGCCAACGCTTGTCTGATTTGGTGCTTGTCCAGCTAAATTAAACATTTTTGAAAAATATAAATGGCCATAACTCCAAATTTTGAAACCAAGAGTTATGGTTCTTATGTAGGGGCCTTCCCCTCAATGAGATCGACTAACCTATGAAGTTTCATGTTGATACCTCTTATATTTTTCCAATTATGAGCTACATTAAAGTTTTTACACCACTACGAAAAAACGCCTAGGACCCAGTGATCACAATAGCTCGACTTTTCTTCGAAACAGACAAGCTAAAATAAATGAAAAAAATAATAAAGGGCCATAACTCCAAAATCTTGAAATCAAGAGTTATAGTTCTTACATAGGGTCCCTCTCCTCAATGAGATCTATCCACCTATGAAGTTTCATGTTGATACCTCATATACTTTTCGAGTAATGAGCTACATTTAAGTTTTTGCATGCCGCCGACGAGACTTAAGACAATGCCTACAACCCAGTGATCACAATAGCTCGACTTTTTAACGAAACAAACGAGCTAAAAAAGCACCTGCAGGTTATGGAGTAGAGGGGTTAAGGCAAGCCTGGCCTGTTTGCATTTTAGAAAAGTCCATTTGAAAATTCAAAGCTAAGGGTTGAGGCAGCTAGTAAGACAACAGGTGAAACGCCCATTAAACCATTACTCCGTGAATATTTATGTAAGAAATAATGACATCTTGAATATTAATAATATTATTTTTTTATAATAGCAAATGAACACAAGAACAAGAATGGCTATGGCGAAAACCATAGAATCAGATCTTTATAATTCCATAAGCCAAGCAAACCCTGATCAGCGACTCAAACAGCTTTAACAGTTGCCATCTGTCTGATCTGTGTCTACTCTGTTTGTAAAGGCGTTAAAATGTGTATACACATTTATGAAGTAAAGGGTTAAGCAGTCCTGTAAATGGGGATAACAACACAACTGTATACGCTAATATATTTTCTAGGACATTTTTCTGTTGATATTATGTGAAGATTCATCCTGCAGTTTAGAGTTTGTGGATACAAAAGAAAAATACTGTCCACAGCCTGACTGAGACTTACAGATTTGGTGGGACTGCGACAGACAAATGAATCATTCTATGTGGTGTCTCCATCTAATTTGTCCATTCCTAATCACCTTAAGTATTTGGACAGACAATCTTACACAAATAGTGCAGACCCAAATTCAAACTAAAAGCAAATACCGGTAGTGCAGACCCAGATCAAACTGCTCCTTCAGGAGCAGTTTGATCAGGGTCTACACTGTTTGCTACTATGTCAGTTATCAAAGACAAAGTTATCAATGTAGTGTCAAACTTACTTATTCAGCATTTTACCGACATATGGAGAGGAATGATTGAGTGTCTCAATACCACAATTAGAGTGGTAGAATTGAAGTTTTGAACTGACTTTACTAAATTTAAGCCCAGCAAAAACTGGGATAGCCCATGTTTACTGCAGGTATTTATAGTTCTCTGGGTTATTACATCAAGATATGCGTGACACCCTTTGATGTTTCGCTGGGCTGTCAAAAGCAGGGTAATCGCTTTTGGGTATTGGGCTTTGACTCGGCCCTATGACTCACAGTGCAATCTTTACACCAGGAATGTGGGGCTTTGGGCAAATCAATAGGACCTCCTTCCCGTCCAGGGCTCTTGAACAATCACTTGAATAGCCAGAAAATTATGGTGTACACTTGGTATAAGAAAATAATTTCGTTCCACATTAAAATACCTCTATAACCTGATAGTTTGATTATTACTCAACACCACAAGAAATGAATCATCCATTCAGGAAACAAAGGTACAAAACTGAGCTCCTCGCACTGTAGACCTCTCAGACAAGAAGTTATTAACCCTTTCCCTCATATAAACGTGTTTTCACGCATCTGCAAACAGAGTAGACCCAGATCAGACGGCTCCTAGAGGAGCCGTCTGATCTGGGTCAGCTCTGTTTGCTAATAGAATTTGATAGATCTGTTTCTTTACTTTCTAAAATGTCTACAATGTTCCACCTTCAAGAATTCTTTCTAACTATTTCGTTAATGAATATTCAGTAGGTACTGAAAATTGGCCTAAATACAGAACAGGGAAAGGGTTAAGTAAAACAGCCAATTACAAATGTAGGCGTTTAACCTGTTACTCCATAGATACGCCTTTTAACGCCTTTGCAAACAGAGGAGATCCAGATCAGACCGCTGGTGTAGGAGCCATTAGATAAGGGTCCTAGGCTAGCTCTCAGATGGCGGATGAAGGAGCCATCTGATCAGGGTCCACTCTGTTTTCTTATGAAATTATACAGATTTGATTTTACAGTTTCTGCAATGGCCAAAACTTCTCTGGCTCATGTAGCCGGGTAGGGATAGTGGTGAAACAGTTGATTATGATAGACTTTAGACTCTGTGGCTTGGTAGCTCAGTCGGTAGACTGTTGCGGCATGGTAAGCCAAAGGCCCTGGGTTCAAGTCCCAGTAGAGTGACAACTTTTTCACCATGTTACATTTTGATGTCCAATGTAAATAACCCACAGGGTATTTCATATGATAAAAAAACAATAGTGCCAAAATGTCACAAATGTCTGGAAGTTGAAAGGCCATTACTCCATATCGGGCGGCATAAAGTAAGGGGAGATAAATGTGGAGTGTCAAGGGTAATCTTGCTATTTATCGAACTTGACTAAGACATTATGGTAATATACATGCAGACCAAAGTCGAAAAGGATTGGATTACGATTGTTTGAGTTAAGAGCGGACAAGCAAAAGTTCACCTAAATTCATAAAGTAAGGGGAGATAATTCTTGAGGGTCAAAGACAATCTTGCTGGCTATAAAACTTGACTGAGACATTATGGTAATATACATGCTGACAAAATTTGAAAAGGATTGGTTTACATTTGTTCGAGTTAGAGAGCGTATAAGCAGAAATTCACCGAAATTCATAATTTTTAAGTAATTCTGGAGTCACAGTCTGGGACAATCTTACTGGTTATCGAACTAGACTGAGACATTATGGTAATATACTTCCTGACAAAGTTTGAAAATGATTGGATTACATTTATTTGAGTTAGAGAGCGGATAAGCAAAAATTCACGGGAATTATTCCTATCAAAACAAACTTGTTTTCGGTACTTGTTTCGTGTATTTGAATCATTTGACTACTTTTCTGCAAAAAGTGAATGCAAGAGTACAATTATTAAGCCTAATGAATCCAACAGGACCAACACCCAGTGTCGTGATTCGTAAACTCAAGAAGTCATCAAGAGTCATCTCCCTTGGTGTCACGTTTCGCAGCTGGATTGTTTCGCTCAGATTTCATTTATTTCTGGCGAAAATGTGTTGTTTTTCTTTTAATTTTGTTAATTACTTACATGTTTGCAACTGTTTTCGCCAATATTTGGTTCATTGGGTAGCGAATATGATACACTCACCGCCAGAAATGATAATCGAATAATTCGAATACGTTAGTGTATCATGACAGCCCTAGTCTGTAGAGTGTTGGCATGGTAAGCAAAAGGCCCTGGGTTCAAATCCCAGTCGAGTCACAACTTTTTATTCATGTTACTGACCAGGGTTTGCTGTGTGTGCGTATGGAATACACTATTGAACTGATTCTATAACTTCAGCAACGGCAATAAATTCCTGCATTCACAACTCAGAAAATTAATAATCATGTCATTATTTACATGAATATACTTAAAAGTTTAGTAATGAACAATTGGTGCCTTTTTAGGCAGGTGGATACTTAATGCAGTGTGAAATTCTAGAGGAGCTTTCTGCAAGACATTCACCCTGCATTAAGCTGCAACCTGTCTTAGAAGACTGATAATACTTGCTTTAAACTAAAGCAAGTTCAAACACTGTTCGAACTATCTGGGTTTTACTGTATTTGCGAGTTTTCCTTGTAACATCAAGTAGGATTTTGAATTCTAACTTTCCACAGTGTGGACGAAAAAATCAATGAGTGCGGGATTCCCTTGATCCTCTGTTATCTGTTCTAGAATCATTGTGAGCCATTGACTGGACAAATATGTATACAGTAAACAACATTAGCAACAAATGCTAAATAACCTTGACAAATAGACTGAATCCAGATGAAACTCTGAGAAACTCATCCTCTCATCAAGATTAGACTGTTTTATGCTCTATAATTTGGGATAAAGAAAATGCAAATCTTGAGAAATTGAAGCACAGACATATTTTGCAATCAACAATTACTCTAATGTGGTTCAATGTAGATCTATACCATTATTACTCAAAACTGTTTAGCTAAATGTTTTATACTGAAAACATTTACAAAGTCCCATAACTCTAGAAAAAATATTCTCCAAACAAGATGTGTTTGTGAAACACTATGCCCCCTCATATATTTGATCTCTGACCTTGACCTTGACATGTCACCCCTCAAAATGTGCAGCCTCATGAGATACACAAGCATGCCAAATATCAAGTCTCTATCTCTACTGGTCCAAAAGTTATGGCCAATGTTAAAGTCGGCGATTTGACCCATATATTTGACCTCTGACCTTGAAGGATGACCTTGACCTTGACATGTCACCCCTCAAAATGTACGGCTTCATGAGATACATATGTATGCCAAATATCAAGTCTCTATCTATACTGGCTCAAAAGTTATGACCAATGTTAAAGTTGCTGACAAACAAACAGACAAACAGACAGACAGACAGACAGGGCAAAAACAATATGCCCCCCGACAAACAGACAGACAGACAGACAGGGCAAAAACAATATGCCCCCCGACTATCGTCTATGGGGGCATAAAAACTTCCCTCCTTTACGACCATCTACACATCAAGGTTGTTCATCTGTGAACATTTACAATAATTTCTCTCAATGGTAACATGAGGCGAGCTGGATACAAAAAATATTTTCACAATAGCTTATATAGTGAAGAAACTGGTAATAATGGTCGCAGCAAACATTCCCTACTTCAACATTGTTCCTCTGTGAAATATTGAAATATCCTCCCAATGGTGCATGGAGGACACCCGGGATCTTTTTAACTATATTTTATATGATGAAGAAAATGTCAAAGTCCCTTGATTGAAAGTTGATTCTGATTATAATCTGGAGTGTTCAAAGGAAAACATGTGTCACCTGCTGGAAGAAGTGTTAGAATAAAAAACAAGAGGGCCAAGATGGCCCTTAATCCCCCACCTGATTACCATAGATTTAAAATTATAGCTGGGTAGTGCCAGGATGGGACCAATATTGACATAAGGGACATTATTTGAACAATGTTGATAGTGTATCATGAGCAGTGGATCTGGAGAACAAGATTTTCAAAGATTTAGAATATTGATTTTATCAAGACAATCATTCCGACCAATGAAGATTGGGCTTAAAATGTGACCTCTAGAGTGATTTTTCTAAGATTTGACCTAGTGACCTTCTTTTTTTTTTTATCCCACCCCCACCATGATCAAGCTTAACCTTGATATTACCAAGACAAACATTCTGAGTAAATTTGAGGAAGTTTGGTCTAAAAATGTGCCCTCTGGTGTGTAAACAAGATATGATCTAGTGACCCAGTTTTTTAACCCACATGACCCACTTTCATACTCATCTGAGATTTTATCAAGACAATAATTCTGACTATTAGTTTCATGAAGATTGGACAAAACAATGTGACCACTTACAGTGTTCACAAGGTTTTTCTACTGTTTGACCTAGTGACCTAGTTTTTGACCCCAAGTGACCAACTTTAAAACTCGTCCAAGATTTTATCAAAGCAGTCATTCTGATTAATTTTAATGAAGATTCAGCCATAAATGTGACCTCTAGTGTTCACAAGGTTTTTCTACTATTTGGCCTAGTGACCTAGTTTTTGACCCAACATGACCCACTTTCTGACATGTCCGAGATTTGTTAAGACAAGCATTCTGACTAAGTTTCATGAAGATAGGACAAAAAATGTGACCACTAGAGTTTTCACAATGTTTTTCTATTGTTTGACCTAGTGACCTAGTTTTTGACCAAATATAACATACTTTCAAATTTGTCTGAGAATTTATCAAAACGATCATTCTGATAAAGTTTCATGAAGATCCGGCTACAAATGTGACCTCTAGAGTGTTCGCAAAGATTTTCTACAATTTGACCTAGTTTTTGACCCAACATGACCCACTGTCAAACTCCTCCGAGGTTTTGTTAAGACAATCATTCCGACCAAGTTTCATGAAGATTGGACTATAAATAAGACCTCTAGTGTTCACAAGGTTTTCCTACTTATTTGACCTAGTTTTTGACCCCACATGACCCACTTTCGAACTCGTCTCAGATTTTATTAAGACAATCATTCTAAGTTTTATGAAGATGGGATAAAACATTTGACCACTAGACTAAGTGTTCACAAGGTTTTTCTATTGTTTGACCTAGTGACCTAGTTTTTGACCCAACATAACCCACTTTCAGTCTTGTCCGAGATTTTATCAAAACAATCATTTTGATAAAGTTTCATGAAGATTGGGCTAAAAATGTGACCTGTAGCATGTTTTCCTACTATTTGACCCTACGTGACCCACTTTCAAACTCGTTCGAGATCTTATCAAGACAATCATTCTGACCAAGTTTCATGAATATTGGACTAAAATTATGGCCACTAGAGTGTTCACAAGCAAATTGTTGACAACGGTAAACAGAGCAGACCCTGATCAAACATCTCCTACAGGAACAGTCTTATCTGGGTCTACTATGTTTGTAAATGCATGAAAAGGCATTTATATGAAGGAAAAGGTTAGCATTAAGCTGTCACCTGTCTCCAAGACCAATATTTATACCAAATTTATGTTTTACTGTATACTGAAAACTAAAAGAACACAAACCCACAGTGTCGCCTTCACGCTAGCAGCGAATGTGCAAATACATGTACACATAGTTCAGATCAAACATGGAACATCATCAATATCCAAACAGTTGTCGCATCTTGTTTTTAAATTGGAAGAAAAATTATATATTTGAGAATTGCAGCAGAGAACATGTTTTGCAGACAACAAATACTTAGCATGCAATGTGTTAACCCTTTACCCAATAGACTGTTTCTAGTTATGGAGACAGGTGGCCACTTAAAGCAGGTTGAAAGTAAAGCAGAATGCGCCTTAAGGCGCATTCTGCTTTACTTTCAGCCTGCTTTAAGCTACCAACTGCTAGGATATAGAAAATATTTCCTATGGTATTTGTTCATGACTATATAGAATTGAACTATTTTCTTCAGTGGAGGAATAAATTAAACACGCTAAAAGCCGCTTCTATCAGGTAAAGGGTTAAAGCATTCATGACAGGATTGTCAATGGGACTTGAAGTTGATAACATTCTAGGTTGCTGAAATTAGAGATTTATGCATAAATTATGCAAATGCAGCACTTTGGATACACTGCAACTACCCTGCTGAAAGCTCCTTGACCCTTTACTCCATGAATATTCATGTAAAAAAGTAATAACATCATGAATATTTATTACCTGCACTTTTATAATGGCATATGTACCTAAGATAGTTTGGTACTAGTAGAAACTGTAGTCAGATCTGTTATTTCATAAGCAAACAGAGCAGACCGTGATCAGACGACTCATATAAGAGCTTTCTAATCTGGGTCTACTCTGTTTGCAAAGGCATAGAAAGGTGTATTAATGGTGTAAATTGTTAAATGCCTGATTTTAAAAATGGAGCGGTAATTGGATTCCGATTGTGAAGGTCATTCAGTTCAATACAATTAAAAGTACATGTACATGTATATGAATACTGACGGTATGTGAATGATAAACTGTGCAGACCCTGATCAGGACTCCTCTTGGGTCTACACTGTTCATAAAATACCTGTTAAACCTTCACTCCATAACTGACCCCTTTCTATGCCTTTGTAAACAGAGAAGATCCAGATCAGACAGCTCCTATAGGAGCTGTCTATGAGGCCTAAGTTTATCCTGCCTTTCATAGAAGTAATTGCCAATACATTCTAAAATACTATTTGAGATAGTAAATATACAAGGTGGGTGGAGTCTAACTCATAAATATTCATGCAGCTGTTTCATGCATTCGAAGATAAATAGCATTACTGACTTGATTAAGTAATTAATTGACCATGCTGTATACCATACTAATTCCCCTAAATATTCGATTGACGGACCAAACCTCCCCTTTTCACTTGATAAAGCTGAATAATTCAAACTGACACCATTCTGATAACTTTAACCCTTTCCTTCACATGAACCCCTTTTCACACATTTGCAAACAGAGAAGACCCTGATCAGATGGCTCCTATAGGAGCCATCTGATCAGGGTCTGCTCTCTTTGCCTTTGATATGATATAGGTTAGATTCTACAGCTAATTTGTCACAGCAAAAAAAGAATCTAGAGAAAGTTACATTATAAAAGTTTAGCAAAATAAATTATATTCATCATGGCATTATTTCTTATATGAATATTGAACTGGGAATTCAGAGTTAAACTAGACTGACAAAGTAGCAATAGTGAAGATCCTGATCAAAATGCTCCTTCAGGGGTACATGTAGTTTGATCTGGGTCTACACTATTTGCCTAAGCTAGTCAGTCTTAACACTAAGGGTAATTATGGTAGATTGTAATGAGACCTTGTGGAAAGTCTGAAACCTAATGAGACATCGGATAACTCAACAGTAAACAGAATCCAAACTCTCTCATTGCCGTGATTGGCTAAATGAAATGAAGAACATAAATAAGTTAATAACCCTTCACCAGACAGAAATGCCTTTACTCAATAAATATGCCTTTCTACCCCTTTGCAACAGAGTAGACCCAGATCAGATGGCTCCTGTAGGAGTCGTCTGATCTGGACTAAGGGTCCGTTCTGTTTCTTACGAAATGATATATTAGCCCTTCTCTTGCTGAATTTTAAAATATATTTCTCCTTCTTTACCCATTCCCTATTGTATAATTACATATATCTTCACTGTGTACAAGTATTTCGCTGTATAATCACTGCTGTGGAGAGCACTGGTTGCACAATCAACTTGTAAATAGTGCAGACCCTGATGAGACAGCTCCTGCAGGAGCTGTCTCATCTGGGTCTTCACTATTTACAGATAGGTATATTGACGTGAATGGCAAGCGAAGAGTTTGTAAGATTTTTTGCCATGGTCAAATATTGTGTTCATATGCCATTATAAATATTAATCTAATCAATATTCATATAATAATAATGTCATTATTTCTTAAATAAATATCCAAGGAGTATTAAGCAGAACAAAAATTAAGCAGACAACATTTCACTAACCAATGAAGAGCTAACGAAGGCTACAAAATCCCCCATAGATCGACAACCCAGGGGATTTATGCAAGGCGAAATCTTATTATCATGCACAAGGGTTTCATATATCTGCCGGGCAATCAATGCCTCAGGAAGTCCGGGCCAGTCGCCTAGCTTCATCCAAAGCCCAATATCCCTCATCTGTGTTTACTCTTTGCTTGCTAACATTGAACTTCTAATAATGTATAAAATCAGCCTGCATCGAGAAGTGCAGAGTAACTGGATTAGTCTCTTGTAAGGATCCAAACTGTTTGGGCACTCCCTCTGTCACTTTAAAGAGAAATGGAGTAAAAATCAACGTCACCAACTGTGCCAAATGACAATTATGCAAAGGATAAATATTTTGTATGCAAAAAATTATCATTAGAAATCTGATTTCTGTAAATAAATTTCAAAGTGCAAATTATGTTCTCTTAAGTAAAAATTGAATTGCAAAGTCAGACATTTTCCTTATGAAACGATATGTAAATCTATGACTCATCTAGATCCATACTATTAAACACATTCTTTCCTCACCAATTATCGCCAATATGACTGTAAGCACACTAAAGGTTACCACGGCTACAAATTATTGAATTTTTCCATAGGAACACTACGGCCCGCATTTTTCAGCGGCTATTGTTACCAACTAAAGTTTGCAGTCCAGGCATAAAGCGAAAAAGCCAAAGTGGGTGTGGGTGGGTGCAGCCAACGACTGTTGAAAAATCAAACACTGAACCACCCCCACCATGTCATCACACTGCCATATGCCCAATCTTCTAAGTCCCTAAATACAATAGGGGCAAATAAACAAAGCTGCAAAGTTTTGGGCTAAGTAACTGTTCCGTCAACTCCAGATACACCACAAGTGCCCTAAACATTGTTACTGTTCCATCCACTCCAGAACTTGTTTGGTTTGATTCGGATTTTGCAGTGTTATTAACAGACTTATTTCAGTCATATCACGATGTCAAGCTTTTCCAATTCCGGAATTGTCCAAACAACATACAGTAAAACCTCTCTATAATGGACACTAAATTGTGGTAATTAATTGGTATTTAGGGAAGGTGGTTCCTTTAAGCCAGGTGAAAGTAAAACAGAACGCTCCTATAGGAGCATTCTGTTTTACTTACACCTTGCTTTAACCCTTTCCCTCATATAAACGTGTTTTCACGCATTGCAAAAAGAGTAGACCCAGATCAGATGGCTATTATAGGAGCCGTCTAATCAGGGTCTGCTCTGTTTGCTTGTGAAATTTGATAGATCTCTTTTTTAGTTTGTAAAATGGCTACAATGTTCCACCTTTACACATTCCATTATAACTGTTTGTACATGAATATTCAGTACGTAATCAAATTTGGAATAAATATAGAACAGGGAAAGGGTTAAGCAGCCACCTGCCTTTATCACAAAAAAATATGTAATTTAGTGGCCGTTATAGAGAGGTTTTACTGTAATTACCGTAAACTTTCAGCCTAGTTTACTCTAACTACCCATAACCAATCCCCCTTTATCCTGTACTCCATAAACACTTTTCTACAGTTTTGCAAACAGAACAGACCGAGATCAGACGGCTTCTGATGTAGGGCCATTTCCAGTGTACATCTGGGACAAAACATTTACATCACTGATCATGTCCTTGAATGGTGTTAACCCATTACCTCATAGGCTATTTTTAGACCCATCCTCTTTGAATAAATCTACCTAAAAGGAGCATTAACTAGAGAAAAAGAAAGTTTTAGAATTTTGTAGTTTGAAACCATTGTGATAGAGCATTTGCTCCTATAGGAGCAAATCCTCTATTTATCACAATGGTTTCAACAGGTGACTTTTGTAGAGGTGTCAAAAGGTGTCAATATGAGGGAATGGGTTAATCCTAATCCCCAGTCACAGCGAAAAGATCAGTTGGGTGACGAAGTCCATAGTATATGGATGAAAGCTCCCAAGCTTAGCTTTATATTTTGTGTGAGAAATTGAAAGTATACTTTCTATAAAGAATCATTGTTATAATAACACATGGGCTCAGAGTGTTTTGGCAATGACAGAAACTGTAGAATCATATACATGCTGTGGGAGTGGTGGTCCAGTGGTAGGACGCTGGATTTGGGATTGGAGGGTCCCAGGTTCGAATCCTGCCATAAGAACATCAAATTTTTTCTGAGCAAAAAATCCATCCAATGTTTGCTCCTCTCCATCCACGTGTATAAATGGGTATCTGTGAGGGAAATTATCATGCCATGGCTGCTTTGAACGCCAAATATAAAGGGCCGACTAAAGTCACTTATAACCCAGTGATCAGAGGGTAAAATGTGAAAGGAAAATAATTGTATATAGATTCCAGACTATAAACCACACCTTTACCTTTTATAAATGCCTTTTTGCGCCGTTGCAAACAGAGCAGACCCCTATAGGAGCCGTCTGATCAGGGTGTACTGTTTCCTTAGGAAATTATAATAGATCTGACTCTAATGTTTATACTAACAAGAGGGCCATGAGGCCCTGAAGTGCTCACCAGACATAACCCCAAGGGCGGGCCCTTTTTGACCACAAGAAATCATGTGTACACCTTTGGTAGAGAAATATGCCATTATAGGTCTAAGCCTTATGGTTTCAGAGAAAAATATTTATATTTTTCCAAAGAAAAACTGATAAGCCCTGGGGCAGGGCCAAGTTTCGCCCAGTGGTCAGGGTAATAAGTTAAACATTCTTGGCAGAGGACCACAAAGATTTTTAAAGATTTTGGGCTGGGCCAATTTTGGCCAAGGGGTCATAATTTGAACAATATTTGTAGAGGACCATAAGATCATGCTACATACCAAATATCAAAGGTCTAGGTCTTACAGTTTCAGAGAAGAAGATTTTTTAAAGATTTTCCTGTGATAAACTGATAAGCCCTTGGGCGGGCCATTTTTTGCCCGGGGTCATAATTTGAACAATCTTTGTAAAGGACCATAAGATCATGCTACATACCACATATCAAAGGTCTAGGCCTTATAGTTTCAGAGAAGAAGATTTTTATAGATTTTCCTATGAAAAACTGATAAGTCCTTGGGCGGGACCATTTTTCGCCCGGGGGTCATAATTTGAACAATCTTTGTAGAGGACCATAAGATCATGCTACATACCAAATATCAAAAGTCTAGGTCTTACAGTTTCAGAGAAGAAGATTTTTAAAGATTTTCCTATGAAAAACTGATAAGCCCTTGGGCGGGGCCATTTTTGGCCCGGGGGTCATAATTTGAACAATATTTGTATAGGACCATAAGATCATGCTACATACCAAATATCAAAGGTCTAGGCTTTACAGTTTCCGAGAAAAAGATTTTTAAAGATTTTCCTATGAAAATTCCATATTACCATATATGGAAAAAAATGACAAAGCCCTCTGGCGGCCATGTTTTTTGCCGGATCAAAATTCTTTTAACAACTTTTAAAGTCTATCAACTGAGAAACATTTTGGTGAAAACTATATTCAAATCGGACAAGTCATTCTGGAGAAGAAGATTTTTCTAGATATTGTGTACGGTTGCCATGGCAACAGGACCGATGACCCCACCCACTATCTTTTAACAACTTTTGAAGCACCCACCCACAGTATGTATCTGACCAAGTTTGGTTACGATTGGGCAGTCGGTTTCAGAGAAGAAGTCGTTTGAAATTGTTGACGGACAGACAGACGGACAGACGGACAGCCGGACGCCGGACACAGGGGTATCACAATAGCTCACCTTGAGCACTTTGTGCTCTGGTGAGCTAAAAACATTATGCCATTATAAAAGTTCAGCTAATAAATATTCATTGTGTCATTATTTCTTACATGAATATTCAACAGAAAAAGGGTCAAACACTTATAGACTAGTCCACTCTGATAAGTCTGCTTTGAAAGGATAAAGCAATCAGGGCTGACCCTGATTAGACGGATCTTACAAAAGCAGTCAGGTCTGGGTCTACTTTGTTTTCAAATGTTTATTAACCCTTTCCTTGCTGAATTTTAAAATACATTTCTCCTTCTTTACCCATGCCCTGTTGTATAATTACATATATCTTCGCTGTGTTCAAGTATTTCGCTGTGTAATCACTGCTGTGGAGTGCACTGGTGACACAATCAATTTGTAAATAGTGCAGACCCTGATGAGACTGCTCCTGTAGGAGCTGTCTCATCTGGGTCTTCATAATTTACAGGTAGGTATATTGACGTGAACAGCAAGCGAAGGGTTAATATTTACATTATGGTTGTACATGTACAACTGAAGCCAGAATTATTTTAAATTTTCATTTGATGACAATGTTTAAACTGATGACGTAATCTCTTCAATAATATATAAGACGACATGCATAAATAGTGTAGTACATGTACATGTATTTCAATCCCTGTCTGGGTGTATATGTTATTTGTATACACAAAACCTGAAGTTGTGGTTTGTACACCTGAATAAAACCAGATCCAACCCAAGGCTTTGTGGAAAATGTACACTCTGTACTTAACTACTGTAGTGCCTTTCTAAAGCAACCATTAAAAAGCTCCAAATCTGGATCTTTAAGACAGGTGGTAACTTAATGCAAATTGAAAGTAATGCAATAAGCTCCTATTGGAGCTTTCTGCATTACATTTGACCTGCATTAAGCAACCACCTGCTTTATAAGACTCCTATATTCAATATATGAATTGTCGCTTAAGACAGTTTATACATGAGTATCTTTACAAATACCATAATAACCCTATATACTCTCAGTGAGACAGAAAAGAAAACATATGGAGGAAAGGGGTGAAAGCTGAACAAGTCAATCTGACAGCGTTTTGACAACTTGAACCCATTCCCTTGAATTGACAACTTTTGACGACTCTGTAAAACTTTGTGAAACCACTGTGATGAATATAGCACTTGCTCCTATAGGAGCAAATGCTCTATATATCACAATGGTTTCAAACTACAAAATTTTAAATGTTTCCTTTTCTATAGTTAATGCTCCTTTTCAGTAGATTTATTCAAAGATGCTGTATCTAAAAATAGCCCATGAGGTAATGGGTTAAATCAAACTGACATAGTAGTAAACAGCATAGATCAAACTGTTCCATCAAAAGTAAGTTGATCTGGGTGTGCACTATCTGCCCAAGCTTCTTATTGTGTATATAAGTGGCAGACTGTCATATATGGATTCAAACTGATGTCAAATGCCAGTCAATATGTCAAATACACCTGTAGGGTAAATTTTGACAAGGCTACTCAATAGCACTTTACCGAATGAATACATGTATTCACATCAGATTTGTGTTAACCCTTTACTCCATAAATATGCCTATATCTACTTTTGCAAACAGAGTATACACAGATCAGACAGTTCCTGTAGGAGCTGTCTGATCAGTGATCTAATATAAATATGATTCTTCAATACCTGCCATGGCCAATTAAGCTGATTAATATATGCATGGTGTCAAGGGATAAAGGTATAATTATAACTAATCTCCCCAGTCCACCTAATGGTAAAGCTGAGCAGTTTGATGCCAGTATAGGAACACTGAGTCTGATGGAACAGACAACAGTGTAGAGCACTGCAGACCTTTAGTAAACTGCTCCTTTAAGTCATGCCTGAGTATACCTGGTCAAATATGAAGGATTATAAGGGTAAAACATTTCAGAATTTCTTTAATTACCCTTTATTCCATGATTATTCATGGTACTCCATTAAATATGAATATTCATAATCTACACTAGTGAAACCACACACATATGAAGACAAAAGGCCTCAGCCATCTGATCACACAGTCTATTGTATCATTGGTATCTCTGAGAAGTAAATGTTTAACATGACATTTTAGTGTTTAACCCATTACCTCATAGGCTATATTTAGATACAACCTCTTTAAATAAACCTACCAGAATGGAGCGTTTACTACCAAAAAGGTTTTTTTTTTTTTAAAACTTATGTAGTTTTGAAACCATTGTGATAAATAGAGCATTTCCTCCATAGGAGCAAATGCTCTATTTATCACAAAGGTTTCAAAAAGTGTTTTTACAGGGGCGTCAAAAATCGTCCATATGAGGGAATGGGTTAATGTTGGTACAATGTATATAATTAGAGTATCAAACCAGTTGGGTTTAGATCCTGATCTTTGTCTCTAACATTAGATATATATCATGGTTTAGTCCAGTCTTTAAAGGCCAAGATAAATTTTAACATTTTCAAAAAAAAGCTACTCTATTTCTCAACCAAACCCTATGTTGTGACCACTCTCTTGAATCGTCTCCAAGAGACAATGTCACAACATAGGGTTTGGTAAAGAAATGACAATTTTGGTACATGTTTATGCATACACTCCTTTACTTATTGTTGTTAGTCACCGCTAGAGTCAGCTAGCATACTAAAGGTAAATCATGTACCTTTCAAAGGTCACAATCAGTAAATGTTTTAGTTCTATGAAGAAAACATTTCATTTAAAAGTGCTGTATGTTTTCTTGTTTTGCCACATAAATTATTAGAAAACAGAAATCAATAAAATCATTGATGAGGATTTGGTTACACCAAATGCGTTGATATTACTGACAATGTACAAGGCTTTTCGAGTTTCCGCATACAGAACAAAAGAGGCTTGGCCTGACTATACACGACAATGAATTCACTGTGTCATGACCTAAATATTTCGACAGTTTGTGTACGCAGTAGACTGTGAAGTGTTTGGGGACACAGTTATCTGGGTTAGGGATCAGCAGTCCTTGGAAATATGTTATCAGGGGCCGTTATCAAGACTTCTTGATCACAACAAAACATTAATAACATATTTGGCATAACCCTTTACCTGAGGAATATTCATGCAGGAGATAATGACTTTGTGAATATTTACTAATTTTTAGAATCATACACAATACAGGTTTTGTTTTACTCTGGGTCTACTCTAATTGCAAAGGCGAGAAAAGGCATATAAAGTATATATACACATTGTACATCAAGGAAAGAATAAGACAAATATCTTAAGCTAACAGGCCGATAACTATTCAGTTTGCCGATTTGCTTTGTTTATTTTTTGTTTGTTATTTTTAGAAAATTCAATTTCCGCTATGTTGCTGATAAAAAGATATGCGACAAAGATTAAGGATATCTACAATTAGACTTGCACAAACAAAAGTAACTTGGCGTCTCATCACGCTCCACCCTTTTTAACCCTTCACAAAATGTATATTCATGAAAGAAATGATGACATCATCAATGTTAATTGGATTCATTTTAAAAACGATATATTGACAAATGCATTTTTGCCAAACCGGAAACTGTAGAATCGTATCTGTATCATTCCATAAGCAAACAGAGCAGATCCTGATCAAGACAACTACTACAGGAGTAGTCTGATCTGGGTCTACTGAGACTGATTGCTAAGGCATAGAAACACGTATTTATGGAGTAAAGAGTTAATTATGGAGTCAAGGGTTAACCCTTTACCTTACAGTGATACCATTTCATGCCTTTGCACATAGAGCAGACCTACATCAGATGGTTCTGACCAGAGTATAAAATAAGCCAGATCTGTTTACAAAACATCTTGTGATCATATTCATGCAACTGATATCAACCCATTACCTCAGTCATAGGCCATTTTTAGATCCTACCTCTTTAACCCTTTCCCTCATATAAACGTGTTTTCACGCATTTGCAAACAGAGAAGACCCAGATCAGACGGCTCCTAGAGGAGCCGTCTGATCAGGGTCTACTCTGTTTGCTAATAGAATTTGAAAGATTTGTGTCTTCTCTTTCTAAAATGGCTTTTATGTACCACCTTCCATATTTCATTATAGCTATTTTGCTAATGAATATTCAGTAGGTATTGAAATGTGTAATAAACATAGAACAGGGAAAGGGTTAAATAAATCTACCGAAAAGGAGCATTAACTAGAGAAAAGGAAATTTTTTTAGAATTTTGAAGTTTGAAACCATTATGATAAATAGAGTAATGGTTTCATAAAGTGACTTTTACAGAGTTGTCAATATGAGGGAATGGGTAAATGGTGTCATTATTTCGTACCTGAATATTCCTGATATAATGGGTTGACATTTTTGTTATCATGATTTCCTACTGGCTGGCACTAATTTTTTATTACTAAAATTAAAGCTTTCCATCACAGAAACTTTTTTAACCTAAATGCAAACAGAGTAGAACCAGATGAGACAGAGCTTGTAGGAGCAGATCTGACTTGCGCATATGCACACACACAGACACACACACAGATTTAGAATACTATAGTACAATACATGTATGCCACCAAATCAAGCTTTGCAGGCATAAAATATTCATGATATCATTATAATTACATTGTATTACATGAATATTCACCCGGAAGCTCCCTAATCAGAAACCCAGATACCAGTTACTGAGTTACCAGATACCAGTAACTGAGTTACCAGATACTAGTGCTGGATATCGCTGCTCCTTTTAGTATCTCGATACATCACGATTATGTAGTAGCGATTCGATGATACATCACGATACTCGATTTTTAATAAAATATTTGCATAACCAAGGCCAATATGTAATAATAATACATGTTTAACAACTGATAAACTGCTATATTCTGTGAACTGAGCAATACAAAAGACACATCACCTTCTGTTTGTCTCCTTTATCAACTCCAAAATGATTCCAACCATTCTACTTGAAAGACGGAGGCGCTCGCTCAATCTCAATTTCGGCTGTCATTTTTACTACAAAACAGTTGCTTACAGCATTGAAAGTATTTTGCAAATAGGGCAGGGTAAATGCCGGTGCCGGTCCCAACCTACTATATGCGTTCCAAGTGCCGGTTTCTCTAATAAACAGTAGCTAATCGAGACATATTTTTTCGGCATTTTTCATGGCCGAAATTTTCCTTAAATGAATATTATCATGACAGATCTTTATAGGATATGTGCACTCACTGCACTATGCAGATTAAATGATCATGATGTATAAATCTTGGGCCCGATATACGCCGCATAATCTGCGTAAGAAATTACAGTTCGGCCCGCCTCTTATACACATATTTATTCAATCAGAAGACTTCGCCGATTTCCGGAAAGGAAAAAAGAGGTAGAGTATGACCGTGTTGTTGCGATTAATATTAATTTATAGGACCTAAGCGATAACAAGTAAATAATAAGAATTCCAGAAGCGTTTTAAGCTGAGTAAGTTCATGTGGATTTATTTGACTTTTGGGGATGATGCATAATAACAGATCCGAGTAATCTCATGTTTACTATATCATTAATTATATCAAGTATTCAAACATTGCAAAGTATCGCCAAACATCGATGTTTTGGACATGGTATCGCAATGTTGCATCACGGACTTCTCACGATGATTTATCGATGCATCGGTGATATCAGTCCAGCCCTTTCAGATACCACTTACAAAATACAAATCCAAACAGTTTGTAAATAGTGCTCAATCCCTGCTTATCCCTGATTAATTCCCTGATTCATGCAAAAATTAATGACATCATGAATATTTATCAGAGGAATTTCTTGCTTTGACACAAACTTAGAATCAGATCTGTATCATGTTATAAACAAACAAAGCAAACCCTGATCAGACAGTTCCTGCAGGCATTAACCCTTTCCCTGTTCTATATTAAGACCAAATTTCAATACCTACTGAATATTCATTAACAAAATAGTTATAAAGAAATATGGCAGGTGGAACATTGTAGACATTTTAGAAAGTAAAGAAATAGATCTATCAAATTTTATTAGCAAACAGAGCAGACCCTGATCAGACGGCTCCTCTAGGAGCCGTCTGATCTGGGTCTACTCTGTTTGCAAATGCGTGAAAACACGTTTATATGAGGGAAAGGGTTAAAAGTAGTTTACATGAAGGAAAGGGTTATACATGTACATAGTGAAGACAAGAAAGGTATAATTGTGTACATGTAGATCTTCCCTATGTTAGATCGAGGGCTGAGGCATCTCGATTTCGCCACAATAATGCGGCATTGCCTTCTCTCCAGCCATGTAAAATGTCTCCTTAACCCTTTCTCTCATATAAACACCTTTTCACGCATTTGCAATCAGAATAGACAAGATCAGACAGCTCCTATAGGAGCCGTCTGATCAGGGTCTGCTCTGTTTGTTTTTGACATGATACAGATCTGATTCTATACTGTTTGTCAAAGCAAAACATTTCCTTGGTCAGTTTACATGATAAAAGTTCAGCTTATAAATATTCATGTTGTCATTATCAGTATTGAACAGGGATTTTAGTGTTAAATTTGCACCTGGTACATTCATAAACTACTTCATAATACTAGATCAGGACATAACATTGAAACAGCATCAAACAGCATGGATCCTGATGAGACACAGTCTCCAGTTACTCAGAGTCTCACCTGGATTCCAGTTGAATACAAATACAAGTCTGGTGGCAAACAGCACGATACGGGTTCAGATAGGCCGACACTTTGTACATGTACCAGAGGTTTGTGGTGAAGCTTTTCATTGCTTTACCTTCAGTTCAGAGCACTGAATTTTAAATGTGAATCATCTATACAAACCAAATTTGCTAGGAGTTTAACCCTTTCCTTCAAACAAACACTTTTTCAAGCCTTGGCAAACAGAGAAGACCCTGATCAGATAGCTTCTGGCGGCTCCGATCAGGGTCTGCTCTGTTTGCTTATAACATGACAATTGACGTCTATAGATCTGATTCCACAGTTATGTCAAAGCAAAACATCCTTGAAAATATTAACATTCAGCTAATAAATATTCATGGTGTCATTTTTATCATGAATAATGAACAGATAAAAGGTTTACCATTCATGAAAGAAATGATGACACCATTGGTACTAATTAGCTGGATTCTTATGTCTAATGTCATAATTATGAACATGGAAAATCTTGGGTATGTCAGAAACTGTAGTATCATATCTATTTTATTTCATAAGCAAATGAAGTTGACAATGAGTCAAGAGTCGTTTGATCTGGCCAGTGGGTCTCCTCTGTTTGCACAAAGGCATAAAAATGTGTATACATCATGCTTCATATGGAGTAAATTTTTAAACAAAAATCAGACCTCCCTTAGGGGCTCTCTGATCTTCGTCTACACATGAACTGTTTGAAGATATCAATTAACCCTTTCCCTTTTCAGTATTCATGTAAGAAACAATGACATCATGAATATTCATTAGCACAATTTTCATAATGTAAACTTTTCAAAGGAATTTTATGCTTCGATAAAAACTACATTCAGATCTTTGTCATGTCACCTGATCAGACGACTCCTATAGAAGCTGTCTGATCTCGGTCTACTCTGTTTGCAAGTGTGTTAACCCTTTCCTCCATAAAAACGCCTTTCTACGCTTCTGTAATAACCACTTCTTGAAACCATTGTGATAAATAGTGCATTTGCTCCTATAGGAGCAAAATGCTCTATTTATCACAATGGTTTCAAACTACAAAATTCTAAAATTTTACTTTTCTCTAGTAAATGCTCCTTTTGGGTAGATTCATTCAAAGAGGTTGGGTCTAAAAATAGCCTATGGAGGAAAGGGTTACTTATGCATTTGCAAACAAAATACATTTGGACTCCTGTAGGAGTTGTCTGATCAGGGTCTGCCCTGTTTGTGTATTGTATGATATTTCTGATTCCACAGTTTCTGCCAATTGGCAAAAAAATCCTTTGTCCTTACTGCTTTCTTAGAATTTAGTTAATCATTATATCTACGATGTATGTACAGTTGAACGTCAATACATCAAACTCTGAAAACTTGAACTTCGGGATTACTTGAACTTCGGGATAACACTAAGTAAAACTTCGGTCCTTCCAAATTTTGCAAATACAGAACTGTTCTAAAATGTGTCACTATATATAATACACATCTAGAAACACATGTAACAGCTTAATGCAGGTCGAAAGTAATACAGGAGCTTTCAGCATTACTTTAGACCTGAATTAAGCTGTGAACTTGAGAAATTGTTCAAATTAGAAATCAGATAACTGGAACCTCTGTTATGTCAAACTAATTTGTATGGTCCCTTGAAGTTCGAGATATCGAAGTTCAACTGTATATTGGTAACATAAAGGGCTAATCCATGTCGATTCATTCACAGATTTAACCCTTTAATACAATGGTTTATTTTCAAATGGACTATTCAAAAATCTAAACAGGTCAAGCTTACAGTGAATATCTAGGGATCTTCTATTGAAAAGTGTGACATGACAGAGAAGAGTGAGAGACCCTGATGAGAGGCCTCCTCTGGGTCTACACTATTTGAATTCTGTATTTGTGGGAGCTTTCTGCATTGCATTCAGTCTGTATTAAGCTAAACCAACTTACTGTGTTTTGAAAAACCTATATTTTTTATTCATGGTAATTATGGTTTTAGTTGTTTTATTTATTTAGCATTACCCCTTCAGATGTTAGGGAGCCTTTGTTAGAATATATGGGCATTTATTAGGGAAAATACAGTCATTTCATAAGCAAACCAGCTGTTACAGGAGCCATTTGATCTGAATCTACTCTGTTTGCAAACGTGCAGAATGTTATCAGTATGATGGAATGGGTAAAGAACTTAAGACCCTGAACACAAATTTTCTGTCAGTAAAAATGTCTGCATAATTATATATTTCGGAAGTTCTAAGTGTCTCATCCGGAGCCAAACTAGCGCTGTTTGCATAGTTAATCTCATATTTATTGACAGCGAGCAAAGAGGTAAAATAATCCAAGCACAAATTTGCCTAAGGACTTGGTTGGCTTTTCCACATCGATCTGTTTGTTCTGTTCTTCTTTCCCTCCCTCTCAGTCTCCCAACTTTTGCTTTGTTCCTGGTTTGCCAGTTCTTTACCCGCTCAATAACTGTGATCTGCAAAACTTCTCATCTGCCACAAATCATTCAAGTGCATTTTCTACACTGTTTTTCAAACCACCATGATAAGTGTCAAACTGTTAAGATCGTGACTATATAAAAGTTTACATTGTGTCTCATCTGGATCCAGACTGCTGACAATGGTTATCATGAAGTTGCTTCTAGCAGGTAAAGAGCTAGTCAATATCCTTTAGTAAGCATTTATACTGGGCTCGGTTTTCAAGCTATCCATTATTTTTTAATTCAGATTTGAATCCAAACAGTCTATAAAATTTTGTAGCAGCTGCACAAAATTATTTTGATCAAGATCAGATTAGGAGGAAATTTGGAAGATGGTCTAGATTTGAGTTGTTTGGCTCTGTTAACTTTTATACAGTCTGTGAAAGGATATCAGCAGAATATTGACTGTGCTTGGCTCTAGCTACACAGTGATACCATATCTTGAAAATTTTGCAGTGTGTATACCAGTCCATTGGTTGGTATTTCGTCTTTGTTCAACTTGTTTCAACCCTTGTTTTCGAGTAGTTTCTCCCAAATTAACATTGAAGCTAGTTCATTTCCCCCTAGAGTTAAAGCTCCACAAAACTTTTCCAGCTCATAACTTAAAATCATTTACAATGTGTCCACGATAAATTGCGCAAAAGCTTTCTTTATGCTAAAACAGATAAATATGTCATGGTCCAACAATTAGGTTACTGGTACAAAACCCATTGCACAGTTCCCTACCCATTTCCATTCATATCAGAAAAAAATGACATCATGAATATTTATAAGCTGAATTTTAATAACGGTATAATGTTCTCAGGAATTGTTGGTATTGGTAGAAACTTATTGTCTGTCATTGATCTATTTATTATAAATTCATAAGCAAACATTCTACAAGAGCTGTCTAACCTGGGTCTACTCCATTTGCAAAGACCATAAATAGCACCTGTATATAACCAAAATTAGTAGACACATTCATATCATTAAAATAATGCTTACATCACATTTTCCAACAGTATTATATATTAAGCTTCTGATATCGGACTACTGCAAATTCTTAGAAAAATGCCGACTTTTTAAGAGACAGAAAACTCAGTCAATTTACACTGGAATCACTGGATACTTTCTGCAAATCTCCTATTTTGGAAAAACACTATATAAATATGGTTATCAATTTGGTGTTCACAAAAATGACTGACGAGAGTTGGTAATAAAAAAGGCAATAAAGTATAATTAATCACTTTTTTTTATCATAACAAAAAAACTCTTTCCTTTCCTCATGCTTAAGAACTACAGTTGAACTTCGATATCTCGAACTCGGATAACTCGAACTTCAGGAAAACTCGAAATAAAGGCTCAGTCCTTGACCAAAACTTACAATATAGAATTGCTCTAAAATGAATTATGTATAACTACCCTAAACTAAGCATATCTAGAAACAGATGTGACAGCTTAATGCAGATCTTTCAGCATTACTTCAGACCTGCATTAATCAATAACCCATTCCCGCATATTGACGCCTTTTGACCCCTCTGTAAAAGTCACTTTGTGAAACCATTGTGATAAATAGAGCATTTGCTCCATAGGAGCAAATGCTCTATTTATCACAATGGTTTCAACACTACACAATTCTAAAATTTTCCTTTTTAGTAGTAAATGCACCTTTTCGGTAGATCTATTCAAAGAGGTTTGATCTAAAACTAGCCTATACGGGAATGGGTTAAGCTGTGAACATAAGAAATTGTCCCGATCAGAAAACGGATTATTCAAACTTGTACGGTCCCTTGAAGATAGAGATATCGAAGTGCAACTGTATGTCAGTTTCAAGTCACATATATTCAAATTCAGAACTCAACTGACGAAAATATGAGCACAGCACATCTTTAACCCGTTACTCCATAAATACGCTTTTCTACACCTTTGCAAACGGGGGGAATCCAGATCAAACTGCTGTCTGATCAGGGTCTGCTCGGTTTGCTTATGACATAGTATAGATTTCCTTCTAAACTTTCTGCCTTGGATTAACATTCCTGTCTGTTCATACGTTATTATTTGGCTCAAATCTGACCAATCAAAAACTTGAGAAAGAACTCAGACTCAACTAAAAGTTTTATAAGCATGTACCCATATTCTATATGAAGGAAAGGGGTAATAGGCATACTGACCTACCCAAATCACTGAGTTCGTTCTCAAGCTTTTGATTGGTCAGATTTGAGCCACAGGCTCAAATCTGACCAATCAAAAACTTGAGAACGAACTCAAGACTTAACTAAAAGTTTTATAAGTATGGACCCAGATTCTAAATGAAGAAAAGGGGTAATAGGCATACTGACCTACCCCAATCACTCTTCTCAGCCAAATCATGTTGCTGGTACTCATTAGAGTTGTCTCGCCATGGCAATACTAATGAGAACTAACAAAATAAGTTGAGGCAAATAAAACTAAAAACTCTTTCTTACCTATAGCTCTAGCTAGAGGGTTAATGAGGTCATTATATACTGGGGGGTAAACTAATGACCTAATTTTATCACGGACAAACCAGCATGAACACAGTTTGGCCTCAACCTATAAGGTGTTATCAATCAATAAAACAATACAAGTTGATGTCTGGCACATGTGAAGACAACTGCCAAGAACATACAGGAAATGCATATTAACAACCAGACGCATATTTGCATGCAGCCCATTGCAATGAAGAATTAAACCGTATTGTTGAGTCTTGCAAACTATTCACTAAGAATACGTTGGCATTGATAACACATTGGATCCACATCACACCTTGAGTTACAGGGGGTCTTGATCAGAATCCCAAGCCGCTTGCCATTCAACTGACATTTTGTTAGTATTGTCTACATTTATTTAAGCCATTTGGTTACCATTAGTTGCACAAAGTGAAGCCGGTAAATTTCCCTACAGGATAAGGGTGTAACATTGAAATGAGATTCATGGTATTATTGCTTAGTTTTTTTAAGCCTTTCCTTCATATAAAAGTGTTTTCATGCATTTGCAAACAGAGTTGACCCAGATCAGACAGCAGCCATCTGGCCAGGGTCTGCTCTGTTTGCTAATGGAAATTGAAAGATCTGTTTCTTTAAGTTACTTTCTAAAATTGCTACAATGTTCCACCTTCCATATTTCACAGTAACTATTTTGTCAATGAATATTCAGTATGTATCGAATTTGGAATAAACAATGTTAAAAAACATAGAACAGGGAAAGGGTTAAATGCTGTATTTCGATCAGAGGAATGGCCCATCATTTTTTTACTATATAGCCCTTTGCCTCATATAAACGTGTTTTCACGCATCTGCAAACAGAGAAGACCCAGATCAGATGGCTCCTAGAGGAGCCATCTGATCAGGGTCTGCTCTGTTTGCTATCAGAATTTGATAGATCTGTTTCTTTGCTTTCTAAATTGTCTACAATGTTACACCTTCCATATTTCTTTATAACTACTTTGTTAATGAATATTCAGTAGGTATTGAAATTTGTAATAAACATAGAACAGGGAAAGGGATAGTCTATCTAGTATTTATAAAAGGCTTAAATTTGGGCTCTGGTCTGGTGCTACCTCTTCACTATCTACAAATGCCAGTACATAATCATATTAACCCGTTACCTCATAGGCTATTTTTAGATCCAATCTCTTTGAATAAATCTAGCAGAAAGGAGCATTAGCTAGAGAAAGGGAAAATTATAGAATTTTGTAGTTTGAAACCATTGTGATAAACAGAGCATTTACTCCTATAGGATCAAATGCTCTATTTATCACAATGGTTTCAATAGGTGATTTTTACAGAGGCATAGAAAAGTGTCTTAATGGAGGAAAGGCTTATCTTCAAATAAAGCCATGTTTATCCCTTTCCCAACTGAATGTTCATGTCAAAAATAATGACATTATATTTGAAAATATTTATTAGCTGAATTTTTACAATTTGTAAATTTTTTCAAGGGATTTTTTTTCCTTTGACAAAAGCTGTTGAATCAGATCTTTATCATGTAATAAACAAAGCATACCCAGACTAGAACGCTCAAATAGGGGCTATCTATTCTGGGTGTACTCTATTTGCAAATATGTGAAAAGGCTTTTTTGAAAGGGAAAAGGGCTAAATCAACTGATGTTTCTGAATACTTTCTACAGTACCTGACAATCCTCTTCTTCGAGTTGATTCTCTCAAGTCATAAACCGGTGATGTCCGATGGTTATCTGTTGCAGGGCTTAAATTGGGACTTAAGTTGAGTATTGGTGGACTGTGGGTGCTGAAATGCTGGTCGGTCTGCTCCACTAGATGAGGTCCAGCACCTTCTTCAGTGATGTGACCAACGTCTGAGCCACATGCTCCGCCCTCTACAGTGAAGTTTTGTTGAGGGAGAGCTCCGCTCACACTATGGGGCTTGGACTGAAGGATAAGCTGTAACAACTGGGCATCACTCTGGGGTGAGGCGATAGGCATTTTGGGCCTCTGCAACAGAAATTGTTTAAAAAAGTTAATTGTGTAAAATGAAATATAGATCAGCATAGAGGTGCGACTCATTGATGGAAATTTCTGTAATGTGGTATGATTATAGATATATATTAATGCAAACTTTTCAAGGGAGTTTTTTGCTTTGATAAAAACTGTAGAATCATTTCTATATCATGTCACAAGCAAACAAAAGCAGACCCTGATCAGACGGTTACTATAGGAACCGTCTGATATTGGTCTTCTCTGTTTGCAAATGCATTAATGATTAAAAAGCGTTTATAATATTTATAATATAAAAATTATGGATGTGAAGCACTTTTGAACGCACATATACTGTGTGAAAAGAGCACTATATAAATGTGGTATAATAATAATATGAAGGAAAGGGTTAAGTGGACTTGGGATAACTTAGTCATTTATTCGTCTCTGCCTGGATTTATATACAACAGTTACATGTACATTAATTAGCATATTAGTAAATTAGTGTACAAATTTAGAGAGTGCAGTATTTTCTAACTTTTTGATGTACATGTACTTTACAGAGCTCCAAATAAGATGCATAAATTCAAACTTTTTCTAGAATAACCCCTTTATTTTCCCACCAAACCCTATACTGTGACCAATCTTTAGAAGCAGCTCTTTCAGACGATTCTAAAGAGTGATCATAGAATAGGGTTTGATGGAGAAATGACAATTTTTGTATTTGGGTACGCACCCTTATCTGTAGGTCTGACTTTACCAAACTACAAAAATAATAGCAATTCATGTGAATGGGTCCGTATACAGTATATATAATTATTGATCACTGGGTACATTTTACTAAATAAATACAATACATACAATTACAATTTACAATATATATATATTTAGCAATGTAACTGATTTGTTAATTCAATGTCTTAACCCTTTCCCTTCTGAATATTCATGGAACAAATAATTACAGGCCTGGAAAATTCCACTCGTCCGCTTGCCATGACGAGTAACTTCCTTGCAGGACGAGTAGAATTTCAGAAATGTTAACAATGAATTTAAGTAAAATAAGACAAAAGCATCTGGCAGGACGAGTAAAAGTTTTAGGATTTTTCAAGCCCTGTAATTATATCATCATTTTATACGCCCACCTAATAACGATGGTCGTATATTGTCGTGGCCCTGTCTGTTCGTTCATCCGTCAACATTTTGTTTGTCTGCCGTTTTCTTAGAAAACTATTTGACGGACATTAACGAAACTTCATACAAATCTTTAATGCATTAAGATCTGAAGCCAAGTTGATTTTAAGATTCATTTGATTTGTCGTTACTAGTACTAAGTCTTGCACTCAAAAAAATGCAAATATGAGGCAGGCCGTAAGTTTTTCATTTTAAATGATACTTACGTCAATTTTTTTATACGATATAACCTTATTATGAATTTTCACATATATTGGGAGTTTTTTTATATGTCATTCTATTTTAAAGTTATGGCCCTTGAACTTTGGGCGTTCGTTGCTTTGTATGTTGGTCAACTTTTGGTTTGTCTGTTGTTTTCTGGGAAAAGCATTAAAATGATAATCATGAAACTTCACACAAAAGTTTTATGCAACAAAATCTGAAGCTGAGTTGATTTTGAGGCTCATTTAGTTTTCGTTACAGAGTTATGGTCCTTGCACTTAATGAAAATCTGCAAATATGAAGATGGCCTTTTATTTATTAAGATATTCACTTCAATTTTTTAAAAATAATATCACCCTATATGGAGATCAAGATCTGAAGCAAAAATAAGAAAATGTCAACACTTATAAGACATACTGAATCAGAGACGTTTTTCAAAATTGCAAGTGGGCATCATATACATGTACCCTATGCGGTATTCTTGTTTTATATTGGCATAATTATGTACACATGATTTTATGGTATTTGTAGTCTAGAAACAGTACTAGTAGAGTCAGATCTATTATAATTTCAGAAGCAAACAGAGTAGATCCTGATCAGATACTCTTTATAGGAGTCATCTGATTGGGGTCTACTTTGTTTGCAAAGGTGTGAAAAAACTTTAATATGAAGGAAAGGCAGAGCTACAGCTAACTTAACCCTTTCCCTCATATTGACGACTTTTGACGACTCTGTAAAAGTCACTTTGTGAAACCATAGTGAGAAATAGAGCATTTGCTCCTATAGGAGCAAATGCTCTATTTATCACAATGGTTTCAAACTAAAAAATTCTAAACATTTTCCTTTTCTCCATTTTCGGTAGACTAATTCAAATAGGTTGCATCTAAAAATAGCCTATGAGGTAATGGGTTAAGCCTTGGTGCGTACCCAAATACTAAAATCTCATTTCTCTATCAAACCCTATACGGTGACCAATCTTTAGAATCATCTCTTTGAAACGATTCTAAAGAATGGTCACAGTAAAGAGTTTGGAAGAGAAATAAAGGAGCTATTGTTGAAAATGTTCAAATTTATGCATCTTATCTGGAGCTCTGGGAAAGGATTAAGTAAGACTATCCACTAAATACATTTATGTAACACCAGACGGTATGGATGATCATTCAATAAGTACAATGTATAAAGAAGTGCCAAATAATGTTTATTTCATGCATTTCGCTAGCTATAGTAATAATATAGCCTGAAATATATGCCTTATGCGGAACATTTTAATCACTATAAACTGCCTGTCTGGTATTGCACCTTGAGTTATATGTTTTGTAAGTGTTACTGTGTAAAAAAGACTTTAGAATACCACTGTGGGCCGGTTGGACGCATTTGAAAATCCATTAAGCTTCTCAATATTGTAGGTTCTTTGCAATTTTTATCGTCCTTTTCATATCTAAACAGCATTTAACACTCTAACTTGTACATAACCTATTTTGCTTCTTTAACATGTACAGTAGTAAAATTTTGAAAACTATTTGACAGACATTAACAAAGCTTCATACAAATGTAGCACAGAAGAGCCAAAAGGGGAATTTTGATTGAATGATGTATAATCTATTTGTATAAAATCTTAGCTTATCATGTTATTATACAGCCAGTTTTGCTATAAGTAGCACAAATACAACCATTTACTTATTCCAGTATTTATATTATAATAATACAAGAGGGCCAAGATGGCCCTTAATCGCTCACCTGATTACCGCAGATTTAAGATTTTGCTGGGCAGCCCATGGATAGGGCCAATATTGACCTTAGGGACAATATTTGAACAATGTTGATAGTGGATCATGAGCAGTAGTTCTGCAGAACAAGGGTTTCAAAAATTTAGTACATGTATATTGATTTTACCAAGACAATGATTCTGACCAATGAAGATTGGGCTAAAAATGTGCCCTCTAGAGTATTTTTTCTAATATTTGACCTAGTGACCTACTTTTTATTCCAATCTAACCCATGATCACACTAAACCTTAATATCACCAAAACAAATACTGTGAGCAAGTTTGAGGAAAACTAGGCCAAAAAGGTGGCCACTGGAGTGTAAACTAGATTTCTTCTAAGATATGACCCAGTGACCTACTTTTTGACCAATTTTCATGAAGATTTGGCTATAAATGTGACCTCTAGAGTGTTCACAAGGTTTTCCTATTTGACCTAGTGACCTACATTTTACCCTACATAACCCACTTTCAGACTTGTTTGAGATTTTATCAAGACAATCATTATGACTTAGTTTCATGAAGATTGGACAAAAAATGTGACCACTAGAGTGTTCACAAGGTTTTTCTACTGTTTGACCTAGTGACCTAGTTTTTAACCCCACTTGACCCACTTTCGAACTCTTCTGAGATTTTATCAAGACATTGATTTTATTCTGACCAAGTTTCATGAAGATTGCTGATTGGACTAAAAATGTGACTACTAGAGAGTTCACAAGGTTTTTTTACTGTTTGACCTAGTGACCTAGTTTTTTACCCCACGTAACCCACTTATCAAACTCCTCCAAGATTTTATCAAGACAATCATTCTGACCAAGTTTCATGAAAATTGGGCTAAAAATGTGACCTCTAGAGGGTTCACAAGGTTTTCCTACTATTTGATCTAGTGACCTAGTTTTCAACCCAACTTAACCCACTTTCGAACTCGTCTGAGATTTAATCAAGACATTCATTCTGACCAAGTTTCATGAAGATTGTATTACAATTGTGACCACTAGTGTTCACAAGCAAATTGTTGATGACACACGACGCACATTCAAGTCTCCCAAAAGCACACCCTGAGCTTTGCTCAGGTGAGCTAATAATATATAAAGTAATAAACTAACTAACGTTTGCCGAGAAGGGGATTTTTTTTCATACTTTTCAGAGGGAGGAATGGGGCCTATTATTTCAGTGTAAAACACTGTATCATTGATACACGTAAGCCGATCCGATCAAAACATTGATACAAATTGAGGACAAATAAACAATATTTCATACAGGTTGGTAACTTCTTACAAACTTGCAATGAAATTCTTCTGAAGAATTTCCATGCATACTTTCATTTCAGCCATTTTCCAGTGTTTACTCAGGGGGTTAGGCCTAATTCAGTGACATTGGCTAGATATTTCTATAACAGAACTCTTGAAAATTTTGACTTAGCGGAAGAACAACTGATTTTGAAATATAACTGTGCTTTTTCCTTTTTACACTCAGATGGATGATACTACAGAGCTTAAAACATGTTTGTGCATAGAAATCAATATGCAGTAAAACCTCTCTATAACGGCCACAGTGGGACTACGTTACATCAAGTAGTTTGCGTTAAAGGCAGGTGACTGTTTAATAAATCAAGGTGAAAGTTATACAGAGCACTCCTATTGGAGCGTTCTGTTTTACTTTCACCTTGCTTTAAGCAGCCACCTGCCCTAAATACCAACTAATTTACAGAATTTAGTGGCCGTTATAGAGAGGTTTTATTGTATCGTTGATATTTTTCCATCGATATATTATATATAAAAATTGAACTAATAAGTATTTGATCATGTTGTCATTAATACTGAACAGGGAAAGGGTTAACTGAACCACTTCCTTCATATGCCTTTTAAGTTTTTACACATTTGCAAACAGAGTAGACCCAGACCAAATGGCTCCCTCGCAACAGAGTAAAATACCTACATTTCCCGTACTGTTAGTGGGACCGCCAAAGTATATTCGTTCCTGAAATTAATATACTTTATATAGAATGGAAAGTCTTAACTGGCTGATAATTATGTCCTGACATCTTAAGGTGCCACAGTATGTTAAACACAAAAAAATCATTTTTTATACTTTTGCATTATCTAATGAATAGACACTAGTCTCTGTTATCCATTGCATTAACGAAATACCATAAAATATACCATAAAAGCCGTATAAACTCTTTTTACTTTATTACCATCGAACTTCTCTGACTTAGCCAGTCATTTACGAGGAAGGCTTATCAGGGGCACCTAGGGGGGAACTGATAATTAGGGGCACATACGTGATAAAGCAATATGCGGCTATTTATCCGCATTTCCCTCTCCGTAGCCTCAAACTATGTAGGCCACATGACTATTTATTATTTAATGAGATCTTTTAATTGATCGGATGGAAGAAAGGGGGAGGAGCCTAGTGGAAAATATCACACATATAATAAGCTCTCCATTGGATATAAATTTAATTGAAAGCTATAAATAGTTATAAGATTACGCAACACAATGGGGGATCTTTCTATTCCTTTTCATGTTTTTGACAGATGCAAGTTTAAAGGATTTGGCTTTTTCAAACAATCATAACTTCTATAATTTGTGTCCGAATCATACGCGGTTAGCGGCATATCAAAGAGCATTGTCTTAGCCAGGGGTCCATGTCACAGTTTTTTTTATATCTTGCTTCTGTAACCGGGTGTTCTTATAAAGAAACATACCCGCTCAGACCAGGGATCGAACCCGGGTCGCCAGGTTAGCAGTCATGCACTCCACCACGTCGCCATAAAAGAGCGCTTGTACAGCAAGGCCGTACAAGTGATGATAAACCTACACACTGTGACATACTCCCCCAGCAAGTTGAACTTCGTCCCGAATTTCTATGGGTATAAGAACGACTGGGAATCAAACTCAGAGCTCATACAGTCACAGCCCCACGTTGGGCGCCAAATGTAACCAGGTGTTCTTATAAAGAAACATACCCGCTCAGACCGGGGATCGAACTCGGGTCGCCAGGTTCGCAGTCATGCACTCTACCACGTCGCAATAAAAGCATGCTTGTACAGCAAGGCTGTACAAGTGATGATAAACCTACACACTGTGACACTTCAATCATCTAAAATCAACAGAAACGTAGCGAGAGGCAGAATTTTAGGGGTCTTAAAACTAAAATATTGCATAACTCCCAATAGGAGAGTTTTATCAACAAGAGCTGTCACAGGACAGCGCACTGGACTATTCTCAGAATTGTAAGTGTAAAAATGCTTGATAGTGGACTAAAATAGTGTCTGATGATACTAGAAGCAAATAATCAAAGTCTCAGTAAAAGACCTTTAATAGTACATGTATTCAGGATGTAGGATCTCTTTGAACTCTTGAATGAAAGAGAAAAACTTAAGTTAAAAAGGTTTCTGTTAAAATGATTGACAGAGTAATGTACTCGTGCTTACAGATGACGCATGTGATGGTGAAAAAGTGTTCCAAGTTTCAAAGCTTTATCTCAAAGGGTTATGTAAATAAGTGGACTTTAACAAAAACCTTAACCAAAAATCATAAGTTAAAAGGGCCATAATTCTGTCAAAATGCTTGACAGTGTTCTATACTCTTGCTTACATATCAAGCTTGTAGTGGTAAACAAGTGTTCCAAGTTTCAAAGCTATATCTCAAAGGGTTATTAAGTAAATAAGTGGACTTTAACAAAAACCTTAACCAAAAGTTCCAATTTAAAAAGGGCCATAATTCTGTCAAGATTCTTGACAGATTTATGTACTCTTGTCGACAGATGAAGAATGTGGTGGTGAACAAGTGTTCTAAGTTTCAAAGCTTTATCTCAAAGGGTTATGTAAATTAGTGGACAAGCTTGTGGTAGTGAACAAGTGTTCCAAGTTTCAAAGCTTATTCCAAAGGTTAGAGGCAAAAAGTGGACTTTAACAAAAACCTTTACCAAGGTGTGACGCGGACGCTGACGCGAGTAGGTTAGCTCCACTATTCTTCGAATAGTCGAGCTAAAAATCTGTAACACGGTTCCCTGTATGCTAATGATTCACATATTGGCCAATTACAATAAGTTTAGTCCAAAAGATAACCTTGTAATTGCTCTTTGAAAAAATTAAAACTGGGACATTTAAATAGATTTCAAATGACGGTTTTCATAGAATTACAGATGTTTCTGATAAATAATCAAATAAATTAATATAACTAACCAACTAGGCTCTAAAAAATGGCTCTAGGTAGTTTTAAATATGATTTTTCGATATCTGGGGCTAAACTATCTCGCCACCTTAAATTGAGAGGTCAATGTCAAGACGATTTATGGTCGTTTCGTCGACCTTCCAGTTCGTCAACCTTAATTTATATAGTAAACCCAGTTGTTTCGTCGACCTTATTATTACATAGGGATTAGTATTCACACCTTTGCGGCAGCTGTGTTTGTGATGTTAGCTGTTTATTGTGTTTAAGTAGGCATGTGTCGACAATTATACGAATACGAATTTTATTTTGGATAAAGCATAATAAAATGCTTATAACAAGTGGTATACAATGTTTAGAAATAAAAAATGAGTTTTCAGTCGACAAACAGTTATGAACATGTGTATGTTTTAACAATCAGTGGTAATATAGCATACATATTTAATTTGATTTGACAATTGAGAAGTGCCCATTTCATAGTTTAGACCCAGATCACGATTTATACTGTTTAAAAACTGGTAGATTCAATGTGTTAAATGTCAAATTGCATTCATATAAGCAAACAGAACAGACCCTGATCAGACGGCTCATGTAAAAGCCGCGTTATCTGGATCTACTCTTTTAGAAAATTGTTGAAAAGGCGTTATACGAATGAAATACTTAACGAAATTCCTGTCTAAATATGGGTCTAAACTATGAAATCGGCACCTCTCAAAGGCCAACACGCGCCTACTTAAACAAAATAAACAGATACCAACACAAACACAGCCGCTGCATAGGTGTGAATTCTTAATCCCTATGTAATAATAAGGTTGACGGAAGGACTTTGGGTTTACTATATAAATTAAGGTCAACAAACGGGAAAGTCGACGAAACGACCATCACCCGTCAAGATTGAAGAAATGCAGATCTATAGGTCAGCTTGTTGATCAGCTTGTTGATGATAGGGATCTTCTTTAGCTCCTTAAGCTAATTACTCCCTTTCTGCTACTTCTTTAATGTTCTCCGCTTCCGGTCAGATGAAATTTATTTTAAAGTGTCAAAGTTTGTCTAATAACTGTTAGGTTAGTATACCTCAGACACATCAAATCTGCGAGCACTCCACAGTTTGTCCAACTTTGACTTGAAGGAAACAACTGTTCCACTATTAACAACATCCTGCGGCAGGGCATTCCAAGTAGAGATAGTACGGTGACTGAACGAATTTACTCTTGAAGACTTTTTAGCTTGAGGTTTGAACAATTTCAATGAATGACCACGGGTGCCGCCATCACCAGCATATTTGAAAAAGACATTCATGTCTATATCATCAATTCCATGTATGATCTTAAAAACTTGTATCATATCAAAACGTTTTCTGCGATAATCCAACGATGGAAGATTTAATGCTTGTAATCGTTCTGTGTATGTCATGTTACAAATAGATGGAATCAACCTTGTAGCTCTCCGCTGAGCATTTTCAAGTAACTGTTTACACTTTTTTGTATGCGGAAAATACACCAAATTCCCATAATCCAAGTGAGAGCGAATTAAGGATTTGTATAAAGTTAGAAAGAGATCTTCATCAAGGCATGAGAATTTCCTTTTAACTAATCCAGTTATCCTGTTCACTTTGTTCACTGTATTGCTTATGTGTTCTTCAAAATTCAACTTGCTGTTAAACAGTATGCCTAGGTCTTTTTCTGAATCTTCTTTATTTAGCTGACTAGTCAGGCCCGTACCCAGGTGGGGGGCTCGGGGGCCCGGGCCCCCCCAGCTGGCTGACAAGATACCATTTTTGTTAATGGGCCCCTTTTTAGTTTTCAGCTAGATCTACCGTTTTGAAATTTTACCAAGGCAATTTTTTTAGTGATCGATATTTCCATATCTCGTGGAGATTATCTTTTAGTTCTCTACACAGACAGGCCACCTTTAGCATGCTGTCATGCTGTGATCCACGTTTGGCCTATTTTGGTATGGACCAATCAGGGGAATCCCCCGCGGAGAACACCCGAATTAGCCTACGTAATCACGAGTTGGTTCCAGTTTTCGCTATACTGGAGTTTAGCAAATAAATTGTTCAGGAACCAGTCGTGTCAAACTGCTGCGTTGCCACAAATACCACATGTTGCACGTATATTAATTAAGCGAGGAAACATTGTCGCAAAATTAAGACGATGGGAATGACGCATCAAGACGCTATATAGCATAATATAGCTACAAAAAGCAGTATGCACTTCGGCCGATAAGCGTTTTCCTGACATTGATCAGTAACTAGTAATGAAAAATTAACTCTGAACATTTCGAATGATAAAAAAAAGTAAAAATGATCTTCGTCCCAGGCCGATTGTACTGAATAAATCGAGGTTTCTTAACGTTTTTTCATGAATTTGTTTTGTAACTTGAGATTGGGAATTTTCCTCCAAAAAAATGGGGGCAAAACATACCTTTTACTATTGGGAATATACCCGAATAAGGGCTATAAAATCAGCCAAAATATTATTGTAAAATAAGATAAAATGGAATGTCTTTTTCATTGTATACATAAATCTGTTATAACCAGGTGAGCGAATAAGAGCCATCATGACCCTCTTGGTAAACTGTAACATTTGATGTTTGTAGTTTTGATCAGGGTTGTTTTCACATTTAGAATAAAGACATTTATAGGCGGATGCTAGTTCTGAGATGAATAATGCCGAGTCTGTCAATGACAAAAAACTTTAAGCATAATCAAATGTCTGTCTGTCTGTCTGTCAATGGTACAAATCTTTAATCATGTTCATATGTGTGTCTGCCTGTCTGTCAATGGCAAAAAAACTTTAGCCTTGATCACAACTTTTGGTGTTAGTTTAATTTGTATGAAGTCTCTGCATTGAAACATTGGTGATCTATTCATCATGCTTAAGTCTATACACTGAAATACAGGTGTCAAAGGAGCTGATTTCCTATATTATAACATAAAATTATATCTTGATAGAGTGATTCAGATAGCAGGAAATTGCACCATTCAATGTGGCATACCAAAAAAAAATCGACTACCGGGAGGGGGACACCCCTCCCGTGCCCACCCCAACTCGGCCCCCCCAGCAAAAAAAATCTGGGTACGGCCCTGCTAGTATTTCCATTCTTGTCCACCATATGGTATTCAGTATCAGTTCTAATGTGCCCGAAGGATACAACTTTACATTTACTTATATTAAAAGATAACTTCCAGTCTTCACTCCATCTACATAATTGAATAAGATCATCCTGAAGAGCCTTATGATCTTGGCTGGTTGAGATACATCTATAGACCTTACAATCATCCGCAAACATTTTGCATAAACTACCAACTACCCCTGGCAAATCATTCACGAAAATAATGAATAAAATGGGTCCTAGAATAGAGCCCTGTGGAATTCCCGATGTAACTAGGTTCCATCCCGATTCATATCCATCTAAAACAACCCTCTGTAAACGACCATCAAGAAAGTTTCTCAGCCATTCCAATATACACCCAGAGATACCATACGCCTCTACTTTCCTCAAAAGTCTGCGGTGGGGCAGGTCAATGCAGATAAATACTTTTGAACTTTATGTCCAAACGATAAAAGCATAACACTGGAATATATAATTATTGTTTCTATGCATGAGAAATTCAGTCTTACACATTCTCTCACCCCCCCCCCCCCCCCCCCCCCAGCAAGTGGCCAAAAGAGGGCTCTCTGTTTTTGGGTGGGGTGTAAGTTTAATGGGTGTAAAACTTTGAAATCACTAGATCTATTAAAGCATCTAACTAGTACTACAATGCAATTTTTAATTATAATATTAAAAAAAATAGCATGGAAACAACCCTGTAAGATTACCGATCAGTAGATCTAGTTACTCGTGATACGAAATCGTTCAACCATGACGACTTGGTGCGATTGTCGTGTTTTCGAATAAATGGTAGGGCCTAGATACTTTCCAACATATACATTGCCGATCTCGAATTTCTTTATTAATCGGGGGTAGAAAAACTGCTTGCGAGCTTCAAACTTTTATGTTATTATGTTTTTAATTGAAAGTACAGTACAAAAATACACAAAGACCATTGGTCTCTTGGATTTTTTGTAAAATAAATGGTCCGAATACGAAAATAAAGCACTGGGCAGTTGCCAACGATTGAACGAAACATGCATACCAACCTGTGGTAAAAATAGATATTGGGTATGTTTTATAATCATAAATCCAACATCAGCACCCAGTTTAGGTCTATAAGCACGAAGCCGACGAGTTCGGATGGAAGAAACCCATTTCTGGCTTACTGCCTAAAAGTCACACACAACTGGAGAGGATTCCCCGCCTATGTTGACGTCACCAAAACGGATGACTTTTCCCAACGGAATTTCACGAATGTATTCGCCAAAAATCGGAAGATCTCATGCGCAGTTGGTTTTATTTAGTCAGACCAGGGAAATTGTTAACGTTTTTAGGTGAAAGAAATAAACAAAATACGTATGGAGCTCATGAAATACGAAGAAATTATTCTACTTCATTCTATTTCTGTTTGTTTGTGAGAAAAACAATTAATTATAGTAAATGAACTAACATTCTATTCTTAGAGCGAATGTAATTGGATGAAACGATCACATGACTGACTTCTTGCCACTGATTGGCCATAAGCTATTGTTTTTGTGTCAGAGGGAGATAAAATGTAGAGACGGAGAGAGAAGCGCAACAAACTTACACATATTTTCCATTTCATCACAACAGTTCGTAATTTTTTCTTCTTTAATTTAGGCCAACGGTTCCAAAATCATTTGGGGGTTTCAAGGCAGATTTGTTACATCAAATTTTGGAGTGGACACACGAAATTTCGGCGTAAACTCTTGAACCAACAAACACAGAACAACAACCAACACGGAAGCCATCTTTTTTGTGAAGTTCGCAGAATAACAAAACAGCAAACGTTCACGAATCCGGACAGTGTTCCTTTACCGATATACGGTACAACAAAGGGTCAAAGCATAAAGCAGTGTTTGCTTTGACTTTGCCCTTACCTTTTGACATTTGAAACGTCGAAAGTGCAATGACTTGGTCGGGCAACATGAAAGCCAGAGAGTCAGGACGGCAGCACAGGGCGCGCCCTCGCTACAACAGTAAATCCAGAAACAACACACCGTCACCAAAGATGTTGGACGACAGGTAAACTGTTTTCAGCCAATTTCTAATGCTAGTAGTTTTTTCACTGATGTTCAATTCTTACTCGTTATAAACGTAGAATTAGCCTTTTTCTTGATGGTGTAGTAAAAGGGTTTTCTGAGAACCCTTATACAGTCACTTACAAAACGGTAAAAAAAAAGAGTCTAGGTAGGGATTTCACGAATAAATTACAGGATAGAATGTAGTTAGGTGCTCCGAAGACATGATTTCCCGGATCGGACTATATTTTCCAATAAAAATTGATGCATAAACGGGCAATGACAGACATAAGGTTGGCTTTACTTTGCCAGTCCCTGGCTCTTCTGCGTAGGTGCGATGATGTCATTTGGTTTGGTTGCTCTAGTAGTCATTTTTGCTCTAGTAGACAAATGACTTCATCTTTGATATGCTATGTCGAAAGTCTTCATTGTTAGCGGGGGTAAGACTAGGGGCAGCAGCCCCCAAATATCTTATAAATCTAATAATAAAAAGTGTGAAGAATCTGATTTGGGTGTAAAAATAGCTGAAAACTCTTTATTAAATAAAAATGACTTAATCAATCTCTCACTTGATATCTTGTACAGTTAAATATACCTTATTTTCCCATATTTTTCTGGGGACCGGCAAAGTGAAGGCATTCCAGACATGCCTCTCTAGACATATGGCAGAGAAAGAACATTACGAAATACTAAAATCAAACAAGTCCGTCATACAATAGTTGCCTTTACTTTGCCGGTTCCTGGATGTTACTTTGTTGCGTAAGTGCGGTGATGTCATTTGGTTGGTTTGCGCTAGTAAACAAATGACATCATCTTGGATTAGAAACAATCAAAAGTCTCTTCCTTATAAGTGGGGGTTTGTGGGTAGCAGCCCCCCCCCCCCCCCCCCCCCCGCCGCTGTCTGCGGGGCAATCTGCATAACTTCCACTCTGGATTATGTATCAACTGGCTGCATCTAAAAAGCAGTTAGGGATGGAGAATCGGATTATAATCGATTATCGAATTGAATCAAACATTTATTATCGATTAAAAATCGAAAATTAATCGAAAATACTTTCAGAGATTCTGTGCCTGTAAAGCTTGATTTAACAAGCTAATACCTAACTAAGCTTTTGTGTCAACCAAATAGTATGCTGTGACCATTCGAAGAGAAGATTTTAATGAATGGTCACAGAATACAGATTGGTAGAGGCTTATTATGAAGGTAATTTAAATACTTTATACAGTTATATTCCCATTAAAACGCCTACGAAAATTACTGATGCTGCTGTACAGATTATACAGTCAGTAATCGATTATGGCAAAATTACTATCGATAGTAAATCGAATTATACTTTTTCGATCAATCATCGATTATAATCGATTATCGGAACAACACTAAAATCCATCATCACTAAAGATTTTATCCATGATTGCATGTGTGTCAACTTTCTTTCTATTGTGATTCCTTTACACAACTACTGCAAAAAATGTGGAATTCGATCAAGGAAAAGCGCCTATTATTGCATTGATAATAGCTTGTTCACCTTCAAATGGAAATATAGAAAATGATGAATTCTGAAGTCGGTCAGATTCGGTAAATATTTGGTCCAATTTGTTGATATATGACTCCGAATTCCTGAGAGGGGGTTGTAAAGATTAACCAAGTTTCGGCAAATAACCATTTGGGTAAATTGAATTTTTATACTAAATTGAATTGATGTTTTGATAAAAAAATAACACAAAATAATTAACAGTAATTATGTGCACGGGAATTTCACACAAGTCTTCCATCCACACGCAAGGTTTTCCCCAAACCTCCTATTTCTATTGAAATGACCCTCCAAATTAAGAGGATCTGTTCTTGCCTTTATAGATGGGGGGTCAAGAGGACCCTCAAATTGGACTTGTTGAAGGGGTCAAGGGAAAGCCCTGCATAACACGTTGTAATTGTATTATCATGATGTTTTGTAGGAGCCTTGAAACACGGAGTTGCTTAGTCTAATCTGGGTGTAAGCTGTGTATAGATCAAAATATTATTAGAATGTAGAAGTATTGAAGTACTGAACATCTTACAACTACCAGAAAGATGTGAACATCTAATTAAACATCTGAAAGGAAACAATTATCAAAGCCTTTCAAAGGTACCATTAAACATGCACTGGCAAACTTACCCCTTTCCCTCATGAACATGTTTTCACGCATTTACAAACAGCGTAGACCCAGATCAGATGGCTCCTAGAGGAGCCGTCTGATCAGGGTCTGCTCTGTTTGCTAATGGAATTTGAAAGATCTATTTCTTTACTTTCTAAAATGATTATACTTTTCCACCTTCCATATTTCATTATTTATAACTGTTCTGTCCATGAATTTTCAGTAGGTATTAAAATTTGGAATAAACATAGAGCAGAGAAAGGGTTAACTAATTTGCTAGCAATAATAATAACAAGAAAAATGACATCACTCCTGAATAATAATTAATGCTTTTATTAAGACATTTTGGAAAAATATAAAATGAGTACTATATAACAGCCTTTTACCGAAATGTCGGAACGAGTTACTATATAAACCCAGTTTACCGAAACTTCGGGCACCCGCTGTAATCAACACAAAAATTTAATTTATAGCATTTATGAGTGGGGTACATTATCTAGTAGAATGTACACAGTTTATATTTAGTTTATGTCAACAACTTGCTTGCTTTAAGCCTTTACTGCATAGAGACGCCTTTTGATGCCTTTGTAAATTCGTTCAGAATGCCATTATATGTATCAACAATTTTTTTGTGAAAAAAGATCAGCTTGTTTATTGATGCAGTCATTATTTCTGACATGAATATTAATGTAGCAAAGCCAAAGGGTTAATAATTTTCTTTGTATCTTGCCCATTCACAGGATCAGTCCAGTCCAGGTTGATATTCCTGGAAAGCCATATATGGCCGTCAGAGTATCTCCACCACCCAGGCCTGCCGACATGAGCCTGTCACGATCACCATCACCACCAGATGGTGCATATGCAGGGGCCAAGTTCAGTGATCCACCATCTCCAGAGCTTTTGCCAAAGCCGCCTACCCATTGGATGAACTTAGAACAAAATCAAAATGACATGACTAGTCAACTGAAAATGATTTTGAAAGTTGCTGCCCAGCAAGTGTGAAATGGCTCTGAACTCAAAAAAGAATTCATTCCAGTTAATGTTCCAGTTGTTAAACAATACTCATGGATTAGTATTAGTCATATCCAATCTCATTACAGATTTCATGAGTTTTGTTACAGCATGCAATATCATTATCATGTTCTCATTGTAGTTTTTCATTTCATTTTTTAAATGTATAGGACTTTTCTATCTTTTCCACACAGTTTTAGTGCAAGGAGTTAAACCAATATGGACACAAAAGCATATTTATGTATTTTGATATTTTTTTTAGGGGGTGGGGGTGTAGTATTGCAGTAATACACTTTACAATGATCACTCAATGTCTAATTCTGGGCATTTCAGGCAAATGGTAACTTAATGCAATTACGAAAATTGTGCAGATGGCTCCCGCCAGGAATATGTGCACAACTTCTGTTTGGCAATAGCTTAGGCTGATGCACTGCCCATGTTTCTTCAATGTGTGGTCACTGTGGAGATGTTTACTGTACTGGCATGTAACCTATTGCAAGTTATGTGAAACCGTAACACCGTATTTCATGAGCATCAAAATGGAAAAATGTCCAGGACATTGGGAATTTTTTTATATTTGAGAGACGAGTTTGTAAGATTAGTTAAATCTTTCCACGATCCTCTTTTCAATGATTGTCTGTTTTTGACAATATTTTACTGAAATGTCTTTTTTTGCATGTAGGGTATACCAAAACACTATTGGAGGAGAAAAGTTTGGTTTTATTTTGATACATATATTTTTGAAAATAAGGAATTAATTATATTTTTTTGGTACTGGCTTCATTTTGCAGTATGGATATAAGATATAGGTAGATGTAAATTAAGCTATGGGAAGATACATTGGTTCCAAAGCTCTCGATAAGAGAAGTCTTTAACTCTTTGCTATATATAAACATTTTTTCACACCTTTGTAGACAGAGTAGACCCAGATCTGATCACATCTGTAGGAGCCATCTGATCAGGGTCTGCTCTGTTTGCTTATGAAATTGTAATAGATCGGACTACAGTTTCTACCAATACCAAACATGCCTGTGCCATTATAAAAATTCAGCTTATAAATATTGATGATGAATATTGAACAGGAAAAGGGTTAAAAAATCTTGGTAAAATAGTTTATTTCGCCTTTCTCTTACTTGTTGGTACTTGTGAGAATCATTTTTCTAAGACGACTTGAATGAGTATCAACACGTTGAGCTGGACTGAAAAATAATTTTAGCGAGATCGTTCTTCTTATTAGCAGCTCAGTTTAACCCTTTACTCCATATAGACACATTTGCAAACAGAGAAGACCCAGATCAGATTGTTCCTGTAGGAGTTGTCTGATCAGGATCTACTCTACTTGCTTATAGAATTGCCATAGATCTGATTGTATTCTGTGGCATAACAATGTATTAACTTATTTAATAATTATATGATTAATGTTCATAACAGATGGTTCTTGAGGTAAAGGGTTAACATGCAGAATTGTGTCCATGTTGGTTTCTTCGTTTATCCATGTTCAAGTAGATTTTTAAACTTCCACTATACGATTTCTTTCTGGTATCTTGTGGTGAATTCAAAACTGATGGCAAATTGTATATATGTAATTGGGTGACCACGCTTTTAGCAATGCAACTGTTCTGTCACACCTAGTGCAATACGTTTGTACAGGAGAATTGGCCAAATATTTGTACATACAAATATTTTATATGTTTATTTTTTTTAATATATTTTAAATGAAACTCTGATTTTTAATGAATGGTGCATTGCAGTGGAGTCGATACGCATATGTAGAGGAGTATATGTGTGTGATATGTGATAGAAACTTTTTTGTTAAGGTTGAGGCAATTTAAAACAAATGGTAGGGATAGCTCCCTACAAGTGTGTTAAGAAGTAAGACTTGCTAAAGTCTAAGGTGCTTTCATTTCAAAAGCTGTGTTATGTTATACTTGTACTGTGCTGACAAGGTTGTCTCAAGAACATGGTTACCTCTTGGCAGGCTATCATAATTATGTAATTTCCATTTCATGCGGTTTGGATCCAAATGAGACAAGGTGAAAGTCTTTAGCTCACCAGGTTCAAATTGTTTTGTCTTGTTTTGAAACAGTATTCGTAGACACAATCTATCTTAATCCTTTCCCTCATATAAATATTTGTTACGCCTTTGCAAACAGAGTAGACCCAAATCAAATGGCTTCTGCAGAAGCCACCAGATGGCGTTCTACTCTGCTAATGAGTCTGTAACAATTTAGTTTCTTCTGGTTCCAAAACATCCCGTGAAATATATACTTTTATGAAAAATCAGGGAATAAATATACATGTCATTATTTCTGACAATACTATTTAAAAGGGAAAGGGGAAAGGATTTAGAATAGGGTCAGATAAAAAACAACCAACAACTACTTATCTTTAAATGATAATTGGTTAGAAAAAAATTGAAAGTATTGTCCCAGTTGTACACCAAAAAAAAGTATTTCCATAGTAACATTCCTATCCATGATATATACATATAACAGTTTAAAAGATAAAAAATAATTCTTTTTAAAAAAATGGATAAAAAATTCCGAAAATTAACAAAAAAGTTTGATGTATTTGGACCTTTCCTCTTTGATAATATATTAACTGTTAACCTTCAGCACTTTCCTGATCAATTTTGACAATTGATACATGTAACTGTTGCTAGATAGATACCAGGTAACTACATCCCTCATCAGAATCCAAAACTCTTGTACACTCACACTGATCAATTTGTTTTAAAGAAATGGAAGAAAAATGTATTTGAAAGAATTTAAGCAGATGACATTATTAGGTGACTTGTGCTGAAGGTTAAATGTAAGAAGAAAAAAACTCAGGATACAGAAAATATTATTGCTTATACCATCAACAAAACCTACAGACTAGTCATACTACATGTGTTATATGTACTATAAAATGTCACAGCTATGGGATTACTTTCAAGTAATGGAATGCTTTTTAAACTTATATATTTGTGCTTTGAGAATGAAGAGTCTAAGAGAAAATAGAAATATGATAGAAGGAATTTTGGTAATTGATTTTCAGAGTTTTCTTTATGCAACTTTCTGCAAAACTTTTAATTTTTAATATATTTTTTTCTCCAAAACAATATTTCTGGTGAGCCAGCATGTGCTTTAACTAAAAATTCCTTCTAGCATGAAATAACTGAAGTTATGGTACTCTTAAATCTGCTCTTTTAAACAAAAGTTTTGCTTAAAAACAAAAGTTTTGTTTAAAAAACAATTGTGCTTTTAGTTAAAGTGTTCATAACTTCAGTTTTGGCAAACATTGTGCCAGGTGTTTACATTTTGTGTTTGTGTAAATGTGATCTCTGTAAAATGCTGTGCCAGTACACAAAATTATGTGTTGTAATCTTGCAAGATTCAAAACTGGCATAGAGAAAGATAGTATGCTTGAATGTGATCGTTTAAAATTGTCCAAGACAAAACTTGTGTAAAAGGAAGGTAATTAATGCAGGATGGATGTATGAAATGAATTTTTTGCAATTGAAGAAAATCCATCCTGTATTCAATTACCTCCCTTAGATTGATCACATGTATGAATGTAAACAGAGATGAGACATGAAATATCGTGAACTAGTTGATTTAATTGAGGTAATTAGGTTTCAAATTTTAATTGTAAGGGCAGCATTGAATACAGCTGTGTATAGATGAAGCTAACGCAACAGAGTTCAGCAGAAAAGTTGTCCGAGAAATTCAGCACCAATAGTGCTGTCTATTTACCAACAGTGTTCTTCATTTGTGCATTTGAACTGTTCATAACTAATGCTACTTCTTCGTGTATATGCATAGAAATATTCAGGGAATATTCCTTACAGATCTTCATGATAACAGACCAAACATCCATATCACATCAGGGAAAAAGACACAGCTCAATGGAGAATAGGAGCAATTGTTAGTAATGGCAGAGTGCCATAGAAACTAGGGCAAAGATAATATGCCCAAGATTGCCATAGGATTGAAACATTACTGCTGCTCGAAGAAAATTCGGGCACAGTTCTTACAAATGATGCAGAAATTATGACAAAATTTGTCAATTTTGTTAATGAGTATTGAAGAATAGTCTTCATGTTAGACAGGTGAATTTGAGAAGGACTCAAGAAAATGGCAGACAATTTTCTGCATATCATTGTTATCCCATGTGATATTAAAGTCGACCAAATTTGGAAGTGATCTCAAGAATTTCCTTCATATGGAGGAAAAATGTGCTTGCTTGCTTGCTTGCCATGGCAGCAACTGAACTCGACTGTGCTAGTTTTATACGAAATGTTGAAATGTGCAAAGAAAGTGTGGAGCAATTTGATGCTCTTCGAAATGGTCTCGGATGATCTGAAGGATTTGTGCAAATGACAATAGTGGACCTTGTGATGAAGCAGAGTTTCGTATATATATTGAAATCTTGTGTACAGACATGTGGACAGAACACTTACATTGTTAACATAGCCGATGGCCATCCAGAATTCACCACAACATACCAGAGTTCCTGACGACTTCTTCGTCTTCCAGTCTTCTCCGCAGCAGATCTTTCCTTCTTCCTTTCTTCTATCGGGTCCTCTTCAGGACCCACAAATACCTCGAAAGATGGTATTTCAGAGAGTTATACCTATTTCTGTTCAGTGTTTTGTGAGTGTCTTGTGTTGTTAGATTTATTTGCATCCCTCAAATGCCCCCATTGAATCGACATATTAACTGACATATTCATGTAAGAAATAATGATTCACGAGCAGAGGTCCAGATAAGATGAGTAAATTTAAATATTTTTTAAGAATAGTTCCTTTATCTCTCCACCAAACCCTATACTGTGACGATTCTAAACGAGTGGTCACAGTACAGGGGTTGGTGGAGAAATGAAGATTTTGGTATCTGGGTATATACTTCATTATACCCCAGCAAACTTGTTTGAGGGGGGTATACTGGAACAGCCTGGCGGTTGGTTAGTTGGTCGTCATACGGTCGGTCCGTTTGCATTTTAAAATGGGTAGTTCAGTTGGTGTTGCACACTCCTCATTCAGTTTTAAAGTTATTGAATTATGTTTCCCTCATTTATGGGGAGATATATTGTTTTTGCCAGAGTTATCTGTCCGTCTGTCTGTCTGTCCGTCACAAACTTGTGTCACGCGTATCTATGAAACAAGTTGGGCTAGAGTCACCAAACTTCACAGGAATGTTCACCAGCATGAGTTGTTGTGCACCTGGGTTTTTAGCTCACCAGAGCACTTTTGTGCTCAGGGTGAGCTTTTGTGATCACTTGATGTCCGTTGTCGGGCGTCAACAATTTGAACCTTTAAAAATCTTCTCCTCTGAATCTACAGGGTTCTCAGCTTTCATCTTTGGTACATAGCATCATCTTTAGGTCCTCTACAAAAGTTATATAACTTTTGCCCCTGGGGTCAAAATTGGCCCCCGCCCCAGGGGTGCCTTGTTAGCTCACCTGAGCCAAAGGCTCAGGATGAGCTATTGTGACCGCTATTTGTCCGTCGTCCGGCGTCCGTCGTCCGGCGTCCGTCCACATTTTCAAACGACATCTCCTCTGAAACTGCTGACCCGATTTTAACCAAATTTTGTCAGAAGCATCAGTGGCTAGGCATCAGTGGCTAGGGGGAACGAAACGTTGTTCACATTATGACCCCCGGGCCAAAAATGGCCCCGCCCAAGGGCTTATCAGTTTTTCATAGGAAATTTTTAAAAAATCTTCTTCTCTGAAACTGTAAGGCCTAGACCTTTGATATTTAGTATGTAGCATGATCTTATGGTCCTCTACAAAAATTGTACAAATTATGACCCCCGGGCCAAAAATGCCCCGCCCCGGGGCTTATCAGTTTTTCATAGGAAATTTTTTAAAAATCTTCTCTGATGAAACTGTAAGGCCTAGACCTTTGATATTTGGTATGTTGCATGATCTAATGGTCCTCTACAAAAAATTGTTCAAATTATGACCCCTGGGCCAAAAATGGCCCCGCCCAAGGGCTTATCAGTTTTTCATATGAAAATCTTTAAAAATCTTCTTCTCTGAAACTGTAAGGCCTAGACCTTTGATATTTAGTATGTAGCATGATCTTATGGTCCTCTACAAAAATTGTTCAAATTATGACCCCCGGGCCAAAAATGGCCCCGTCCCAAGGGCTTATCAGTTTTTCATAGGAAATTTTTTAAAAATCTTCTTCTCTGAAACTGTAAGGCCTAGACCTTTGATATTTGGTATGTTGCATGATCTAATGGTCCTCTACAAAAATTGTTCAAATTATGACCCCTTGGCCAAAATGGCCCCGCCCAAGGGCTTATCAGTTTTTCATAGGAAAATCTTTAAAAATCTTTTTCTCTGAAACTGTAAGGCCTAGATCTTTGATATTTGGCATGTAGCATGATCTTATGGTCCTCTACAAAGATTAGCAAATTATGACCCCCGGGCCAAAAATGGCCCCGCCCAAGGGCTTATCAGTTTTTCATAGGAAACTCTTTAACATTCTTCTTCTCTGAAACTGTAAGGCCTAGACCTTTGATAGTTGGTATGTAGCATGATCTAATGGTCCTCTACAAATATTGTTCAAATTATGACCACGGGCGAAACATGGCCCCGCCCAAGGGCTTATCAATTTTTCATATGAAAATCTTTAAAAATCTTCTTCTCTGAAATTGTAAGGCCTAGACCTTTGATATTTGGCATGTAGCTTTGGCTTGTGGTCCTCTGCCAAGATTGTTCAGCTTACAACCATGACCTCTGGGCGAAACTTGGCCCTGGCTTATCAGTTTTCATTGGAAAACTATATCATTTTTCTCTGAAACCATAAGGCTTAGACCTTTAATTAATGGCATACTGCTTTGCCTTGTGGTTCTCTACCAAGGTTGTACAAATGATGGCCCCGTCCCTAGGGTATCTCAGGTGAGCGCTTCAGGGCCTCATGGCCCTCTTGTTTTCTATTGAAATATATAGTAAAACTTTGAAAATCTTCTCCTGTATCTACAGGGTTCTCAGCTTTCATATTTGGCACATAGCATCATGTTCAGGTCCTCTACAAAAGTTATATAAATTATGCCCCTGGGGTCAAAATTGGCCCCGCCCCAGGGGTAGCCAGTTTTGAATAGAAACATAGTGACGACTTTGAAAATCTTCTCCTCTGAATCTACAGGGTTCTCAGCTTTCATATTTGGCACATAGCATCATGTTCAGGTCCTCTACAAAAGTTATATAAATTATGGCCCTGGGGTCAAAATTGGCCCGCCCCAGGGGTAGCCAGATTTCATTAGAAACATATAGTGACAACTTTGAAAATCTTCTCCTCTGAATCTACAGGGTTTTCAGCTTTCATATTTGGCACATAGCATCATGTTCAGGTTCTCTGCAAAAGGTATATAAATTATGCCCCTGGGGTCAAAATTGGCCCCGCCCCAGGGGTAGCCAGTTTTGAATAGAAACATATAGTGACAACTTTGAAAATCTTTTCTTCTGAATATACAGGGTTCTCAGCTTTCATATTTGGCACATAGCATCATGTTCAGGTCCTCTACAAAATTTGTATAAATTATGCCCCTGGGGTCAAAATTGGCCCGCCTCAGGGGTGTTCAGTTTTCAATAGAAACATATAATGAAACTTTGAAAATCTTCTCCTCTGAAACTGGAAGGTTCTCAGCTTTCATATTTGGCATATAGCATCATGTTCAGGTCCTCTACAAAAGTTATATACATTATGCCCCTGGGGTCAAAATTGACCCCGCCCCAGGGGTGGCCAGTTTTCAATAGAAACATATAGTGAAAACTTTGAAAATCTTCTCCTCTAAATCTACAGGGTTCTTAGCTTTCATATTTGGCACATAGGATCATATTCAGGTTCTCTACAAAAGTTATATAAATTGCCCGCCCCAGGGGTAGCCATGTCTCAGTAGAAACGTATAGTGACAACTTTGAAAATCTTCTCCTCAGAAACTGGAAGGTTCTCAGCTTTCATATTTGACACATAACATCATGTTCAGGTCCTCTACACGAGTTATATAAATTATGCCCCCGGGGTCAAAATTGGCCTCGCCCCAGGGGTAGCCAGTTCGCAATAGAAACATATAGTGAAAACTTTGAACATCTCCTCCTCTGATTGCCTGGTGAGCGATGTCAGGGCCATTCTGGCCCTCTTGTTTGAATTGTGTCCCCCTGATAACTTCGGAGTTATTGCCCCTGATGACTTAAAATTAGAAAAACTTTGTGTCGCGCGTATCTCTGAAACGGCTAGTACTAGAGTCACCAAACTTCACAGGAATGTTCACCAGCATGAGTTGTTGTGCACCTATGGTTTTTGAATTGTCTCTCCCTGATAATTCTTCAGTTATTGCCCCTGATATGAATACTTAAATTTATATAAACTTTGTCGCGCATATCTCTGAAACCAGTAGGGCTAGAGTCACCAAACTTCACAGGATTGTTCACTAGCATGAGTTGTTTTGCTCTTGGGTTTTTAGCTCACCAGAGCACTTTGTGCTCAGGGTGAGCTTTTGTGACCGCCCGTTGTCCCTCGGCGTGCGTCGTCCGTCGTCAACAATTTGAACCTTTAAACAAAAATCTTCTCCTCTGAATCTACAGGGTTCTCATCTTTCATCTTTGGCACATAGTATCATCTTCAGGTCCCCTACAAAAGTTATATAAATTATGGCCCTGGGGTCAAAATTGGCCCCGCCACAGGGGTGCCTTGTTTTCAATAGAAACATATAGTAAAACTTTGAAAATCTTCTCCTCTGAAACCAGAAGTTTCTCAGCTTTCATATTTGACACATAGCATCATGTTCAGGTCCTCTACAAAAGTTATATAAATTATGGCCCTGGGGTCAAAATTGGCCCCACCCCAGGGATGGGCAGTTTTCAATAGAAACAAATAGTGAAATCTTTGAAAATCTTCTCTGTAACTGGAAGTCTCTCAGCTTTCATATTTTGCACAGAGCATCATGTTCAGGTCCTCTACAAAAGTTATATAAAGTATGGCCCTTGGGTGAAAATTGGCCCACCCCAGGGGTGGCCAGTTTTCAATAGAAACAAATACATGTAGTGAAAACTTTGAAAATCTTCTTCTCTGAAACTGGAAGGCTCTCAGCTTTCATATTTGACACATAGCATCATGTTCAGGTCTTCTACAAAAGTTATATAAATTATGGCCCCAGGGTCAAAATTGGCCCCGCCCAAGGGATGGGCAGTTTTAAATAGAAACAAATTGTGAAATCTTTGAAAATCTTCTTCTCTGAAACTGGATGGCTCTCAGCTTTCATACTTGGCACACAGCGTCATGTTCAGGTCCTCTACAAAAGTCATATAAATTATGGCCCTGGGGTCAAAATTGGCCACACCCCAGGGGTGGGCAGTTTTCAATAGAAATAAATGCATGTAGGGAAAACTTTGAAAACCTTCTCCTCTGAAACTTGAAGGTTTTCAGCTTTCATATTTGACACATAGCATCATGTTCAGGTCCTCTACAAAAGTTATATAAATTATGGCCCTGGGGTCAAAATTGGCCCCACCCCAGGGTTGGGCAGTTTTCAATAGAAACAAATAGTGAAATCTTTGAAAATCTTCTTCTCTGAAACTGGAAGACTCTCAGCTTTTATATTTGACACATAGCATCATGTTCAGGTCCTCTACAAAAGTTATATAAATTATGGCCCCAGGGTCAAAATTGGCCCCGCCCAAGGGGTGGGCAGTTTTAAATAGAAACAAATTGTGAAATCTTTGAAAATCTTCTTCTCTGAAACTGGATGGCTCTCAGCTTTCATATTTGGCACACAGCGTCATGTTCAGGTCCTCTACAAAAGTCATATAAATTATGGCCCTGGGGTCGAAATTGGCCACACCCCAGGGGTGGGCAGTTTTCAATAGAAATAAATGCATGTAGGGAAAACTTTGAAAACCTTCTCCTCTGAAACTTGAAGGTTTTCAGCTTTCATATTTGACACATAGCATCATGTTCAGGTCCTCTACAAATGTTATATAAATTATGGCCCTGGGGTCAAAATTGGCCCCACCCCAGGGTTGGGCAGTTTTCAATAGAAACAAATAGTGAAATCTTTGAAAATCTTCTTCTCTGAAACCAGAAGGTTCTTATCTTTCCTATTTGACATAGCATCATGTTCAGGTTCTCTACAAAAGTTATATAAATGATGGCCCTGGGGGCAAAATTGGCCCCACCCCAGGGTTGGGCAGTTTTCAATAGAAACAAATAGTGAAATCTTTGAAAATCTTCTTCTCTGTAACTGGAAGTCTCTCAGCTTTCATATTTGGCACAGAGCATCATGTTCAGGTCTTCTACAAAAGTTATATAAAGTATGGCCCTTGGGTGAAAATTGGCCCTGCCCCAGGGGTGGCCAGTTTTCAATAGAAACAAATAGTAAAAACTTAGAAAATCTTCTTCTCTGAAACTGGAAGACTCTCAGCTTTCATATTTGACACATAGCATCATGTTCAGGTCCTCTACAAAAGTTATATAAATTATGGCCCCAGGGTCAAAATTGGCCCCGCCCAAGGGGTGGGCAGTTTTAAATAGAAACAAATTGTGAAATCTTTGAAAATCTTCTTCTCTGAAACTGGATGGCTCTCAGCTTTCATACTTGGCACACAGCATCATGTTCAGGTCCTCTACAAAAGTCATATAAATTATGGCCCCAGGGTCAAAATTGGCCCCCCAGGGGTGGGCAGTTTTCAATAGAAATAAATGCATGTAGGGAAAACTTTGATAACCTTCTCCTCTGAAACTTTCAAAATTGGCCCCGCCCCAGGGTCAAAATTGGCCCCGCCCCAGGGGTGGGCAGTTTTCAATAGAAACAAATAGTGAAATCTTTGAATATCTTCATCTCTGAAACTGGAAGGTTCTCAGCTTTCATATTTTGCACATAGCATCATGTTCAGGTCTTCTACAAAAGTTATATAAATTATGGCCCTGGGGTGAAAATTGGCCTGCCCCAGGGGTAGCCAGTTTTCAATAGAAACATATAGTGAAAACTTTGAAAATCTTCTCGTCTTATACTGGAAGGTTCTCAGCTTTCATATTTGGCACATAGCATCATGTTCAGGTCCTCTACAAAAGTTATATAAATTGTGCCTCTTGGGTCAAAATTAGCCCCGCCCCAGGGCAGGCTAGTTTTCTATAGAAACATATAGTCAAAACTTTGAAAATCTTCTCCTCTGATTGTCTGGTGAGCGCTTCAGGGCCATTCTGGCCCTCTTGTTTGAATTGTCTCCCCCTGTTAACCTTGGAGTTACTGCCCCTGATGACTTAAAATTAGACAAACTTTACTTAGTGTCGTGCATATCTCTGAAACCACTGGGGCCAGAGTCACCAAACTTCACAGGAATGTTGACCAGCATGAGTTATTGTGCACCTGGGTTTTTTTTAATTGTCTCCCCCTGATAATTCTTGAGTTACTGCCCCTGATATGATAACTTAAAATTAGAGAAACTTTGTGCTGCATGTATCTCTGAAACCAGTAGGGCTAGAGTCACCAAACTTCACAGGAATGTTGACCAGCATGAGTTGGTGTGCACCTGGTTTTTTTAGCTCACCTGAGCCAAAGGCTCAGGTGAGTTATTGTGACCGCGAGTGAGTTATTGTGACCGCGATCCGTCCGGCGTCCGTCGTCCTTCCACATTTTCAAACGACATCTCCTCTGAAACTACTGACCCAATTTTAACCAAATTTTGTCAGAAGCATCAGTGGTTAGGGGGAACGAAATATTGTTCACATTATGACCCCCAGGCCAAAAATGGCCCCGCCCTAGGACTTATCAGTTTGTCATAGGAAAATCTTTAAAAATCTTCTTCTCTGAAACTATAAAGCCTAGACTTTTGATATTTGGCATGTAGCATGATCTTATGGTCCTCTACAAAGATTGTTCAAATTATGACCCCCGGGCCAAAAATGGCCCCGCCCAAGGGCTTATCAGTTTTTCATAGGAAAATCTTTTAAAATCTTCTTCTCTGGAACTGTAAGGCCTAGACATTTGATATTTGGTATGTAGCATGATCTAATGGTCCTCTACAAAGATTGTTCAAATCATGACCCCCGGGTCAAAAATGGCCCCGCCCTAGGGCTTATCAGTTTTTCATAGGAAAATCTTTAAAAATCTTCTTCTCTGAAACTGTAAGGCCTAGACTTTTGATATTTGGCATGTAGCATGATCTTATGGTTCTCTACAAAGATTGTTAAAATTATGACCCCGGGCCAAAAATGGCCCAGCCCAAGGGCTTATCAGTTTTTCATAAGGAAAATCTTTAAAAATCTTCTTCTCTCAAACTGTAAGGCCTAGACCTTTGATATTTGGTATGTAGCATGATTTAATGGTCCTCTACAAAGATTGTTCAAATTATGACCCCCGGGCCAAAAATGGCCCCGCCCAAGGGCTTATCAGTTTTTCATAGGAAAATCTTTAAAAATCTTCTTCTCTGAAACTATAAGGCCTAGACCTTTGATATTTGGCATGTAGCATGTTCTAATGGTCCTCTATAAAGATTGTTCAAATTATGACCCTGAACTGAAAATGGCCCCACCCAAGGGCTTATCAGTTTTTCATAGGAAAATCTTTAAAAAAAAATTGTCTGAAACTGTTAGGCCTATACCTTTGATATTTGGAATGTAGCATGATGTAATGTTTCTCTACAGAGATTGTTCAAATTATGACCCCTGGGCCAAAAATGGCCCGCCCAAGGGCTTATCAGTTTTTCATAGGAAAATCTTTAAAAATCTTCTGAAACTGTAAGGCCTAGACCTTTGATGTTTGGTATGTAACATGATCTAATGGTCCTATACAAATATGTAGCTTGGCTTGTGGTCCTCTGCCAAGAATGTTCAACTTACGACCCTGGCCTCTGGGCAAAACTTGGCTCTGCCTTGGGGCTTATCAGTTTTTCATGGGGAAAATATGAAATATTATTTTTCTTTGAAACCATTAGGCTTAGACCTTTAATTGATGGCATACTGCTTTGCCTTATGGTTCTCTACCAATGTTGTACAAATGATGACTTCTTGGTCAAAAATGGCCCCTTGGGTTATCTCAGGTGAGCGCTTCAGGGCCTCATGGCCCTCTTGTTTTAATTGTCTCCCCCTGATAATTCTTGAGTTACTGCCCCTGATATGATAACTTAAAATAAGAGAAACTTTACTTTGTGTCACATGTATCTCTGAAACCACTAGTACTAGAGTCACCAAACTTCACAAGAATGTTGACAAGCATGTGCTTTTGTGTACCTGGAGCTTTTGAATTGTCTCCCCCTGACAATGTTGGAGTTATTGCCCCTGATGACTTAAAATTAGACCCTGATAAGTTAGACATTACACTTGTGAATTGGAAAGAGGTTGGGAGGGGGACAAAAACAAACCTCTAGTTTATATTTGGTAAACATTGCAGACTTATCTCCCCTTAAACTTAATTCTTAGCTCACCAGAGCACAAAGTGCTCAGGGTGAGCTTTTGTGATTGCCTGAGACCTGTTCAGGAGCGCGGGCGCTTGATGAGCGCTTGCCCGAGCACAAAAGTATCACTGCTGAACGCGATCGAGTGCTCTTTCTAAAAGCCAAGTACATTTTTGTTCTGCGGTCGGGTTCTAAGCGATACACCTCGCGAGTAGGCTAGCTGGCACTAGGCGGGCGCCCTCGTTCAGAGTCCAAGCGCTCGAAGTGACATTGAGCGCCCACACTCCTGAACAGGCCTCTGATGTACGTCGTAAACAATCTGAACCTTTAAAAATATTTTGAATCTGCAGGATTCTTGAATGTATGTCTTGATACAATCTCGGACGAGTTCGAAAGTGGGTCATGGGTCGAAAACTGGGTCACCAGGTTAAATACATTTAGTAGAATAAGCTTGTGAACACTCCTGAGGTCACATTTTCAGCCCAATCTTCATGAAACGTTATCAAAATCTCTGACGAGTTTGAGATTGGGTCATGTTGAGTGAAAAACTAGGTCACCAGGTCAAATAGTAGAATAACCTTGTGAGCAATATAGAGTACAAATTTTCAGCCCAGTGTTCATGAAACTAAATATCAGAATGATTGTTTTGATAAAATCTCGGACGAGTTTAACACATTATCTCCTAGTGACGCATTTTTGCGCACATTAGAAATCACTTTATGAAACCATTGTGATAAGTAGAGCATTTTCTCCTATAGGAGCAAATGCTCTATTTATCACAATTATTTCAAACTACAAAATTCTATTTTTTCTCTTCCTCTAGTTAATGGACACATTCAAAGAGATTGGGTCTGAAATAGTCCAGGAGAGAATGAGTTAAATGTGGGTCACGTGGGGTCAAAAACTATGTCAAGCAGTAAAACCTTGTGAATACTCTAGTGGTCACATTTTTGTCCAATCTTCATGGAACTTAATCAGAATGATTATCTTGATAGAATCTTAAACACGTTTGAAAGTGGGTCACTTGGGGTCAAAAACTAGGTCAAACAGAAAACCTTGTTGTCCTGATAGAATCTTAGACGGGGATGAAAGTGGGTCACGTGGGGTCAAAAACTATGTCAAATAGTAAAACAAACTTGTAAGCACTGTAGAGGTCTTCATGAAACTTAGAATGGTTGTCCTGATAAAATGCTGGAGAGAGTTTGAAAGTGGATTAATTGGGGCCAAAAAGTAGGTCACTGGGTCATATCTTTGAACAAGAGGGCAATCAGAGGAGAATAGTTTTCACTATGTTTCTGTTGAAAACTGGTTACCCCTGGGACGGTGCCAATTTTGACCACAGGGGCATAATTTATATATCTTTTATAGAGGACCTGAACATGGTGCTATTTGCAAAATATGAAATTTAGAACCTTCCAGTTTCAGAGGAGAAGATTTTCAAAGTTTTATCTATATGTTTCTATTGAAAAAGGGGCATAATCTATATAACTTGTAGAGGACCTGAACATGATGCTATGTGCCAAAGATGAAAGCTGAGAACTCTGCAGATTCAGAGAAGTTTTTTAAAGTTCAAATTGTTGACGACGCGTGCCGACGGACGGACATCAGGCGATCACAAAAGCTCACTCTGAGCACTTTGTGCTCTGGTGAGCTAAAAATCTAGTTTACACTCCAGCGGCCACATTTTAAACCAAATATTCCTCAAATTCGCCCAGAATCTTTGTCTTGGTGATATCAAGGTTGAGTTTGATCATGGTCCGGCGGGATCAAAAAGTAGGTCACTAAGATCATTCTTAGAAAAATCATTCTAGAGACCAAATTTTTAGCCCGACATTCATTGGTCAGAATGATTGTCTTGATAAATCAATATTCTTAATCTTTGAACTTGTTCTCCAGAACCACTATACCATTGTTTCCTTGGGTCAATATTGGCCCCATTCTGGGACTACCCAGCTCTAATCTTAAATCTATGGTAATCAGGTGAGCCGTGAGCGATTAAGGGCCATCTTGGCCCTCTTGTTTTGTAATATTTGCATAAAATATGGATTGCTGGTGTTGCGAACATCTCCGTCAGTTTTAAAGTTAGTCGTTGTTATATGTAGTATACATAATAACCATGGATAGTAGATGTGCCAAATACAATTTTCAGGGCGACACAAACTCCTCCTTCAATTTGAAAGTTATTGAAATGATTCTTGCCATACATAATAATCACAAATAGCAGATATGCAAGACGCTATTTTCATATGTTTGGCTGCAGGCATTACCGAATTATCTCCCCTTGAATTATCTCCCCTTGAACTGAGTATTTTGTGTTTTGGTCCTATTACACGGGTAGTTGGTGTCACAAACTTGACTTTGCAATCCAAGCTGCCGTGCGGGGTATTCATCTTTAGTAATAGTTCTAGTTAGCTAGAAGTGCCAAGGTAAACTATTGTGATATCACCCAGTGTCCGTCGTGCGTCGTCAACTTTTTCTCAAAACGACATCTCCTACACTACATGCTGAATTTTTACCAAAATTGACAGGAAATTTCCTTGGGCCAACCTCTTCCAAAGATGCTCAAAGAATTTGATTCCAGTTAGAACTCGGGTTGAACCAATGTCCGGAAAGAAATAAAAACTTGAAAAAATATTGTCAAAAACTGTAAGGCATAGGGCTACCAAATTTGGTATGTAGAATAATCAAGTTGGCCTCTACATAAATAATTAAATTGTTGCCCCTGGTTTCAAAATGAGTCAATCCTGGGGGTCACAAGTTTTACATTGAATTATATAGTAAAAACTTTTAAAATCTTCTTGTCCGAAACTGAAATGCTTAGAGCTGTATTATATGGTATGTTGCAGCATTTAGTAGACATTCACCAAGATACTGTAGTTAAAAGTAAGCCCCTGTGGTAAACGGCTCTGACCCGGGGATCACAAATTTTGCTGAAAGCTTTAAAACTCTTCTTGTCAAAAACTGTTAAGCCTAGGGCTACCAAATGTGGTATGTAGAATCATCTAGTGGATCTCTACATAGATTGTTCAAATTTTGTTCCTGGGGTATAAATTGACCCAACCCCGACAGTCCCAAGTTTTACATAGGATTATAAATTAAAAACTTTAAAAGAATTCTTGTCTCAAACCGAAAGGCTTAGAGCTGTGATATTTGGTTGGAAGCATCATCTGGTGGACCTTTACCAAGATTTTTCAAATGTTTCCCCTGGATCAAAATTGTCCCCACCCTGTGGGTCACAGGTTTTACAAAGAATTATATAGTAAATCTTTAAAAAAAATCTTCTTAACCGAAAAGCTTAGAACTGTGATATTTGGTATGTAGCATCATTTGGTGAATCTTTACTAAGACTGTTCAATTTATACCCCTGGGGTCAAACACGGCCACACCCTGAGGGTCACGTTTTACATAAGGTTATATAGTAAAAACTTTAGAAATATTCTTATTTGAAACAGAAAAGCTTAGAGTTGTGATATTTGGTAAATAGCGTCATCTGATGAACCTTTACCAAGATTGTTCAAATTTTACCTCTTGGGTCAAAATTGTCCCCACCTTTTGGGTCACACGTTTTACATAGGATTATTAGCCTGATTTTTCCGATGTTTGGCAAAAAAATTGCGAGCGGCGTGCCGTCGTTAACACAACTTTAACATTGCATATAATTTCTGAATTACTTAGACAATTCACATTTGATATGCAGATAGCTTGGGTGGAGGCCTTTCACTTGATACAAGGATACATGAAATCGTGCCAACGTCACTATTTCACAAACTTTACCGTTTTTAACAAACTTTAACATTGCTATTACTTCTGAACTACAAATGCTATGCAATTCATCTTTGGTATACAGATGGCTTTGGTAAAGGTCTTTCAGTTGACATAAATATATTTGAAATTAGGTCAAGGTCACTATTTTGACAAGTTGTCCATCATTGAAAAAAACATTTTGTCTTAACTTCAGAACCACAAATGCTAGACAATTCATATTTGGTATGGAAATAACTTTTGTGAGTGCCTTTCAGTTGATACAAGGATACATGAAATTGAGTCAAGGTCTTTATTTTTAAAACTTGACTGTTTTTAACAAACTTTTAACATTTTGCTATAATTTCTGAATCACGAACGCTACGCAATTAACCTTTGGTATTCAGGTAGCTTTGGTAAGGACCTTACAGATGCCATAAAGCTACCTGAAATCAGGTCAATGTCACTTTTGAAAACTTGGCTGTCATTAAACTTCTGAACTATATAATTATGCTAGCCAATTTATATGTGGTATGCAGATAGCTTGGGTGTAGGTATTTTCAGTTGAAAAATCGGATTTTAATGCGGTTTCCGCATTTTACCGTGTATAGTTAAAAAGGGATCACACATTTTTAACTTTAAAAATCTGCTTATTCTCAAAAACTGTAAGGCCTAGAGCTACCAAATTTGGCATGTAGCATAGCATCATCTGATATACAAATATTGTTCAAATTTGCCCCGAGAGTCAAACTGGCCCCACCTCGGGGGTCACAAGTTTTACATACGGTTATATATATTAAAATCTTAAAAAAGCGTTTTTGTCTGAAACCCAAATGCTTAGATCTGTGATATTTGGTTTGTAGTATTATCTAGTAGACCTCAAAGATTATTCAAATTTTGCCCCAAGGTTTAAAGTGACCCTGCTCTTTGGGTTGTCGGTTTACATAGAGATACACGTTTATAGTCTATAATAGTGAAATCTTCAAACATCTCTGAAACTAATATGGCCAGAGTTTTGATATAGAACACATAGTAAACCAGGTGAGCGATACAGGGCTATCATGGTCCGTAAACCAGGTGAGCGATACAGGGCTATCATGGTCCGTAAACCAGGTGAGCGATACAGGGCTATCATGGTCCGTAAACCAGGTGAGCGATACAGGGCTATCATGGTCCTCTTGTCTGTAACTCTGTTAAGTATTTCTGAATTACTATTAACTTATATGAACACAATGTTTTGGTCATGGTAGAAAGTGACTATGCATGTACTATGCACCCTGGAGTCATATCTCGGAAAGAAATGGAATGGACTTTTTAGTAAATGTTTTATTACCATTAAGAAATGCGGACCAGCAAGTATCGCTATCAACAACCTCAGGGATATCCCTCTGAATTTGGAATTGGGGGTCCCAAGACCCCCAACTTTTTATCCCCCCCACACCCATAATCCGGGGGGGGGGGGGGGGTGGCTACAGTGTCACACTTTCCATATTTCATTTTGAGAACATTGGCCATGAATACTCAGTAGGAATTGAAATTTGAAATAAATATAGAACAGGGAAAGGGTTAAGGGTGACTAGCATTTTGCGAGTCCCAAGGACACACAGCTACATGCAAATGGGAGTCCCACGTCTAAGAATTGCGTCCCTGACACAGAAAAGTTGTGTCTGGGAAATCCCTACAACCTTTGAACACCACAGTTGTGTCCCTTTGCCAAAAAACTTAAACGTTTTGTCTTATGAAACTATGCCTTACAGTTTCAGAGAAGAAGATTTTTAAAGATTTTCCTATGAAAAACTGATAAGCCCTGGGGCGGAGCCATTTTTGAAATTGTGAATATTAACCTTTTACTCCATGAATGGTCATTTAACCATTTACTCCATGAATATTCATGTAAGAAATAATGTCGCCTTGCATATTAATTATATTAATTGCTATAATACATGTAGTTCACTGACACAGGAAGTTTTGGCCAATATAGAAACCGTAGAATCATATCTAAATCATTATATACCATAAGCAAACATAACAGACCCTGACCAGACGGCTCCTATAAGGCGTATTTATGGAGGAATGTGTTAAGAAATAACGACACCGTGAATATTCGTTGTGTCTCCCAAACGAAGTGGAGGGGCATAATTTTATTGTGTTTACTCCTTTCGTTATTATACTTATTCATTCTTCCGATTCCGCCACGAACTTGTCCGGCACATTTCTCGGTATGTAATGGTCCGATCCTAATGAAACTTTACATGAACATTGCAGGTGATGTGTAAATGTGCATCCAACTTTTGATTATTTTTTTTAAAAAAATACTATAGTAATAAAATGGTGAGCTCTGATGGGTCGAATATTAAGACATTGTTTGACGAAGTCGGATATCGTTTTATTTTGCTGAAAATTGGTCTGAAGGGATATATTAGTTATCTTAATTGATTGGTAGGCGTTTCGAAAGAATTGGTTGCCATGGTAAATGAATGCTGGGCTCTGACTGGTCGAAATTAAGACATTTTCGATGAATTTTAGATTGCTGAAAATTGTAGGGACATTTTAGTACATTTTAGTTCTCTGAATTGATTGGTAGTTTCTTCGAAAGAGTTGGTTGGCCTGGTAACTGAATGTTGGACGCTGGTTGGTCGAGATTACATTTTGTTTGATTTTGCTGAAATTAGTATTTAGAGGCATTGGGTACCTCGAACCTCAAAGGTGTAATGAAATACTTGGTTGCCATGGTAACAGTGCGGAGGCCTCTGATAGGTCACATTGTAGATACATGTATTTGATTTTGCTGAAAAATGGTATATAACCTATATTTAGACTGCATTATGACAAGTCTTCATGAAATAGACTGCGCGGAGCGTCAGCGAAGCCAGTCTATTTCATGAAGACTTGTCACTGGCAGTCTAACCGATTTAAACGGCAGTTTGATTTTGGCGGCAATAATCCAGTCTTCACGAAAAAGGAAAAACTGAATAACCAACTCTGATTGGCCAACGCCACAGAATTTTCGAAAACTGCGGTTTAAATTGTCTCGGTAGATCCGTCTCAAATTTAACCACAATGTTTATCTGGACATGCTACAGTAGTATGGGTGTGTCCTGACACGTTTGTCCAATGTCAAGGTCGTCACACTTGAAGACTGGCATGAATTAGTCATATGCTTCAGGGTTACAGATAAGGTTTTGACGCAAATAGGTATTTACTCCTTGATTTTTTACAGAATTGGGTATTTGCAATTTTTATTGGGTATTGGCAATGTTCGTAATTGGGTATTATTCATATGCTCATTAGGTATTCTATTTCTTTTTTCTTTTTTTTTGCTTTTTGCTATATTTATTTGCTTTGTGTTACTCATAGTTTTGAAAAACAATTGCTTTTTCCACAATTTTTATTGAGTAAATACCCCAATACTCCCCTTATCTGTAACCCTGATGCTTTACTCATACCAAAGTATGGTATGTATTAGTCTGGCACTGCAATGCCAGGTTATTGCCTTGTTATAATGCTTAATTACTGCCATACTAGTATGCCAGACTAGCTCATTTGAATTAAGCATTAGTTAGGCATGCCACGTTCATGTCAGGTTAACATGCCAAACTCCCAGGTTTTTTGTATGGGAATGTATTATTTAATTTATTTTACATCAATAACGGAGCAATGGTTTGTCATGGGAAGAATAGCAGTTATTCTTATAAAAAATATGTCAATAGTTTCGTTTGCATGATGAATAATTACAACACTTGACAAGTTGACGTAGATGATATAGTACTCTGCTTATTAGCAATACGTCGTTTGGATTCTAAAGTGGGGACTAATCTGTAAGCTTTTAGACATTTGGAACGAACATTCGGAATATTTACGGTCAAATGATCGATTTTATAAAACGGGATTTTCAAAAATGCCTCCTGCCCATGCGTTCAGTTTGCAAACCGATGAAAACTTACGAAAAGTTCGACCCATGTGTTCATATTAAAACTTCTCTAAAATGGTATTTAACTCCCCAAAATACGGTCCAGAAATAGTGGAGGCTTTTGGCGTATGAGGACATGATTTAAACGGACCTATAGGACGAACCAAATCCTCAGAACTTTGTATCCTTGTCAAAATATTGACACTCAAACAGCGAGTTCGTCGATTTTTGGGATTTTCTAGTGCAGTTGTCGAGAATGATCTAAGAAGTTAACGAAACTTTGGCGAATGTCAGATGACCATCGGGTAAAGTTATCATAGGAGATCACCTAGGGCCATATCTTTATCTGATATACATGATTGTATGCATTATCAAAGAAATGCGAGACGATTTTCTTACCACATTACCTGTTTTCCTCCTTAAATTCCGTCTATCTATGCGTTCTCCTCCTGCGATCCATACTGAACGATTGCACTCGGTGTTTACTTGTATTCTTACGTACGCTCCTTAATGCATTTGCAAACAACGTAAAGCAAGATCAAACAGTTCCTGCAGGAGCCGGCTGATCAGGATCTGCTGGTAGGATTCTATAATTTTTGCCACAGCCAATATTTTTGGGATTCGCATGCCGTAGTAAAAATAATCTAAACATTTACAGGAATATTCACTGCATATAGGGACAATGTTAATGACATTATAAATAGAAGAGTACTTTACCATGTCTCTATATTTACCAGCAAACAGAGTAGATCCTAATCAGACGTACGGCCCCTGCAGTGTCGGATAGTGTAGTACTGTCATTGACAACTCTAGATCAGTATATGAGATATTGAACTGGCCTTAACAGTTAATACAGTATGTAGGATATTGTTGTTTTGTCCTTGAAATCACTAGTTCAGTACGAGATCCTGTAGTAGAACTTACAGTGGCAGCTCTAGTTCTGTATGTACGATTTTGTAAAACTGTCATTTACAGCTATTGTTCTCCATGCAGGATATATGTGTACTTTAGTTCTGAACATGTATGTAGAATATTGTTGTAATATGTAAACCAAAGTTGTCAAGGACTTGTAGTATATTGTATTGTCCTTGACAGCCCAAGATATGTATACATGTATAGGAAATTGTAATACTGTTCTCGACAGCTTGTGGTCGGTTATTTAGGATGTTGTTGTTCTGTTTTTGACACCTCAAGATATGTCAAAGGCCTATTTCGGTATTCGGATATTTTTGTAATGTTCTCGATACTGTAGTACTGATATTTATAACTCTATAGGACATTGTAGTACTTCCTTGACAACTATCAAGTCGGTATGTAGGATATTGTAATACTCTTTGACAGTTTTTCTTCTGCATGTAGAATATTATTGTAGTCTTTTTTAACAGCTCTTGTTCTCCGTGAAGAATATTGTTGTACTGAAATTATGTATGTAGGTTTTTGTTGTATTGTCCTAAACAACTCGAGACATGTATAGGAAAATGTAACAGTCTTGACAGCTTACGTTTGGTATTTAGGATATTGTTGTACTGTTTTTGACAACCCAAGTTATGGATGGGGGATATTGTAATATTGTCCATGAAATCCAATTCTGGATGTAGGATATTGAAATGCTATCTTTGACAGCTCCAGTTCGGTATATAGGTACTTCAGTACTGCCATTGACAACTCTAGTTCTGTATGTAGGATAGTGTTGCACAGCCCCAGTTCGGTAAGATATTGTAGTAGTCTTTGAAAGCATGTATGTATGTTCAGTATGTAGTATATAGCACTGTCCTTGACACCTCTAGTTCAGTATGTAGCATATAGTCCTGTCCTTGACAACTCTAGTTCAGTATGGAGGATACAGTACTGTCCGTGACAGCTCTAATTCAGTATGTAGGATACAGTACTGTCCTTGGCAACTCTAGTTTGGTATGTAGGATATAATACTGTCCTTGACAACTCTAGTTCAGTATGTAGGATAGTTTTGTACTGTCCTTGACACTACGCCTTATCGAAATGCACCAAGCTATTGGGAAAACTTAGACCAAAATCACAGAGACACCAAAGTAGTATGCAACACTCAGTCTTCCCACAATAAATTTGGAAACCATCAAGTAGCTGAGCAGATACTCCGGGTGGAAGGAGCGCAGTCCCATTACCTAGTAGCTGAGCAGATACTCCGGATGGAAGGAGCACAGTCCCATTACCTAGTAGCTGAGCAGATACTCCGGATTGAAGGAGCGCAGTCTCATTACCTAGTAGCTGAGCAGATACTCCGGATGGAAGGAGCGCAGTCCCATTACCTACTCCGGTGACCGACTAATAATTAGTTACTTGCTTTAGAGTTTGAGCAAGCATATGTTTGTATCTATAGACTAAGGGTTGAATACAAAACAATACCAAGGCCATAATTGCTCAATTTTTAATGTTTATTGACTAAATTGGCAGATATAGATTAAGAAAGAGTAAACACGAATGACAAAACACTGAGGATAGAAACAGAGCAACACAATCCGACATTGACATGGTTTAGTAGTTTATATACAGTAAAATTTCTCAACCATAGTCACTCAAGCCATGTGTTATCGTCATAAAAGCTGATAAAGATGTATTTGCAAACTGAGTAGACCCGGATCAAACGGCTCTTGTAATATGTTCTGCTTGCTTATTAAATTATAAAGATTCTACAGTTTCTGTCATAGCCTAGAAATCCTGTGTTCATATACTATTGTAAAAAATAAACTTAGATGGTAGCTTATTACATGACAAAAGCAAAGCAGAAGGCTTCTTCAAGAGCTTTTATTCTACACTTTCACCCTGCATTAGCAGCCGGCTATTTATAATACACCAATCATATACCCCATTAATATTTATGCAGGAATTAATATCAAACAGATAACTTTTTATAACGGAATACAAAAACAGGAATACATGTTGTGAGCCATGGCAGAAATTGCAGAATCAGATCTGTCATGACCTGCTCAGGTGACTCCTACAGGAGCTGTCTAATCTGGGTCTTCGCTGTTTACAAAGGCATTAAAAGGTGTATCGATGGAGTAAACAGTTTAGATAGGTATATAGGGATTCTATAGTATACACGAGCAATACTAAGTGGTTCTACAATATACATGTACTTCAACAGTATCATTCTCCTTGCTGTTCAACAATACTACCCTAGGCAAAAGATTGTCCAGAATAAATTTTCTTTCTGCTTTATTCAACAAGAGAATTTGAAAGAGCACATGTCATCAGCTGAAGTGAAAAACTGAAGATAAAGGTGTGGTGAATCTATCATAGATAAGTGATTTCAAAGTGTCACACTGCTTACAGGTGACACAAGAAATCTAATTGTCTTTCTTTTTATTAACCCTTTCCCTCATATGAATCTTTGTGTACAGAGTAGACCCAGATCAGATAGCTTCTGTTCAAGGTCAGCTCTGTTTGTCAGTACAAAAATATTCAGCTAATAAATATACATGATACCATTATTTCTTACATGAATATTCAACAGGAAAAGGGTTAAAAAAAACTGCAATAAGAAAGTAAAAAGGTTATCTAGACTTCAATTTTTATCGCTGTAATTAAACTGTCCAAAGAACAATGGCAATAGGACTGGCATAAACAGCAGAATCATACGAATGTATTATAAGCAAACAGAGCAGACCCTGATAGGAGCCATCTGATCTGGGTCTACTCTGTTTGCAAAGGCATAGAAAGTCTTATTTACGGTGTAAAGAGTTAACAATGACTTATAAAATCTAAGTTCATATTAGCTATATTAGTTGGGTTTTTCAAACTTTTTTTGTAATTAACAAATACATATTCATGATCAAGAATAATTAACAAATACATATTCATGATCAAGAATATTAACTAAACCATTAAATAGTAACCCTTTTAAAAATCCATGGATATTCAAATAAGAAATAATAACAAATTTATATCAATTAGAATTTTTGGCCATGGCATAAACTAAATAATCATATCTATAATATACTATATCATAAGCAAACACTGCAGACCCTTATCAGACAGCTCTCATAGAAGGCGTCTGACCTGGGTCTACTTTCTTCGTAAAGGCGTACAAATGGAGAATGGAGTAAAGGGTTAACCCTGGTTCCCTGTTCTATGTTTATTCCAAATTTCAATACCTCCTGAATATTCATTAACAAAATAGTTAATAGAGATATATGGAAAGTGAAACATTGTAGACATTTTAGGAGGCAAAGAAACTGATCTATCAAATTCTATTAGCAAACAGAGCAGACCCTGATCAGACAGCTCCTCTAGGAGCCGTCTGATCTGGGTCTACTCTGTTTGCAGATGCGTGAAAGCACGTTTATATGAGGAAAAGGGTTAAGAGCGCCATGAGTAGATTGATAAAATGTCTCAGTTTCCTAATGAACATTTATGTGAAAATGGACAATTCATAAATATTCATCAACTTCATTTATATAATCACTAATAATTAGTAATTGGCTTAGACCAAAAAACTGCAGGATGTAGATTTACAATTATATATTTCCATATGATTTATAGCAAACAAAGCATACCCTGATCAGACAGCCCCTACAGGATCTGTCTGATCTGGATGTACTGTTTGCAAAGGCATTGCTATGAGAGAACGGGTTAATCATCAAACTAATATGTATATGTCACCGTCAAACTAATACATATACGTCTATGTAACATATCAAATTTCGATCCCAAATTACAGGTAAATATAGAATTTATTTGGTACAGATTGATTTTTGCCTGCTGACAATGGAGATTTATACACTCCTCTCTTCATTATTGAACAAGCTTATACAAATTCGACACTTTAACCCTTTACTCCAACTGTACAATCATATATATATTATTTCATATTATGCAAACAGAGCAGACCTTGATCAGACGGCTCCTATAGGATCTGATCTGGGTCTACTCTATTTGCAAGCAAGGCTTGTTTATGGAGTTAGCAATGCCTATTAAAATATGATGTTCATATTAGCTACATTAGTTTTTTTGTGTGTTTTTTTTTGTAATTAACAAAGGCCTATTTATAGATGAAAGGGTTACCTGATAAATATTCAAACAAGAAATAATGATTGTGAACACAAATTAGCTGATTTTTCATAATGTCATATGAATACAGGCTTTTTTGGTCATGGCAGAAACAGCAGATCTTATCTATCAATAAGCAAACAGAGCAGACCTTGATTAGATGGCTCCTACAAGAGTCATCTAATCATGGTCTACTCTTAGTTACAAAGGCACTTCTATACAGTAAAGGGTAAATACCCAGGCAAGACCACTCAAACTTATCAGTACAGTCTACTGACATGAAGGAAGGAACTAACTTTGTAGGAGTTTGAATGACAAACAGTGCACACCCTGATTGAAGGACTCCTCTGAGAGCCATTTCATCTGGGTCTACATTGTTTGTAAACAACTGAGCTCATTATTTTACCAGGATGAGGCACCATTCAAATCACCTCTCAAGTTAAAATATATTAACCCAGAGTCTGTTTGAGGTATTGGTAACAAATCTGAAATTCTATTATTTTACAATACCTTTAAAACATAAAAGTATTCAGAAAGATAATAGTGCATACCCAGATCAAATGGGCCATGAGGGAGCTGTTTGATCAGGGTGGCCCTAAAGGAGCTGTTTGATCAGGGAGGCCCTGAAGGAGCTGTTTGATCAGGGAGGCCCTGAAGGAGCTGTTTGATCAGGGACTACACTATTTGCTACCATGTTAATCTAACTTAAAACTTTAAAGTCATCAGAATGGTGCCAAATTGAATTGCTCAGCTTAACAAATTAGTGGAGAGAGTAGACTGTGTATCCAAATACTTGGGCTAATTAGGTTTTCTCTTTTCATATATACAATGTACACTACATGCAGGACAAATCACTTTGATAATATTAAAATCCATTTCATTAAAAAAAAAAATAACTGAAGAAGATCAAGAGCATTCATTACATGTTTTTTTAAAAAAAAAAAAATAAAAAAAAAATAATTATTAACTGTTTACTCCATAAATACGCCTTTCCAAACAGAGTAGACCCAGGGTCTGCTTTTTTTCCATATGATATAAAATAGATACGATTCTGCAGTTTCTGTCATGGTCAATTATTCCTGTGTCCATGTGCTATTATAACAGTTAATATATTAAGTATTCATGATGTCATTATTTCTTACATGAATTTTCATGGAGTAAAGGGTTAAATACAACATTGACACACAAGCAAGGCAAGTATCCAATTGCCACAACAAAAAATAGTGTTTTCTCTTTTAATCCTCAAATACATAAATTCTTGTTTTCCTTTGATCTCAACACCACAATATATAAAGTATAAATCTGTTCAGTTAACAAGATTTACTCAAGTGTCCCACCTGAAGGTTATCAGAAACTTTGTCTGAAATCAGGCACATGTGGAGTTTTACCTAACAAATTCTTCTATCAGCTCATATTCACACTAGCACCCAAAGCTAAGCATGGTAAAACTTTAAAAGTGTAAAGTTTTCACATACTTTCAAAGTGACATAATAAAAATTACCAGGTCATTATTAAATACCTGTTCACATGAGCCATGTAACAGAACAATGAGCACAAGGATACATTCAAACAGAGTAAACCCAGATCAAAAGTTTAGTGCCAAAATGTTGTACCTAGATTTTAACATTAGCACTTGTAAAGTGTCATTATTTTCATTTTGTCACTGGCTTTTTTTTCAAAACCAGGTATCCTGGGGAGGTGTCAAGTTACTGTTTAACTCATTCCTCTATAGGCTATTTTTAGACCAAACCTCTTTGAATGAATATACAAAAAAGGAGCATTTACTAGAGAAAAGTAAAATTTTAGAATTTTGTAGTTTGAAACCGGTGTGATAAATAGAGCATTTGCTCCTTTAGATGGAAATGCTCTATTTATATCACAATGGTTTCATTAAGTGACTTTTACAGAGGCGTAGTAGAAAGGCATAGTTATGGAGGAAAGGGTTAAACCCTTTCCCTGTTCTGTGTTTATTCCAGATTCTAATACCTACTCAATATTCATCGGCAAAAGGTTTAATGAAATATGGCAGCCATTTCAGAAAGTAAAGGAACAGAACTATCAAATTCCATTAGCAAACAGAGCAGACCCTAATCAGATGGCTCCAACAGGAGCCGTCTGATCTGGGTCTACTCTGTTTGTAAATGCGTGAAAATGTGCTGTCATGTTAAGATCTTCCACTTCTTTACAAAAAACAATAATTATAAAGTGAAAAACAAACAGTGTATAAAGGTAGCCTCCTCCCCCCAACACACACTACAGTCTAGCGACATGGATAACTAAGCTCTCAATCTGGGTTGTCATTGTGTGCATATATCCAAGTGCAATCTGTTTCCATGACACTGGCCAACTATTATAAAATAACTTAAAACTCACTTGATTACAGCAAATAGTATTATAAACAACTTTCATAATAAGCACATTTTTTACAAAAGTTACAAGAAAATTTACAAACTGATGAAGAAACAGAGTTGCTTTTTATTTAAACAATTCACGACTAATTTATCCACTGATTAAAATTATTTACAATATCACAACCGTTGTTATACATGTGTTAATCATTTACTAGATGAATATTCATGTAAAACTAGTGATTTTTTGTACAGTTGAACTTTGATATGTCGAACTTCAAGGGACCGTACAAATTAATTCGAGATAACAGATGTTCGAGTCATCCGATTTCTAATCTGAATGATTTGTCAAGACCACAGCTTAATACAGGTCTAAAGTAATGCTGAAACATGTGTTTCTAGATATCTGCAGCGATACATTTTAGAGCAATTCTGTAGTTTTAGTTTTGGAAGGACTGGACTTTTTGTTCGAGTTATACCGAAGTTCGAGTTATCCGAGTTCGAGATATCGAAGTTCAACTGTATATTAATTAGCAGAAGTTTACTTTTGTTCAAAGCAGAAACTGAAGAATAACATCTGTTATCCCATAAGCAAACAGTTCAGACCTTGATCAGACAGCTATCTCATCTGGGTCTACTCTGTTTGCAAAATCATCTCCATTAGGTAAAGGTTTTACCATATCTATCAACTAACATAACTCCCAGATGCAAACAATATTTAATACACTTTGGATAGAGATTAGAAGAAAATATTAAGACACGGCTGTCGGGCGATAGAGGATATTGTCAACCCGAGAGTTGGTACATTTACCCCGAGGTGCAGCAGTACACTATCAGTTAATTTTACAATTATAATAAATAAATGATGATACATAAATGTCAGGTGATATATCCCGATATATTCACCTGGAAGCTCATTCTGAGGGTGATATATCAATAGATCACATGTTAGGTCTATGGGAGTTTTGCATTAAAGGATATATTGAGATATAATAATAAAGACATTACTTCATGAATATTCATGTAACAAATGATGATAAAAATATTAACACGACCATTTTTAACGAAACCATATGAACAAAAGATTGTTTTGCAATGGCAGAAATTGAAGAATCAGATCTATATAATTAATCCCATGAGCAGATCCTGATCAGACAGCCATTAGAGGATCCATCTGATCTGGGTCAACACTGTTTGAAAGGCGTGAAAACCCAATTCTATCAGGTAAAAGGTAAGCTCTTTGCATGCCAGTGGTGAATTTGTGCAAAGTTGTTATCCATGCAAGACAGAGTACTTCAAGAATATTATGGGAGTCTCTCTCATCTGGATCACATCAGAAATCAGTAATTTAGGTACTCTTGTGGAAAGTTTAAAAACAATGAAAAAAAGAGACTACTACTATGCTCCCTTGAAAGTTTTAATAAAGCCAATGTGTTTAAAAATAAAAATCCAATAAAGCCCTGTCATCTACAGAATGCAACAGTGTAGACCTAGATCAGTTGCTACATTGACTATGTCACTGCCAAACAAGGTCTACACTGTTTGAAACTTCAGTGGATAATGTTCTACTTCCATGAGCTTAATTCTTTTGCTGCCAAATAGTTGCTTCCTACAATTTCCACCGATTACTTTTTTCCCTCTTTTCTTTCAAAACTCATAATTGGTGCATCTAACAGATTGGATCCTGAGGAGACATAGAGTACTCCATGTTTCACCTGGATCCAAACTCTTTCCATAGGTAATCAAACATGAGTTACTGTACTTTTTGCAATATCCTCATCACTAAGATTATAAGATACTAATGCAGCTTTCTGCAATACATTTGTCCTGCATTCAGCTACCACCTGCCTAACCCTTTAACTGAGAAATACTCAAGCAACACCCTATTCATTATGAGTATGAATTCACAATTGTTCTTGTACTGTTATAGAAAACAATTGAATACATTGCTATATGACAAATAGTATAGAATCAGAGGTAAGATATTCTATAAGCAAACAGCTGATCCTGATGTCTGATCTAGATCTACCCTGTTTACAGAGGTATCCATGTGTCTTTATCAGGTAACGGGTTAATAGTATCAGCTGGATACAGCTGGAGTGGCTGCTTTTGACTGATTAATAATAATAAAACACAATGTGTCTGTGAAACACCAACATTAAAGTTGAGGCAAACCAACCAACAGAGCAAAAACTATATGCCCCTAGAGGGCATAAAAAATTAACAAGAGTCACATGCGGCGCCAACGCTGGTCTGATTTGGTGTTTGTCCAGCTAAATTAAACATTTCTGAAAAATATAAAGGGCCATAACTCCAAAATTTTGAAATCAAGAGTTATGGTTCTTATGTAGGGGCCTTCCCCTCAATGAGATCTACTAACCTATGAAGTTTCATGTTCATAACTCTTACACTTTTCGAGTAATGAGCTACATTAAAGTTTTTGCACGCCGCCTACGACGACTCCAACGCCTATGACCCAGTGATCACAATAGCTCGACTTTTCTTCGAAACAGACGAGCTGAAAATGAGCTGTATTATGACAGAAGGCAAAAAAAAGAATGGAAGACTGTGTAGACCAAGCACAGGTGCACACTGGAAATAGACTGAGTAGTGATTGTAACAAATGAGATACAACTGTCAGAGCAGCATGGTGTAATTATGGCCCTTGTTTTAGTGATCTAAGGTAGGGAGCTTAATGAGAATAGCTGCATAGATCACTAACATATAACTAGTTAACTTTAGTGTTTAAAGGGTTACACTTTTTTTGTATATACATGTACCGTTAAAAGATATAAAATTCCTACTCAATATTTACAAATTTTCTGTTGACTGAAGAGATAACAGTCATCAGTATTGCTTCAAGCATAAAAACTAACACAAGCACCTGTAGCCACATAATTGCTACTATTAACTAATTAAGCCCTCGGCTTATATCCAATGTTACATTGACATCAACAGCAGATGTTGCAAGCTGTGTCTGGCTGTAAACCCTTTACTCTACAGCAACACCTTTTAATGCCTTTGAAAAACAGAGCAGACCCAGATCAGACAGCTCCTGTAGGAGCTGTCTGATTAGGGTCTGCTCTGTTTATTATTTCAAATAAAAATGATTCTACAGTTACTGCTGCGGCCATACCTTTGTGTGTTCATATGTCATTTAAATATTCATTACATGACTTCTTACATGAATACTCATTGACTAAAGGATTAATCAGATATGAATATCTTTCTTCCATTAAAGTCTTACAACACTTGAGCATTATTGTTCTCCCACTTTTTTTCTACAAAACATTAGGATCAACTAGTTTGAGGACTGTTAACCCATTCCCTCATAGGCTATTTTTAGATCCAACCACTTTGAAAAAATCTACCGAAAAGGAGCATTAACTGGAGAAAAGGAAAAATTTAGAATGTTGTAGTTTGAAACCAATGTGATAAATAGGGCATTTGCTCCTATAGGAGCAAATGCTGTATTTATCACAATGGTTTCAACAGGTAATTTTTACAGAGGCGTAGAAAGGCGTATTTATGGAGGAAAGGGTTAAACTGTTTGGAGGTAAATGCAGCAAGATACCAAGTTTCTCATCTGGATAAAGCTTGTTCTTTCTACACAAACATTGATTGAAGATGCAATAACCTTTGCAAACAGTTTAGACTCCTGACGAGCTGCCAAATAATGTAGCATCTCATAAGGATCCAGACTGTCTTACACAGTTTTTGAAACGATGTCGAAGAAAATCATCTTTTGAGAAATTGTCACCATGCATATTTTACCTTTAGCCTATAACTAAACTTTTGCCCACTCAAACCTGAAGGGCTTTATATTAAACTTTTTACTTCATGAATATCCATGTAAGAAATAGTCATATCATGTACATAATATAATGACATACAATTTTACTTTTGGCCACAACAGAAACTAACAATCAGATCTATATAAATAGAGCAGAAGATTCTACAGGAATCATCTGTATCAATACTTACAAAACTTTTTGTTGAGTCTGAGTTCGTTCTCAAGTTTTTGATTGGTCAGATTTGAGCCTTTGGCTTGAGAACTCAAATCTGACCAATCAAAAGCTTGAGAACGAACTCAGAATCAACTAAAAAGTTTTATAAGCATGGACCCCGACTTGGACCTATTCTGTTTGTATGCAAAGACATCAAAAAGCCTCTGTACCAGGTAATGGGTTAAAGATATGTTGTTTTTTTGCTACATACAGACCATTTAGATCCTAACGGGATGTTGAATTCTTCAGGGTCTCATCTGGATCTAAACAGTTTGCAAATATAATCATACTTTCATGTGTTATCAAGTTTTCAATTCTTTTCATAATAAGCCAGGCTTACTACATGCTCTGTTGACTTTTGATATATACATGAATCTGAATACAAGTCTCTTCCTTGGCTACTTTATGATTACAATAAAAATAACTGACAAGTTATTCATCATTTCAGATTTAGCTCTATACAACCACTTTGGCAGTTTTTCAATCACACATTTTCTTCTCCACAATCTCATATGGATGACGTGTCTTCTATATTTTTTCATGGTTTTCTCACAATATAGTTATGAACACCATCTACCTGTTGTGTGTTTATTTCAACACTAAACCTCTTCCCTGTTTATTCAATATTCATGTAAAAAATAATTGCATCATTTATCTGCTGATTTTTTATACTGTAAAATCTTCAAGTGAATTGTTGTTTTGACAAAATCAGTAGAATCTGGACTATATCATGAGCAAACGGCTGACCCTGATCAGACGGCTCCTACAGGAGCTGTCTGACCTGGGTCTACTCTGTTTGCAAAGGCGTTTGTACGAGTGAGTGAGTTGGGTTTTACAGCACTGCCACACAAAGAGCATTTATATGAAGGAAATGGTAAGAGAGCTCTAAGCTTGTTTCATTTCACACAACACATACAGCAGAAGTGATCATTCATTGATGTTGGAAAGCAGCTGGTTGCTTTAATACAAGGCAATATTAATGCACAATATTTCTGTACTAAATTTGACCTGTATTAAGCTGCCACCTGCCTAAAAACCCCAGATTTCAACTAATATTTAATGGTCACTTAAGACAGATGTTACTGTACCAGGTTACACCTACAATTACATTATATGTCTCTTGCACAATATTCAACCTAGTTTACCGATTAATGTTTCTTTGCGTTTTTTATTCACATTACCCTCTCTGACTAGTTTCACAGTTTGTTCAGTTGTTCATGGTGTTGACCTGACGGGGGAAGAATAGAGCTGCGGCAAAACGGTCGGGCTGAGGGGTTCAATCCCACCTGTAAGAGAAACAGCACTCCAGATAAACATTAAAGTAATAGTTATCATACTGAATCAAATGACAGCTGCTTAACCTTTCACTTCATAAATATTTATGTAGGAAATAACTCATGAATATTAATTACATGCAGATTCATTCTTATAATGGCATATGAATACAGGGAATTTTTTACCATGTCATACTATATACAGTAAAACCTCTCTAAACCGGAATTCTAGTAGAGAAGAATTTAGATACTTTTAGGCAGGTAGGTGGCTGCTTAATGCAGGGTGAAAGTCATGCAGAAAGCTCCTAGAGGAGCTTTCTGCATGACTTTCACTCTGCATTAAGCTGCCACCCGTCTCCAATACAGATATTTACACCAAATTGGATGTCCGGTTTAGAGAGGTTTTACTGTATATATAACAAGATTTACATTTTTCCATTTGAATGTTAAAACCTTTAGCTCATACAAATACATTTTTTCACTCCTTTGCAACCTCAGTAGATCCAGATCAGACAGCTGCTGTAAGAGTCCTCTGATCAGAGTCTGCTCTGTTTGCTTTATATGAAATAATATACATATAACTACACTTTAGATTTTTCAAAATCACTCAAAATGTTTTTTTGTTTTCTTTTAGGTCAGCAGTGTCCAGTATGATTTTCAACATGTATATTTATATATACTGACAACATTAAGAAAATGTGCACATTTAAGAAACATTAAATTGTACAACTTTACTCTTAATCTTTAACATTTTAAAATTAATAGTTTGTAGCCAAGAAAAAATTGAATATTTTAATACCTCAATGTGTTTATATTGCAATGTTGTATGAAAAAAAGCTTTTTAAGTATTCTTATTTAATCCTTTACTCCATAAATACACCTTTCTATGCCTTTGCAAACAGAGCAGACCCAGATCAGACCACTCCTACAGGAGCCATCTGATCAGGGTATGCTCTGTTTGATTATGGAATAATAGATATGGTCCTAGTTTCTGTCATGGCAAAACATTCCAGTGTATATGTACCCTTATAAAAAATATTATAATTAATATTAATGATGTCATTATTTCTCATCTGAATATTCATGAAGTATCAGCGTCTCATCAGGTTCCAAACTATTTGACACTCAGGAAATATAAAACAAACTATTTGACACTCAGGAAATAATTAATCAAAAGACTTCAATGAATTAGAAGCAGAAGTCTGTGGCTTCATTAACATTTCCCTGTTCTGTGTTTATTCCAAATTTCAATACCTACTGAATATTCATAGACATACTAGTCATAATGAAATATATAAGGTAGAACATTGTAGCCGAAGAAAGTAAAGAAACAGAACTATCAAAGTCCATAAGCAAACAGAGCAGACCCTGATCAGTCGAGCCCTACAGGAGCCGTCTGATCTAGGTCTACTCTGTTTGCAAACGTATGAAGTGTTTATATGAAGGAAATGGTGAAACATCAGTTTTAACAGCCAGATAGGACTTAACAAGCAAAAGTTAATGAAGAAAACATTCTAGACATGCTTAAAGCTTCTTAGAATAAAGGTCAACCACTGAGAATAATAACACAAGAGTGTTCAAAGGAACATATATGTGTATCACCTGTGTTGACAAAAGTGTTATGAAATAAGTGTGACATAAAATAGACGACACAAGTAATCCCTAAGTGTCATCTTGCTAAAGCAGGCGACACAAAATTATTTTTCATTTTATTGGATCCCATGTTAATCGCATTTCCAAGCTATCAACTAGTGTATAGTATTGTAACAGATCATTCTTTCAGGATATGCATACTTTCATCGGTAAACATTTTGTAAAATCTGTGGTTTTAATGATTTTTTTATCAGCCTTTTACAAGTTTTCATAATGAATTTAATTAGTTTGCTTTGAAATGCTATCAATAAACACAGCATGAACGAAAACTCACAGACACTGACTTTTTTCTTCATCTTGCAGCTCTAAAAATTGAATATTTGACATCTTAAAGAAATCAATGGAAATGGTCTGAATTCATGTCAGATCTCATAGCTGCACCAGGATGGGAAAGACAGAAAATCTATGATTTGCAAAGTTCTTTTTCAAACATGTATAGTTTCAGTAGTCTTTTAAGGATGAAAGAGTGTTGAAGCATATTAATAATTACTCTAGTCAGGAAAAAAAATCATAAAAACTATGTTATGTATTCAAAGAATGTTCCGATTGCAGTAAAAGTATACCTTTTCTGAAAGAGTAATCATGTGTACATGTAATGCACTATTTGATAACAGGTTAGTACGACTTGCATCAGAGGAACAATAGGAACCTGACACGACTGGCAAAAAATGAAAGAAAAAAAATTGGGTGTTTTCTCCATTGCATATATTTATAGAATGGGTACAGTACTGTATAACTGGATCAGGGCCCATACAGTCTGCAACTTCAAAGTACCTTCCACAAGGTCTGATCAGGGGCTAGTTTTACGAAAAGATCGTATGATAGAAATTATTGTCAGTTCTAACAAACGACGATTGCAACTATTAAAACTCACAATAATTTCTGTCATACTAAGTTAACTCATTCTCTCCTAGGCTATTTGTAGACCCAACCTTTTTGTATTAATCTACTGAACTAGAGAATAGGATTTTTTTTTTAATTTTGTAGTTTGAAACCATTGTGATAAAAAGAGCATTTGCTCCTATAGGAGCAAATGCTCTATTTATCACAATGTAAATAGATTGGCAACAATCCGTCACTAGGGGCTAATGTGTTAACCTAAATGGTCGCATGCCAGAATGTGTGATGCCTTCTGCTATGTGAACAGTAATGCCTGTGCTGGTATTAGGCCTTACCATAAGTTTAGTTTATCTTTCATAAAACAGGAACCAGATATGAAGGAAAAAAAGGCAACTGAAGTAGGTCAACACTTAGTGCCCTTTTCTCTACTGTTGCTTGCAAAACATATTGTACAATAAAAGGATTACATAAAAACAATGATTAGATTATACCAACTCTGGTGGGAACATCATGCTAGAAACAGAAACTGCATTCAAAACAAGCATGCAAAAAGTTAGTTGGAAATTAAATACATACAGTGTAAAGAAATATCTAAACCAAGAATTTAAGGGGGTTATCAAGTACATGTGCAGTTTTCTATTGTCTATCATGCCTCTTATTTGCAGTTATGATCTCAAGCTTAGAAAGAATGCTGGTAACATTTTTAGTATCATATACCAGTTCTCAATCACATTCATTATACGAGCAATCAGTAATTTGCACAAATTTACATAAAGCCCAGTTCCTTATTATTAAATCTGCTTTTGAGATTGTGTCATTTGAAATACTAAGACAACCAGTCCCTGGTATAATTAATTTATTTTATATCCAAGACCTTGTATGCTTCTATTTGTTAACACATTGTTCCATCAATACGCTTTTCTACCCCTTTGCAAACAGAGTAGACCCTGATCAAATGGCTCCTGTAGAAGCCGTCTGAACAGGGTCTGTTCTGTTTGCTGATGATATAATAATATAGATATGATTCTACACTTTCTACCATGACCAATCACTTCCTGTGTCCATGTGCTATTATAACAGTAAGTCTACTTAATGTTCATAGCATCATTATTTCTTAAATAAATATTCATGGAGGAAAGAGATAAGACAAGCAATTTGAAATGAGTTTTTGAATTTTCTAAGGATGGTTTACAGTAACATTTGTTATCTAATATGACCTTCAGTCAGTCGAAATGGAAAAACTAAGAAAAGTGGACAACTCTCAAGTAATGAGCAGACATAAGTCATACATGAAGTTAGTAGATGTGTAGATATGTAAGTAGATGTGTAGATATGTCCATAGATGTGTAAATATGTAAGTAGATGTGTAGATATGTAAGTAGATGTGTAGATATGTAAGTAGATGTGTAGATATGTAAGTAGATGTG